>JANHCV010000015.1:0-600000 GCA_025594325.1 Blastocladiella emersonii ATCC 22665 | reverse complement strand
GGGTCCGACAGCAACGAGTCGGCGCAGCGCGAGATGGAGCTGCTCTTCTCGCCCACGCTGCCGTCGATCCCGAACATCCCCGTCCACTCGGACGTGACCATCGCCGTGACGGTCCTCGCGCCCGAGGTCGCCGCGGACCCCGCCAAGGTCGAGGCCGTGGTCGCCCGCGCGCTCTTCTCCGGGTTCGAGATCCACAAGCGCGGCACGCTGACGCTCGCGCGCGAGTCGGCCATCGAGTGGCTGGGCGCCGACGCGCCCGAGGACACCGTCGCGTACTGGACTGCGGGCCCCGTGGTCGCGCTGGTCCTCAAGGGCGAGGACGTGCTGAACCTGTGGACCGAGCTGGTAGGCCCGTCGGACCCGGCGGCGGCGCGCGAGTTCCACCCGCGCACGCTGCGCGGGCAGCTCGGGACCGACGCCAAGCACCCGGGGCTCTGGGTGTCGCCGACGCAGGACGCGGCGCACCGCGAGTACGGCATCTTCTTCCCGCGGCCCACGTCGCACATGCTCGGGCGCCGCGCGCCCAACCTGCAGCGCACGCTCGCGCTCATCAAGCCCGACGCGGTCGCGGCCAAGAAGGCGGCCGAGATCCTCGAGAAGATCCAGGAGCGCGGGTTCCGCATCGTCGAGCAGAAGAACTTCACGATGAGCATGGACCAGGCCCAGGAGTTTTACAAGGAGCACGTCGGCAAGCCGTTCTACGAGGAGCTCACCACCTGGATGACGTCCGGGCCCATCTACGCGCTCGTCCTCGAGAAGGAGCTCGCGATCACGGGCTGGCGGTACGTTCGCGCGCTGGGACTTACTGAGCACACTCGCTGACTCGCGTCGCGCCGACCGTAGCGAAACCATGGGCCCGACCAACGCGCTCAAGGCCAAGGAGATTGCGCCCGACACGTACGTCCCGTCTCCCCTTCTCACCACCGTCGGCCGCCGCAAACTCACCCGTTCCCTTCTATTCCAGCCTCCGCGCCATCTACGGCACCGACGGCTCCAAGAACGCGCTTCACGGGTCCGACTCGCCCGTGAGCGCCCTGCGCGAGATCACGCTGCTGTTCGAGGAGAAGCTCTCGATGCCGTCGCGCGTCGGGTCCGCCATCTCCCTGCCCACGCGCGGGTCGCAGATCGTGGCCGACGGCGAGTCGCTCGGCCCCGCTCCCGCTACCGCTGCCGCTGCTGCGCCCGCACCAAGCGAGCCGGCACCAGCTGCGACCGAAGCTCCGCCAGCAGACGCGGCCGCGACGACGGAGCCCGCGGCGGCACCACCATCCGACACCGCGGCGGCGGCCGACTCCGCTGCCCTCGCCTCGAGCACCGGTTCCGGGAGCGCGAAACCGTCTCGCCCCGCGTCCGGCGCACCCGCCAAGTCGCGCCCCACCTCGGGCGCGCCGTTGTCGTCGTCCAAGGGCGCTTCGCGCGTGGGTTCCGCATCGGCGGCCGCGGCCGCGTCGGGAACGCGGTCTCCGCCGCCGGGATCCGCGGGCAGCAAGAAGCCGCCGCGCCCCGCGTCGGGCTCGCCGGTTCCACCTGCGGCAGACGGCGCCGACCAGCCCAAGCCGCCGTCGGGCAGCCGGCCCGGGTCGCGCGCGTCGCTGCGCAAGTCCAAGGCGCAGCTCGCGCCGGAAGCCGTGTAAGGGGCGGGCGGTGATGTGGAGGAAGGTGGAGACTAAACGGTGAATTCTATATCGAAACGAGCGAGACCCACGAGAGCTTACTCGCGGGGGCGACCGCCCTTGGCCTTGGTCGCGCCCTTGGCCTTCTTGTTGGCGGCGGCCTTCTTGTCGTCCTCAGCCTTGCGCTTCTTGGACGCGGCGGACGCGTCGCCGGCGGGCTTGGGCGCCACCTTGAAGAAGCTGTCGATGCGGCCCTGTACGCCCGCGCTCTTGCTCTTCTGCATCTTCTTGACGGCGTTGCGGATGCGGTCCTCGCTACACTCGCGCGAAATGTGTGAGTGCAAGTTGATGCGCGATCGGGGCGAGAGTGTGGGAGAAAACGTACGCGAAACCCTTCTCCTTGCACATGAACTCGACGAGGGCCTCCTCGTCGGGGTCGGACCACACGAGGTTGACCTCGCTGGGGTCGAGCACCTCGGGGTTCTTGAACAGCTCGCGGGCGTCCTCGTACGGCCAGTCTTCGGGGACCGCGTACTTTGACCCGTCGAGGGCCTCGATGATCTTCTCGAGGGACCCGTGCTCCTTGATCAGGTCGACGGCGCGCTTGGGGCCAATACCGCGGATCGAGTCGCAGTAGTCGCACCCGAGCAGGATGCACAGGTCAATGAACTGGTCGTTGGTCAGCTCGAGCCCCTCGAGCGCCTTGCTGAGGTGGATCTCGGAGATGGGCATCTTGCGCGCCTCACTGAACGTCAGGTGGCGCAGGATCACGGGCGCGCCGAACGTCAGCGTGTCCATGTCCTCGGACCCCGCCGCGTACACCTTGCCCGCCTTGGCCAGCGCCGCGCACTGCGCCTCGGCCTCGCACGGCGCCTCCACGTACGGGATGCCCATTAGGCGGAGGAGCTTCTTGCACTCCTCGTTGTGCTCGCGCGACACCTTGACCGTGCGCCGCGAGAACTTTTCGACCTGCTCCGCGTCGCCTGCGTGGGGGGTGCGCGTTAGGGCTGTCCGCGACACGAGCGGGACAGGTACGTCGTACCCTTCTCCTGCGCCTCGACGAGGTTCTTCTCGGCCTCCTGGCGGCGCTCGAGGCGCTTGGCGAGCTACTCGGGGGACGGTCCGCGTCAGGTACCGCCCACTCCCCGTTCACACACGCCCCACGCACCTCTCCACTCTTCATCGTCGGCGGCTTCCCGTCAAACACGTAGGCGGGCTTGATACCGTTGTCCATCATGCGCACGGTGCGGTAGAAGAGGCCCATGAGGTGCGACGTGGTTTCGCCGGCCTCGTTGGCGAGCTGCTGGCCCTCGGACCGCACCGCAATCAGGAACTGGTAGATGGACATGGACGCGTCAATCGCCACCTTGCGGCCAAAGTAGTTTTTGATGTCGTTCTGCTTGATGGCCGACGGCGCGTGGTCGCCGAGGACCTTGGTCAGACCCTGGATGCCCATGGTGTGGAGGTGGTTGATGCGTTGCAGGGAGTGGGAGGGGCGGCGAGTCGGTGCCGGTCGTTGAGGGGAGGAGAGAAGAGGGCGGAGGGTCGACGCGGTCCGACCAAGGCAGCGCGACCGCGACCGACTTCGTCGACTCACCGCTTTTGAAAACTGTACAATCTATGCCACCGCCATCAACCTCTCCATCAATCATCACACACGCTAATGGATTAAACGGCTCGCTTGGCCCTCGCCGCGCCGGGTCCCGGGCTCAGCGGCGGCAGCTTCGCGTTGGCGGCCGCCAGCCCGAGCGGCGTGCGTGTTCTTGACTTGGACGGCCCGCCCGGCGTGCTGGCGACCATCATCCCACCCGGGCCCGCCGTCCCACCCGCGTCCTTGACCGCACTCGCTGCTGCTGCTGCAGCGGCCGCGGTCTGGTTGAGCTTGATGAACGCGGCCTGGAGCGCGGGCGACGCCTCAACGTCCTCCTGCAGCGCGACGCCGTAGTCGACGCGGCCGTTGGGTTTCGCGTCGCGGAACTGGAACTCGAGGTACGCGGCGATCCGCTCGGCGCGTGACGCGCGCTGCGTCGCCATGGTCAGCGCCGCGGCCTGCGATGCGAGCTGGCTGTCGAGCGACTTGGCGCGGAGGCTCAGGTTTGACGCGGCCATGTCGAGGCGCATGATTCGGTCTTCGAGCTAGGTGGAGGGAAGGAGGTTAGTTTGCGTGGGCGATGGTGGGGTCAAGGGGACGCGCACCTCGCGGATCTTGGCGTCCTTGAGCACCACCTCCTCGTGCATGTGTCGGTTCTCAACCGTCAGCGTCTCATTGCGCAACTTGAGGCCGGGCACGTCTACGGCGCACGAGCCAGGTCAGCCTACCATCCCCGCACCCATCACGCGACCCAGCGTACCCACGACCTCGTACTCCTGCGGCGCGAGCTCAAGCGCGCTGCCCTGCCGCCCTTCATCCTCGTGCGGCTTCCCGTCGGCGCGGCGCATGACGCGTTTCCCGCCGAGTTCGACGAGCTTGCGCCACTGGCCCTTGATCTCGTCGAGCTTGGCGCTCCACGCGTCGCACTTGGCTTTCAGCTCGGCGTTCTGCCGGAGCAGCGCGTTCTTGTCCTCGCGCGTCTTGTCGAGCAGCTCGCGCGTCAGCGTGTACTTTTGCTCGAGCGCCGCGTACGCGCGCTCGCGGCTGAACTGGTCGCGCTGCAGGCCCGCGCGGTCCTTGTGCACGCGGCGCAGGTCGTGCTTGAGCATGTGTACCGCGGACTTGGCGCCGTGCGCTGACTCTTCGAGCTGCATCGCGTAGTGCGCGAGCTGGGCTTCTTGGACCGCCTAGTTCGTGGGGAGTAGGGTCAGTTGAGATTGCCGAGGCGGAAGAGGAGGGATGGGCGCACGTTACGGTTCTCGAGCTCCTGCATCCGCGGCCGCAGCTTCTGCAGCTCGACGTACAGCTGCGTCACCTGCATGTTCTTCTCAAACGCCTCGCGCTTCATGCCCTTGACCTCCTCGTTGACCTGCACGTTGGTCATGCTGTTGACAATGCTCTTGGTCTACACACACGCACATCACGGACCAGATCAGCACTCGGGCCTACCCGCGTCGCACCGCGAACGTACCTTGAGCGTATCGTTCTCGCTCTGCAGCCGGTCGACGCGCTCCTGCAGCTGCACGTTGTTCTGCTGGATCTTGAGCCACGCGGCCTGGGTGCGGTCGCGCTCGCGCTTGATGTCGCTCACCTCGCGCTCGAGGTTCTTGATGACCATTTCGAGCGGGCGCGTGTCGACGACCGTCTGGTTCATGCGCATCCCGCTCAGCTCCATGTCCTTTTTCTCGAGCCGGTACGACAGCATCTGCGTCTCGTAGCACAGCTTCTCGGCGTGGCCCGTCACCTCGTGGTTCTTGGACTGCAGCAGCGAGTGTTCTTTATCGCGGGCTTCCTACGCATCGGTGGGCGGGCGGGAGGGCGGGGTCAGTGCACCGCTGGCGCACGAGTGTCGACGAGCGAGCGTACCAGCTGCTCCTGGAGCTGCTTTACCTGCAACGCGAGCTCGGCGTTGCTATGCTGCAGATGGATATTCGCCTCGACCTGGGCCTCGAGCGCGCGGTCGCGCTCGCCGACCACGGCCTGCGTGCGCGCGTCCTGCTCGCGGACCACCTTCGCGGCGAACGCCTCGTTGGCGTTGACCTGCAGGTCCTGGCGGTGCGCGAGAAGCGCCGACTGCAGCTCGGCGCACTGGACGCGGATCCGGTCGGCCTCGGCCTCGGCGCGCTCGCGCGCACGCCGCTCCACCTCGAACGCCTGCGCGCCCTTGGACACGGCGTCGAGCGCGTTGTGCGCCTCGGTGCGCTTCGTGCCGTACTCCTCGCGCAGGTGGAGCAGCTCGTTGGTGGTTGCGTCGAGGACGCGGCGGCATTCGTCGAGCTCTACGGTGCAGGCGAGGTGAGTGATGGTTGGTCGGGAGGTGAGAGTGGGAGTACCCTTCTCGCGCTGCTCGAGCAGGTCCTGGGTGCGTTCCTGGTCAAGGGTGGTGTTGCGCAGGACGACCTGGGTCGTGGTCAGCTCCTGCTTGACGGCGTCCTTGGCCTCGTCCATGGCCTTGAGCGTGTGGTCCCGCTTGCTCATGGCGTTGACGGCGTCCTCCCACTGCTTCTCGAGGATCTGCTTGACCTGGGTCGCCTTGCTGATCTCTACGCAGCAGTCGCAGTGTCAGGGTGGTGTAGAATGCGGGAAGAGGGCGGCAAGTACCGTGTGACATGCGGCCAATGGCGTTCTGCGCGACCTTGGTCTCGTTCTGCTGCTCGGCGAGGCGCTGCGCGAGGTCGTTCTTCTCGTTGACGACCTACACCCGGGCCGCGTCAGTCCCGACCCACGCTCACTCGTCAGCAGCACAACGCACCTGCTCAAACTTCTTCTGCATGAACGCGAGCTCGTTCTCGACATCCTTGCGCTGCCGCTCGACCACCTCCTTTTCCTTTTTCAGCTTGCTCTGGATGCGCTTCTGGACCTTGAGGTCGGCGGTGAAGGCGACGTTGATCTGGCGCATCTGGTCGATGCGTTTCGTGGCCTCGGCCAGCTCAGTCGCGATCTTGGCCACGTCGTGGCGTAGCGCCGCGTTGGTCGACTCGGCGCGCTCCACGTCCTTGACGGCGAGCCCGCGCTCGATGCTCGCGAGCGCTTCGCTCTGCGACGTCGCGTGGAGTTTCTCGTTTCTAGCCGTCGACGCGTGTCAGGCCGAGTCGCGAGAGTAGTACGCGAGACGATGAAACGTACAGCGTCGCAACAAGGTGATTCACGCGGTCGACCTCGCACCATGCGTGGCCGAGCGAGACCATGGCGTGCTTGCGCTCGGTCTCGACGCGGTCGAGCTCGTCCTCGCGGTCCTGCAGCGTGCGGTACGCCGACGACAGCTGCGAGTCGACCATGTCGAGGAACAGCGAGTGCACGCGGTCGACGTGCTCGTTCAGCACCGCAGACTCGGCCGGCGGCAGCGCGTCGCGCGGCGCCGACACGTACGGCTGCCGCGACGTGCCCGGCGGCCGGTCGCGGTCCAGCTGGTCTGCCGTCGTCAGCGCGGCGGAGAGCGGGAGAGGGTTCATGGCGAGTGCAGTTGCGGGTAGTTCATTTGCTTTCGTGTTCGGATGGCTGTTGGGTGCAAGAGCGAGCGCGGATCATTGGCGACGACGCGAAGCGCAAACGAGCGCACGCGACGGGGCGGGTGGAGACATCGCCGGGAGACAGATTTTGCGGCCGCGTCGGTCGGGACGGCGTGACCGCGGCCCTTGTCTTCGACCCGCCCCTCCTCCCACTCACAACGACGTCGCCTCCTCGAGGACACCACCACCACTTACTGCAATGCAATCCGCTTCACCATCTCCGTCTTCATCCTCGGACGACGACGAGGCCGCGTCGCAGGCCGCCTCGGACGCCCCGCCCGTCCCCGACCACGACGAGTCGGAGGAGGAGGTCGAGCCGCCACGCCGGCTGACGCGGCTCGCCATCAAGCGTCTCGCCAAGGAGGCCGCCGCTGCTGCCGCCGTGGCCGCCGAGGCCGACGACGACGAAGCGCCGCCGGCCGTCGCTGGCGTCACCCGTGCGAACCTCGTCTCGCTCCTGCGCATGAACACGGTGCGGCGATCGGCATTCCGCTGGCCCGAGCCGCCCAAGGCCGAGGGTGGGCGCACGGCGCTTAATCTGTACGTTTTGCGGAATGGACAGGGCCCGCATCGCGCTGACCCGACGGTGTGAATGTAGACCGACCCAGTACATGGACGCCCCCGACCTGCCGCTCGAGTCGACGGACGCGGGCGAGTGGAGCGAGGAGGTCCCCGACGACGTCGGCCGTGCGTCCGAGTCGGACACCGAGATCGTCCGGCCGCGCAAACGCGCTCGCCCCGTCACCGACCCGGCGCCTGGACTCAACAAGCGCATCCGCTTCGAGGAGGGCAGCGGGGGCGACGACGGTGCACTCGTTGACGAGCTCGGCAGCGAGGACGACGTCGCTCCGAACCCCATGCCTACGGGTGTTCGTCGTTCGAAACGCACCACCACGCAGCAGTACGTCGGCTCCGACTTCTCGCTCGCCCCCGGCGCCTACTCGAGCTCCGACTCGCAGAGCGAGTGGGCTCTCATGGAGTCGTCCGACGGGACCGAGACCGACGCCGGCGGTGCGGCCTCGGAAGGCGGCGTGCGCCAGTCGGGCAAAAAGGCCAAGCAGCAGCCGAAACCGCCGCGCCCCGCACCGTCGGAGCCCATGCGCGTGCACCGGCGGCACACGGCAACGACGTCGAAGCGCCCGCCGCGCATGACCAGCGAGTCGCTGCACGACGTGCTTCGCCCACTCGCGCCACCACCCGGAGATCGGCCCGACGCGCCCGCGTTCCCGTTCCTCTGCGCGGCCGACACGCCGTTCGACGTCCCCGAGGCCGCGTACCTGCAACAGGAGCTCGACGAGCGTGCGCGCGCTGCTGTGAAGCGCGAGTACGGCGACCTCGACGAAGCGTTCCTCGCGCCCGCCGCAGGGTACGCGGCGGCGCAGGCGGTCGGGGCTGTGGTTGATCTCCTCGACCATGTCTCGGGTCGGGTTTGGTACGTGCTCCTACGTTTGCAGCGTGGTTCGAGGCTGCTGACGATACGATACGCGGTGTAGTGCGGCTCCGCGCTCGGTGCACTCGTGGACGACGGTCATGGCTGCCGCCATGGACAGCGGGCTGTTTGACCAAGAGTACGATCCGCTCCGCGCTCTCCTCCCCAACGCTCGCCATCTAACAATTGACTGCACTAGGACCCTCGATCGCGTGTACTCGCAAATGAAGTCGCTGCCGCCACCACGCATCGCCAAGCGCTTGCGCACCGCGCGCGAGGCCGACCTGGTCCACGCCATCAACCAGCTCGCCGACTGGGCCGCGCGGGCGCGTCGGAACGCCAACCTCGACGACGTCGTCAGCCAGCGGGTCCACGCCGTCCACTTCCGAGACTACAAGGGTACAATTCCACGTGCAGTGTTTCCCGTCACCGATTGAAACCCTGACACCGCGTCCGCGCGTAGCTCCCACGACACCCGAGGAACTCGAGCTCCTCTTCTCGTACAACCCGATGACGCGCACCGAGCTCGCAAACCTCGACGTCGCCACACGCCTGGTCCCGCTCATCAACCGCATCCTCGCGCGCGGCCGCAAGCACGCCCCGAAGTTCGACCCGCTCGACTACCTCCCCCTCCCGCTCGTCGCCAGCCTCCCCGTCGCGCCGCGGCCCACGAGCGACCCCGCACGTCGCCACCACCACCCGTCGCCCTCCAACCCGACTCAGTGCAAGTGGTGCACCGCCCCGCTCGACCCCGCCGCGCTCGCGCCGCTCCCCGACCGCCCCGGCGACGACTTCCTGCACCTCCGCGCCCTGTGCGCGCCGTGCGGCCAGCGCGCCATGGCCGCCACCCGCCGCGAGTTCGTCGGCGACCGTGTCGCGGAGTCCGCGTACGCCGAGCTCGCGCGCGACCTCCAAGCGCCGCCCGTGATCCCCAGCGACAGTGGGAGGACGCGCCAGCGTAACCCGCCCCGCGCGTTGACTAACGCGATCCATCTCGCGACCGAGCCCGAAAAGTGGGTCCGCGCACGCGTCGACGCGGTCGCAAGGCAGCGGCGGTGTGGGTGGTGTCAGGTGCGCGTGAAGGAGGCGGACGGCGAGAAGCTGTGTCACGAGTGCGCGGCGCGGCGCGACGAGGTCGCCGCTGAGCGTGCCAGCAAGAGCTCACGCGAGAGCGAGAGTGAAAGCGAAAGCGAGGAGGACGATGATGACGAGGAGGACGGGGAGTGACAACTTTTTTGTTCGAATAATCAACTGATATCAGCGATCTGAATGTACCTGAAAGCGAGCCAGGCCGTTTGAGGAAAGCCTCACGAACGGGTCCGGTCCGCCTGGCAGGCGGCCCGGTCAGGGCCTGACTGATCTCCTCGCGCGGAACACGGTGGCGCGGTAACGTGGCGCACGACGCGTTTCGAAATCACGTTTCTTGTCTCGCAGCTGCCGCGAGACACTCCGCAACGAATGAAGGTGAATGACGGCGAATGACGGGTATATATACACTTCTTGAGCAAAACAGCCACATACACAGGCTGCGACCGTTCATACGACTGGAAATCCAGGAGCTGGGCGAATTCAGTCATGGCCCGGCCGCTTACTCGTACGAGCCGCGGGCTCGTCGCCGCAGCTGCTGAGGGAACCAGTCGAAGCCCGATGGCTCGCGTCTTCGGGCGCGACCGTTGCTGATATAACAAGGCGAGACAGCGCTCTGTGCGCAGCGCCGGGCGGACCAGCGTTCTCCGCTGGCTGCGACTGTGAGAGGGAAGCGATACGGCCCTCGATGCAGCGAGCTCGTCCGAAAGTGCAGCGACCTTGGATTCAGAGGCAGAAAGTCGCTCGAGTGCCTCGGCGTAATCAGAGCGCGCTTTTTCCAGCGTCGCCTCAGACTCCTTGAGCTAATCAACAACAGACACAGGAGGTGACTCAATCGGCTGAGTGAATCTTGCGTACTCGGCGCGTGCTTCGTTGAGTTGCGCGGAGAGCACTGCAGCGCGAGAGTTGGCAGCGGCGAGCTGCGAAGCAAAGTCGGTGCGATCCGTTTGCGCCTGAGTCAGCTCCGCTGTGGATGCCGTGAGGTGCGAGTCAAGTGGTGCAGAGCGCGCGACAGCAGCGTCGCGGTCATACCCCATTTGTTCGTAGTCGGTGCGAACCTGTCCGAGTGCCGTACGGCTTCCGTCAAGCTCGGCGGACAATCTAGAGTTGCGGGAGTTGGACTCGTCGAGCTGGACGGTTGCACGGGCCAGCGCGGCCTTCGATCCGTCGAGCTGGCTGGTGAGAAGCGCGCAGTCCGAGCGAGCGGTCGAGCGCTGAGACAACAGGTCGTCAAGCTGAGAGGACACGGCGACAAGCTCCGCTTTGAGACGGGAGGCGCGAAGTTCGGCATGCTCGCGCATCTCGTCGGCGCTTTCGAGCGTTGCTTTCGTCAAACGCAAGGTGGCGGCGAGCTCCTCGCTTGCCGAAAGGGCCTCGTTCCGGGCACGGACCGCTTCGTCGTAGAGTGCCTTCGAAGCAGCGAGCTCGGTTTCGCACAAGTTGGCGAGCTCAAGCGGGTGCTGCTCCTCGCGGGTGCGCGTGGACAACACAAGCTGGTCGCGTTCCGCGCGAAGGGTCTGGAACCCCTGCTCCAGCTCAGACATCCGCGTCCAGTACCGAGCGAGCGCGACGAGCTCAGGTGGAGGAGGATGAGCCATTTCGATCGTCAAGGACGATGCGGTGTGCTGAGAAGCAAGACCCAACGTGTCGCCGTCAAACGGCGAGGGGGAAGGGGGGAAGGCGGAGCATCCGGCTCGCCCGCAGCCACAACTGGAGCCGCCGAGCCCGCGCCGCGAGGCGGCGTATCCATAGTTGGCAAGCTTTGATGGGTTGTTTGCATCAAGTTTCATTCAGTTTGTTGCGTGGTCTCGGAGGTCTCGGAGCGAGCGTGTGGTGCGGTGAAGCTTGGCTTGTCGATCGCCGAGGGGACGTGGCGGCGCCACACACGGGATTTGATCAGCGCGTGATTTTTCGCCTCGCGCCCCGTCGCAAATCCCGCACGCTCCATGCATAGCAACAAACTGCGGCTCTGCCAAAGCAGGAATTTAGGTTACACTCGGCGAACCGTTATATACGTTGGTTGCCCGCAGCGTCAGTCTGGTTCCGCTTACGCACGTTCACCGTCAGTTGGGGAAATAATACGGAAGTCTAACTTTACCAAACAACAATATACAAAATAAAACAACAAACCTAATCAGTGCCCAAGCTTCCGCTTCTTGCGGGGAAACCACGCAGAACCGTAGGTGATGGATAAGCCACTTCACGTGATATTCGTAGACTAATAAAACCAAAACAAACGACCCGGTCTGAACCCCGCCTCTTCACGTCACGCCCGACCGGCAACTGATTTGGTCCACGGCGACGCTGTCGCCCTGTAACTCCACGCAATCTGCTCTACACACACTACTCTTTCATGGACGATGCAGCAGTCCTGGTCCAGGTGTTCCTCGGCCTCCAGCAGGAAGTCGCTGTACTCCGCCAGCAGCTCGGGCAGCAGCAACAGCAGCAGCAACAACATGAACAACAACAAGCAGAAGCTGATCCTCATGCGTCCTCCCCACTGGCGCCCTTGCACCGCGCGGACCCTCCACGCGGCAGGGCTCTCGCCAGCTGGTACGAGCGCGCCCGCGGCGGTCATGCCCTCACGCAGCCGCTTCTGGACTCCTTCATCGACAACCGCGCGGGTGGCCGCCTCCAGAACCACGGATTCGGCCAGCAGTACCCCGCGCCTGATCATCCTCTCTTCAACTCGCTGTCCGAGATCGACGTCTTCGCCCGCGTCGGCTTCGAGGGCGCTTCCGGTACCGGCTGGACCCATGCTGTGGTCGAGAAGCGCCTGCGCGACTACCAGTCCGAGCTCAACCTCGGTGCTCGCGTCGCGCTACAGCAGCTGCACTACGCTCAAGAGCTTCTACGCCGCGTCGATCCAGACGGCTTCCGCCGCTGCTACGGCGACGCCGCCGGTGACGCGCTCGGTCCGGACGACCTCGCCGGCTTCGTCTACCCGCCCGAGCCCATGTTCGACGCCGACGGCCAGCCCGTCCTTGACGGGGCAGGCCAGCAGCTCATCGAGACGTACCCGCATCCCCCTCGTCTCGTCGCGACCCTCTGGGCCATGCACGATGCAGCGCGCGACCAGCTCGCGCACAACCGGCACCATTTCGGCCTTCTCGAAGCTGCGCGTCGCGACAACGTGGCCGCTGGCGCCCGCTTCCCGGCGGCGGTCGCCGAGTTCGTCCGCTCGGTCCCCAGCGACGGTGACCGGTTCCTCTTTGGTCCCGATGTCGAGCGCACCTTCGACGCCGCTCGCACGGTCCAGTCTACCGACGCTATCATCAAGCTCGCCAACAGGGCGGGAAACGCCTCGGGCGGCGACGGCAGTGGTCGTGGCGGCGCCGCATCTTCCCGAGGCGCCCCAGCCGCGCAGGGGCGCGGCCGGGGTCGCGGTGGCTTCCGCGGCCACCAGCAGTACCAGCAGCAGTACCAGCAACCTCAACAGCAGCGGCCTCAACAGCAGCAGCCTCAACAGCAGCCGCAGTCCAACCCGAAGCTCAACTAGCGGCCGTTGCGACGGTCGCGCCGGCGGCCAGCTCCGAGGACGAGATCTTCCTGTCGACGCTCGCCAAGGGCACGCGTTTCCCGCTCGAGGTGGTCGACACGTCCATGAGGGCGGACCAGTGGGCCTCGAGGACGACCAACGTCGAGGCGCGCAAGATGGCGACCGAGGGCGTCCGCCTGTCTTTCATGACGCCGCCGCCGGATCGTTCGGCGGCGCCGATGCGCGAGTTCCGCCACTCGGACGAGGACCTGGCCAAGATCACGCTGCAGATCGACGAGCTCATCGCGACGGGGGCGGTGGAGCCGTGCCCGCGTCCGCGGTACCTGTCGTCGCCGTTCCTCGTCCGCCAGCCCGACAAGGACCGGCTCTGCTTCGACATGTCGGAGCTGTCCGAGCACCTGACGCGCGACTCGTTCAAGATGGAGTCGCTCGCGGTGGCGACGCCGATGCTGTCCAGGGGCTGCTACCTGGCCAAGCTCGACCTCAAGTCGGCGTACCACAGTGTGCCGGTGCACCCCGCGCACCGCGACTTCCTGGCCTTCAACTGGGCCGGTCGGACGTGGCGCTGGCGCGTCCTCCCGTTTGGTCTCGGGTCGGCGCCGCGCCTGTTCACCAAGGTGATCCAGGGCGCGCTCCAGCCGTTGCGCGCGGCGGGGCACAAGTTCGTCCAGTACATCGACGACATTCTGGTGATTGGCGAGACGCCCGAGCAGGTGCGCGCGACTCTCGCCGCTCTCGCTCGCCAGCTGCTGGCCCTGGGCTACACCCTGAACCTGACCAAGTCGTGCCTCGTCCCCGCCCGCGTCCAGACGTTCCTCGGGTTCAAGATCAACACGACCAACATGACGCTGTCGCTCCCCAAGGAGAAGGTCCGCAAGATCGAGCGCGAGTGCCGCTCGCTGCTTGCTGCGGGTCGGTGCTCGGCGCGCCGGCTGGCAGCGGTCCTCGGCATGCTCAACTCGACGGCGCAGGGGTTCCGGCCGGCGCTGATCCAGCAGCGGTGGCTCCAGCGCTGCCTGTCATTTAGCCTCGCGCGCACGTCGTCGTGGGCGGCGACGATTCCGATCTCACCGAGCGCCCGCGAGGAGCTGACGTGGTGGGTGACCAACGTCCGTCGCTGGAACGGTCGTTCGTTCATCCCGCCAACCGCGGCCATCGAGTTCACG
This sequence comes from Blastocladiella emersonii ATCC 22665, assembly GCA_025594325.1. NCBI lineage: Eukaryota > Fungi > Blastocladiomycota > Blastocladiomycetes > Blastocladiales > Blastocladiaceae > Blastocladiella > Blastocladiella emersonii. The sequence goes on along the minus strand of JANHCV010000015.1, from coordinate 586,107 downwards.
ACCACGACGGACGCCAGCCAGACGGGCTGGGGGATCGTTCTCTCGGACGGCACGACGCAGGGGTCGTGGTCGCCGTGGGAGGCGGCGCAGTCGAGCAACTACCGCGAGCTCAAGACGATCCTGTTCGCCGTCAAGATCAAGTGCCGCGAGTGGTCGGGTCGGGCGGTGCGGCTCCGGTCCGACAACACGACGGCGATCGCCATGGTCAACAAGCAGGGCGGCACGGCGTCGCCCAAGCTGCTGGCGCTGGCCAAGGAGCTGTGGTCGCTCCTGCTCGAGTACAACATCCACCTGACGGCGTCGTTCATCAAGGGCGTCGAGAACGTGGCGGCGGACCGCGCGAGCCGGGTCCTCGTCGATCGGCACCGGTACTCGCTGACGTCGGCGGCGTTCAAGCGCGCCATGGCGGCGCTGCGCGCGAGCCCGACGGTCGACCTGTTCGCCGACCGAGTCAACACGCAGCTCCCGGCCTACTACTCGCTGCAGCCGGATCCGCAAGCACTGGGCACCGACGCGTTCAAGTTCCAGTGGCCGAGGACGGGCGCGTACGCGTTTCCGCCGCAGAACCAGATCGCGCGGGTCGCCCAACGGGTGCGATCGGCGCGGATTCGCGATCTGATCCTCGTCACGCCGGCGTGGCGGTCGCAGCCGTGGTACCCGGCGCTGCTCCCGCTCGCGACGGCCAAGCCGCTGCACCTGCCTTCCAGCGCGGTGCTGCGGGAGTCGCCAACTACGCACCGTGTCCATCCGTCGGCATCGGGTGTCTTCGTCTGGCGGCTACGACACGACGCGTGGCGCGACTCGAGCAGCTGAGCTCGCCCGAAACGCGTCCTTCCTCGGCCCACCGCGTGCTCCAGCTCCTCGCACTCGCGGTGCACCTGTTCCTCGTCCTCTGCCGCCTGTCCCGCACCATGGTCAAGATCGCGCTCCGCGGCCAAGTGGGACCGCCGCCGCGCGCCGCGTCCGCGGCGCCCGCGTGCTTGGGGTCGTGGCTACGGCACGAAAAATCCATCACCTACGGTTCTGCGTGGTTTCTTGAGGCACCACCGCTAGAGCCACTGAAGGTGGCGTGTGGTGATTGAGGAAACCACGCAGACCGGGCCCACCCACGCGGCCGCGGCCGCGTCTCCTCTCCCTTTGTTTCTCTCATCCGGTCGGGCGTGCCGCTCGAGGCGGGGTTCAGACCGGGTCGTTTGTTTTGGTTTTATTAGTCTACGAATATCACGTGAAGTGGCTTATCCATCACCTACGGTTCTGCGTGGTTTCCTCCATCACCACACGCCACCTTCAGTGGCTCTAGCGGTGGTGCCTCAAGCACTCCTTGGCGCCGGTCAATCTTGCCGGGGTTAAGGGCATGAAACGCATTAATGAGCTCCTCGTGGCGCTTGAGCCTGCATAAATACTCCCACGTCGTGGTGCCTCCGCGCCGCTCGACTTGGTACTTGACGGTTCGCGCGAAGGGACGAACGTCCAGGATCGCCTCGATATCAAACTCCGGATCGCCAGCCTGCTCGTCGTTGGTCGCTGTGGCGGCCGCGGCTTCATCGCCACGAGCATCAAGCGCCACTTCGGTTTTGGAGTCCGAATCATCGATCACAATCACCTCGTGCTCGGTCACCTCGTGCTCGGTCGCCTTGCGCTTTTGAGGCGCAGGAGGTGCTGTGTCAGCCGTGGCCTGCACGAGGCGGTCCAGTCGCGGTGCAGCGGCTTCGCCCGACTCGAGAGGGCGAGTAGTAAGCGTCTCGATCAGCGGGGCGGACCCGGCAATGGAAGCAGTTAAGGCAGTGTAGCGGTCCTTGATCAAGGCGTGCTGCTCGCGCTCCAGGGCAAGTTCGGCGGCAAGACGATCGCGCTCGGTCAACGCGGCCGCGGTGCGCTGCTCGGCGACTTGAGTTTGAGCAGCCAGGCGCTGCTCGAGATTGGCAAAGCGTCGTTCATGCTCGGCGAGCTGCTCAGCCGAGCCGGCCTTTTCCGTCGCACGAACCGCCTCGGACTCGGCAAGCTTGGCGTCAAGCGCCGCCACCTTGGCGTTGGCAACGGTAAGAAGCTCCGTCGTCCTGGCATGGTCTGCACGCGACTGCGCGAGCGCCAAATCGCGCTCCTCGAGGTCCGTCTCGGCGCGAAGACGGCCGGTTTCAACAAGCCTGAACCGATCTCTGGATTCCAAGCGACTAGTGCGTGACTCGAGGAGCTGCGAAGAGAGGTGCTCGGTTTTGGCCTTGGCAGACTCGAGCTGCGTCTGAAGGTCTGCGATGATAGCGTTGGCAGCAGAAAGCAGGACATTGCCCTCGGTGCGGGCGGCGTCAAGCTCGCTGACCAATTTTGCGAGTTTCGCGTCAAGTTCGCTGGCCTTGGCGTCAGCAGCCGCGAGCCGCCCTGCAGTTTCCGTGAGCTGCAGATCAAGTGTGTCGCGGTCCTCGCGTACGTTATCGAGCTCCGATGTAAGCTTGGTGATTTCGGACTCGGCGGCAGCGTTTCGGGTAGACACCAAGGCGTGCTCGTCGTTCAGCCGTTTGAGCGCGGCGCGAGCCGTTTCGAGGTCCGTGGCGGGCACCTCGTTTCGAGGGTCAAGAGCTGCGGCATCTGGGTCGGTTTCGTCAGCACGCGATTTAGCCAAGTCGAGCTGCTGCTCGAGAAATTCGAGCTGTTGCTCGAGAAATGCCCGGGCCTTGCGACACTGGTCGTGATGAGCATCAGTTGGGTCGGCATGGATGCGTGCGTGATGGGCCTTGGCTTGCATTTCGAGCGTGGCAAGTTTCGTTCCAAGCTTCTCGACCTGCAGCGCAAGCTTGTCGCGATCCGCGTGTAGCGTGTCCATTGAAGCACGGGCGTTGGCAAGGTCCGCGGTCAGCCGCTCTTCAAGAGATTCGCCCGCGTCGAGCTGCTTCTTGGCCTTAGTCAGCTCTCGCTTCACGTCGTCCAGCTCGTCCATGGCCTTATCCCGATCCACACGGGTCGCGTCGAGCTCGGCCTTGATCCGCGAAGCACGCTGCTGGGCAATTTCGCACAGCTCGTTGGCACCGTCGAGCTTGGACTGGGCAACGCGCAGCTGAACTGCAAGGACTTCCGCAGTACCAACGGCCTCGTTCCGCGCGCTAACTTCGACGTCGCCGAGATCCACCAGCGAACGAATCTTGGCGGCATGCGAGTACATGAGCTCCCGCACGCGCCTCTGCTCGCTGGCAAGTTTGGAGAGTAGTTGGTCGCGGTCCGTCCAGACCAAGTTTGGGTCGCCTTTCTCCACGGTACTCGAAGCGCAAAGCTGGGCGAGTGAATGCGGGTCCGCGCAGAGACCAAGTGTAGCATGGTCCAACGTTGACGAAGCTGCTGGGGGCTGCGAAGGTTGGGCAAGCTCGTGAGTTCCGAAAAGGTCCTCAAGCTGGTCCTGCGCAATAGTTTGGCTATCGTCGCTGAGTGCAGGACGTTCATCAACACGGCTTGGGCCTGCGGGTGGCGAGTGCCCTGGCGACATGTTTTGGGAAGGTAAATGCAGCAAGTTACGAGGGGATCCGGTTCATTCGCTTCGTTCCTGAGTGTCGGGAAGGAGTGTGCATGCATGCATACATCCATTTAAGCTACGGCGGTGCGGAGCCGCTGGTGGTCCAGCGTGGCGACAGCCGGGTCGTGCGCACCCTGTCAAAGGCCAAACAGTTCAAGTACACGTGACCGCGTTGCGCCACAGTCACCGGACGCGTGCGACCCCGCCCGCGTCACGCGCGTCACGCGCACCGCGCCGATCTCCTTTGTCATCGCCGCGGACCGCCTCACCTCACCGAGCGACGCGTCGGCCCGCTCACATCGGACGACGCGCCTCCGCATCCCCTCTCTCTCTTGTTCCCTTGACCAGTTGCTAGTATTAGCCACCACATACAGCCTGTTGTCCTCTCGTGAGGGCCGATGGCGTCTCAGGGGCAAACCGGCGGCGACAGTTGCATCATTGGGCGCAGGCGCGCGGCACTGCATACATGCATGTATACAGTTCACGTGAGGTGAAACGAGGCGGCGCCGCCACGTGCGGGTCGCCTGACGCGATATGCAGTCAGAGAAGCGAACGTTGTTGGTCCATGGCTATGCGAATCAAAGTAGATTGGCTAGTCCCGAGGATCCGACCTAGAGTCGGCTAAACCCACCCCACTGATGTCATGAACTGGGCTCAAAGCGCCACGATAGAAGGAGGCTTACCCCTTGCCATCCAAGTCCCTCGCCTAGAACTTCCTTCGAGATGTTCATGAACACAGCGCTTGGTTTGAACTCACCCTCGTGCAAACAGAGGGCTGATTTAGAGGGACCCAAATCCAGTGCCTGCCAGGCAAGAGTGATCAGTGACCATGGCCATGGCCATGGTCATGGTCGTCGCATTTTTTATCAAGGCCGCTTTGATTTCGACCGCGACGCCGCTCAACGAATGGTCGCTCAAAAAGACGTTTTATTGAGTTTACTACCACCGAGTGACGCTTAATAAAACCTTTTATCATCAACGTATATTCCAAGAGACGTCAAGCTGGACCCGTGACCAACGAGCATCTCGACACGGTGCATTTGTCAGTACATTGCCGTCGACAAGTGAAAACTGCGACTTGACCGGAATCGGTTACGGCGCATAAACCAGCAAATTAGCTCGTCAGACGAGCGACGCACCGACACGGAGGCGCGAAGCCTCGCATGTCACCGATTACGCGCGCATGGAGAAGTGCGAGGATTTTGTTTCGACATTCTTGACGTAGCGCGGTCACCACGAGAAGTGAGACGATCATCTCGCACAATGTGCTACCCAGAGCCGCGGGCGTGCCCGGAACGATGGCAACGAGCCCACCTTCAAACCCTCCCTAATTCGTTCAACTTTCGGCTTCAACGCGGGCCAAGAGAGAGTAGCGATTGAGGGGACGAATTCAGCTGTTGGCCATGCACTGCCGCTAACTGAGCGGCGGCGGGAAAAGACGAGGCAGACGGCACGGGGGCAGGTGCGGCGGCCTCGGCCACGACCGGGGGCCAAGGTAGGTTCCTGGGAGGACTCGGGTTGCCTTGCGCTTGCACTAAATGACTTCTTTCATTCGCTTGCATGGTGGGTAGTATTTATTCGTTTGGGCACGCGATGGACGCGAGGGCGAGAGCGAGGGTGCGGGTGGTGTGGGAGCCGCGCAGCAGCCGTGTCCGCGGGAACCGCGTGGCTGACCCCTGCCCACGTGGGCCGCCACCCACGTGACGCGTCCATCAGGCGGCCATCATGAAACGCGACGCGTTTTCGGCGCGCACATGCACCGTTTGGAGCTGAGAATGTGCGACTGATCAAACTAACTGTTTCAAAAGGATGCAATTGATCACAACTAACGTACCGCGATCGCACGCGGCGCGCATCAATCGCGGCGTTGGGCGCAAAGATATAGTGGTTGATTCGAGCTCGCGGGTGGATGATCCGGCAACTTCTTAGAGTGATCTGTGGGTTCCGTGCGATTGCGAGCCGCGGACAAAGCAGCAACACGGTCGTTGGTTTCCTGAAACCATTTCATGTGGTTGTCGCGGTCAGCGCGCATTTGGACCAGCTACCGCGTCGCACTGTCGAGGTCATCTTCAAGGCAAGCGGATTTGCTCATGGCCGCGTCACGTTCGTCGTGCAGTGGCGCATGCTGAGCCGCGTGCTTGGCGCGCTCTAAAGAAAGCTGGTCCGTGAGAGCATCCTTGTTGCGCACAAACGTCGACGTAGCCACAGCAAGCTCATTTCTGAGCATGCCGCGCTCGTTGACCGCGCGACGAAGGTCCGATGAGAGCGCTTCGATTCGTTTCGTCTAACTTTCGGTCCCGCGATGATGAAGCTCCGTCGCCGCGTTGCGAGCAGCCTCGACAGTAGCAATGTGTGTGGCGAAAGAGTCCCAGACATCGGCTGCGGCGGCAAGATCATGCAAGAGCGAGGCGACACGAGCTTCCAGCACTTTCGAATCGGCCGAGTGCGACTTGACCTAGTCACCAACCTGCTTGCTAACGCGCTCGGTAATATCAATAATATCAAACGACTCCTTGTGGGCCGCGAAGCTTGGTAATCTTTGCCGCTGCGCTCTCCACTTCGGACTTCCGCTCAACAAACTGTACGTAAGCGCGTTCAATTCAGCTTGTCGATGGTCGCGCACGCGTTCAAGTCTCTTGATGAGCAAGTCGGCGATAGCGAGCGGCAAGCACAGCTCGGCCGCAAGAGAGACGGGGTTCACGGGCGATGTCAGCGCAGGACGTGGCGCCATGAGGTTGTGGATGGACGGCAGCCTGGCGGACATGCTCGGTGGGGGCTTGGATACGGAACGCTCGACTGTTGGTGCCGCTGGTGGAGGTCGAGTCGCTGTTGTTCATTCAATTCATTCACTGTCATGGTCCCGATGAGAATATAGTACAACATGAGGTGAGAAGAAAGGGAGGGAGAGTCGCGTGGCGAGGACAGCGGGCGCGACAAGGGTGTAGCAGCAGCATAGCGCTGCACGTGGAGTGGCGTTGCGCGTGGAGTGGCGCAAGTCGCCCGATCAGACGCGATGCGCCGCCCCAACGACCCGTTACCCCGGTGAGCCACTCGCTGCGGCATCGCCAGCCGATCGACCATATATACCCGCCGACCATACAATCGCAGAGTTCAAATCTAATCAAATCGAATCGAAGGAATTAATACCAACCAACAGCACAACAAAATCACCAGTTCATCTTCTTACGCTTCTTGCGCGGCTTGGGCTCAGGCTCAGGCTCAGGTTCAGGCTCAGGCTCAGGCTCAGGCTTGGGTTTGCGCGGGTCAACCTTGTGCCGATTGAGACCGAAATACAAGTCGATGAGGTGTGGCTTTTTGGAGTTGACCTCGTCAAAGGGCATACTTGTTACTCGAGGCGGGTTATCAACAGCGACACTGCAGGAGTAAATTCCTCCCTGGACCCACACGGAATTGACCTTAAGGACCAGATTACCATCTGGCTCGCCATCGAATTCGACAAACTTTAAGTTACGTCTGCGGCTGTCCCACTCCATCGTTTTCCAAAGGTCTTGGCGTACACGATCAGCTGCGGTTTTGGGTTCACCGGCCGGATGGGGGCAGTCTTCCAGCGCTTTACGTTTGCGATCTGAGAGCGGCACTCGAGAGAGATTTGCAGCAGCATCCTGGTCAGGTTCAACGGTAGCGCAGGCGCTCTCGGACGACCACATGACCGCAGCGTGCTGCGCAGTGCTCCCCGATAGGGCTGCCTTGGTAAGCGGTACACGTGCATCTGACTCGGATTGGGTAGAGCGGCTTTCGAGCGTCGAGTTCGAGGCGTTGACAATATCGAGAGTTTCGCCGGAAGCAACACGGTGGCCGTCAGAATGATCAGGCAGCAGCGTCGTATTGATTTCGTCAATGCTTGCATCGGCACAAGCGCCGCGGTCCTCGACAAGCTCGCGCTGATCTGCTGATTCAAAGCGGGGCACGTTCTCGATCGCGCCACGTTCGTCATTGCACAGTTGAAGCTCCGCAGACGCAGAATTGTCAGCAGCGGCATCGGTCAAATCGAACTGCTGCGCGAGATCGAGGTCGCCAGCAGGCGGTTGCATCTTGAGACTAGCAGCGACGTTCGCAAGGTCCGACCCAAAATCTTTGGCCTTGGTGTCGGCAGCCGAAAGCTGCGCAGGCATATCCTCGAGCTGCACGGCAAACTCGTTGCAATCCCCGCGCAGGTCGCCGATTTCCGATGTAGGCTTGGCGTGGTCGGTGCCCAGACGTGCGAGTTCGGCGCGAGCAGTAGAGAGGTCCTGGTTGCAAGAGTTGAGCTGCGATGTGTTGAAACCGATGTCAGGGCGAGACTCGAATACGGTGAGCCGCGGATTGAGATTCGCTTGGTGATGGTCGTGCACGAGTGCACGAGAACGCTGCTGCTGCTCGAGCAACGCCCTCGCCTCGAAGAGCTGGGTCGCGAGCTGCGATTCGCGCGTCAGCGATTCCTGGATGCGCTCGTTGACCAAGGCGAGGGCATCAGCGACCTCGTCGCGCTCGGCGCGAGCAGCGAGAAGTAGGCCTTGGACATGATCCAGATCTAGTTGGAGCTGCACCACTCACTGGTCGGCGATCTGGCGCAAGTCGTTCGCCTCGGCAAGCTGCAGCGTGAGATCCTGGACCGCGGTGACCGCCTCGCGCCGCGCGCGCACGGCGTCGTCGCGAGCCGTCTCCAAGGCGGCAATTTCGGCGGTGTGAGCAGACATAAGCGCCCGGACATGAAGCGTTTGAGAGGGGTGCGGGTCGGGGCCGCGGTCAGCCAAGACTCGGCCGGGTGCGGGACGAGCTCTCGCGCCGCCGTGCTCGTTGGACAGCTCTGTGGGCGGAGCACGTTGCATGTGGTGTCCCGTCGCCAGATTCATTCGCTTCGTGGTTCGTACTGAGGGCAAGAGGGAGCGCGATCGAAAGCGGCAGCGAAAAAAGGGCGAGGCGTAGGGCGAGGCGTCGGTCACGCGATGTGCCCGCGCCGACGCGTTCCATTCTCTCCCCGCCGCTCGCTTGTCCCTCAGCACTCTCCGCTGCCGCCACGAAGCACACGCATCGAGCCCGTATCCACCGCCGCGACTTGCTGCAACCTGCCCGCAGACGATACCTCCACGCCACCCACCCGCCCATACCCGCCCGCCTGCACACAACCATGGACCCGTCGTCCAAGGCCCCGCCACCACCACCACCGGGCGTGCCTGCCCGCACCCTGCGCGGCAACCCGCGCGCCCCCGCCGGCTCTGCTGCTGCCGCTGCCTCGTCCTCGTCGTCATCGTCGTCACTGCGCAGCGCCATTGCGTTCGGGCCCGACGACCACCACTTCTCCTCGCCCAACGACTCGGGCAGCGCACCCAATACCGCTACCACCAACACGGGCGGCGGGATGCGGTGCGGCCGGTGCAAGAGCGCGCTGCGTGCGACGCCCGCCGTGATTGACGACGGCGTATCGCAGCTGTCGACGGCGCTCGCGCGCATGGGCGCCGCGGACCGCGCCTACAACCCTTCGCATGCGCTACCGCACCACCATTATCAACACCGCGGCGGCGGCGTCGACCAGTCGTTCATCCTCGTTGCCGAAAACCAGCAACAGCAGGCGGGATTACGCGCGACGCCGCCTCCATCGACGACAACGGCGCCGCTCGAAAACAGTATCACCGACTCGATGCTCCTCGTCTCGTCGCCGTCACCGCGCAACGGGGGCGCCGGCACCGGTGCGGTCGGACCGTATAGCCGCAGCCCCGACGCGCGCACCCAGTCGACGCTCGACGGGACCCTGCCCGACCCGCCGTCGGCGCCCGCGCCGCCACTACCGCCGCCGCCTGCACCCGCGACGTCGGCGTGGGTCCCCGTCGCGAACGGTGCCAGCGAGCCCGAGGGCAAGTCGCGCACGTCGGCACAGCTCGCGACGCTCGAGCGGCTGCACCGCGAGCTGAACGCGCTGCACAACGAGCCGGACCTGGTCCTCCCGGCGTGCACGTCGTGCGTGGCGTCGATGCGCGCGCTCATGGCAAAAGAGCTTGCCGCGCACACCGAGGAGCTCGATGCGTACCGCGCGTTTGTCGCGTCCGCCGAAGCCGCTGCGGCTGCCGCGTACCCGCCGGGCACCGCCACCGTCGAGTCGACCGAGTACACGGACGCCGAGCTCGCGCGGCTCCTTGCGGAAGAGGCCGCGCTGGAGCGCGAGCTCGCGGCGCTCGAGGCCGAGGAGGCCGACCTGGTGCGCGAGCGCGATCTGGTCGAGGCCGAGGCGCGCGACCTCGATGCCGCCGAGCGCGCGTACTGGCTCGAGCTCAACGCCTTCCACCACTCGCTCGCCGCGTTCCAGGCCGAGCGCGATGCGCTCAACACGAAATACGACGACGCGTGCCGCCAGCTCGCCCGCCTCAAAAAGACGAACGTCTTCAACGACGTGTTCCGCATCGGACACGACGGCGTGTTTGCCACCATCAACGGGTGTCGGCTCGGTCGGTCGCCCGCGCATCCGGTACGTTCTTTTCGCGTGTGTCGCTCCTTCACGCGCGACCCAGTGACTGACACGAAGCGGGTGTCTAGGTCGGCTGGCCCGAAATCAACGCCGGGTGGGGCCACGCGTGCCTGCTGCTCGACACGCTCGCGAAGCAGCTCGGCTTCGAGTTCCGCGGGTACCGGCTGCTGCCCATGGGCTCCTTCTCCAAGGTCCAGAAGATCAGCACCCGCACCTCGTCCTCCTCGGGCACTGCGAGCGGCGAGAACAGCGCCGCGTCCTCAGCCACCTCATCGCTCACCGCATCCACCGCCGTCCCCACCGTCGCCGACCCCAAATCCTCCCGCCACACCGACCTCCCCGCCACCCCCGCCGCCCCGCCCGCGCGCATCGACACGTACGACCTGCACGGGAGCGGCGGCGACTTTGCCGTCCTGGGCCGCCTTCTCCCGTTCAACTCGTCGTCGCGCAGCTTCGACACGGGGCTCGTCGCGTTCTTACACTGCATCGCGCAGCTCGGCGACTACTGCGAGCGCCTCGACGACGGGTTCCGCCTCCCGTACCGCATCCACAAGGAGAAGATTGGCGAAATCAGTATCCGGCTCCAGGCCAACGCGTTCGGCGCGACCGACGAGACGTGGACCCGCGCGTGTAAGCATGTGCTGACGGATCTCAAGTGGATCCTCGCGTTCGTGACCAAGCGCACGGCGGCCGCGCAGGCGACGCCGCCGCCGCCGCCGCCGCCGGTTTCGGTGGGGTCGGCGAGGACACGCGGGTCGCCGCGTGCGACCACGGCGGCGGCGGCTGCAGCGGGGCGCGCGGCAAGGGGATGACGGTGGCGATGTGGACGGGACTGGTGCTCACTCGCTTGTACATATATCTATACCACGCTTCCTCACTCGAATTGATAATCCGCGCGTACGATGTTCTGCGCACGTCGCGCGAACCGAGTCGCGGCGAGCGCCGCCTGCGCAGTTTCACGCGACGCTGCCCGCGACGCGACCGCGGCCACGGTGAACGCTCGCCCGCGTCGCTCCCTCGACGACACCCTGAGCCGAGACAGCAACTTTGACCGTGGCCACGGTCACGACCTCGGTGGCCACGGCCATAGCGAACACCTCACCTCGCCCGCATCGCTCGCGCGACCACGTCGCTTGCTGAAACTGACACCAAGGACGAGCTGCGAGTCAAATGGATCGATCGATTCATGGTGGAATGGGTAAAAAAAAAAGGAGAGAAACGGTAGCGAGAACGAGACAAGGAGCAAATGAAGAAGACAATAATCCCTCTTGAGCGAGCGCGCTCACGGTCCGTCCGTCCGTCCGTCGGTCCGCCGACCCCGCGCGACCGCTGCGGCGTCGGGAGACGGTCGAGGAGGAGGTATGGGTGGGTTGGGTTGGGTTGGTGCGGATGGATCTAGTGGTGGTGGGGTTGACATGGAAGGGGAGGAGAAGCGGTGCGAGGGAGGAAGGCGGGACAGCGCGCGCGATCATCATAATCATACGCGGCTGCCGGCGACCTCGACCTGCACTTGCTGCTCTTGCGCGCCCATCCCATCGACGACCGGTTCCGCGCCCGCCGACTTGGGCGACACGGCCGCGTGCGGGACGAGCCACGCGTCGACGCCGCCCGCCGCCACGGGGTTGCCGAGCGTGCCGGCGATCCCGGGCTTGGACGGGTACCGCGCCGCCGCCGCCGCCGCAGCCGCGGCCGAGGCGGCAGCGGACGCGCCGAGGTGCGCAATGTCCGCGAACCCGGCGAGCTTGCCGCCGCCATTCGGCGGCGTGGCGCCCGTCGGGACCGACGTGGTTTCCGTGATGGGCGACGACGAGATGTGCTGCTGCTTCCCCGAAACGGCGGCCGCGTCCTCGTTGAACAGGTACGTGTAGGGCGACGTCCTCGCCTGGTTCTGCGCCTGCTGCTGGCCGACGGCCTCGTTCGACACGGGCGCGGCAGCGGCGGCCGAGGCCTGCGTCTCGTGGCTGCTGCTGGGCGACGCGAGGTACTGGCGGAGATGCTGCTCTTCGCTGCCGCCGGCTGCCGCCGCGTACACGTCACCCCCGCGGGCCGAAGCCGCGAACTGGGCCTGCGCGGCCTGCGCCTGGGCCTGGGCCTGCGCCTGTGCCTGCGACGCGTAGTACGCCTCGTACGCGGCGGCATGCGCGTGTGCGTGCGCATGGGCGTGGGCGTGGGCGTGCTGCGGGTGCTGCTGCTTGGTCCCACTCGCGTGCCGGGCGACGGGCTCGACGGACCCGGCACCGTTGTTGTCGCCGTAGTGCGCGTAGTGCTGCTGGTACGCGTACTGCTGCGCCGCGTACTGCTGGCCCGCGTACATGTGCTGCTGCTGCTGCTGCTGCTGCTGCTGCTGGCGGTGGTACATGTCGCCGTTGTCGACACCCGCATGCTGCTGCTGGGCGGCGGCCATGGCGGCCGCTGCAGCGGCAGCCGCGGGCCACGCGTACTCGCGGTTATCGAGCGCCGCGGATCCCGAAGCCGGGGCCGGCGTCGCCTGCTGCTGGGCCGCGTACGCGGGATCAAAGTGGTGCGCGTGATGCTGCTGCTGCGGCTGCTGCTGGGCCGCGTACGGGTCGAACAGCGCGTCGTGCAGGGTCATACCGTGGGCCGCTGCCGCCGCCGCCGCCGCGTTGGCCGAGAACACGTTCCCGCCGCCGGCGCCGCGCGACACCTGCACCTGCACCTGCACCTGCGCCTGCTGCTGCTGCGCGGCCGCGAGCCGGTGGTACTCTGCGTGCTGCTGGTTCTGCTGGTACAGCGAGTCGATGGACATGGACCGGTCAAAGTAGGCGCTATCGGCGTTCCCGCCGCCCGCCGCCGCGTACGCGCCGTTGCCGAGGTACCGCTGCTGCGCCTGCGCCTGCGCCTGCGCCTGCGCCTGCTCCTGCGCCTGCTGCTCGCTCGGGTACTGTGTCTGCTGCTGGTGCTGAGCGGCGGCATAGTGCCGGTCGAGCCCGACCATGGCCTCGGGCGACAGCCCGTACAGCCCGTGCATGTCGACGTCGTAGTGGCCGAGCCCGCCCGTGATCCCGATCATGGACACGGCGGCGGCCGCGGCCGCTGCGGCAGCAGACACTGCGGGCTGCTGCTGCTGACGGTGCGGCGCGGCGGGCGACACGCGGTACCCTCCGCCGACAGCCGCGGCCGCGGCGGCGTTCGGGTTGCGCGCGAGCGACTGCGGCGGGGCAGCGAGGAGCGGGTCACCGAACTGGTCGACGGCGGCCATCTCGTGCTGCTGCTGGGCCGACGGCACCACCTGGTGCTGCTGGTGCTGGATGCGGAACTGCGCGACCGCGTGGTGCTGCTCGCTCGGGTGCGGCGGCGGGTACGGCTGCTGCTGGGCCTGGGCCTGCTGTTGCTGAGCGGCGGCTGCCGCGGCCGCGGCCGACGCCGCCGCGCGCTGCTGCTGCGCCTGGTGGTGGTCGTACTCGGCCTGCGCCTGCTGGAGCTGGAGCTGCTGCTGCTGCTGCGCGCCGCGGAGGTACGCGGCGGCGGTCATGGGCGCCGAGGACGTTGGCGGGGCCGCCGAGTTGACGGCCGCGCTCGCAGCTGCCGCCGCAGCGGCCGCTGCCTGTGCCGCCGCCGCTGCCGCCCCGCGCTTCCCACGCGTCCCGGCGGGCGCGGCGGTGCGCGCCTTCTTGGCCGCGGGCTCGCTGCCGCTGCGCGGCGCGGGCGCCGACGACTGCATCATCATGCCGGTGCCGTTACCGTGGGCGAGCGCGTCGGCGGGTGCGCCGGGGGCGGACGCGGTTTCGTTGGGCGTCGCAGCGGCGGCGGCGGCGCGGGACCGGGCGGACTTGCGGGGCGCGCGGCGCGTGGTAGTGGTGCGGGTGGCGGGGAGGATAGCGGCGCCGGCGCCGGCCTCGAGGAGCTGCTGCTGCTGGTGCAGGGCGTGCGGGTAGTTGGGGTGGTTCGGGTGGTGCACGTGGTGGAGGTGCTGGACGTTGGCGGCGCCGGGCGGCGGAGGGTTGCCGCCGGCGCAGAACTGGCCGCCCGTGGCCGCGGCGGCCGCGGCCGCGGCCGCGGCGGCAGCGCCGACGGGGTCGTCGTAGTACTGCTGCTGCGGCTGCTGGTTCTGCTGTTGCTGGCCGCTGCTCGCACTCGCGGCCCGCGCGCCGGCCATGGCGACAGCCGCCAAAGCCTCGGCGTGGAGGACGCCGCGGCCGGGGAGCGAGAGGATGGCGAGCGGGTCGGGTCCGTTCATGCCGGACGCGGCGGCGGTGGCGGTATCGACGGGGACCGTGGGCGCGTTGGCCATGAGCTTCCAGGTGGCGATGATGTCGCCCGACGTCAGGTTGCCGACGGCCGCGACGCCGTACCGGTCGAGGACCGTCTTCCACAGCATGCGGCGCGCGTCGACCGACGGGCTCACCTTCTTGAGCGTGCGGCAGATGCGCTGCTTGAGGGGTTTCTCGGGGAAGTCGTCGAGCTCCTACACAGTCCCGAACGACGATCAGTCCACGCCCGAAAACAACCCGCGCAGCACCGCTGCGTACCGTGATAATCGTATGACAATCGAGCAACCGGTACACCTGGGCGCGCGAAATCTTGTGGTGCTGCGAAAAGTACTGCTCCATGGTACAGTTGCGCGCGCGGTACAGCTTGTCGCGGACAATGTTGTTGACGGCCGACAGCGTGCGCAGGAACCCGTCCTTTTTCTGCGCCGTCTGCACCTTCCCCTTGCAGCTCGTGCACGTCAGGTCCATGCGCTCTTCTTGGGCCACGAGCAGCGGCATCAGCTCCTCGGGCGCCGCGCTCAGCGCCAGACTCAGCGTGTCGCGCAGGTCCATGGTCGCCAGGATCGCGTCCTCGGCCGCGGCCGCTGCGTCCGCCGGCGTCTGCTGCGGGGCGGGCGCCGGGTCGGCCGAGGCCGACGCCGAACCGGGCAGTTGAGGCGCGGCACGCCGCGGCGGCGGCGGGACCACGCTGAGCGACGCGGCGAGCGCCGTGGGCGCGGGCACCCCGCTGCCGCCGGTGCCACTCCCGCTCGACGACGACGAGCTGGCGGCCGGGTGCTGGATCGACGCCGGGTACGCTGCCGCGAGCGAGTGGTGGTCGGCCGCGGCCGCGGGTGTACCGGCAAACGGCTGGTGCGGGGTGGGCGACGCGCCGTGGTGGTCGCGCTGGAGGTGCTGCTGCTGATGGTGGTGATGGTGATGGTGCTCGGCGGCCCCGGCCTGCGACTGGTAGTGTTGCTGCTGCTGCTGGGCGTAGTGGTGGTGCTGGTAGTACTGCTGCTGGTGCGCGGCGTAGTGGTGCGCGCTGGCCTCACGCGCGGCCCAGTGGCCTACAGGTGCGAGACACGGTCGTGAGACAACGGGACCACGACAAACCCGCAAAATGAAAGCGTACCATGCTCGGCCGACGTAGGCGTCGGGAGCGCCGACGCCGCGGCCTGCTGCTGCTGCTGCTGCTGCGCGGCCGAAGACGAGACGGGGCCGGGCGTCGACTGCTGGGTGACGCGCGGGTCGAGTGACGCCGAGGCCGATCCAGCGGCCGCGGTGTCGAGCGGGGCGAGCGTCAGGGCGGCACCACCCGAGGCGGACCAGTCGTGGGCGCCCGCTGGCGTAGCAGTCTGCTGCGGGTACCGCTGGTAGTGGTGCGCGTACGCGTAGTTGTGGCCGGCGGCGGCCGCCGAGGAGGAGGTCGCGGGCGGGTAGCCGTGGTGGTGATGGTGCGGGTGCTGCCCGTGGTACTGGCCGTACGTCGGGTGCGACTGCTGGGCGGCGTAATGCTGCTGCTGCTGCTGGTACGCGTAGGCCGAGTGATGGTGGTGCGGGTGCGTGTGGTGATGGTGGGCGGGCGGGTACAGGGGCGTGGCGGCCGAGGCCGAGGAGGTCGCGGTGGCCACGTATGGCGGCGGGTAGGGCGCCGAATTCGGGGCGGACGCGGCGGCCTGGCTCGCCGGCGTGCCATCGGCGGCGACCTCGCCGTCGTGCGCCGGTGACCGGGTCGATGGCGGCGTGGCGCGCGCGACGGAATCGGCGGCGGCCATGGTCGCGGCCTCGGCCGACGACGGGTGGTGCTGGTCCGTGGTGGTCTCGGTCGCGGTCGCGTCATCTCCGGCGGCCGACTGCGAGACGGTGGTCTCGACGGTCTCGGACATTTGCAGGCGCGGCTGGGCCGGCGGCGCGTGGTCGCGCGACGCGTCGTCGTCACCGGCCGCCGGCGCAGATGCGGGTGGAACCGCGCCAGTCGCAGCGGCGGCCGAGAGCGAGAGGGCCGAGTCGGTGGACCGTATGCTGTCGCGGCGTACGAGGCGGATCGCGGCGCGGTCGGCATGCGGCTGCGGCGGCGGGGGTGGTGGTGGTGGGGGCTGCGGCGCCGTGTGCGAGTCGGACATGGCGGCGGTTCTTGGGCGGGGGGAAGGAGATCAGCAGGAGACGGCGGCGGCGTCGGGGTGGGAGAGCATGAGTCAATCGTTGTCGTCTTCCACTGTACAGGGTTTGAGTGAGGTGAGGGGAGCGAAGGGAGGAGGGAGAGAGAGCAGCGAGGGAGAGAGCGTGAGAGACGCGTGGCGGCGCGACGCGTGGCGGCGCGACGCGTCGCGTCTCAGCTGCCCGCTTGGGTGGGGGGGGGGACGCGACACGACACGGGACGCGCTCGAGCGCGCGCGAGGGTGGAGGGGGGAGACGTCCCCGTGGCCAGCACGCGGGCCCGGTGTGACGGCCGGTGTGGACGCTGCGAGACAAAGTCGCTGCAACGAGAGACAGCGACGCGTCGGGGGCGAGGAGGCGATCACGACGAGGGCGGGCGGGAGAGGAAGGGCGGGAGAGGGAGAGGGAGAGGGGGCCGCATCGGCGCCGGCGCTGCGGAGCGAGCGGGACGCGTCTCCCCGCTGGTCAACACGCGTGTCTCCGAAGAGATCGTGTCCGTCCGTGTTGACCAGCGAGCAGGCGAGCGAGCGGGCCCCATGCTGGCCATGGCTGCCGGCTTCGCCACAGTGGAACCGCGGGGAGGTGGACGAGAGGTGAGTAGGGAGTGCGTACCTCGGCAGCGTGCGTGGTCGAGGAGCCGTGCGGCGATGGGCAGCAAACGGCGAGCAAGCGAGGATCACGAGCGAGATGGGGGAGGGGAGGAGGAGACGCCGCGCCGAGCCAGCTGGGCGAGCGGGTTCCGATCTAGGGTTGGGTCGCAGGGATGGGTGGGGGGTGGAGACGACCGCGGCGGTGCACGATGAGATGGTGGTCGGCAGCAGCGATGGGCGGTGGTCGAGGTGGGAGGTGGGAGGTGGGAGGTGGCGCGCGAGCCGAAGCGAGAGACACCGCGGGCGTGGGCGGATGTGTGTGGCGCGGGTGCGGGTGCGGGTGCGGTTCGGGCAACAACGAGAGACAGAGTCCGAGATCCAAGAGTAGCGCGGCAGGCGCGCAGGCAGGCAACGGTCGAGTGCGGGCGGGGATGGGGTGGGGGCCAGGAGGCGGGCCGCAAACGGGGCGCCCGAGGGAGAGGAGGCGTGGCGCAGGAGGCACGGGAGCGCGTGCACCTGCGAGTGCGAGCGAGAGGTGGTCGGCACGGCGAGTGTGGCCAGCAGCAGCAGCGGCAGCCGAGAGGAGACGCGCGCCGCCGTGCCGTGCAGGGTGCTGGCCCGCCACTCTTCTTTTCTCTTTTGCTTCCCTCTCCCCTCGCCCGCTTGCTTGTTCCCGCACTTGCCTCCCAGGGCCAGGTGGGCCCGAGCTCGCGGGTGCGGGGGCCCCAGCTTGCTGCCTTCAGCAAACGACCGACGCGTCTGGGAGACGCCCCACGTGACCGCGCCGAACGTGCCGTTCTCACGCACGCTCCGCGTGCCCGCCCGTGTCCGCGCCCGCCGATCCTTCTCCCCCCTGCTCCCCGTTGCTCTTTGCGTCGCACCTCTCCCCTTCCCTCGGTTGCTCTCCCGCGTGTGTGTGCACTAGATCGATCCGCTTTATTCCGGTCAGGCTCCCGTCCCCTGCTTCCGCCGCTTCTCCTCGGCCTCGGCCTCGAGCGCCGCCATGTACTCGGCCCACTCGGCGTCGTCGTCCTCGAGCAGCGCCGCTGCCGCTGCCGTCGTCGCTCTTGCGGCTGGTGCTTCTGCGACCGGAGCTGGTTCTGGTGGTGGTGCAGGCGCCTCGGTGGTGACCGTGGGAACCTCGGGCACCTCCGCCGCCGCCCGCCGCGCCGCGATCGACGCCAGCAGGTCGTCGTCGTCCGCCATCATGGCCTCCCAGTACGACTCGCTGAGCTCCGCCGCGGGCGGTGGTGCCGGCACCGGGGCCGCCGAGACCACATCTCCGCTCGGCGCGGCCGCTGCTGCGTCCGCTGCTGCTGCCGAAAGGGAAAATGGTTCTTGCGCCGCCGCCGCAAAGTACGAGTCGCTCCACGTCGCCACTTCTGCGCCTGCTGCGCCGTGATCAGTCGACACGGGGACGGGCTCGGACGCCGCCGCAGCAGCAGCGAACGAGTCGCTCCACGTCGCCGCTCCCGCATCGGACTCGGCCGCGCTCGGATCCGCTACTGCCGCGAGAGTCTCGCCCGATGCCGCACCACCACTCGTTCCCGCCACGGCCGGCGCCGCGAGCGCGCTCCACCAGTCGTCGTCCTCGTCCAAGGACGACCCGACCGCGAGGCTGCTGGCGATCCCGAGGTTCGTGATGTTGGGCGGGTGGGGCTGCGGCGGGTGGGGCTGCGGCGGGTGTAGCTGCGGCGGTGGGACCGGCGGCGGACGGGGCGGCTCGGTCTCGCCCTCGCCCTCGCCCTCGCCCTCGTCCGAGTCCGAGTCTGAAGGCATGAACATGCGGCCGCGCAGACTCGAGCTGACACGCGGCGCCGTCGACAACTTCGACGTGGTGGAGGGGGCCGAGGGCGGCGGACGCGCGGGGAGGACGGTACCCGGAAGGGCGCGGCGGGAGGGTGAGGCCGGGCGAGCGGGGGCTGGCGCTGGTGCAGTTGCGCGGGGAGCGGGCGGTTGAGGCGGCTGCGGCGCGGGTGGTGGTCGCGATACTGGAGCAGGCGCTTGTTCCACGCGAGGTGGGGCCGTAACCGCAGAACGCGGCGGCGACACGGGCTCGGGCGATGGTGACGGCGGCGGCCAGTCGTCGATCTGCGCATCGTGCTGTGCGTCCGCGAACCCGTGCGGCGGCGAGGGCGGCGGCAGCGGCTCGTCCATGCGCCAGTCCTCGCCGTCGAAATCGGACGAGCTGGACGACGACGTGCGCGCGAGCTCGGGCGGCGGCGGGACGATCCCGCGGACGAGCGCGCGCATATCCTGGGCACCGACGACGGTGCAGAACGGGAGGACGCGGGACCACAGCGGGTTGGCGCGGAGGAGCGCCGCGTTCCCGAAAATCACGATATGCTGGCGTGCGCGGGTGAGGAGCACGTTGAGGCGGCGCGCGTCGTCCGAGAAGCCCATTTTGGCGGTGCGCACGCACGACACGAGCACGATGCGCTTCTCCTGGCCCTGGAACGCGTCGACCGTCGACACGAGCGACTTGATGCGCGAGTTGGATTCCTCGTCGCCCGCGCCGCTGCTGCCGCCGTTGGAGAGGAGCGACAGGATGTGCTCGACCTGCGACCGGTACGGCGTGATGATGCCGACGTCCTCGGCGGGGATCGTGAACCCACTGGCGCCCGTCGACCCGCCGAGCCCGTGCGTGTGCCGCGACGTCAGCACGTTGTACAGGTGCACGAGCTCGCGCGCCTCGGCCGTGTTGAACGGCGACCGCCGCGAGATCTGCTCCTGCCCGTTGGCGACATCGACGAACACGACGGGCGGGAGGCCGCCCAGCCCGCCGGCAGCCTGCGCCACCGCGTCGCCGTCGACGAGCGCGTGCTCGTAGAACAGCGCGTTCGAGATGCGCGAGATCTGCGGGTGGCACCGGTACTGCGCGTGGAGGCGGGCGACGGGGCACCCGACGCGCTCGAGCCGCTCGAACAGCGTCTTCTCGAGGTGGTCGCCGTGCGCGGCTTTCGACTCGATGGTCGGCGGCAGCTGCTTCGGGTCGCCGACGCACACGAGGTGCTTTGCGCCGAACCGCAGCGGGAGCAGCGACGCGGGTTCGGTCAGCTGCGAGCACTCGTCGAGGATCACCAGGGCGAACCGCTCGTAGTCCATGCAGTCGAGCAGCGTCGACGTGCACGTCACGCCGACCACGCGCGCCGCGCCCAGCTGGTTGGCGCCGATCCGGTCAATCGCCGTCTGCAGGAACGACCGCTCCTGCTCGTCCGTCGCCCGCGCCAGCTGCTCGCGCAGGTCGCGCAGGTCGTCCTGGTTTTTGTTCGCCGCCGTGTGCGGGAGCACCTTCTTCGAGATGCGCTTGACACTGCCGACGCGGACAAACTCGTCGAACCCGGCCGTGAGGAGCGACTCGAGAATCCGGTCCGTCGCGACGTTGGTCCCGCTCGCGACGAGCAGGCGCAGGTCGGCCGGCAGCGGCTCGCGCGACGCGGCACCGAGCAGCGCCAGCGCGCGGTGGAAGAAGATGACCATGGTCTTGACGAGGTGCGACTTGCCGGACCCGAACACGCCCTGCGTCAGCGTGACCGACGTCTCGCGCGTGCGCAGGTTCTCGGACCACTGCCGCAGCACCGTCGCCTGGCCGGGGTTGAGCCCGAACTCAGCGACCGTGGCCTCGACGAGCGCCCAGAGCTGCGCCGGCCCGATCGGCGCGAACGGCGCCGCGGGCGACTCGGTCGCCGCCGTCGCCGCCGAGAACTTGGGGTAGTTGAGGAGCAGGGGCATGAGCGGGATCTCCTGGATGTTGCTCTCGATGACGGCGGCGAGGGCGAGCTCGCGGCAGTTGAACAGGCGGATCGCGTAGTAGTGGGTGCTGGGGTCGGGCTTGAAGTGGCCGAGCGGCGACACCTCGACCATATTCGCCGACGACCCGAAGAACGTGGACCGGAGAAAGTGCGCGTTGGCAAACTCGGGCGTGGCCGAGACGACCCAGAGGTCCTCCTTGGTGAACGACGAGTTGAGCCGCTCGTGGACGAGGAGGCCGAGCGACCCGTACGGCCGCGAGAAGGTGCACCCGACGAACATGTCGAGCCCCTCGCTGCGCATCCCCGCGCGGAGCGTGTCGTCGGCGACGGGCTGCTTGCCGCCGCGCGTCAGCCGCTGCAGCTTCTCGTGGTACACGTTGGCCGCGCCTGTCACCTGCACCTGCACGCCCTCGTACAGCGCCGACGTGAACAGCGTCTTGTACTGCTGCACCGACGGGAACGTGTCCGGCAGCCGCATGCTGCGCTGCGGCGGGAACTTGATGGCGCGGAACTTGAGCGCGCGCGGGTTGAACGTCACGAGCGGCTTCTGCCGGTTCGCCGCGGACGAGGTGGAGCTCGCGGGTGCAGGTTGCCGCGGTGTTGGCACGGCGGCGCCCGCGGGCACAGGTTGCCGCACCGGCGGCGCGAACGACTGGCGCTGCTGGTTCGCCGCGGCGAGCGGCGCGGGACCAGACGGACTCGAGGCGCGTGGTTGATGCAGCGGTCCTACATCCGGGAAAGTGTGAATGGGCAGCGCGACGATCGAGTCGTTGAAGGACGCGTACCGGTCTGCACCTCGGAACCCGAACCAGGATGCGCGGCCATCTGCGCAAACGCAGCCATGTCGTCGGGGCCCTCCGCGCCCGCAGATGGAGCGACAGCGCCCCGGTGCATCTGCGGCGAGATGGAGCTCGCGGCGACGAAGCCCGTGGGGAGCGGCAGTTCGGGCGACGCGGTGTGGCTCAACGCGGGCGACGGCACCTGCGCGGGCGGGCGCGGCGTCGCCATGGGCGGTTTGAACGAGGCCGGCCGAGGTGCAGGCGGTGCGGCTGCTGCGGATGGCGGGGCCGGCGGATCGGCGGCCCGAGCGGCCTGCATTGGCGACTGGAAGGTATTGCGGTTCACGGGCGCGGGCGCGGGCGCGGGAGCAGCGGGTGCTGGTGCGGGTCCCGAAGGTGGAGGGAACGCGGCCGCAGCGAACGGCGGCGCAGCGAACCCGGGTGGTGCAGTCGCGGGAATCGACGCGGACGCAGCGAGAGGTAGGTTGGTGCCCTCGTCGGGCGCAAACTCCAGGATCTGCACAATGTGCTTGTCAAAGTCGATCTCCTGGCCGATCTCAGGCTGCTTCTTCTGAAAAGCGCTACATGGGATAGACAGGAGTCAGTCCACGCGACACCTGCTTGCTCGAGAAGACGGGTACGCCGTACCGACCCTCCTGCTTCCCGGGCTCGCTATACAGCACGAGCTTGCCGTTACCGTGCATGACGCAGAAGCCGTCGCTCCACGTCTTGTGCTTCTTCTGCTTCTGCGCGGTCCACATGACAGTGTACCTGCCCGGCGTGAACTTGTCGGGGGCGGCGGCGGGCGCAGAGGCGGAGGGGAGTGCCGCGGAGCCGGATCGTGCGCGTTTGAGTTGGAGCTACAGGTTGGACTCGGGTCAGCATGCGTCCGTAGCTCGGTGACGGGGAGAACAGCGTACCGAACCGCTCGAGGAACCCGGCCGTTTCCGCAGCCCGACGCGGTGCGCCGAGTTGGCGGGTTTCGGCGCGGCAGCCGGCGCAGGTGCAGGAGCGGCAGCGGGCGGCGTGTAGGTGGGCGCGAAGGTGGGCGCGGGCGTCGGCGGCTGGTACGGTGGTGGTTGCGGCGGCGTGTACGCCGGGGGATGCGGGGCGCCGAACTGCCCTGGCGGCGGTGAGAAGACGGGCGGGTGCAGGTGGAAGAACGCGTTCTGCTGCTGCTGCTGCTGCGGCGGCGGCGGCGGTCCACCGTACTGAGCGCGCTGCGGCTGCGGTTGGTGGTGGGGATGCGGCGGATGAGCCGGAGGCGGGAACGGGTTCGGGTGGTGGAACTGGCCGTTCTGCTGTTGCTGCTGCTGCTGCATCGGTGGAGAGTGCCCGTATTGCTGCATCGGCTGTGGTGGGTGCGTGTACTGCTGCATCGGCGGGTGCTGCTGAGCGGGTGGTGGTGGTGGTGGTGGTGGTGGTTGATGTTGAGGCGGTTGCGGTTGATACTGCTGGAACTGCTGTTGTTGCGGAGGCGGCGGTTGTGGTGGCCGCGGCGGCTGCTGGACCGACCGCGCCGCGCCGTTGGCGTGCGCCCGCGCGGCAGCGCAGTTCAGCTCGACCTGCGCCGCCGCGTTCTGTGCGCCGTCGAGCATGATGTGGTAGACGCGCGTCGAGAACTCGCCCATGGGTACGAGGAGCCGGTCCTGCGTGACATCGGGGATGCTAGGCGATCATTGGAAGCGTCAATCGGCGCCTCGCGAGCGGACCGGGACGCATGTCGGTTGTACGTCTCAATGCGTTTGTTCTGCAGGTCAACCACCTCGGCCTAGATATGCCCCAGAGCGCTCATTCAGTCCGGTTGCAGCGGGTCGCATGAGCTGTCAGCGCAGCGTACGATGCGAGTGTCGGGCGACCACCGCAGCACGCCGTCCTTGTACGGGGCCTGCTTGCGGGTCGTGAGGCGGTACTGGACTTTGAATGATTGCATCGAGTTACATGGACATCATCGCATGGGCGGCGGAGGGGTGATGGAGGGAGGGGCGATGAGCCCCGCGAGACAGAGACCGACTCTGACTCCCAGCGCGGTCAGGTGCGCCGTCACGCAGCCGATCCGAGACGCGTTTCGCGACGCGCCTCGCCCGCTTTCACCGGGCTCTTCCCGGCCCGCCTGCAAGCACCCCACTCGATGCATCGTGACCATGTCCGACTACTCGGACGACTTTGATGACTATGAAGACGACGACTTTGAGGAGTACGAGGGCGACAGCGAGGTGGTCGAGACCCACGACAATACGCGGGACGCCGACCTCGAGCCCGAGAAGCCCGTCGTCGCCGTGGTGCAGCCGTCGTTCCCCCTGGACCGACCAGTGTCCGCGCGACCAGGGTCCGCTGCATTGCCAGCGAAGAGCGGCGGGGCCGTGGGCGGCCTCGTCGGCGGCGCGCCCGTCCGCCCACCCGCCGGCTTTGGGCGGTCCGTCGCAACGAAGCCGGCGCCGAAACCCGTCGAAAGCTACCGCGTCAGCGTACGCTCCAACCGCCGCACTCATCCGTCATCCACCGCGACCAACCGCTAGCGCCTCTCCTAGATGATCCGCAAGCTCGTGACCCTCGAATCCGTGTCGTTCGACCTGTTCAACCTAAACCCCAAGTCCGCGTACGAGCTCGCGCTGCTGTCGTCGGTGAGCAACGCGACGAGTCCACGGTTTGTGCAGCAGGAGACGCAGACTGGGTTCGACCTTGTCGAGTCCACGGCGCAGACCGACGACATCGAGATGACCGAGACCCAGGTGCAGTGTCCCGACGACACGGTCATGATGGCGCCGGCGGCGGCGCTCGCCAAGGGGTCGGGCTCCACACTGAACCTCGCCGGGTCGCAGACTAACCTGGCGGGTGGGGGCGACAAGAAGCGGAAGAAGGGCGACAAGAAGAAAAAGGACGCGGCCGTCGACTGGACGCCCAAGCTCGCGCGGTTCGTGACGCAGGCGACCGATGTACGTGCCGCTTCGCTCACCGAAGCGCCCAGCCACTGACGATCGCAACCGGATAGGTCTTCGAGACGCTCCTCAAGGCGACCGAGGACGACATCCAGGACGAGGTGCAGGACGTGTCGAGCGGGCTGCACGTCCTCCACCAGTGCCCCGTCCCGCCAGGTACGATTCCTCTCTCATCCTCGCGACCCTTGACTGATCGCCCTGCCCGCCCGCAGAACACCAACTCGCGACCATCGTGACCTCGGCCTGGTCACCACACCTCGCCGCGCTCGTGTTCGTACAACCTTCCACCCCCACCACACCCGCACGCTCGATCATCCACCTCTCGCCGCTCCGCCAACTCGACTCCCCACAAACCGTGCTCGCGTGCTGGGGCCGGGTGACGACCTTTACCTTCGCGCCGCACGCGGGAGCACGCTCCCTCGCATTCGCGGGCACCGACGACGGCGTCGTGTACTGCTGGGACACACGCACGCGCTCGCGCGACCCGGTGTGGGGCAGCTTCATGACGCTCTCGCGCGCCGCCGACGAGGCGTTCGCGGACCCGGCCGCGTTCACGCTGCACTACGAGCTCGAGTCCGGGCACAAGTCGGCCGTCGTCGCGGTGCACGTCTTCGACAACACGGTGCTGTCGGTCGACGAGCAGGGGTGGATGATCACATGGACGCTGGTTCCGCGGCGGGAACATGCCGCGGCGCCGGGGGCGGCAACGGCAGGCCCGCCGCTCGAACTCGTGTGGGGCGCGGCGACCCGGCTCGTGTGGCGCCCGCCACACGTCCCCGCGGCGCTCGTCCGCGCGACCGCGGTCCCCGTGACGCTGCTCGACCCCGCGACGGGCGCGGTGCTCGCGTGGACGGGCGCGCGCGAGAGCCGCGGGATCGTGCGCGCGGGCGGCCCGCTTGGGGGTACGCGCGAGGCGCGCGACCACTACGAGCTCGGGAGCGACGTGCAGGTAACGTGCATGGCGTGGGTCGAGTTTGGCGGGGTGGGAGTGCGCCGGTTCGCGGTCGGGTGCGCGTCGGGCCACGTCGCGCTGTTCGCCGTCGACCGGTCGACCCCGCTCGCCGTGTGGTGGGTCGCGCGCGCGCCGGTGCTCGCGGTCGGCGCGGCCAAGGTGCCGAGCCCGAGGATGGTCGCGGTCACGAGCGCGAAGCTGGTGACGTGGACCGTGAGCGCCAAGACCATGGACCTGGACGTGGTCGAGGAGACGGATCTGCCGCCGCCGTCGTTGGCCAAGGGCGGGAGCAGCAAGAAGTTGGCGACAGTCGTGGTCGCGCTGAGCACGGCCGCGTCGCGGTTGCTCGTCAGCCGAAGCAGCGGCGGCGGCGGGGAGCCCGTCAGCGTGTGTAGTCTTCCGCATTGATTGGAAAACGTTTCGTGTGTATTCTGTCTGTACGCGAGTGCGAGAGGTTACTGCTGCTGCTGCATGGACGCGGGCGCCGCCTTCATCACCTTCAGGTGATAGTCGATGATGACGCGGGCGGACAGGCGCGCGTTCTCGTAGCATTTTTCGAACTGCGCGGGCGAACAATCGAGTCAGCACAACGGCGTGAGGGCAAATAGCGCATAAGGCGTACCTGCTCCTGCGTGAACGATCCCTCCGAGTGGACCGCGTACGCGCCCTCGAGGTCGGCGTCGAACACGAACGTGTGCGTCGACTGCGCCAGCTCCTCCTCTTCCCGCGATGGGTCGAACAGGATGGCGCCGCTGTCCGTGATGGCGAGCGACACGGCGGCGAACGCAGAGTGCAGCGGGACGCCGGCGTCCATTAGCGCGATACATGCCGCGTTGCACGCCGCGGCGAGGAGCTACAAGCAGCGGTCAGAGCTCAGCCGATCTCGCGTAGTAGCAGGCCCAGCGTACCGAGCCGTCGCCCTGGACCGTCTGGAGCGTGACCTGGATGAGGGTGCGCGGGTGGAGGTTGAGCTTGATGAGGGGCTCGAGGGTGCTGCGCACGGTGGTCTCGATGGCGCGCTCGCGCGGGCCCGCCATGCCAATGTTCTGCTTGAAGACAACCTCGAGCGTGGCGCGGTCGAGCTCCTCGTCGCGCAGCTTGACCTCGGTCGGCCCGTACACGCCGCACAGCACCGACGTCTTGTGCGCGGAGAACTGCGCGGACCCGTCGGCGCGGTGCAGGAGACCCTAGAAGGTCTCTCGCATCAGCGATTGTTGCGGTGGATCACTCGCAATGGGAGCAACGGCATACTCGACTGCAGTTCATCTCGCGGAGCATCCCGTTCGTGCGGCCGTCGGGCCGCGTGATTTCATAGTCCATGTCTGACATGATTCGTTGCACAGAGTCGATGCGTTGCAAGATACGTGTCGCTAGGGTCAACGCTAGGGGAAGGCCGCGAAGTCGCGAGCGCGACGAGCAGCCGTCTGCTTTTTCGCGTCACGTGCGGGCACTCGGACCCGTCTCCACGCGTCTGGCCCACGTGTTTTCGCGACGCGTCTCTCTCCTCCTCCCTTACGCGCGAACCCTCTCACACGCAAGTATCGTCTAGCCAAGTGTACATTCCCGCCCCGGCACTTAAAAAAACGACTCGAACTCGGCCCGTTGTCGCTGCTGCTGCTGCTGCTGCACAGCCTGGCCGCCGCCGCTGCCCTCGCTCTTCTTCCGCTTCGGCGGCGGGAACACGGCCTCAAACTGCCTCCGCTGTTCGGGCGACGCGAACTGGACCGTGAGCCACGTTCGCGACGCCTTGCCGTGCAGGACAAGGTACGGGCTCGTGTCCGTTGGCGCGGGTGCGGGTGGTGGCGGCTCGGGGTCGGCGGGCGAGCATCGCCGCTGCGTCGCGTACTTAGGGGCTTCGGCGGTGGCGAGCGGGAGAGCAGCTCCGTGGCTGCCAGAGCCGCTCGTGGTCCGCCGCGACACGAGCTTCGGGTCGACGGGGAACACCTCGAACGCGGACAGCGGGCCGCCGAGGGAGAAGCATTCCTACACCCAGATCGCGCGGGAGTGAGCCGCCAGTCCGATCCTACACCGCCAGCTCACGTACCCATTTCATCCCGTGCGCATGAACCTGCATCACGCCGTCAGGCCCTACCGCCTCGTCGTCCTCGCCCGCGCCCGCGTGCGTCGCCGCCGCGACGACACACCACAGGTCGACCTTGAACCACGCGTCGAGCGCCGCGCCGAGCCCCGCGCTCCATTTCGGCGCGCGCGTCTGGACCCACTGGTTCGCCGCGTCGAGCCACCCGGCCTCAGCGCGCGGGAGCGGCGCGAAGGGCAGACGCCGACGCACACGCACCGTGAACGTGACGACGCGGCCGGTGTCGCCGAGGTCGTGCTGCGCCAT
This sequence comes from Blastocladiella emersonii ATCC 22665, assembly GCA_025594325.1. Lineage (NCBI taxonomy): Eukaryota > Fungi > Blastocladiomycota > Blastocladiomycetes > Blastocladiales > Blastocladiaceae > Blastocladiella > Blastocladiella emersonii. The sequence goes on along the minus strand of JANHCV010000015.1, from coordinate 558,421 downwards.
TGCCGCGGCCGCGGTGGTGGAGGAGAAGACACGCGAGGCCGAGTCCGACACGAGTCGCCCTGCTGCCGGCTCGTCGGCGGCTTCTGACGCGGACGACTGGAGCGGAACAACGGCGACCGCGTCGCGGTGGTCGGGTACGCTCGACTCGGGGACCGCCGTGAGCGCGGACCGCGGTCCCGTGAGCGGCGCGCCGGTGTGCGAGAGCGTCTTGGTGTCCTGGATCACGCCGCTCGGCATGTTGCTGATGTTAGCCATGCGGTCGCCGCCCTCTTTCGCCGCCGCCTCGGCTTGCGCGGGCAGCCGCGTCAGGAGGTCATCGGACGCGGCGCGCCGGATGTGTCCCGTGTTCCCGCCGCCCGCGGCGGCGGCGGCGGCGGCGCGCGACTGGTAGATGCGCAGGTACAGCGGACCCATGTAGATGGCGAGTGTCGAGGTGCCGCCGAACAGGATGAGGAGCACGAACAGGACGTAGACGAGCGACACGGAGCTGTTCACCGAAAAAGCTAGGATCAGCAGCACGAACACGGTCGCGTTGCTCACGGCGAGCATCGAGCGGCCTACACGCGAAACCGATGTTAGCCGTTATGGAGGGGACCCGCGAACCACGACGTACGCGTCTCGCTCACGTTGAACAGGACATGCCGCGCGTGCCACGTGCAGTAGACGCAGATCGCGACCGCGATCGCGAGCGGGATCGCCTCGGCGACGTAGACCCCGAACAGCACGTCGGGGCTCGCGCACGAGCACTGGCGGTCGAGGAGGAAGTCTACTACGACGCTGCGCACCACGGGCTTGCACGCCGCGAGGTAGTACACGCTGGCCCCCGCGTGCACCAGGAGCGGGATCGCGGCGCGGCCCGCGAGCATGCGCGCCATGCGCCACGGCTCGGACCCGTCGAGCGCGGCGACGAGCGCGTCGAAGCGCGACTGCACACTCGTACGTGACGCGCCGCGCGGGATCGCCGCGCCGACTTTCGACCCGAGCCGCGCGAGCTGGGTGCTGGCGACGGTGGACTGCGACCGGAACCTTTTCGCGATGGTCGACCCGACGGCCGCGGCGACGGTGCCCGAACTCGACTTGCCGCGCGCGTTTTTGGGGGTGTGCCGCAGCGCGCGCTGCGTGGCTTCGTGCTTCTTCGCGGCAACCGCGCGGTACACGAGGAGCGCGCGGACCGCGAGCGCGGTCGCGAGCAGCGCGGGGCTCCACGACAGCGCGATGGTGCGGGTCACGCAGTGCGACTCGTGCGGGTCGCCGATGTACGCGAGGGCGGCGACGATGGCGACGGTCTGGGCGAGGTGCAGGACGATCAGGAGGAAGAGCGAAGAGCGTTTCACGGTCGGGTGGTTGCGGAAGTAGATGGTGGCGACGAGCGAGGCGAGCGTCGCGAGGAACAGCGCGCACCCGAGCACGCCCAGACTGATGCCCGCGGTCGACTGCCACTTGACGTTGAGCGGGGTCTTGGGCGTCGCGTCTGGCGGGATTGCGCCGACGCGCAGGCCCGGGAACGCGACCGTCTGCATGTTGAGGTCGGCGGACGCGGGCGGCGGCGACGGGATCGTGTCGACGAACACCTCGTTGACCTCGAGCGACCCGCTCGCCGTCCTGTTGTATCGCAGCTGCGACAGGGTCAGGAACTCGGGGACGCCGTCGCCCTAGACACGTTTTTTTGGGTTAGCGGGTGGCAGCGGCGAGAAAGTAGCAGTGCGAAAGCGTACCACGTCGTCGAGGAGAAACTCGAGCCTTGGCGTCGGCACCATGTCGTGCGAGACGTTAAAGTACTTGATCGCCATGCCGGCGTACACCTTCGGGTCGCGGCTTGCGAGCTCCTCGAGCGTCCCGTTCCGCGCGGCGAGCAGCCGGTGCATGCCCGCGACCATGGCGTACGCGCACGCGTACCCTTCCCCGAAATTCTCGACGTCCGGGTACGGGTACGACTTCCCGCTATCCCGTTCGTACTGCGCCTTGAACGCCGCGAAAATCGCCGCGCGGTTCGGCGTGTACAGGTTCGGGCGCACGACCGCGCCCGCGTCGAGAATCTCGGCGGCGGCCGCGGGGTCCATGGCCACGACCGAGCTGTAGAACGAGTTGATGAACAGCACGGTGCGCGGCAGGCCGCGCGGGACCGCCGTGAAAAAGCCGCGCCGGTGCAGGTACAGCAGCACGTACGCGGCCAGGTCCGTGTGCGCGATGAGGGCGAGCACGCGCGTGTCGGATGCGACGAGCTGCGTGTATAGCCGCGCCAGGGCGTCTTCCTGCGCCGCGTCGTACAGCAGCGAGTTGCTCAGGAACGTCACGTTGCGGAGCTCGCCGAACCGTTGCACTTCGGCCGCGACTACATACGAGCAAAGTCAGGCATTGGGCGGGGGTACGACGACGAGTGGGGCGAACGTACGCGAGTCGACGTACGCGTTCCCGCCCTCGCGCACGATGGCGATACGCATCCAGTTATACTTGATGAGGAACTCGACGACTGAGTGGGCGATTGCGGCCGACGTCGGGAGCGGGCGGAAGAACCACGGGTAGTCGTTCTTGTCGGACAGCTGGCTCGACCCGGAGATGAACGAGCACGACGGCACGTTGAAGCTGCGCGTCACGAGGCAGATCTGCTTGGACGCGTCCGAGGTCCCGCCGCCCAGGATCCCGGACACGTTGCGGTTCAGCGCTTCGAGCGCGGCGAACACGGCGGACCCGTCCTCGTTGCGGCCGGACCCCGTCGTGTCAATCTCCTCGACCGTCACGTTCGCGCCGGGGAGGAACCCGTCGGCCAGCGCGTGCCGGATCCCCAGCGCGTGGCTGTCACGCGTCGACAGGTACTCCCACCGCGCGAGCTCGTCGGTCGTCCCGTACGGGTAGATGGCGCCCAGCCGGATCGTGATCATGGACGCGTTGGCGGTGGCCGCTGCCGCGTTGGCGATGGCCATTGTCAGGAGAAGAAGCGCGATGGCCAGCATCGACGTCGTCGCGTGCGAGTTTCTCGATCCATGGTAGCGAGCTCGCTTGCTCCGTTGCATGGTCTGGCTAGCTGCTCACGACGGCAGCGGCGGAGTGCATGTGGACAGCTCGGACGGTCCGCGGAGATGGTTACAATTGGAATGTGCGCCCGCGGGCCGCGGGCGGGAGAGCGACGCGCGAGGACGAACGCGTCTCGCCGCGCGGAAGCACACGCGAGACCGGATGCGAGAGACTTGGGCCGCGGGAGACATGAACCCACTCGATTGCACGCACACACACAAGAAAACTGGAAAGAAATCCCAGTGTATTGATATCGATCCCTCACTCGCCGCGCGCGACGGCCGCCGCGTCCTTGACAATGACCGCGAGCGACAACACCGCGACGAACCCATGGACGAGCGCCATGAGGAGGAACGGTGCCGTGAACGTCCACGAGTCGAAGAGCAGCCCACCGATGCGCGTGCACAGCATGATGCCGAGCCCGCCGCACAGCGAGTACGCCCCCGCGACACTGCCGCGGATCTTGGGGTCAATGTACCCGGCCGCGACCATGGCGACTGACGTGATCACGGTCCCGATCTCGCCGAACCCGACGAGGAAGGTGACGGGGAAGATGGCGCCGGTCGTCGGGTCGCGCACGAAGAAGAGCAACAGGTACCCGACGAACGCGATCACGCACGTTAGCAGCAGCGGGAGCGTCGCGAACCGGCCCGCGCGCGCCTGTGCGAGCCAACCGGCGTCCGCGGGGACGGACGCGCGACGTTGCACGGGCGTGGTGCTGGACCCGGACTCGGGCGAGTCGGGCAGCGCCACGTCCTCGTCGTTGCCGTCCGTCGACCCGAGCTTGTCCATGAGGATGCCCCACAGCGGCGCGCCAATCTACACTCGTCGGGCGAGTCGCGCACGTGTTAGTCTCCGCGCCGGCAACTGACCCGCCGCACGTCGTACCAGCGCAAACGTCTGCGTGACACCGCCAATAATACTCGACCGGGTGAAGGCGATGCGGCACGACGCCTTAATGGCCGTCTCGTTGTTGGGGTCGAGCCCGGAGATCTGGCACAGCCCGTTCTCGATGTAGTACTTGTTGATCCACAGCGGGATGAAGGTGGTGATGATGACCGTGTTCCCACGCGCCGCGAACCCCGCCGCGTACGCGGCCATGATGCGCAGGTCCTTGGCGGCGACGGCGCCGTGCTTGATCTGCGCGGCGAGGCGGGACAGGAGCGGGGTACGCTCTTCCTCGGCGGCGGTCGCGTCGGCCTCGGTGGTCCGCGCGCCGAAATGCTTGGATGCGAGGAGATAGAAGATGCCGCCGAACACGATCGAGACGCCACCCGCGATCGCGAACGTGTACTGGACGCCGCGGCCGAGCGGGGTGCCCTTCTTCTCGAACGACGTCGGGAGCGGGAGGAGGACGAACACGCCGACGAGGGCGCCGAGCCCGGACATGAGCCCGACGAGCCCCGAGATCCGGCCCCGCAGCTTCCCCGCGCAATCCGCGAGCACGGCCGTCAGCATGCAGCTGCACGCGGCGGCGCCGACGGCGAACAGGAGGCGCGCGAGGAGGAGCTGCGGGTACAGGTTGGTCGCGAGCGGGTAGACGATGAGGCCGGCGCCCATGGTCGCGAACCCGACCGCGTAGACCGCGCGGCGGCCGACCAGGTCCGAGACCGAGCCCCACAGCAGCACCATGGCCATGGACAGGATCTCGTCGTAGAAGGCCAGCCCGCCCGCCGCGTCGCCCTCGCCCGACTGCAGCCCGAGAATCTCGGAGAGGACAAAGGTCGTGCCCGAGCTCAGGAACACGAACATGCACACGGTCAGCAGCGTGGCGACCAGGAACACGGCGAAGTTGGCCGGCGAGAAGGACGGGTGCAGGTACAGCACGCCGAGCAGGCGGCGCGGCGGCTCCGGTGCGGCCGCCGCGGTGCGGGTCGCGGCCGATGGTGATGCATTCGCGGCGGCGGCAGCTGCAGGGTCGGAGCTGCTGGAGATGGACTGGTAGTTGTTGTTGGCGTTGCGGCCCATGTCCGGTTCGGTGGGTGGCGAAGTCGCGCCAATCGTTGCAGATTTCACATCCATGGCGGGTCAAAGAGCTTCATGCACGCAGTGCGGGCAGTGGGCTGGGCGCGGGGGCGAGGCTGCATTTGTAAGTCGGCGACGGCCGAGGAGAGGGGAGAGCGAGGAGGCGCCGCCGCAATCTGATCTCGGGCGCCAGCCGGCGTCCCTGACTCCACCTGCTGCTGTCGCCCATCACCACAAGCAACATCGTGGCGACGTGCGTAGGCCCGACGCGTCGGCGCGGATCGCACCGGGGCGGGCGGCTCGCATGCCGAGTCGACGGCGGCGGCGGCGACCGCACGGAGATGGCGGCGATGTCCCGCGGCGTGCACAACGATGGTCGGCGCCGGCTGAATTCACGTTTATCACGTCCATCGAGCCCCGCATAGGAGAACGCGAGACATCGGGGGAAGAGAGATGTCTCAACCTTGCCACGTGTTTGTTCGTCGCGTCGACGCGACGCGACTTGCTTCCGCCCTCTTCCTCCCCGCGCCCAACCCGACCGAGCAGCCTTCAAATGTGTGAATGTGTATGTCAATGGTATGCCAGCGTCTACTCCCCGTCTCGCCCCGCGCCTAGTGCTGCTGCTGCACCGTGACGGGCATCGGGATCCCGCCGCCCTCATCCCTCGCACTTGCCGCGACCGCGGGATCGCTCCCGCCAACCGCGTGGTACCGGTGCCCCCCGCCGGCGCCCGCCGCGAGCGCTGAGCTGCTCGCACCCGCACCGGAGCGGAGCCAGTGGATGAGGCGGCCGGGCCACGACGTCGACGTCGACGGAGGTGTTGTCGGCGCGAGCCGCGGGGACGCCGCCGCCGCCGTGGTGACCTCGTCCCGTGCGCGCGCGCGGTCGGACCGGCTCATGCGCGGGTGCGCTTCGGGGTCAAAGTACGCCGCGTACGTGTCGGCTCCGGCGGTCCAGAACTCGGCGCAGTTGAGGAGCGTGCCGCGGTCGAGGACGGGCCGCCACTCGCGGTTGCGCGCGCTGCGGTACGCCGGCGCGCCTGCCGCCACCGGGGCCGCGGCAGCAGCGCGGGGCACGGACGTGTGGTCGTACTTGAACCAGTTAAGCCACTCGTTGGTGGTCGCATTCGACGCGGCGTGGTACAGCTGCTGCGCGAGGAGGAGCGACACCCACGTCGCCTGGATGCACCCGAGCACCGCGAGCCAGCCGGCGACCGGCGCGAGCGTCCATGCCATGCACAGGGACAGGCCGTAGCACTGCGCGCGGACGAGGTTGGATTCCGTGGCCGGGAGGGAGGCGGCGAGCGCGTCGCCTGACGTGACCCACGCGTGGATGAACCACAGCGCGAGGAAGATGACGCCGACGAGGAGGCCGATGAACGCGCGGTGGTTCCCCGCGCCGATGCAGTTCCAGGTCCAGGGACAGTGGTGGTCGAAGCGCACCACGCACCGGTCGCACTGCTTGCAGTGCTTGGACCGCAGCGGGCGCCGCGCCTAAACACTCGCGCGCGCGTGTTAGTCGTTGTAGCGGCTGTTCGTGCTCGGAACGGGCGTACCATGCAGGTGAGACAAAAGTGCGCCTCGTCGAGCATCCCGCGGTCTGCGAGTTCGACGAGCCCGCGCCCGTCGAGCGGCACCGCAACCTGATTTTCCCCCAGCTCCGCGACCGCCAGCTCGTCCTCGGCCGGCATCAGCAGCGAGATGTGCGCGTGATCCCCACCACCTCCATTCGACTCAATCTCTCTTGCGCGCTGCCGCTTTGCCGCGAGCGGCGGCGGCCAGATGGGCCGTCTCCCGCGCACGGGCAGAAACCCTGGATCCCCGAGCACGGCGCGCGCGAGACACACCGCGGTCGCACACCACGCGGCAACAAACACGACGTTCCCGGCGCCCGACTCGGCCACGGGCGCGAGGCGGACGCCCCACACGACGAGCCCGAACCCCAACGCCCACGCCATGAGCGCCGCGAGGTACGGGCTGTGCGCGATATTCGCGCGCGCGTTGAGCCGGCGGCGGCGGTGCCGGATCATGTGCCCCGACTCGTCGAGCGTGTCGAGCGCGTCATCGTCGTCCTCGTCGTCGCTGTCGTCGACGCCCGTCTTGTGCGTGTGCGAGCCGCGGCGCAGGAAGACGTGCACGGTCGCGAGGTGCAGCGCGACGGCGATGCTGAGGCCGCCGACTAGGTTCGCCCACCACGGCCACGCGGTGAGAAGAGCGAACCCCGCGGCTTGCAGGAGAGGGAGGACGGCGAGGGCGCGGTTGGTCGTCGACTCGGCGCACTCGCCGCGGCCGACGAGCGAGCACGTGCGGCGCCACGACGAGCGGGATTTACCCAGCGGGACGAGTGCGCCGCCGAGCGCCTCGGCGATCCACCGGCGGTCGAGCTGGAGCACGTCGCGCGCGACGGTGGCCGCGTCGCGCTGCTGCGGGTCAGTCGCCGCAGGATCCGCGCCGTGCGCGAGGAGCAGCTCGGCCATCCGTAACGCGCGGCGGTGGAGGGCCCAGTGGACGAGCGGGAACCCGGACACGACGGCGTTTGCGTCCGCACCGGCCGCAAGCAGCGCGACCGCGGCGTCGTACCCGTTCGCGGCGACAACCGCAAAGAACAGCGGCGGGCGTTTATGCTCGGTCGCGTCGTTCACATTCGGATCCACGCCCAGCCCCGCAACGAGCAGCGCGCACAGGTACGCCCACCCGCCCTGCGCGGCGAGGTGCAGCGGGGTGGCGCCGTCGCGGTCGGGCGCGTCGAGCACCGCGCCGCGCGCGTGCAGCAGGCTCACGACGCCCGCGTGGCCCTGGCGCGCGGCCCACGAGACGGCTGTCGAGTGGAGTGTCCCCGCGGGCACGTCGACGGGCGCGCGGCACTCGTCGACCAAATACCGCGCGACGGAAACGTGCCCGTTGATCGCGGCCCAGTGCAGCGGCGGGATCCCGTCGTCGTCGAGCGTGTTTGCCGTCTGCCCCGCGGTCTCGATCAGCGACCGCACGGCGACCAGGTTGCCGTGGATGCACGCGTCGCGCAGGTGCAGGTGTAGCGGTGGGCCCGCGGGCGCCGCGGGCGGTGGTGGTGGTGCCGGGACGTCGAGCACGGTCGCGGTGGAGATGGCGACGGATGCGGGCGCGGGGCGGGGACGCAGGACGCCCGGCGGGAGCGACGCCGAGGACACGGACGCCAGCGTCAGCGTGCTCGCGCCCGACAGCGTGCGCGGCTTGAGGCGCGCGGCCTCGATGCGCGCGGCGCGGCGGTCGGCGGCGTCGGTCGGCGCGAGGGCCGAGTCGGTCGCGGAGGCCAGCGAGAAGGCGTCGACGCCCAAATCGTGCGCGTTGCCGTGGCTGTGATCGGTGGTGGCGGCGGGCGCGGTGCCGGGCGACGGCGGGAGCGGCGCGTTGGCGGCAAGCGACGCCCACTCGGAGGTGCTGGCGTCCATGCCGAGCGGTGGTGGCGATGGAGCGGTCGAGGGGAAGGCGTCCATGGCGGCGGCGGCCGGATGAAGCCGGTCGTCAACGTCGTCCGCGAGCAGGGGGCCGTCGGCGGGCAGCATGGGAGGTCGGGCGGTCGGGCAGGTGGTGCGTTGGGCCCTCGACTGACGAGTTACATGAGCTTTGTTCCGTGGATGGAATGCGCGAATTGGCGGTGCGGCGAGAGTAGGGGGGCGCACTGCCGAAGCGAGGGCGTCTCCCTGGCCCCCGGCACCGCGCGTCTCCCGGCGCCATGGACCCGCAGACCGTCACGTTACCGCGGTGAGTCGGGTCACCTGACGCGAGTCGCCGCTCTTTTCCGTGGCCGCTCGGCCTCGCCGGGCCGGCCGCCTCTTCTCCTCTCTCCCCTGCAGGCTCCACGTTGGCTCCAACGAAGCAACCACCACGTAGCACATTTGGCACCATGGCCTCTCCGACCCCCGCTGCTGCCGCCCTGTCCGTCGACGCCAAGGTCGAGCTCATCACGCGCGGGCTGCAGGAGACGCTCGGCGTCGACACGATCCGCGAGGTCGTCAAGGAGCGCGACCTCAAGCTGTACTGGGGCACCGCCCCGACGGGCAAGCCGCACATTGGCTACTTTGTGCCGCTCGTCAAGATCGCCGACTTCCTGCAGGCCGGGTGCCACGTCACGGTGCTGTTCGCCAACCTGCACGCCTTCCTCGACAACATGAAGGCCCCGTGGGAGCAGCTGCAGTCGCGCACCAAGTACTACGAGCACCTCATCAAGGCCGTCCTCTCCTCGGTCGGCGTCCCCATCGACAAGCTGCGGTTCGTCGTCGGCACCGAGTACCAGCTCACGGAAAAGTACAACCTCGACGCCTACAAGCTCGCCGCCATGCTCACGGTCCACGACGCCATCAAGGCCGGCGCCGAGGTCGTCAAGCAGACCGACAACCCGCTGCTCTCGGGCCTCATCTACCCCGGGCTCCAGGCCCTCGACGAGGAGTACCTCGACGTCGACGCCCAGTTCGGCGGCGTCGACCAGCGCAAGATCTTCATCCTCGCCGAAAAGTACCTCCCCAAGCTCGGCTACAAGAAGCGCGCCCACCTCATGAACGCCATGGTCCCCGGCCTCGCCGGATCCAAGATGTCCTCGTCCGACCCCGACTCCAAGGTCGACCTCCTCGACTCGCCCAAGGACGTGGAGCGCAAGATCAAGCGCGCCTTCTGCGAGGAGGGCAACGTCGACGACAACGGCGTCCTGTCCTTTGTCAAGGCCGTCCTGTTCCCGCTCGGCCACCTGCGCCACCCCGACGGCGGCTACTCGTTCCTCATCAAGCGCCCCGAGAAGTTTGGCGGCGACCAGGAGTTTTCGACGTTTGCCGACCTCGAGGATGCCTTCCGCACCAAGGCCGTGCATCCGGGAGACCTCAAGAAGGCCGTCGCCGAGGCCCTCAACGCCGTCCTCGCCCCGATCCGCGCCGCCTTCGACAACGACGAGATGCGTGCCCTCACCGAGGCCGCCTACCCGACCGCCAAGCCCGCCGCCGCCTCGCCCAAGAAGAAGGAGAAGAAGAAGCACAACAAGAAGCCCGACGGCGTCGTCGGCGCCCCCGCCGTCGCGGACGCGTCGTCCGCTGATGGTGCTGCGCCCGCGGCTTCGTCCTAAGCGTGTCGTGTTGGTTTCTCTTTTGGTCGTGTGTGAATGTACTCTCTTTGCTTGCTCTGTTCATCTGAACAAATCGGGGCAGGGAACGCAGCGGTGGATCAGGCGAGGTCGACAACGGTCACAGGATGGACGCTCGTCCCGCGCACCAATTTGAAGCGCGACCGTCGCCCGGCGATCCCGGCTCTCGACCTCCGCCTCACTACATGCTAAACCAATGAAGAAAAAGCCAAGACTAAACGCAATGCTTCGGGCGGCAGCGGCCCTTCTTCGCCCTCGCCCGCGTCGCCCATGCTGACGGTGTCCGGCCCCGCGCTGCTTGGCGACGACGTCTCGGACCCGTACTTTCCCTACGGCCAGACTTATCCGCGCGACCTGCTCCCGCACCACAACCCGCGCGCGCCCAAGCAACAGCTTCACGTGCTTGCCCTTCAATGCGCGACCTTGCGCGACGTCGCGCACACGGTCGGCGACGCGGCGCGCAAGTACGGCACCGCGGAGCTCAACTTTGTGCTCGCCAACACGCACCCCGAGGTCGTTGCGCGCGACCTGCTGGTGCTTCATGCGATCTCGACCGGCGAGTTTGCCGCTGATCGGGTCCCGACGCGCTTCATCGCCCAGCTCTACTTTTCGCTCTGCCTCGAGCCGGACGCCCGTACCTTCTGGGAGAGTCAAATGCGCTCGTGTCTTGCCGTCAACTGGAACCGGTCAGCGGCTCGAATTCGCGTCACGGACGACGCGACGCTTCGTGCGGTCCAGCACTGTTGGACGTCGTGGCTTGCTGCCGGTACGACGCTCGCGCAGCTGTACGGCGACCGCAACGCTTACTACGACCGCGTGCGCAATCCGGCTGAAACTCGGAGACATGCTCTTGTTGCGGTCGACAACTACTGCCGCCGGTTCAAGGACGCGACTGAACTTGTCGAGGTGTGCGAGCTGCTCACTCAACTCAGAGACAGTATTGCTGCAACTCTTGAGCGTGGCGTCCACGGTCTCGACCCAGAGGTGAAACTGTGGGATTTCTTGGCAATTTCTCATATCGATGCCAACCCGACCATGTACCTCGTGAATCCGGACGGCACGCTCCGCTTCGCCTCGCCATTCGGACATTCGCCGCTTGACGCCCTTCACCTCATTGTCAACGGCACGCTTGATGCGGATGGCGCATGCACCGCGATGCTTCGCGCGCTTACACCCGTGTTCGGCCCGGGATGCGAGACGCCCCGCCCTACCAAGACCACGCTCGTTGGAGCATTGGAGGAGGGCAAGGACCTCGGCGTGCTTTTCCATGCCCGTATCGCGTTCTGCGTCGGCCATCCCGTCTCTGTGATGGAGTCGCTTGTCGCGCGCGAGCAGCGCTTCCACGCGATCCACACGGGCTCGGCCATCGACACGCACGGCTTGCTCAACTTGCTCGTTCACGCGGCGCCCCTTCTCGCCGTCAACCAGGCCGTTACGCGCTCGCTTATCTATACCTCGACCGATCACCTTCCCGCGGTTGCACCGAATCGCGACGAGTTCATTCGTCGCACGCTTGGACTTCCGCTTGAGGCGCTGCCGACGCTTCTTGGGGTCAACCTCTTCAAACGAGCAGAGGAGACGCAGTGGGCGCCTCACGTCTCGCGCTTCGCTTGGACCAAGGGCCACGTTATGCGGCATGCCGACCGAAGCAGCGAAGCCTTCACTTTCTTCAAGCTCGATTTCCCCAGCGTACCCGTCTCGCTCAAAGAGTCGCCGTTTCTCATCGATGCACTGGTCCGTTGCGCCGAGGAGCTTCGTGGTCTTGACAGCGTCACGTCGACGCGATCTCTTGGTACGCCCGGCTTCGAGCTTTCGCAACGCAAACGATCCTCTAACTTATACTACGGTCCTGGCGGTTTCTCGTAGCATCGTCAACTCCAGCCGGCCCGCTTCTCGCCAAGCTTCTTGGTTTCGCGCTTGCTGCAGGCCGACTTTCGTGGACCGGTGCTGATGCTCACTTGCCGCCTTGGCCGGACATGCGTGAGTTTTGGGCGACCCTTGGTGCCAGCGCGCTCCCGGCCGCGTCGCTTGCTGAGACTCTTGCCCATGCCCAACTCCACGACTTTGCAATTGACTTGGGCGGCGCTCAACGTGGCGATAAATACTTGTACCTCGTTGAAGGCACCTTGGAACTTCCCGCTGGCGACGACGTCACGCCGCTTTGCACGACGCTGGAGTTGCAGGTAGGCTCAGACGCACATCAGTTCCAGAGTCTCAGCATCGCTTGGCTTGCGACAAGAACCAGCGTGCGCATTGCTGCTTATGTCCCGCGTCATGTCGTTGAAGCCGCCAGCGACTTGCAGCTGTACGCGAGGCTCGACCGCGTCCTGCTTGGTCCTTCTCCGCCGCCGACAGATATTGAAGATTCAAGTCGAGTCGCGCTCGCTGATGTTGCAACCACTCGAGTCCCTGTTGGATCGCTTGCTTCCACGTTCAAACAGGCGGTCGAATACTCTGCGGCGAATCGGTACAGCACCAGCACGCCCGGCGATACAGCTTGCGTGACTCGGCGCCCGATCTTACCTGTTGAGCTGGCTACCGAGCACGCCGACTCGATCCAGCTTACCCTCTTGCTTCCACGCGACAAACTCCGGGCTACGGTTACACGCAGGCTGACCGTGCAAGGCGAGTCAACTGGTGTCGTCGCGCTGGACATTGACATGAAGCCGCAGGGCTACACGCTTCCATGCCCTGCCCGGACTGCAAACATTGACGTGAAGCGCACCGAGCGCCGCGTCGTGGTGACGGCCACCCGCAACCTTTCTCACACGGGCTCCGAGCACCTGTTCCTCCCCCTTGTCCCTTTCCTCGCCGACTATTCGGATCTCGTTGTCTCGGTCGAGCCACAACCCATCCTCAATGTTAAAGCTGCACTCCGCACGCTGCAGTTTACGGCGAGCGACGAGGATGCGGCCGTGGTCGCGGCCGTGAGTGTGCTCAACCAGAAGCCATCCGCCGCGCAGGAAGCCAAGTTTCTCCGCGTCACCGCCGCGAAGCTTTTTCGGGCGTATCAGAGCGCGGAATACGTGGTCGAGGTCGTGCAGGAGGGCGACGAGGACTGCCCTAAAGCCGTGCTTCTCCTGAACAACTTGCAGGTCGCCCAGCCGACCTGCTCTGACCACTTGCCGACCCCGGTGCTTTACATGACCATCTTCCCTCACCCCGAGACGGCGGCAGCGTGGCGCCGGCCGCTCAACGCCTCTGCTCTTGCCCTTGCCATGCAGCACCTGCCAACCTTTGCTGCCGACGTCGATCGTGATCCTGACAAGAATATGCGACTGGTCGTCCCGCCTAAGTTCCTCTCTTGCTTCCTCCAGTATCTCGAATACGGGCTTTCTTCTGCGCCCTTTAGAATTGCCAGAAACGCTCTGGGCGTAGACCCGGACCTCTTTGCGGCCGTGAGGCCGTGTCTTCGCTCCTGTTTTGTGCTCCCGCTGTATCCCGCGCTGGGGGCCGAGTACCACCGACCTAAGATTCCTCGAAACGGTGCAGCGAGTGCGTATAGTGTGGATCAAGATGACGGGATTGACTATGGGGTCATTGACGACCGGATCATGGAGCTTGACGATTAGCAGCTGCATTGCTTCGAATATTTAATTGAACTATACTGCCTAGATTTTTCTGACCAATCCATGCAACTTTTGCGAGGTGTCTCACACTAACAGGAAGAAAGCATTCAAGCGGGGCCAAGCTGAAAACCTCACGCACGTCACGGCCGAACCAGCCGCGACGCGTCGATCAATCATGTGACCAGCGCGAGACACTTTCGCGAGCGCGGGTCGCGGGTCGCGGGTTGGACCGCGCCCGTTGGTTGATGTTGAGCGACCGGACGCACACAAAGGTTTTAATATCAAGTAAATGTATTCCAGATACGACTCGACAGTGTGAACGACAGGGCGGACGCCCGTTTCAAACGAGGCCGCACGCTTAGGCGATGGTCGACGACGCATGGACCGACGCAGCAGCCTCGGCCTGGGCGTGCGCGTCCGCGGCGTGCGAGACGGACGAGTGGTCGACGGTCGAGGCGACCGAGAGCTCGTCAACGCTATTGTGCGAGGTAGCGCTAGCGGCCGAGAACGAGTCGGCGTGCTGCTGCTGAGCCGAGGAGGCCTGGAACGCGTCGCCGGCCGACTGGAACGCGTCGCCACCGCCGTTGTCCGTCGACTGCAGGTGGTACGACGACCCGTCGTCGTCGCGCTGGCAGCGGCCGCCGCTGCCGTACCCTCCGTTACCGCCCCAGTTGGAGCCCCAGTTCGAGCTCCAGTCCGAGTTCCAGTTGCTGTTCCACTCCGAGTTCCAGTTGCCCGACGAGTGGCCGCCGCCGTTGTACGACCCGCCGCCACCCGAGTGGCCGCCGTTGAAGTTGCCGCCCCCGTTGAAGTTACCACCGCCATTGTAGTTGCCGCCTGCGTGACCCCCGCCGTTGAAGGAACCCCCGCCGTTGTACTGCCCGCCGCCAATGTAACCGCCGCCGCCGATCGAGCCGCCCGTGTTGCAGTTCGCGCCGCCGCCGAGGATGGCCTTGATGAGTCCGAAGGTCATGGTGATGAGGAGTAGGTTTCGGTGGAGTATGTAGAGTGAGGCCGGCTCGCTCTTGCTGTTGTTGCTGCTGATCCGATCCGAAGTGCGAGGGCTCGGCCGCCCTTTATACTTTCCGTCGCCCCGCTGCACGGCGCCATCAAGCTTCGCATCACCATCAATCTTTAGCTCCCGCCGGCCCGCGAGCCTTGGCACACTCCCGCGCAAGCGAAGCTAATCCCGACGCGTTCCGTTTGGCCGCGGCCGCAGCACCGCTTGTTCGCGCTCCGCAGTCGGGCGCGGCGTAGTGGCGCAGCGACCTCGCGACGGCCGTTGGGTGGCTTAGCGCCGTCGGCCCCTCGTGGGTCGCGACACGCCATGAACTCTGCGCCACCGGTCGTGCGGCACCATGCGCTGCGGTTCGGCTGCGCCCAAGGAGTTCCGCGATGGCGAGTGACGAAAGACACGCGTGGCGTGGCGCGTGCTGCCAAGGGCGACTGCGGTTCGGCGCATGGGCGGCACGGGGGCGGTGACAAGCGATGACGGGTTGTGACGAACTGTAAGCCCATTGACAGTCCGGCAGTGCGACCGGAACTCAACGGGAGATATACGTGGTTGTCTCGCGCGGGTCACATAATAACTCGACGCGTCTCGACGCGTTGCTCAACGCGTTTCACCGCGTGTTTGCGGTCGCGCTCACGAGAGTCGACGAGAGACGAAGACCCGTGACTTCTTCTCTCGATTACCGATTACGTCTACTTCGACATCAGCTGAACCATCAGCGATGTTCCGCGCTTCGTGCCGCTCAAGGTCTTGGGCACGCCGTAGAGTTGTACGACTTCTTGTGCCGCTCCCAATCGCTGCTGACATGACGTCGATCGGCACACACGATGCACTTCTACTCGCTCTTTCAGCACTCTCCTTGCTTGCGCTCATCGATCAAAGACATGACTTCTGAGTTATAGAATGTATTCAAACAGGAATGTACACGGCGCGCGAGTCCAGCTCCGCATGATCAAGCGACAGCCGACGTAGCGATCGACGAGGCATGGGCATCAGCGGCCTGCTGCGACGCCGCCGACGGGTCGACAGTCACGGCCGCAAACTCGTCGGGGCCCGACGAAATGGACGACGCGCCAAACACCTCCTCGGGCTGGACCGCCGTGTGGAACGCGAACTGGTCGCTGCCGTCAGCGGGCTGGAACGCGTTGCCGCCGTCGCCCTGGAACGCGTCGCCCGCGGTGTTGTTGCTGCCGTCGTTGGCCGACGACTGGATGAACGAGGTCCCGTCGCCGCCGTCCTCGTCGCGCTGGCAGCGACCGCCGCGGCCGTAGCCGCCGTGGCCCGACTGCCCGCTGCTGCTCCAGCTCGAGTTCCAGTTGCTGCTCCAGCTCGACGACCACTCCGAGTGCCACTCAGAGCTCCAGCTGCCGCTGCCCGACGCGTGGCCGCCGCCGTTGAACTGCCCGCCCTGGTGAGCGTTCCCGCCCGCGTTAAACTGGCCGCCGTGGTGAGCGTTGCCGCCCGCGTTAAAGTTGCCGCCCGCATTGTAGTTTCCGCCGACGTGCGCGCCGGCGTTGTACCCGGCACCAGCGCCAGCGTGGGTCCCGGCAACGATCGACTTGAGGAGGCCAAAGGTCATCTTGATGTAGTGTAGTGGTGGGGTAGTGAGGGTAGGTTGGGAGGGTGAGAGGAGGAGACCTGCTCGCTTCTTGTTGTTGGTTGTGGTGTCGAAAGTTGGAGAGCGGGAGCCCTGCCCCTTTATACGCTCGCTTGCTCGCTCGCCCGCCCGTCAGTGCGGGGGAAGGCGTTCGCGCGCGGGGGACGTGATCCGCAGCAGCGGCTGAACGATGACGTGCATTGAGAGTCGCGCTGCACATGTCAAACAAGCGGAATCTCGCGGCTTGTTGCTGCGGACAAGGGCCGAGTTCGACGCAAGCGAGCCGCAGCGGCTGTGGCGCAAATTCATTTGGTGGCGCAGCCGAGCCGCAGCGGTGGTCGAGGTGGCTGAGCCACACCCGCAGCGGCGGCTCATGAATCGTGCGCCACCGGTTGAGCGGCGTGACCGTATGACGCAATCGAGCGGACCGTGCGCGTCGCTCATCACGCGCCAGTGGTGTTGCGAGGCCTGCGAGTCGAGGGGGGAGCAGCGGCCGGGTTGAAGGCATATCATGTCGGAGAGGGATGAGTGAAACAAACAAACTAGTACAATTCGTAAAAACAACAAAACAACCTACTGCTCGCCATCGCCCTCGCCATCAACCTCGAGGATCCGATCGTCCTTTGCGTAAGAGGCAAGCACGTCAGCCATGCTCTTGCTTGTAGCCGACTTTGCACGTTCGCGGTACTCGGCTCTGTTGGTCGGAAAGAACGGGAGCAGGAAGCAGCGGTAAAGACTGGGCATCAAGGTCTTGAAGACCGGGTTTCGCTTGCATCGTAATTTCTGCCGTATCCCTTAAGGGATACGGCACACGGCTGCCCTTAGGGACTTCGCCTCTGGACTCTATCCACCCGGGCTAACCCACGTGATATCTCATTGCTTACCCCGAGTGACTCATAATGAATATAGCGATATCCTTAGGGATTTCGCCACCCGGATCGGAGGCCGAAGGCCGAAGCAGGTGGGCGGGAGGGTGGGTGGAAGGGAGGGGCGAGCGGTCCAGGAGTGAGTCCCTGACCTGACCCCTGAGCCCGTCCCTGACCAACCGCTCAGGCTGACCATTGCTTACCCCGAGCGGTCGGCGGCGGCCGGCGAGCGCAGCGAGACGAAGAGCAGCGCAGCTGCGGCTACCCACTGACAGAGTTCCCTGGTCTGGTCCCTGAGCACAGCTGCAAGTCGATCTGTGAGCAGTCCCCGAGCCGGCCCACGACTTGGTTGGCGACTTGGTCGCGGCAGTAGGTCCACAAGAGCCCTCGGATAAATTCCACGGGCGCTCAACGGTCGCTTCAGCGGTTGGGTCAGCGGCCAGCTCCCGGTTGCTCACCCCAATCATGTCCTGATCCTGTCCTGATCCTGTCCATTAAGTTGCTCGGGGTAAGCCATGGACACCATTGACTTTGATCCTGTCCACTCTATTTGCTCGGGGTGAGCAACGGACACCATGGACACCATCTTTTATAAACTTTGAAAAGTCAAAGAAGATGGTGACACAGAAGTCGTCGTTTGTGCGTCACGTCGTAGATCCACCGGACCTTTTCAAATGATGGTGTCCATGGTGTCCATCGTGTCCATGGCTTACCCCGAGTGCTTTCAATGGATGCGATCCTGTCCATCGTGTCCATGGCTGCCAAGTCGTGGAGGGTCAGGGTGCAAAGTCAGGGGCGCCAGGTCTGGGGTCAGGCGGGGGTCAAGTGCGTTGAACGCGTTTGTCAATTTAAACTTTGTTGGACTACTGTAACCATGCGAGGCTGTATCAAAGAGATTGTTCCCCTGCCCAAGCCGCCGTGCGATCACTACGATACTCCCAGCTGGGTCTACGACAACGAGCTGCTGTGGGTCCAAGTCGTGTACCCATGCTGCGGGCACAAGTACACGTACCGCCAGGTAGTCTGAGAGCGACCAGTAAAGGCTTCAAGGTAGCTAACCAAGTTAACTTGAAGGATCTATTCAAAGCAGACAGTGTACACAACCTTGGCACCTGGCAGGGCCACGTCGCGGATGGCCGTGTAGTTGGCTGTTGACTGGGGGCCCGGACGGCCAGTCGAGGGGATGCTCGTGGAAGGTGCGCGGGGCGTTGATGCAGTAGAGCCAGTATTCATTGTCCTGTGTCTTACTATGCCTTCGCAGAAAGAATTTAAAGCACATGTCGTTGCTTACTCTACGGCGTGGAATACTTTGCTTGTGTACCCGACGATGGCCAGGTTGGCTACGAGGATCAGGGCGTTGGTCGCGACAAGGAGCGTCTCGAGGATCATGTTTACAGTACGACAACAATTAAAGTCAACGTCAGATGAACGCGAGCTCGACGTAGAAGGGCTGGCCAAGAAAGTCGACCGAGCGCAGGTTCTCGTCTACCACGTCAATATCAATGCAGTCAATCTGCTGGGCCTGTCCCTGCGCGTCAAAGCGAAAGTAGTCACCCATGTGCGGTCGATGCTCGAACCAGCTGCCAAAGGGTTGCGTGACGTGGATGCTACACAGCACGCCGTTGCCTTGTGGGTACGCACTGTACATGTTGTCCGCGAGCCGGGTGCCAAGGTTGCGCGAATAGACGTGAAGCAGGTTGATGGGCGAGATGTTGACCAGCGCCGACCCGTACTGGACCTTGCTGTAGCCATACGCTCCAACAAAACCCATGTGGACGTTCAGCGACGCCGTCCCTGTTCCAATTGTAAAGTCGACCGTGTCGTTGGCCAGGCGCATCTTCTGGGTAGTCGAGTCGACCTGGACGTCCCAGGTGCCCTGCCAGAGGTACGTCGAGGGCGCGTTGTTGAGCAGGCTCTTGAGCGTGGCCATGAATGTATCAACCGTGTAGTTGCCATCAGGGACTGTGATGGTGCCAGGGAACGTCAGCGCGCCACGACTCTGCGTCAGGTACACTTTGTTGGCCTTGGAGTTGACCATGTGCCAGCTGTTGCAGAGGTACGCCGAGTTGACCTTGACGCCGCGCACGGACAGGGGCTGCGGGAGGAACAGGACACCGTTCTTGAGGTCGCGGCTGCAGATGGTTAGCGTCTTGTACTCGGACATTTAAACAAAGACAACAATTTATTGTACAGCTGTCCCCGTGTCGTCAGCGTCTGCCTCAAAGATCTCGCTCGTTGGTCGGTTGTACCAGGTGTGAATGTCTTGGGCGAGGTCAGCGCCCTTGGTCACCATCTGCGCAATGGAGCTCACAGCGGGGTTGTGCGACCGCTCAAAGAACTTGGACACGGTCTTGACGCCTTTGAGGACGGTCGGCATGTGTTTGTTGACAAAGGACCCGACCTGGCCAAGCACGTTGCTAAAGTTGGTCCATAGGTTGCGGAAGATCATGGCGGGGTTTAACTCTACGCAAGAAAAGAAAGGACAGGCGTTACTTGTAGATGTTGATCTCGCCAGTTGGCAGGAACTCGTAGACCACGTCAATGCCAATGAAGGCGTCCACGCGCTGGTTCGGGGCCACGTTCGAGGTAACAATGACCTGCATGTCCACGGCCCGCGACTTGCACAACTTGTCGCCGCTCACCACAGTGCGACTCGACTCCAGGTCACGGCCGAGGACAAAGGTACCCTCGGATGGCGCGTTGTACTTGTCGACCATCATGCCTGCGCCAATGACGTGGCCATGGAAGGCATTGGTCAGCTCAACAAACGCCTCGGACGCGTAGTCGTCACAGCGGATGGGTTTCTGAGGGAAGAGTTGGCCAGCCACGTTGAACTGGTACGTTGAGATGGTCTTGGCGCGAAGGAACGAGTCCTTGGAGTGGTCGTTGAGCACAGCATTGTCGCGGAACAACAGCAGGATGTCCTTTTGCGAGGCAGAGCGGTCGCAGATGTTCAGCGTCGAGTTGGGCACCGAGTAGTTCAAGAAGTGGTGAGTGTACGTCGTTCCAAAGAGCTTCAGGCCCTGCTTCTTGAAGGCGGCGTCCATTACTGCGATCTGCTGGTCGTTGAGCTTGATCACGTCGGACACAATGCACATGTCCCTGACTGAGTAGCCTGGAACAGCGCCGTTCTTGACCACGCAGGCATCAATGCCAGGCGCAAGAGTGATCTCGACGACCAGCCCGCCTGTGTACTTGATGGGCAGGTGCTTCTGGTTCGACAGCAGGGCCGACTTGATAGGGATCATGTACCGGTGCAGCCCGGACGAGACAGCAAACTTGTCAGCGCCAGACGCATAGTAGCCCTGAGCCACGCCGAGGCATGAATCCTTGAGATACTGCGGGACAGTCACGCCAGCCTCAATGCGCTGACGCAGATTGTAGTATGGAAGATCCTCAAGCAGGTTTGAGCCAGCGCTGGTGATGCGCACGCGCTCAATGACACTGTAGATGCCTTCAGCAAACGCAACGTTTGCGTCGGTGGTCTTGGCGCTGAACTGCAGGAACGTGCAGTGCGTGTCCATCATGTAATCGTTTGGCGGGAGGTGGATGCGAACCGTGTTGCCAGGAATGTACTCGGGGCCACTCTGGGCTGTGAACTGGACAGTCTGACGCTCGGCATAGACAGACTCCTTGGGCAGGTTGAACGACATCTCGGGAGGGAGCGTCTTGGACAGGACCTGCGAGAACTGGGCAACGGTGCTTGACATGGTTTAGTTTAGGACTCGGCAACAAAAAAAAGTCAAGAGTCTACTGCTTCACGATCCACTCGCTGAAGCTGTCTACAAGCCGGTACTTGGGCGGGTTCTGGTTGTTGACGCCCAGGAAGCGTCGCTTTGTGTTGCCAGTACGCGTGTCAAAGAGCTGTTCAATGATGGCCTCAAACTCTTTGAGGTCAAACTGCAACCCAATCTCCTTGTGCAGCGTCTGGACCTCGGTCTTGTCATAGATTGGGTAGACGACGCTGTAGCTGCAATTGATGCGCAGAGTCTTGGGCAGGGCACACCACCGCTGGACGCCAATGATGCAGCTGATCTTCAAGTGCCGCGAGTTGCACAGAAAGTTGGTCAGCGTTCTGTGGCTCAGCAGCTTGAGCCCAAGCACGTCGTCAATGATCAGCAGCTGGTCCTGGAGCGCCTTCTTGCCAGACTCTTCAAATGTCTTGGTCAGGTCCTGGCGCATCTTGAGCAGGGTCGGGATGAACTGCTCGGGGTCCGTGACGATGCAGTTTGGCTTGATCTTGAGCCGGTCCGGGTCGCGCTCCTGGGGGTCCAGCACGTTGCGCTCCTTCTTGGGCGGTCGCAGGATTGGTTGACTGGCAATGTATTCGTACTTGTCGTCGGCGTGGAACGTCGGGTTGAACACCCAGATGTTGTCAAACTGGCCCTTGTAAAAGTGCGGGAAGCAGACCATGTTCGCGATCAGCGTCGACTTGCCCTGACCCTTGGCACCAATGACGTTCATGGTGAACGGGTGCTTGGGGATTGGCAGCGGCTCGCCGTCGTCGTTGCGTGTAAAGCCGTTATCAATGGCAACAATGTCGTACATTTAACTTGGAGCAACAAAAAAGGGCGTCAGTCCCAGCCAAGGTCAAAGACAATGCCGCTGCGCTTTGGGGTCTCGCGGACCTGCTTGACAGGCCGCTCAGGGATCTTCTGGTGACGCTGGATCTTGGGTGCCGTCAGCCCGCTACCCGCTGCTCGCTTGTCTGTGAACAGCTTCGCGTCGGTCGGCTTCTTGTAGCCCAGTTGCTTGAGGATCTGTTCGAGGAGCATGTCAGTCTTCTTAGAACTACTGCCAGAATTGTTTTGCGCGGCGAGCTCCCTGATCATGGCCTCGAGGCTGCTCGTGTCAGCAGGCTGGACAACGACTTGGGGTGCAGGAATAGTGTCCAGCTTGGACCCAAGGTCTTGGAGCGTCTTGGTCATGGCCTCGTTGCTCTGGGTCTGCCCCTGGATCGCGCCCTGGACGCCGCTTGCAAGCTGGTTCATGAGCACCTGCTGGTTGCTGAGCGCTGAGGACATGCCCGTGGCAATCTCAGAGACGAGCGCGCGGTTGCCAGCGTCGATCTGGCGGACAAAGTCGTTGCGTTCAGCTCGGAGCGTGTCCACGATCCTGGACGTGAGGTTGGCAAACGAGTCCATGGCCAGTCCCTGAGCGGCCGCCGTCTGATCAATGAGCGCCTGGTACGCCTGGTACTGCATGACCTGGGACCCAGCAAACTGCGATGCAATGAGCTCGAGCGCGGCCATGACGTTTGGGTCATTGTTGTACTGGACCAGGATCTGCTGCCGCATGTCCACGTTCTGCTCGTAGTAGTTGTTCTCGTACTGGGTGATGAACTGCCGCATGTCAATGTTCTGGGTGTCCTGCTGCGTGTAGCTGTTGTAGACGAACTGGTTGAACTGTTGAAAGTTCTGGACGACGTCAACTTCCATGTCATCCGTGGTCGTCAGCGCCCGCTCGGGGTTGTAGACCTGCAAGTCCTTGGAGCCCTCGATCATGCGTGCCTCATCCATGGCCGGGTGGACGTGGCCCTTGTTGTACACGCTCGGCCGCTGTGCCACGTTGGGGCCGTAGCTTGGTGGCATGACCACAATGTCGCGTGTGCCGTCGTCAAGTCGTGGCGGGAGGTCGTTGCCGCCGTCATTGTCGTTCTGGATCAGGTACCGGCCAGGGATCATGGCGCCGTACTCGTCAATGTCTTGGCCAACGTAGTCGCCGGCCTCGACCGGGTACTGCTCGGGCATGACTGGCCGGATGGGCACGGGGAGCAAGTGGTCTGGTACAGCGTCCTCGTCAATGACGTCCAGGGCTCGCGAGATCTCTTCTGCCAGCTCGTCGCGTTCCTCTTCGCTGCTACCCCTGTCGCTGTCCGTGGCCGACTCGGGGGGCTCTGGTCCGGGACTTGCCGCTGGTGGAGCGACTGGGACTCGAGTGACTTTGCCCGTTGCCTCGAGCTCCTCCCACGCTTTAATCGTGTCTTGGACGTGCTCCTGGAGGTCCTTGACCTCGTACCCAGTGACGCCGTCCTGGTGCTTGAGGTAGAACAGCGAGTTGCCTCGTTTGCAGTCAAAGTCGTTGGCATAGCTCTCGGGCGTCACCTTGTAGTCAAAGGCAAGGATGTACGGCACCCAGACGTCGAGGAGCTCTTTGGCATTGGGGAACGTGTACTCGCGGCCGTCAATGGTCGCCTTGATCTTCTGCCCTACAAGGCGCTCTGCCGTGATGCGCCCGCCGGTTGCCTTGGTCACTCTTGCGAGTAGCTCTGGTACTGTTCTTTGGCCCATGATGGTTACTGTATGGACCGAAAATAAAACGTCCCCCTGTTGGTACCCTTTTTCCCCGTGGCAGGTACCTTTTTCCCCGTGGCAGGTGCTTTTTGTCCCTCAGACGGTGCTTTTTGCCCCCTGGTCCCGGCGCTTGGCGTTGAGTGCCTTGTAGATCCGGATCTTGACCCGCTCAGCCCGCGCTGCCTCGTTGTCGACGTGCGTGTACCGGTTGGCCTTGCGGTCGCGCTTCCGTAGCCACTTGGCCTTGTCCTCATCGCTCTTGCTGTACCAGCTGCTTGGCACAGGCATGGTCCCGGCGAGGTGCTCCCGCCACTCGTCCAGGCTCAGGTCATGGTCGCTGGAAATCATTCTGTTTGCCTATGTTAAACATGGTCAAGAATATCTTTAACGTCTCAAGTACTGCGTCTCCGACCATGTCTGCCACAGGGGTCCCGGACGTGTCCAAGGCATACGTCGACGCGGCCATCAGTACCGTGTATGCCACAGTCGGTGCACCTGTTGCTGGCCCTGGCGTGGCAGTCTCAGGGACCACTGTCTCGGCCAAGGTCGACAACCAGACCCTTGGCGTGGGCGCAGCAGGGCTCTTTGTCAAGTCGGTTGGCACGGCACAGCTGCTCCCGGCCAGCGTCACGGCCGACAAGGTCGCGACCATTACAGCAGGGCAGGTCACAGGCAAGCTCGTTGATGCTCAGCTGGACACTGTGTCTGCGTCCAAGGTCGTGGGCGTGCTCAGTGCGTCCAACCTCCCAGCCGTTGGGACCTCGGTCCTGGCAGACGGCTCAGTGACTGATGCCAAGGTCGCGTCCGTGTCTGGGTCCAAGCTTGTGGCAGGCACAGTCGGGACCTCGGTCCTGGCAGACAGCGCAGTGACTGATGCCAAGGTCGCGTCCGTGTCCGGGTCCAAGCTCGTGGCAGGCACAGTCGGCACGGCAGCTCTCATTGACCTGGCAGTCACGGATGCCAAGGTCGCGTCCGTGTCTGGGTCCAAGCTTGTTGCAGGGACTATTGGGACGGGAGCCCTGGCAGACGCAGCCGTATCCAACGCCAAACTGGCAACTGGCATTGATGGGTCCAAGCTGGCAGCCGGCACAGTCGGCACCTCGGTCCTGGCAGACGCGGCCGTGACCAACGCCAAGCTGGCAACTGGCATTGACGGGGCCAAGCTCAACGTTGGGTCCATTGGAACGGTCCAGCTGGCAGCAGGCTCAGTCACAGACGCCAAGGTCACGGATGTGTCGGCAGTCAAACTCACTGGGACCCTCGACCCTGCCCGCATCGCCGACGGGGCCCTGACCAACGCCAAGCTGGCATCTGGCATTGACTCGGCCAAGCTTGCAGGGACCATTGACCTGGCACGACTCCCCGACGTCTCGGCCAAGGTCATGGCCGTGAGCGCGGCCTCGGTCACTGGCACGCTCCCCCAGTCCACCCTTGGGCTCGGCGCTGCCTTTGCCTTTGCGAATACGACGGACAGCTCGACGTCAAGCACTGGAGCAGTCACCATTGCTGGTGGTCTTGGAGTTGGCAAGCAACTGACTGTGCCCAACGTCCTGGTCCGGAATGCCACAAGCGCAAACCTTGTCTTTGACTCGGCTGCCAATACATTGACGTACGTCGACTTTAAGCAGGCAGGCGTACTGCGAAGCAACCTGGCATGCACAGCGGCGGGTAACATTGAGATTGCGTCTGCGACCACGGGCGGGGTCTCCCTCGTGGCAGGTGGCGGCAACGTGGTCGTGGGCTCGGCAACGCTTGGCACAGAAAAGCTCCGCGTCAATGGCACTGGTCGGTTTACAGGGCAGCTCACCCTTGACCTCGCTCCCGTGGCAGGCACCGACGCGGCAAACAAGGCGTACGTCGACTCGCAGTCTGGCACGACCCGGTACGTTGCTCAGGCCGAGCACCGCTCCACAAACGGAGTGACCACGGGCGGCAAGATCATTGGCGGCACAGCGTCGACAGGTCCGGCCACCTTTGCGTTCCAGTCCACGGCGGGCGCGTTCACGTCCGTGATCAATGGATGCGTCAAACCCCCTGTCAGTGGCTACTACCTTGTCCATGCAAAGGGCTACTACGCAAACGGCGCGCTCCCTGGATCCCACACTGTGAACTTTGCGCTGTACAACATGACAGACATGATTGCAGTGTCGCTTGTCACTGGGTGCCGCGCTGAAGGCAACGTCCAGTTCCTTCAGTTCTCGAGCATTGAGTACCTTGACGTGGCCAAGAGCTACTCTTTCATCTGGATCCCATCGGTCGCAGTTGCCAACGACTGCCAGGTCATCATTCAGAGCCACTGGACCATGCTCTAAAGCCCGCGGTCCCACTTTTCTTGGACTCGGACTGGGACGCGCCTGACCCGGGTCAAGGGCTCCCTTGGCGTGACTGGGGTGCGCGCAACAGGGAGCCTTGGAAGACGCGGGGGCATGCGCTGCCTTGTTGGCGGGTCCTGGGTCGCTGTGACTGGCTGGACGTCGCTTCGAGGGTAGAAGCCCTTGAGGCCTTGGACCTTGTAGCTCGGATTGCTCACGCCCGACCCCTTGCGCACGACCTGGACCTGGCT
This sequence comes from Blastocladiella emersonii ATCC 22665, assembly GCA_025594325.1. Classification (NCBI taxonomy): domain Eukaryota; kingdom Fungi; phylum Blastocladiomycota; class Blastocladiomycetes; order Blastocladiales; family Blastocladiaceae; genus Blastocladiella; species Blastocladiella emersonii. The sequence continues at coordinate 532,438 of JANHCV010000015.1, read as the reverse complement.
CACAGTTGGCGACCAGACCGGCTTCCCCTTGGCCTCCATGGCAGTCTTGTACGGCTCGCGGACTCGGACCTGGGCCCCTACCTTCAACAACGCGCTCAGAGGGTCGCCCTCGGGCTTGCCCTTGGCAGCTCGGATCTCCTTGAGCTCTTGCTTGGCCGCTTCTTGTGGCATGTCATGGAACTCGTTTGGCGCCCTGCCCGTGGCCCTCGACTTGCTGCTGTTGATCACAGATTCAATGGTCTCGAGGTGCTTGGGCCAGTCGTTGTTGCCAGCAATGGACAGCCACGGCGTCAGCATCCGGCGCACCGTCCCGTTCATACGCTCAACAACACCTTGACCGTATGGCACTCCTGCCTTGCCCTTGATGTGCTTGACGTCGGTCCCGGCCTCAATGCCAAAGAACTCGGTGCCATTGTCGGTCTGGATCGTGGCAGGTACAAGGCTGTGCTTGGCGACCACGCTGGACCATGCTTCTCGCGTCTTGTCCTTGGTCTTGACTGGGCGTAGGTAGACGCGCCGACTCGCCAGATCGACACACGTAAGAATGTACCTGAAGCCGTTGTACGTACCGTTTTCGCCCATGTCAATGAGGTCAAGCTGGAAGTTGCGTCCTGGACTGGTTGAGCTGATGCTTCGAATGTCTCGCCGCTTCTGTGGTGCGCGCTTGTACTGCTGCCACACGGACTGGTCGTTGAGCCACCGCTCGAGCTGGGCGCGGTAAATGTGCTTCCCTGTGTGCTCGCGGTCAACAATGTCAAAGAGCCGGCGGATCCCGACCCCGACGTGGCCGCGTTTGTAGTACAAGTCTTTCAAGTACTCGGTCTGTTCAGCAGTCAAAGGCTCTTCGTGCGGATACATTTAAATCAAGACAACAAAAGTTACACCATGTAGTTCTTGACAGCGACGGGCACGCTGTGACCCATCTCGTTGGCGCGCTGAGTGATGGCCGCGTACGCTGCTGCGTTCTCACTTGTGGCAATGCGACGGATCTGCTGCACGCCGCACCCGTCAAACTTGAGCTTCTTGGTAGCAAGGCCGATCGTCTTGGACCAGTCCTTGCGAATGGCTGCGTTCACCTTGGCGTCCTCGAGGTCCTTGATCGCGTAGTCAAAGAACAGCAGCTCGTAGCCGTCTTCCTTGCGCTTGGCCATGACCCGCTCCAGAGCGGCTGCCACGTTGGGGTCGGCAATGACGTGCGAGAACTCGTAGCCACGACCCTCAGTCTTGACGCACACAGGGCCAGCCAGCGTCTTGGTCGCGGGATCGTAGAACGGGTACTTGTCGCTCGCGGCCGTGGTCAGGAACGCGAGGTCGGAGCGGGTCGCGCACACGACTTGGAGGTAGAGACGCAGGTAGCGCATGGTGCCCGTGCACTCGAGCTTGTCCCACTTTTCGGCAGCAACCGCAGCGGCCAGCAGAACGGCACGGCTTGGAAGGGCGCCCGACTCAAGCTCCTTGCGCACGTCCACGCTGGCGTCAGCGTCCCGCTTCTTGGCCTCTGTGTACTTGGCCCCAAGCTCGGTCCACCCGTTCCACGTACAGTACTTGGCAAGGGCCTTGAGCGTCTCAACCTGCAGTCCCTGGACGTTCTTGGACCCCTTGGTCGCGCGGTACGTGGCCACGGCCTTGGACACGGCATCAACGTTGTGGATATCCATGCCCGACTTGGCAAATGCAAGGAGCACACGAGCCATCTTGGCCTTGTCCGTGTCGTCCAGCTCGGCCTGCTCCCCGTTCTTGTTCACCACGGGCGCGTTGACACATGCCTCGATGGCCTCCTTGGTCAGCTCGGCAAACTTGACTTGGGGCGGCTCCGGGGTGTCGACTTCCATGGGAGTGACTTGCTGATCAGCGCCGTGGTCTGGGTCGTGTGACTTGACGGTCTTGAGTCGCGCCTCCAAGTCCTTGAAGCGCTCAACCAAGTCCTTGTAGCACTTGTCCAAGTCCTTGAAGCGCTTGTCCAAGTCCTTGAAGCGCTTGTCGATCGACCCAAACACGGACTGGAGCTTGTCCACAACTTGCTGCACTACAACCGCGGCGACATGCTGAACAAGGGCAACGGCGACCTGGGAGGCAAGAGACTCGAGCGACATGGTTTACTGACTGTCAACAAAAAGGCTCCATGGGCTCAAGTGCGTTTGAACGCAGCGTTCTTTTTCCTGGGTAGCTGGGCCTGGGTCAGGGTCAGGGTCAGGGTCAGGGTCAGGGTGGTGGCAAGTCATGGGCCATGCCAACAAGGCACCCCCCCCCCTCCAACCCTGACCTCCAACCCTGACCTCCGACCCTGACCTCCGACCCTGACCTCTGACCCTGACCTCCGACCCTGACCTCCGACCCTGACCTCCAACCCTGACCTCCAACCCTGACCTCAGACCTGGCGCCCTTGACCTGACCCCCCGACCTGGCGCCCTTGACCTGACCCCCCGACCTGGCACCCTTGACCTGACTGCCCACCTGACCGCCCACCTGACCCCCGCCTGACCGCCCACCTGACCCCCGCCTGACCCCCGCCTGACCCCCACCTGACCCCCACCTGACCCCCATACCTTTTTGCAGTGACTAACTGCACACGTACCCAGACACGGCCAGCAGCAATAGCGATAATCGTGGCGCTTCAAAAGCACGGCCCCACCCCCGCTCCCAACTGCGTTTTTCCGCATCAAAGTTGTCTCACTTTTACCATGGCCAACAGTAACAACACGACCATGGATCATCTGAACAAGATTGCCGAGACCCTCAAGTCTACCGAGTCCCAGTTCGATGACTCGCGCCAGGTCGTGGTGTACAAGTACTTCAACAAGGGCATGCTCGATGGGCTCCTTGAGCCCAGCTTGGGCGTTATTGGCGAGGAGAAGAAGATGCTCCGCGCGTACAAGAGCCGAATTGAGAAGTCGGGCTCGGTCTGGCGCAAGGAGACCGCGTACTTGTTCAACACCAAGTCGCGCACGATCGAGAAGCGCTTTGGTCGACTCTACCCCACGTCTGTGTCGATGCAGCGCATGAACAAGGACCGCTTCCGCAGCCCGCTGGCCCATGGCGTGCTCCAGGACCTCGACATGATTGGCGCTGGTCCGTCGATCCTCCGCGGCGTCCTCAAGCACTATGGGCTCAACCACGGCGCGTTTGACCAGTACCTTGACGACCGCGCGGCCGCGCTGGCCAAGTGGGGCCTCGCGTCCAAGGGGGAGTTCCTCAAGCTCATCTTCAACAGCTACGAGAAGCGTGTGAACCTCCACGACGACCTCAAGGCGCTGCACAAGACGCTGTTCGAGACGCTGCCCACGCTGCTCGCCCGCGACCTCCCCCACATTGTCAAGGCGTCCAAGCGGGCCAACATGGGCTCGGTGCTCTCGAACCTGTTCCAGGCTGTCGAGTCGATCATCCTGATGCGCGCCATCGAGTTTGCGCGCGGCCATGGCCTTGAGCCGAGCGTGCTCATGTTTGATGGGTTCATGGTCAAGAAGGACAACCGCGTCACGGCTGAGTTCCTTGCCGCGATGTTGGCCAACACGCTCGAGCACACGGGCTTCGACGTCAAGTGGGATGAGAAGGAGGTCATGGCCGGCAACCCGCCAACCAAGGAGGCCAAGTTCCCGCTCTTCTGCGAGGACGCGGAGGCCTTTGTCAACGAGCAGCTTGAGCGCGACCCGAACTACAAGAAGCCGTGGATCAACGACGTCATCAACCACATTGGCAAGATCAAGGACGACGAGGGCAAGGAGTTGTGGGAGGTGGCGGCCACGCTGTACGTGGGCCTGTTCATCCGCAAGGACCTCACCACGGGCAAGTTCTACTTTCGCCGCACCGTGACGGACAAGTGGGAGATGGACATTGGCAAGGACACCGTCCAGTTCGTGACGTCGAGCTACAACGTCCTCGAGTACGCGCCGCAGGTCAAGGCGCGCATCTTTGAGATTGACGCGCCGCAGTGGGGCCCCGCGGACCAGGGCGGCCTTGTGGTCGAAAACTTCAACGCGTTCCAGGGCTTCCTGACCACGGAGCTCATCGAGGACGTTGCGCCCGAGTCCATTGCCATGTACCTCGAGTACCTCCGCGACGTGGTCTGCAGCGGCCGCGACCTCGAGTACCAGTACGTCCTCAAGTGGATCCAGGAGCTGCTCACCACGGGGCGGGCCAACGGCGTGATGCTGGTCCTGACGGGGCTCGAGGGCACGGGCAAGGGCGTGTTCTACGAGCTGCTGGCCGACAACATCCTTGGCGAGGGCAACGTCGTGTCCATCAACAACAGGCCCACGTTCATTGAGGGCACCTTCAACAGCCAGATTGCCAACAAGATGCTTGTGCTGCTCGACGAGATGCCGTCCAGCAAGGGTGGAACAAGCGCCTTTGACAAGCTCAAGAACATGATCACGGACAGCAAGACCATGGTCAACAAGAAGCACATTGACGCGAAACCCTCAATCAACGTCAACAACTTTGTCCTTGCAACCAACAACCCCGACCCGCTCCCGCTCACTGATACTGGTCGTCGCGAGTTCGTCCTTGAGATGTCCAACCTCCGCCGCCGGAACCGCCCGTACTTCAAGGCGCTCAAGGCGTTTTTCAAGGCGCACGCCAACGAGATCTTCACGTACCTGCGCCGCGTCGACCTCTCGCACATTGATCTGGCCGACTTCCCGCGCAACAAGGACCGCGACGACGTGGTGGCGGCAAGCATGGATCCAATCAGCGCGCTGCTCAAGGAAGTCGTTGAGTACGACGGCTTCCCTGTTGGTCTCACCAACCGTGGCCAGGATGTGCAGGTCACGCGGGAGCTCGAGGCCTTGGAGGTCTACGACATGTACCGCGCTTACAACGAGCAGCGCTTCCCTGGCCGCTCAACCGTGTCCCAGAAGGCATTTGGCGCCAAGTTCCCCAAGGCACTTCACCCTATCACCTCAAAGCCGCTCTTCAAGTCGACGCGACGCACAACTGGTCGCCGCAACACTGTGTACACTTACCTCTCGCCCATGGACATTGACAGCGACGAGGAGTAACAGGATCACTCTGAATGCTTTGAATATACTTTGTACCTTTTGTTTTACAAACCGTTCGCCGTAAGCCATGGACACGATGGACAGGATCGCATCCATTGAAAGCGCTTGGGGTAAGCCATGGACACGATGGACACCATGGACACCATCATTTGAAAAGGTCCAATGGATCTACGACGTGACGCACAAACGCCGACTTCTGTGTCATCATCTTCTTCGCCTTTTCAAAGTTTATAAAAGATGGTGTCCATGGTGTCCGTTGCTCACCCCGAGCAAATAGAGTGGACAGGATCAAAGCCGATGGTGTCCATGGCTTACCCCGAGCGACTTAATGGACAGGATCAGGACATGATTGGACATGATTGGGGTGAGCAACCGGGATCTGGCCGCTGCCCCGACTGCTGAAGCGACCGCCGACCCATTGCTGAACTGTCCGCTAACCGAGTCGCTGACCAAGTCGCTGACCAGGTCGCTGACGGCCAAGGAGCTGACCGAGACCGTTCGCCGTGGCCACGGACAGGATCGCCTCAACGGGCACTTTATTGAACCGTTCGCCGTAAGCCATGGACACGATGGACAGGATCGCATCCATTGAAACTCGCTCGGGGTAAGCCATGGACACGATGGACACCATGGACACCATCATTTGAAAAGGTCCGGTGGATCTACGACATGACGCACAAACGACGACTTCTGTGTCACCATCTTCTTTGACTTTTCAAAGTTTATAAAAGATGGTGTCCATGGTGTCCGTTGCTCACCCCGAGCAAATAGAGTGGACAGGATCAAAGTCAATGGTGTCCATGGCTTACCCCGAGCAACTTAATGGACAGGATCAGGACAGGATCAGGACATGATTGGGGTGAGCAACCGGGAGCTGGCCGCTGACCCAACCGCTGAAGCGACCGTTGAGCGCCCGTGGAATTTATCCGAGGGCTCTTGTGGACCTACTGCCGCGACCAAGTCGCCAACCAAGTCGTGGGCCGGCTCGGGGACTGCTCACAGATCGACTTGCAGCTGTGCTCAGGGACCAGACCAGGGAACTCTGTCAGTGGGTAGCCGCAGCTGCGCTGCTCTTCGTCTCGCTGCGCTCGCCGGCCGCCGCCGACCGCTCGGGGTAAGCAATGGTCAGCCCGAGCGGTTGGTCAGGGACGGGCTCAGGGGTCAGGTCAGGGACTCACTCCTGGACCGCTCGCCCCTCCCTTCCACCCACCCTCCCGCCCACCTGCTTCGGCCTTCGGCCTCCGATCCGGGTGGCGAAATCCCTAAGGATATCGCTATATTCATTATGAGTCACTCGGGGTAAGCAATGAGATATCACGTGGGTTAGCCCGGGTGGATAGAGTCCAGAGGCGAAGTCCCTAAGGGCAGCCGTGTGCCGTATCCCTTAAGGGATACGGCAATTTCCATCATTTGCGAGTTCCATGGGGTACGAGAATTGATAGATTTGGGTACCTCTGCCGGAAATGGCAAGCTCAACGACACAGCCGTTTCCGCCGCCATACGAGGAGCCGCAGATGAGCTCCGCACGCTGCCTGAGCGGAACGTCGAGGTGGAGGATGACCGCATCAACATCCTCGACGACGTGTTTGACAGGCACAATTGTGCGCTGCTTCGCCATGGACCGAGTGGCCGCCGAGTAGTCCACGGATTTTGTAAATACGGAAGCAAGCGATCCAACGGGAACGAACGACTCCATGACGGTCAGCGGATTGACCGCGCAAAGCGTGACGCGGCATTGGAACTTGGGCGGAGTGGGTTTCTCGCTCCAGTCGGTGACTGGCGGGTAAGCGCCGTCGCGTTGCGCCTCGCAATCAGGACCAGACACGGGTAAGAGGGCGTCGAGCAAAGCGGTGCTGGTCCAAACAATTAGCGCCTGCGCTTCCGTATCATTGGCGTGGAGAACATCCAGGGGCGAGAGATCAGGCTGGTTTGAGAAGCGAAACTTGTCATCGGGACCGAGGCGGAGCATCCTCGGGTTGATGGCAAAGTTCGGTTCGTCCCCGGCCGGGGACTTGACGCCCAAGTACATGCCAGAGACCGTTTCATCAAGAAGTTGCAAAAAAAAGATCACGAGTCTTTGGACGACGCGGGTATCCGGCATCGTGGTAGCGTTGCAAAAACCGCGTAGTTGAAGTCGCGAAGAGAAGCTCCTGAGCCTGACGAGCAGAAGCGTGTTGAACAGTCGCGTAAATTTCACCACGCTTAGAGTGAAGTTGCTCGAACAACCAATCGTTTGCAAGCCACGATTCCCAGCAGCAACGCACCGCGCGGAGCGTTTCCCCGTCAAGCACACGAACACGGGCTGTCGGACGGCTCCAGTCCACGGTGAGGCACGAACGCATCTGCTGATCCCAGAAAGTGCGAGCCTCGGGTTCGAAAACCGTCAAAAAGTAGAGCTGACCGAGAAAGCGGGCGGGGATGACCTCGCCATCAAGCTCGCCGGTGGAGATCGCCTGGAGCACCAGCAAGTCGCGCGCAAGGACTTCGGGGTGTGTATTGGCGAGCACAAGTCGAGCTCCGCGGTGCCGTACTTGCGCTTGGCCTCGCCGATGGTATGCGCGACATCGCGTAGGTTGAAGTGCTAGACTGCAAGGACGTTAAGCTTCTTGAAGACGCGCGGGTTGTGGTACAGGAGCAGGTCGCGCGGATAGGACCGGCCGAAGGGCAAGTACGGGTCCGAGGTCTTGTCACCGAGAAGCACAGGCCCCAGCACGGTCGGCGCGAATGAAGGCGACACCGGGGTTTGGGAAGCGCCGCGGGGCACGTTGCCCTTAGTCTTCGATTTTTTTCTTCGTTGGTTTGACACGGAAACGGCCGTTCTCGGAGAGCGAGCGCGACGCGGGACCGCGAGCGCGAAGATTGGCAGTGACGAACCGCATCACGTGTCCGCCACGCGCACGTGAATGTCGCGTCGCGCGCGCGCCGGGCGAGCGACCTCAGGCAGGCTCACCGAGCCCTCAGCATCGTAAACTTGCTATAGACACTCGGATGATGCGAGGCAGTGTATCAAAAATTGCTATAACGGGCGTCTGTGTCAAGGAGCAGCGCCAAGGAGTGCTGACCAAAAACTTGTTGGTCGCTTGAAGCGCACGGGGATGCGGTCATTGACAAGCTCGCCGCTCTAAACGGCGTGGAGAATCATGAAGTCACGCGCGAGGACCTCGCGATGCGGGTTGCTGAGCGCGAAGCTAAGCTTGGCTGTGGCGTACCTGCGCATCACCTCGCTGACCGTGAATGGATATTGCCGGATTTGAGCGCAAGCACGCCATGTTTTTGACGTGCGTGAATTGAAGTGATGGCACCACTATTTGATAAGCACGACCACGGCTCGTAGACATCTGCTCTCCCAGCAGCACCCATGCTCGAAGCAATGTTGGAAATGAATCAAATACAAATTGTGCAAATTAACAACAAATCAACAAATATCCTAGTCGTCGAGCTCAACAGTGCGATCATCCACAATCCCGTAGTCAACGTCCTCTGCACTCTTGCCATCATTGAGTTTCTGGATTGGGACGCGGTACTCGGCCCCGTTTGTTGGGAAGAAGGCAGTGAGAAATGTCCGAAGCATGATTTCACTGAGCTGGTCAGAAAGGTCAGAACGACCACCCCGATCGTTGGTGCCAGTTCGGGTGGGCGCCAAGAGGAACCCGTCAACGATAAGCTCCTGAAAGACGGTGATGTAGTTTGAGGGGATGACCAGCTCCATCGTCTGCTCGGGGGCAAAATTGAGCTTCCGAATGGCCGCAGGCAAAACCGCGTTTACAAGAGAGCGGTTGCCAGTGGGTGCCAGACGACCCCATTGCACTGCATTGTCAGGGTGAGGAAGAACGCTGACGTCAAGCACTGGTGTTGAGATGTGGTCCGAATCAAGCGCGGGGACCACCATCAACTGGTTCAGCAGGAACACAGCATAGTGGCCGCGCCCAGCTTCACGGACGTCAACCATGGCGATTCCATCGCTGAACGCGACCATGAGCTTTTTGATGGTGACACGAAGGAAGCGGGCCTGCTCCGTGACAGATGGATTGTGCGTTGCCAATTTCTCCAAGTGGTTGACAGTCGCAAGCTCCTCCGCGGTCGCCGCCAAATCCAGAGCGTGAAGCGCAGCTTGATGCTCCGCCATACTAGCATCACCAGCGGAGTAAAGGTCCGAGTAATCGGGCATGCAAGGAACGAGCTGCAGAAACGGAAGCGTAGCCGTGACGGGCGAAAGTACTCGAGAGACGGTGACCATGACGCGGCGAAGATTGCGCTGGATTGTAAGCTCGGCAAGCGTGACAGGGCAGGCAAAGCGATAGGATACGTGATTCGCCCGGCCCATTGTGAGAGAAAGATTTCCAGGCCAGGCTCCGGCTCTCGGAGGCGGCCGCTCCTTGATCTCAGCACGGAGCTTGTTGTTTGGAAGCGAAAGAACGAGGCGAATAAAGCCAGCATCTTCGACCGCGCTCACAACTGGCAATGTCGGGCGATTCTGGAGGACGTCAGTGGGAAGCGTAATGACGCATCGATTAGCCGCAGAAAAGTCGATTGCGCAAAGAAAGGTGGATGAGAGCGATCCAAAAGGAACCATGGTCGACTTGACAGCAGAAAGACTCAACCAGGTCGTTGCTGCAACCGCGGTTCCGGCCAAGACGCAGTCAAGACGGAGTCGCGGCTTCAGGTCGGTCGGCGACTGAACGACGTAAGCCGGGACGTAGGCGGCCACACACATTTCGTTGCCCGTCGGAAGCTGGGAGAGGTGGAGACTCCGAAACACGTGCGTAAACGACCCGTCGCAAATCTCGAGCGACGCGCAGAATGGCGTGAAAGTCGCGTCGCTGGGTCGATCAAGCGTGCCCTCGATGAGGTACAAGTCATCGACCTGTGTGTCGACTGCGTCAATGGGAAACCCGTAGAGCTGGGCCTGAGCGAGCACCTCCTCAGCTCCGGCTGTGAGTTGCGGGTTTTTGGCAAACGTGGACCAGAGCTCTGGCATCTTGGGCCGAGGTAAGCACTGGGCCGCAGGACTGCTTTACGTAAGGCGCCCAGCGGCGAATGCAAACCCAAGAAGCTTTGGGATAAGCGCGCCGGCCGCGCAAGAGGAAGCTACAAATGGTATTCGGCGATGGTGAGCAACCAATAGCCAACCGATTGCGGAGTGTATGAGCGAGGCATACCAAGGCTTCGGCTGGACACCGCAGCTGGGAAATGGCAAGAACGCTCGGCGCAATTGATGAGAGCTTCGAGAAGGAACGGCGACTCTTTCAGCGCAATCGGGACGGTTGGAAAGTCAAGCTTGACAAAGGTGAACCGCTCGCTGCTCCGGCCATTGGACTGCTCGACATGGCTCTTGCTCCAAGCGAAGCGCGAGACGTGAGAAGTCCAGTCTTCATAAATTGCGCGTTCATGGAAACTGAGTCCCAAGAGCGTCGGGAAAGCCTCGAGCGGAAGGCCAGTGGCAAGGGAAACGAATTCGCTGTGAGAGCAGGAGACGGCTGAACGATAATTGGTCGAGGTGTAGACATGCGAACGGAAGACGCCCGAAGAGACGGCGAGAAGCGGCGACGCGTGAACGAGAAGATTGAGCAGGCCGCAAGTGTCCATCGCTGAGCCCGTGTGGATCGCGTTGAACCGCTGTTCACGCATGACCAGCGACTCCATGGCCGCAAGCGGGTGGCCGACGCAGAATGCAATGTGGCACTGGAAGAGCGGCGGAGTGGGCGTCTTGTCCCATTCCGTGACAAGTGGATACGAACCTGCGCGTCGAGTCTCGGACCCTGGGCCAAAAACGGGTGCAAGTGCATCAAGAAGGGCAGCACCAGCTCGCGTCGTCGTTCCAATAAACAGGTTCTTTTCGGCGACGTGGACAGTAAGCAACGGTGTGTGTCCGGGTGGCATTGAGAAGCGGAGTGAACCGTCAAGAGCGACGCGAAGCATGGTCCGGTTGACAACGGCGTTGGGATGGGTCGATTCATATTCAGCGCTTTTTTCCGCCATCAAGGAGGGTGCGTGGCTGCGAGCTTCAGACGGATCACGGGCGCCTTCGTAGTATTTATCACGGCAGGCAAAGAGCTGCTCGGGCGACCAGTCGGCAGCGAGCTACGACTCCCAGCAGCGGCGTACCGCACGAAGGGTGTCGTCGTCAAAGACGCGGATCCGGTCTGCCGGGCGATTCCAGTTCACCAAGAGGCACGAGCGCATCTGGGCGTCCCAAAAGGCGCGGGCTTCCGGGTCGAGAAGAAGTGAAAAGTACAGCTGACTGATGAAGCGCGCAGGAACACGGTCATTGGCAAACTCGGCAGTCGAGATCGCATGGAGCACCAGCAAGTCGCGCGCAAGGGCCTCGGGGTGCGTGTTAGTAAGCACAAAGTTGAGGTCGGCCGTGCCGTACTTGCGCTTGGCCTCGCCGATCGTGTGCGCCACGTCGCGTAGGTTGGCGTGCTGAAGAGCGAGAACGTCAAACTGCTTTGCGAGTCGCGGGTTGTGGTACAAGAGCAAGTCGCGCAGGTAGGACTGTCCGTAAGGGTAATAAGGATCCGATGCATCGTCGCCAAGCAGCACAGGACCCGGCATGGTCGGCTCAATCGAAGCCGCTGACGAAGGCGACGGCGAGAAAGTACCGCTGCCTCGGGACGCTTTGCCCTTAGTCTTGGACTTTTTCTTCATTTGTTTTGCATGGAGTGAGGTGTAGGGCGGGAGCGAGAGGGCGAGCTGAACGCTTTTGACGACTTCAACTCTCGGGTTGCGAAACGAAGCATCAGCTGACTTCATCGGCGGCATCGCGATACCCTGCACCCACCGTTAAGCCCTTTTCACTCTCTGACCCTCAACGAACGCGTCAAATACTTTGAAACAAACTATTGGATTATTCTACGAGACAAAAATGGTTTGAAGTGGCCAGCTCCACGGTCCGACCACCTCACGCGACCGTTGACGTGGTCACGGACGCGGCGGCCTCGGCCTGGGCGTGCGCGTCCGCGGCGTGCGAGGCAGACGAGTGGTCGACGGTCGACGCTGCCGAGAACTCGTCGACGCTGTTGTGCGAGGCGCTGGCGGCCGTGAACGACTCGGCGTGCTGCTGATGCTGGGCCGAAGAGGCCTGGAACGCGTCGCCGGCCGACCGGAACGCGTCGCCGGCGTTGTCGGCCGACTGCAGGTACGAGCCGTCGTCGTCGCGCTGGCAGCGGCCGCCGTGGCCATAGCCCCAGTTCCCGTAGCCGCCGTTGCCGCCCCAGTTGGAGCTCCAGTTGCTGCTCCACTCGGACGACCACTCCGAGTGCCACTCGGAACGCCACTTGGAGCTCCAGTTGCTGTTGTGCCCGTTGTTGTAGTGGCCGCCGTTGTTGTAGTGGCTGCCGTTGTAGTTGCCGCCGTTGTAGTAGCCCGAGTTGCAGTTGGCGCCGAAAGTCATGTTGTTGATGCGTCTAGTAGATGGAGGGAGTGGGAGAAGTCGCTTGGAGAACTGTGGGATGCTGGTCAAGTCGACGGAGCGCAGGGACACGGTCAGCCTTTATACTCTCGCGCGACCCTCGCGCTCTCGCTGATCCGAGCAAGCGCCGACCGCAGCGACCGATGACGAGTCCATCGCGGTGACACTCTGTCGCGCGGCTTTTGTGTCGGACGACGGTGCAGTTCCAGAACCGGGGCGGTCCAGCCACAGCGAGCGTGACGCGATGGTGGCGCAGCGCGGCGCGTCCGAGGAGCGTGTGGCTCAGCAGAGAGTCGCACGACGCTCGGCTCATGAAAGCTGCGCCACTACACTGTCGTAACTGCAGCACTTGCCTGCCTGCCTGGCACATGCGTGAAACACGTTGCACCTCGCCGGCGACCTGTCTCGGCTTCTGGAACAAGTTCTCGGACGCGCTTCGCGACGGACCGCAGCCGTGTGATAAATAGCTGCGCCACTACGCAATCGTAACCGCAGCACCTGCCTGCGTTACATACGCGTCGTATATGCGTGAAACACGGCGCATCTCGCAACCTGTCTCGGCTTCTGGAACGCTATTTCGGACGCGCTCCACGACGGACTGCACCCATCTCAAGGCGATAGATATGCTATGGGAATAGGTTGTACAGCAATTGGTTACGCAATGGACATGAACGACGGGCTGCGCGCGGCCTCCATGACCGCGACCTTATTGGGGTCGTCCTTGGCCTCGCGGACGGCGCACCCGCTGGACCCGAGCTCGCCGCGCAGGACGACCTGGTGGAACTCGTGCGCGGCCTCGACGTACCCGTGGTGCCCCGCGCCGTCGAGGAGGTACGCGTGCGCGCGTCCGTGCGGGACCGCCGGAGCGAGGGTGTGCACGGCGTAGCGCGGGTCGATCCAGTCCGCGACGCCGTACGCGAGGACGAGCGGCGGGAACTTGCCACCCGCAATCGCCTCGCGCAGCTGCGCGTCGAGCGGGAGCGTCCACCCGCGGAACGGCGACATGAGGGCGGTGAAGGCAGCCTCGCCGGACCGGCCGGGCGACCGCTGGACGCCGGCGAGGAGGTACTCGACGAGGGTCTCTGGCGGCACCGAGTCGGTGCCGAACACGTTGGCGACGCGCGACCGGACGCGCGACATGACGGCGCGCGCGCGGGTCTCGCCGGCGAGCGACAGGAGCCGCTGCGGGGTGATGTTCCACGCGCGGTGCAGGAGCTCCGTCTGCAGGCGCTGGCCGAGGCTCGCGCCGCGGAACCCGCCGCTCGCAGTGAAGCCCTGCAGGCCGATGGGCGACAGCAGCACCGTCTTGTCGAGGCGGTCCGGGTACTTGAGCGAGTAGGACGCGGACACGAAGCCGCCCATGGAGTGGCCGACGAGCGTGAACTTGTCGATGCCCTGCGCGCGACGCCACGCCTCGAGCGACTCGACGAAGAAGGCCTGCGCGGCCTCGGGCGACGGCGTGAAGTGGTCTGAGAAGGTCGGGCGCGACGAGCCGCCCCAGCCGAGCAGGTCGAGAGCGTGGACGTGGTAGTGCTCTGGTGGGCGAGCGGGCGGGTTAGTCTTCGCCTACACCAGCATGACACCAGGCAAACGTACGCGACAGCGTCTCGTAGTTCTTGAGCCACATGCCGAGCGCGCCAGCCCACCCGTGGACGAGGACGAGGTGCGGCTTCTTGACCTCACCCTCGACGTTGCGCGTGTGCTGCACCTCGAGCGTGTTGATCTCAAAGTACTCGGGCCCCTTGCGGCGCTTGCCGCACAGGACACCGGGCTTTTTGGCGGCGGCGGCGAGCGGCGAGTCGTCGGACCAGAACTCGTGCGGGATCTGCACGCGGTGCAGGCGCGGCGTCACGTCAGCGGGCAGGTACCGCAGCAGCTCGGCCTCGGCCTTGCGGTACTGCGCGAGCTGGCGCGCGTCCTTGGTGTTGAGGCTGACGGACCCGTGGTCGCCGTGGCGCGCGCCGAGCGGGGTGGAGCGGCGCGTCGAGCACCGCGGCGTCACCATGCTGCGCAGGCGGCCGAGCGTCGAGGTGCTCGCGGGTTCCGCGGGGGCGGCGGCGGTGGCGGTGGCGGAAGTGTAGAGGGCGTCGGTCGACGAGGCAGTGGCCGCCGCGGGTACGGCTCCGTCGCTGGTGTTGCTGGGAGAAGAGTGCGTCGTCATGGCGGCAGAAGCAGTGGCGGCAAGAGGTCGGGATGCGCGACGGAGGAGCAAGGTGCGGCTCAGCATGTTCATCTAGTAGGCTTTCATGGAGAGAGAGGGAGAGCTTCGTTGCCAAGAGGTGGAAGCTTCGTTGGGAAGGCGAGGCGGATCAGGTCAGCAAGCGGGTCGGCGAGCGCTCCGGCGGCGTCGCGCGATCGGTCAGCGTCACCTGACGCGCGCGACGCGTCTCGCGTTTGCTGCGAGACGCCGACGCCGACGCGTTCCCTTCTCGCCGCCCTGCCGTCACGCCGCGCCAACCACCACCACGCGCGCAATCGGCATGGCCGCGCGATAGGCATGAAAATGGAGCCGATGCACGGCGTGCCTGGTGATTGATCGCCGTGAGACACGCGCGGAGTCACACGGGCCGCTGGCTCCACTCCGGCCCCCACGCCGCCGCGGTGGTGGCGGCAGGTCCCCTCGGTCCGCGCAGCCCGATGCGCCGTCATCACCGCGTGGGAGCGGCCCGGCTCCATGTCGAAGCCCGCGCGCCTGCTGCTGCTGCGCACGCCACGGCGGCCGCGGCCGCGGTCGAGCGACCACCTTCCTCGTTCGGTCTCAAGAGGGCGGCCGGCCCGCCCACCTCCCCTCCTGCCGCGCTGCCTGCCCTCGGTCCTCTCTCCCCCATCGCGCCTTCCGTGACCGCGGCCACCCTGCAAGCTCGCTCGCTCCATCAACCGGCCGACCGCTCCCCGCACGCGCTCGCTCTCCCCCTGCTCCCGCTCCCGCTGCTCGACGTTGGCTCCACTGGCATCTGCACCGACCGCGCGACCACGTCTACCGACCCGCACCGCCCTCCCCCTCCTCGCTCTCTCTCCCCGCGCGCCGCCGTCACCGACCGACCGCACACGCGCCTACTCGCGACCTACACGCCGACCACCACCTCCACCGACACCACCATCACCATGACGACGCGCGACACGGTCTCGGCAACGTCGTTCCTCGGCGGCACCGACTACGAGAGCGGCAAGCAGCGATGTACGTGCTCCTGTCGCTCGTCGTGAGCGCGGGCCGCGCCCGCGCCGGCCGCGGCGTCTCCATCATCACCGCTCGGCATCACTGACACACGCCCGCGCCCGCGTCGCGGTCTCGTAGCCATGTGGGTCGCGGCGTTCACGGCGCTCGTGGTGTGGATGGCGATGCTGCTGATGCTGTACCTGGTGGCGGGCAGCCGCAAGCGGCAGCCGGCCACGTCCATGGCGCGGCCCGTCGAGGGCCGCCCGCTGACCGAGGTGACGACCGTCGACACGTACGAGAAGGCGAGCCCGTGGGGCGACAAGTTCCGCCGCGCCGTGCGCGCCGCGCGCCTCACGTTCCTCATGGTCTTTTCGACCACGGTCATCACGGCGCTCGGGTACGCTTTTGGCTCGCGCTCCCGCACTCGATTGACTCATGTGGTCTCACACCCATCCCCTCCCCCCTCCCTCCCCCAACGTAGCTTCGGCCCGACGGGCGGCACCGTGGCCATCCTGTGGGTCGCCTTCGCCATCGGCGCGCTGTGGTCGTTGGCCGAGCTGTTCACCGACTCGCACTGGATGCGCCTCGTCATGTCGCTCATGCTGTTCCCGCTCGTCATCATCACCTGGGCCCTCGCCTTCCGCTCGCGCATCGACTGATCGGGCGTCGGTGCGCGTCGCGTCGTGTTTCTCGGCCACGGGTGGCCGTGTATCTATCGGGTTACCCTCCCTTTGTGATTTTCTCTCGCTCGCCCGCTCGCTCGTGCACGACCTCTGGGTCGGCCGTGCGGGCGTGCTCGCCTCCCTCCTCTGTACCAACCCCAAAAAGATCTCTTCTGACCGCACCAACAATGAGTGATTGAGTGAGCGAGCAAAGCAACCGAATCAAATTCAGCGACACAAGGCGACTTAAGGCTTGCAGCGGCCGACGAAGCGCGGGTACAGGCAGCACTCGCGGACCGTGTAGCGGTTGAGGAGCCAGGCGAGGAACCGCTCGAGGCCGAGGCCGTAGCCGCCGTGCTCGGAGGTGCCGTACTTGCGCTGGTCCGTGTACCACGAGTACGGGGAGGGGTCCATGCCCTCGTGCTCGTACGCCTTCATGAGCTCGTCGTAGCCCGCCATACGCATCGACCCGCCGACGATCTCGCCGACGCCCGGGATCAGCACGTCGACCGACTCGGTGGCGCGGTCGTCCTTGGGGTCGCGCTTCATGTAGAAGGACTTGATCTCCTTGGGGAAGTGGGTCAGGAAGATGGGCACGCCGAGCGTGTCCGTCATCTTGCGCTCGGGCGCCTCGGGGATGTCGTCGCCGTACACGAACGGCGTCCCGTCCTCCTCCTTGTTGATCTTGTTGTCGTTGAGCCACTGGATCGCCTCGGCGTACTTCATGCGGCGGAACGGCGTCGCCGGACGCACGAAATCGGGGTTGAGCTCGGCCAGCAGCGTCTTGCCGACGGGGTCGGCCAGGACGAAATCGAGCACGAAGTCGAACATGCGCTCGAGGTGGTCGAGCAGGTCGTCGAAGGTGATGAAGGCCATCTCGGCCTCGACGTGGGTGAACTCGGACAGGTGGCGGCGCGTGTGCGACTTTTCGGCGCGGAACGACGACGAGATGGTGTAGGCGTCGCCGACGACGGGCAGCACCGTCTCGAGGTACAGCTGCGACGACTGCGTCAGGTACGCCTGCTCGCCGTAGTAGTTGAACTCGAACAGCGTCGACCCGCCCTCGACCTGGGTCTGCACCATGAGCGGCGGGTTGACCTCGGTCACGTTCTCGGCCACGTAGAAGGCGCGGAACGCGCGCAGCACCAGCGCGCGCATCTTGAGCACCGCCGACGCCGTCTCGCCGCGGATCATCAGGTGACGGTTGTCGTACAGCACGTCGGGGTTCGAGTCGGCGTTCAGCTTGGTCGTGAAGGCGTCGTCGCCGCCGGGCGCGGCACCGAGCACCTCCCAGTGGTCGACGATCAGCTCGTGGCCGCCCGGAGCGGCCTTGCCCTCGGGCACCTTCTTGAGCGTGCCGTACACCTTGATGGTCGACTCGGTCGTGAGGGTCAGGGCCTCGTACGTGTGGCACTACGGTGGGGATCGGGATCGAGCGGTTAGCGCGGGGCGGTGGTGCGTGGGCAGTGCGGGGGGAGAGCGTACCAGGCGGCCGGTGAAGACGCACTGCAGGTAGCCGGTACCGTCGCGCAGGACGGCGAACATCATGTCCTTGCCCTGGACGCGCAGGCGGTGGACCCAGGCGGAGACGGCGATGCGGGCGTCGCGGTGCTCGGCGGCGGCCTGGATCTTGATCTACACGAGGTCGTGACGAGAGGTCAGCAGGCGATCGGGGTGCGGCAGCACAGCGAAAGCGAGATCACGCACCGACTTGGCAGCGGGCAGACTCGTTTCCATGGTGAGCACAATCTTCTTAGCGTCCTCGAGGCGCTTGGCCTCGTCGGCCTCCTTGGCCTTGGCCTTGCCGGCGTCGGCCGCCTTCTTGGCCTGCTCCTTGGCCGCCTTGGCCTTGTCGGCGTCGTACTTCTTCTGCGCCTTCTTGAGCGCGGCCTTGGCGATCGGCGCGAACGCCGCGTCGCCCTGCTTGCGCACCAGGAGCTCCGGCACGGGCGACGACTCGCCGTACAGCTCGAGCGCGCGCAGCGCCGACGCCAGCGCCGTCTCGGCCGTCAGACCCGTGGCCGAGTCCGAGCCCGTCTGCTCGTCAATGTACACGTTCTTGGGAGCGCTCATGGTTGGCCGATCCGTCGTGGGGAGGACGAGAGCGGGGATGGGCCGCGGGCAAGACGAAGAGCAAACAGGCGCGCGCCTCGCAAGCCCGAAACCGCGGCAGAACGACTCGCATGAGCCCACCTGACTCGCATCGCAGATCGCGTCACGTGCCCCGGTGACTCGCCTTTGAGCGACGCGTCGCTCGCGGCCACGGTCCCGCTCCTGCAATGCCCGAGCTGCCAGAGAGGAGCGCCATGGTGACGAGGTCGCACGGGTCAGCGACTTGGTCGCCAGCCTGAGCGGTGATACAAGTGGTCCTCGATGGCGCTGCGCTGGGTCCTCGAACCGCGGTACCGCACCGGGAGACCATGTGCGCACGAACGACCAGAACATGCTTGTGTAGAGCACGTCTTCGACGTCGAGCACAGTGAGGAGTGAAGTGTGCGAGTGGACGTGCGGTGTAAGAGAAAGGTCGCGTTCGGGCTGCGAGGTCGGCACTCGCGCGCTCGCTCTCCCCAACTCTTGACTGCGACGCGAAGCTCATGTAAACTAGCCCTCTGCAACTCATCGCAACCAACCTGATCCTGAACATGCCGTCAACGTGGTGCACCATTGAGTCGACGCCCGGTGCGTGCACCCCTCGCCGCTCGACCACGGGCCGTTCTGACGCGGATCGCCTGCGCGCTCAGGCATCTTCCACCACCTCGTCAGCTCCATTGGCGTCAAGGGCGTCACTGTCAAGGAGGTGTTCGCTCTCGAGCCCGAGGTCGTGCAGTCCATCGGGTACGCGCTGGTGTCGCCCCCGCGCGAGAGCGTCGCTCACTCTTTGGGACTGTAGCGAGCCCCTCGCCTTCATCTTCTGCTTCCCGATCGAGACCTCTGCCGACCAGCAGCCCGAGAAACCAACGTCGGCCACCAGCACGCCCGCCGTGCCCGACACGCTCTTCTTCGCGAACCAGGTCATCGCCAACGCGTGCGGCACCCAGGCCGTCCTGCACGCGCTCCTCAACCTCGAGAACCTCTCACCGCACGTCGACCTCGGCCCGACGCTCACCGAGTTCCGCGACTTCACAAAGGACATGCGCCCGTCGGCGCGCGGCCTGTGCATCTCCAACTCGCCCACCCTGCGCCGCGTCCACAACGGGTTCGGCCAGCTGCCCACCGACGAGGAGGTCGGGCTCGACGCTGCGCGCAAGGCCATTGAGCGTGCGGCGAAGCGCGGGAAGCGGAAGCGCGCGCGTGCGGGTGACTCGGACGAGGAGAGCGAGTTTGACGACGACGAGTCGGACGAGGAAAAGGAGGAGGGCGAGGAGGGCGGCGAGTACATCGCGTACCACTTTGTCGCCTTAGTCCCGCACGCCGGCGCCGTCTGGGAGCTCGACGGGCTCAAGCTCGCGCCCAAGTGCATCGCGCCCATGCCCAGGCCGTCCGCGGCCAAGCCGTGGTCGTCGCTCGTCCTGTCCGAGCTCAAGAATCGTATCAAGAAGTACGTCCCACTGTGCTCGCCGTGTCCCGCGCGGTGAACTGACCGTTATGCGTGTAGGTCCGAGTACGAAACCTTCTCGCTGCTCATGCTCACGCTCGACCAGCAGCCGATCCTCGAGGCCTCGCTCGCGGCCGCTGCGGCACCAAGCGCGGAACCCGTCGAGGGCGAGTCGCGCGAGAACCGCGACGCTATCGAGCGCCAGCTCCGCGAGCTCCACGAGGAGCGTGCCGGTTACGACGTACGCTGTTCTATGTACTCGATGGATCACGAACTCACTTGTTCTTGCGGATGTAGCGCGAGCAGGCCCGCGCGCGCGCCAACTACCTCCCCTTCATCGGCGCGTTCCTCGAGCGGCTCGCGGTGCGCGCGCCCGCCGCCGTCGTCGAGAACATGGTTGACCAGCACATGGAGACGCTCGACCAGTGATTTTGAAGGTGCAGTTTTGAATACAGAGCGAGTCTATACCCGCAGAGTGAACGCGTCGCTCTCACGGCAGCCGTCCGTTCTCCCCGCGACTTGAACGAAGCCCATGAACCCCGCCGTGTAAAGCGAGCGATACTCCCTGCAACGCATCTACAACCATGCTGTCGACCGCGATCCCCGTCCTGCCCGGCCACTGCGGCTGCTCGCACGGTCACGACCGAGCTGGAGAGGAGGAGCAGTACCGCGACCCCGTGCAGCCCGACCCGCTGCCCACCGACACTAGCGACCTCCCCTCCAAGTCCGAAGCCATTGACGCCGTCGACATCTCGCGCCCGCTCTTCTTCTCGTCGCCGCTCCTCCCCTCCGTCGTCCGCGTGCCCCACCTGCCCACCACCCTCCTCGCCCTCGCGCCGGCCGCCCCGCTCGCCGCCCTCGTCGCGCAGTTCAAGGCCGTGCAAGCGACCCGCACCGCCGTGACGCGACACGTGCTGGACCCCGCCTTCACCGCGTCCCTAACCCGTGGCGCCGCTGGACCCGACCACGCCACGTACGCCGCCAACGAGTACGCGCGCGTCGCGGGCCGCGGGATGGCGGTTCTCGGCCAGGCACACGCCGCGATGCGCAAGTCGGGCTTGCTTCCGCCGGCCGAGGTCATGGGGGATGGGAAGCGCAGCGAGCTCGCGCAGTGGGTGCGCCAGGTCCAGGCGCTCGAAAAGCGGCGGATCGAGGTTACGGCGGAGTACCAGGCCACCGCGGGTGAGACGGTGTATGGTGAGCGTGATTTGAGCGAGGAAGTTGAGGTCAAGGCGGCGATGCGCGACCGGCTGGTGGAGGAGATCAACGAGGTGCTCGAGGAGTTCCAGGCGTGGTATGCCGAGGTCGCTGATGACGAGGACGACGAGTAGCGTCAAATACACTCCTGTTCGGATCACTTGCTCACTGTTATGGGAAACTGGTTCAGCAGCGCTTTCAGGCCCGTTCTCTCGCCAGCGGAAGGCAGCGAGAGTGAGTAACGAACCAGGCGGATGATCCTGATTGACGTGTGGTTCGGATACACAACAGCATGTACTCGGAGCCAGAGACAACCTCCTCCCTACTGGAGCTCGACAAACCGGCCATTGCTCGAACCAGCAGGAGAGCTGGACGTCATCGAAATCGGCACGCCATACTCTGCCAGGACGCGTGCAACCTTGGGGTCGATATCCGCCGAGGACCCTGACGGCACGCATGCAATCGGCCGGAGCAGCTCGAGGTTAGCCTTGATGATAGTCTCGAACTCGACAATCGCCGCGACCGATCTCCGGTACTTGGCCAGCTCAGCCGCCGTGGTGCGTTGCGGGCGCATCGAGCGCGCCTCCTGGTGCAGCCGCTGGATGTCCGCCAGCATCGCCTCGAGTTTCGCGACGGCCACGGGAGCGTCGGTCGGGTCGTCGCCGTCCTCGTTGCGCTGAGCGATCGCGAGCATCTCATCCAAGTTCTGGTCCAGGTCGGCGTAGGCCGCCTTGGCGGCGGAGACCGTCGCGTCGGTTGGGGCCGTCGGTGCGCGGGCCGCCGCCCACTTTTGCTTCGCGCGCTTCTTGGTGGCAGTTGCATTCTTCGGATTAAAGCCCATGGTGTGAATCTTTTGCGTCGAGTCAAGTGTGAGCTGGGCGCGAGGGCGAATCGCTTTGAGAGGGGCAAGGAAGCGTCCCGACGGCGCGCGGCGGCCGATGTGAACGACGCGTCTCCAAAACCGCCCACGTGCGCAAGGGGCACCCGCGTTCGTCGCGCCTCGGCATTGCTGGTTGGAGGGCCCAACCCAACGCTTGCGTCCCCGTCGCCGCCTTCTGTCATGGAACGCGACATGCCAGGGTCAAGTCGAGCTCGATTCGGTCGAGGTTCCGTCGTTCGGCCGTACGTCCTTGCGTGATCGCGGCACGCTTCTCACTCGAGCGGGTTCTCGTCGTCGTTCTATCGAGTATCAACTGCGTGTAGCACACTCATATCAGCCGGGTGTTGGTGACTCCGCCAGAGCACGCCGGCTGTTGAATGCAGTCCCGCGTTCGAACCTTCGCTGAGAGGGCTCGCGGGATGGTTGGGTTTTGCCCCTTTTTGCTCATTGACCCGAAGCTGTTATTCGAGCCGCGGCTCTATTTTTCAGACCCTCAGCGCGTTGGCTCGAAGCTTCTGGGAGTAAGCGCATACGTGGGCTTCGAAGTGGAAAGGTGCAGCAAGGCTTGCGATGACAGCTGTGGTCCTCGACGCGTTGCGCCACTCAGGCGACCGCGGTTCCACTGGCCGCATCGGGCGCCGGGAGCAAAACGCGCCGCTCGTGCGCGCTGGCTCCACCCTCCCCTGCATCAGTCTCCCCACCATGAAACGCAACAGTCCCGACGGAAACATCATGCAACGCTTGCCCATGGAGCTCGTTGAAGCGATTCTCGTCCACGTGGCCCGATCGGATATCCGCCGAGTCGACCCGCTGCCGCTTCTGCGCGTCGCTCCTGCTCTCGTGCGGCTGCGCCGCGTCGTACTTCGGCATTCACTTCACCCACGGCTCTCGGGTGCACTCGTCCGTTGCTCTCAAGCGTTCCTCGACGAGCTCGTCCTTTGTCGCCAGGCCACGCCACTCGTGGAGCCAGACGAGGTCACGTTTTATATCGCGCTGCTGTGCGCGAACGGGCGCACTGATCTCTTGGACGCGTGGGTCGAGGTTGACCACCGGGTTCCGTGCTCGTCCGTGTACATGGACTTGGCGTCCGCCCGCGGGCAGCTCGGCGTGCTGGACTGGCTTGTCAATCACGACCAGTTGCAGCACACCCTCGACGCCATCGTGTGTCCCGTCCGCTTGGGCCTCATCGACGTGCTCCGATGGTGGGAGAGCTCGGAATGGGAATGGTACTGCCCCAAGCTCCCCAGCAAGCTGTTCGAGGAAACGATTCGGCGGGACGATCCCGCCGTCCTCAACTGGCTCCGCAGGAACAGCGACGGATATGACATCTGGAGCGGCCTCAACGACGACGTGGACGAGCGGCTGGCGTTCATGGCGCTGCAGTACGGGAGCGTCAAGGTGCTCGAGGCGTGCGTCCAGTGGCTTCCCCTGGAACACTTCATGGAGACGACGGACTGGGGCTTGCACGCACGCCTTGCCATCGACGGTGGTGAGTTTGCGTACCTTCGCTGGATCTATGACAATGTCCACAACTCGAACTTGCGCTGCGCCACCGACCCCGCCAACGACCTGGAGCTGCACGGGGTGCGTGCCATCAAGAGCTCCGCAGACCGCGGAGACTACGGTTATGACGGCGATGCAGCCGAAGACTTGTGGAACTTTTGGGCCCACATGATCGGCTACGCGAGCCGGAAGAATCGGATTGATGCGCTTGAGTTTTTGCGCACGGTAATGCGCCGCTCCAAGTTTCCCTGCCCGCTCGGCT
Source organism: Blastocladiella emersonii ATCC 22665 (assembly GCA_025594325.1). Lineage (NCBI taxonomy): Eukaryota > Fungi > Blastocladiomycota > Blastocladiomycetes > Blastocladiales > Blastocladiaceae > Blastocladiella > Blastocladiella emersonii. Next base: position 508,834 of record JANHCV010000015.1, on the reverse strand, counting down.
GGTCCGTTGTGGAAAGGTACGATCGTGAGGACGCTGCCCTCGCGCGCCTCGAGTGGTGGAAGCAGTCTGGCGCTCCCCTCAAGCTCGGGCGCAACCACGCCCAGTGCGCGCAGGCTTTCGCGCATCAGCTCGGGTTTGACAAGGTCGCCGAATGGTGGGCTGAGTCGGGACTCGAGAAGAAGCAGTCGCCGTGATGGTTTCGGATGACTCCTGCTGTGCTGTGTGATGACGCCTATCATATAGTCGCTACGATTCACTCACGGTGGCTGAGACGAGTCCATGTGTGGTCAGGTCGACGTCTTCATGGTCGCTCGGCGCGTTGCGCCACTCAGCTGACGGCTAGCCCAGCCGTCACCCTAGCCGAAACGCGCCGCACTACGCGACGCTGCTCTTCCGTGTCCTCGCTCACTCCCATGGAACGCAAAATGAACGATTTGAACACCATGTAACGTCTTCCCATGGAGCTCATTGAGATGATACTCGTGCATGTCGTCCGAAACGACGTTCAGGGCACCGACTCGCTGCCACTGCTCTGCGTCGCTCCCGGTCTCACGCGACTACGCCGAGCCGTCTTTCGATACTCGCTTCATCGGCAAGTCTGGGGCATTCTCGATGCCCGTCGCGACTCGCTATGGCAGGAGCTGCTCTGTTCCCGCCGGTCACTGTTCCTTGCGGACCCGCACGAGGTCGAGTTCTATCTTGCGCTGCTGTGCGCGAGCGGACGCGTAGATCTCTTGAACCTGTGGCTCGAATCAGGGCGCGACTTTCCGCCGTCGACACAGTACATGGACTTGGCTTCGGCGCACAGCCAGGTCGGCGTTCTCGCTTGGCTCGCTTTGCACGACCTCGCGAGTTGCTACACTGATGCTGCTCTCAGCCGCGCAGCTACCGCAAGTTTCTTGGACGTGCTACGCCGTTGGGAGACTTCAGGTCTCGAGCTTAAGTTTGGTCAAGACGTCAACGAGTTCGTCGCTGCGATCGAAAGGGACGACACAGCAGTTCGTGACTGGCTACTCAGAGTCGACGGCGCCCGGGATTTCGCTGACCCCATGGCATTCATAAATCGAGAAGATTGGCTCGACGGCTTGATGGCTACGGCGCTCTCGCATGGAAGCGTCAAGGTCCTTGACAACTGCCGGCATTGGTTTTCGTTGGACTTTGTAATCGATACCTTCGACTGGATCAAGCTGGCTTGGGGCGCTATAGAGAAGCAGCAAGTCGAGTTTCTCTCTTGGATTCACGGTAACGTCTGTAGCTTGCAAGGCGGTACATGCCCCGATCCGGCGACTGAGAGCGCAATCTATGGGATAGACTCGATCCAGAGCCCCGCTGATGAGGCCGACTACGGACTGCGCGAACTCAACGTAACCGCAACCGATACGACTGACACGTCGTCTTGGTGGCACATAACGGGGTACGCGAGCAAGCTGAACCGGATCGCGGTCCTCGACCGGCTCAAGACAACGCTTCCGCCCGGCGAGTTCTCGTGCCCGCTCGGCTGGTCCATTGTCGAGGAGGGCGACGACGAGGCCGCAGCTCTCGCGCGACTCGAGTGGTGGAAGCAGTCCGGCGTCCCGCTCAAGCTCGCGCCCAACCACGTTCAGTGCGCGCAGCGCTTCGCAGAGAAGCTTGCTTTCCACCGTATCTCCCAGTGGTGGCGCGACTTTGATCTCGAGAAGGGTCCCGGCTGGTGCTCAACGGCGGAAGACGACACCGCGTTGAACACGTGAGTGGCGCGGCGCGTCGACTCCTCGTCAAGATTCGACGCAAATACACTGGGATGTTTGATGGATTGAAAGGGATATTCCACATGATCGTTTTGAATTCCCCGCCGTCCAAACTACGTCGAGCACCGTCCGAATCGACTTCAGTCGCGCAGCGGGAAACGTGATTCCGAGTTTGTTGGCACGTGCACCTGTCTGCCATCAGTTGAAACGAAAACCAGCGCTACTGTCCCTGCGGTGCTTACGGTCCCAAACTTACAACCGCAAGCACGGTGCACGGCGTGCTGCGGTGGCAATCGCCTACACCGCACGGTGTCACATAAAGAACCGACCCCGGGCATGAAGGGCCCGGTTCCTCTCCCTCTCCGAACACGCTCATGCAGCTCGCTTTGGCCTTTTGCGTCTAGATCACCCAATCCTTGGGACGCCAACATGACGACGTCTCCTCCCGCCCTTCTGGCGGTCCTGGCGGCCTTCATGCTCGTTGCAACCTTCGGAACGACAGCCGTCTATGCCAATTCCGCCGCAAATAACTCTACTCAAACCAAAAAATACTTCGACGATGAAAAGGTTCTGGCACATGGTCTGATCATGCTCGCGGTCTTCTGCGTTCTCTTTCCAGGAGCAGCCTACCTCGCACGCTATCACCGAACCGACATTCGCTTCCGCAAGGTCCACGCCAGCGTGCAGCTTTTTGGCGCCCTACTCGTTGTGGTGTCTATCGCGCTCATTTTCTCAAACCCCGGGCCGTGCAAACGTGCCCACCGCGACTTTGGGTTCGCAATCCTTGGCCTTGTTGGTGTCCAACTTTTTGGCGGACTCGCGCATCTGCGGTCGCTGACACAACGTGCTACGATGCTTTTGCAGAGCGTCGTTCGCCGCAATCGCCGAATCCATGCAACGTGCGGTATCCTGCTGCTGATTCTCGGGTATGTCAACGTGCCGCAGGGTATCGATCACGACTTCCCGCTCAAGGAAGAGCCCTTTGCGCCCATGTTCCTTGTTTACTGGGCCTCGCTGATCATCTGGGTCTCGCTCTTTGGCTACGGCGAGTACTCACGGCGTCGCACCGCGTCGAGCGATGTCGGTTACGACTTGTCTGGGATTGGCGCATCGGTTCCCGCTTCCGATAGTGCTTATATGCTTGTTGCCGCCGACAACCCTTACGCAACCGATACGCCGACGGCCAAGCGCGACGCAGTTCCCAATGGCATGACTCCGCTGGGTCGGCCCGCCGCTCTTGGAAGCGCGATGGCGCGCCGTCTCGCTTACGACGTTCTCAGCAACCCAGGTACGGCCAAGCTTCCGACCTTGACGTGGGAGTCGTTCAACCGCAAGATTGCCGACGAGCACCGCCAGCTTGTCGTCGGCGTCGGCGGGCTTGTTCTCGACGTGACGCAGTGGATCCGGTCGCACCCCGGCGGCCAGCAGGTCTTGCTTGACGCTATCGGCACGTCGATAGTTATCGACATGTTCATTGACGAGGTACGTCGGATACTGCTCTGGTGCATGCGCTGGCGGTCACTCACACCCTTGCCCCGCGTGAATGTAGGAGTACGACAAGTCGCTGTTCAAGGCTTTCGCTGGCTGTCCCGCTTCCGACTCGATCCCGACCACCGACCTGACCAACACGCTTTCGGCGCCAAGCGTGCACGCGCAGCAGACCGTGACTCGTGGTGCAGCGGGCGAGCGCTCGGTCAACGCGAGCATCGCGGAAAGCCGTATCACGCAGCACGAATGGGAGCGCGTGCTCGCGAGTCGGCGCACCAACATCCACTCGCGCGCGGCCATCGCCAAGCTTATGACCATGGCCGTGGCGCGCATTCCCGAGGCCGGCCACGCTTACTCCAAGTTCGAGTTCCGCCGCTACGCTCTGACGCAGAAGACGCTCATGTCTCCGCCGAGTGACGGCGCTAGTCCGGCCGGTTACCACCTCACCTTCTGCCTCTTGTACCCGCACGAGGCGTACCCAGACGAGCCTTCCTTCTTCCTCCCCGGCCACACCATCGAGATCCGCTTGTGGCTTTCTCGCGCCATGACGCGCCGCGCTGGACACGACGGGTCGCCGTACGTGACGCGGTACTACACGCCGATTTCGGGCAACGCGACGCACTTCACCATCGCCATCAAGGTGCGGCCGGGCGGCCTCATGTCGGACCTGATCAACGAGATCGGCGTCGAGCACCACCGCCAGTTCCAGATCCGCGGCCCGTTCGGGAGCCCGCTGATGAACCCCGAGCGCGCCATGCCGATCGGGAACGGCAGCTTCGACCACATTGTCTTCATCGGCGTCGGTTCGGGCACGGTGCCGGGTCTGCAGTCGGCCGTGTTCCAGTTCGCGCAGACCTACTTCCCGCAGCTCGCCGCCGTGGCGCACGCGCAGGACGGCGGTGGCAGCGGCAGCGCGGCCAACATGCTGCGCGTCAGCCCGCGCGACCGCGTGCTCATCAAGTACCCGATGCACAGCGGGTGGGTGTGGGCGACCAACACCACGACGCACTGCGACGGGTACTTGCCGCTGCGCGCGCTCGTGCCGTGGATCGGCCGGACCCCGCGCTTCACCATGGTCGCGGCCGAGGCCTCGCTCGACCACCTCGTCGGACGCACGACCTTCGACCTCATCAGCAACGCCTACCCGCGCCAGTTCCAGACGTACTACCGCGTCAAGTCGCTCGGCACCGCGTCGGCCACGCAGTTCACGACGCAGGGCCGCGTCGACCGCGACTACGTCAAGGGCGTGATGAGGCAGTGCGGGTACCTGGACCTGGTCGAGCAGCAGAAACACGTCGCCGAGGAGATGCGGCCCGCGCTGCGCATCGTGCTGTGCGGCCCGCAAAAGTTCCTCGACGATTGCTACGACTGGCTCGAGGAGATTGTGCCCGAGGACCAGATCTGCGTCCTGCCGACGGGCTCGTACCTCACGCTGCAGGAGCAGAACGCGCTCGTCTCGGGCGACAGCGTCGCGCAGCAGCACAAGTTGCAGCAGCAGCGCCGCGCCCAGGTCCCAGCTCCGAGTGCCGCCACGCTCGGCGCCGGCGCTTCTTCGTATTCGGCGGTGCCGACTGACGACGATGACGCCGAGGCGGCGGCGCTGCTTCCTGATCTCCCTGTGCACAGCAGCGCGGACGGACATGCCGAGTGGTTCGTGCTCCCCGCGGGCAGAAAGTAATGTGAGTTTGTCGAAGCAAGTTTGAATAGTTTAAGTAATAACAGTTCTTTGAAATCGTTGATCCGTCTCGTCAGCGTACACCTTTTGACTCGGTTCGCTGACCAGCCCTCCAACCGTTGCTTTGCGTGAAAACGTATCTCTTGTCGTGGAAGATTCACAACCAAACGCTACTCGCGAGGCAAACGCGTCGAAGCAAGGTGTAGAGCTGGGTCACCTGACCGTGTTGCGCCACACCTTCCGAGCCCTACGGTTTTCATTGCAGGTCGGAACGTCGTGAACAGCTCCTAGTCTACCAAGCCTGTCATTCAATCAGAGTGGAGCTGTTTCTCCAGGTTGATGCTGAGCCGACTGCCATGTTGTGCGTTCCATAACTCAAACGCGTCGGAACATCCAAGGCAGGGTCAACATTTCGAAATTGGGTGCACGGTGCAGCCGGGGGCTTGTGCGCCGCACCAGATTGCGGGGTTCGAAATGACGAGGCGGTCATCGTGGCTCAGCTGCGATGCAGTGGCTGGGTCGCGCTGCGGCGCCCATCTTGACAGCGGGCTTTTCGATGCACCCTTGTGCGCACCTCACTAGGGGAAGCGGACTCGCCACCCGGTTCATTTACCGCGGTTTTCTAGTTGCTTTCGGGCAAGGGCAGGGATGTTTCCATGACTACGGCGCGCGAGTACAAGAGCGGCAGGGACCCCGCCCCTCCTACTCGGCTCATCATCACTCCCACCATCGACGGTTTGCTGGTCGGCTGCTCATCTTGCAACCTCATCGTCTCGACTGGATCGAGCGATTGTACAAACTCGCCTCCCTCCATCACCACCATGCAGCCCATCTCGACACTCCTCCTTCTCGCCCTCGCGGCCATGACCGCGTCCACGACGGCTGCGAGTGTCGACTGGGGCTACGGCGCGCTCGACGGTCCCAGCAAGTGGGGCTCCATCAAGGCCGACTACGCGGCGTGCGACAAGGGTCGGAGCCAGTCGCCCGTGGACTTCAAGGGCAACGACGTGCGCAACACCGGGTTCCCCGACTTCAAGCTGACCAGCATGTCCAAGTTCAACGTCAGCAACCTCGGGCACACTCTGCAGTTCACGCCCGTCGACGCGGCCGCCAAGGACCGCGGGCTGACCGTCAACGGGACCAAGTTCACGCTACAGCAGTTCCACATCCACACGCCGTCCGAGCACCGCATCGACGGCCGCTTCTTCGACGGCGAGTTCCACATGGTGCACATGACGCCCGAGGGCAAGATCGCCGTGCTCGGCCTGTTCGTCGAGCAGTCAGCCGCCGACAACCCGAAGTGGACCGAGGCGCTCGCCAAGATCCCTGAGGACGACAAGTCGGCGACGCTCGACGCGCTGTTCGAGACGCAGGACATTGTGTCGCTGGCGCAGGGCGGCTTCTTCTCGTACTCGGGCAGCCTCACCGCGCCGCCGTGCACCGAGGGCGTGTCGTGGTACGTCGCGTCGCGGCCGCTGTCCATGGGCGTCAGCCAGATGCAGAAGATCATCAAGGCCATCGGCTACACGGCGCGCCCGCTCGTGTTCAACTCGGAGATGGCGCAGCGCTACGGCCTTGCTGCGGGTAGCGACGCGTCGTCTGGGTCGCCGGTCTCGGGCAGCGGCACGGCGTACGGCTCGCCCGCGAAGGCCAACGATGTCGCGGCTCCGGGCGTTTCGACGACCGTGTGTTCAACTGCTGCTCTCGCCGCGCCCACGGGCGCGTACGGCTCTCCGGCCAAGAACTCGGCCGACAAGGCCACTGAGCAGTCGGCGCTGGTTTCGTCCGCTGACTCGGTTTCTCGCGCGAGCGTCGCAACGGTGGCCGCGATCATGGTCGCGCTTGCTGCGTTCATGGTGTAAGTGTTGTCGGCTGGCCGACGAGCGAGGTTTGAGTGATGAGTTCCATGTACATATATATGTTGAGATTGGCTGCAAGAGGTCGTAGTTTTTTCATCGCTCCATTCCTCGATCAAGTCAGCTATAGATCACGCCCCTGTTGCGCTAAAAACTTTCCCGGTGCGAGCCTAGCGAGCCTACTTGGCGTAAACGCGCGCGTTGCATCAAAACGACGCGCTTCAAAACGACGCGCTTCACGTACAATAACGCGCGCGTTGCCCTGAACGTCGGGCAGTGAAAGCTTGGCGGCTCAACCATGGTAGGGCTGGCTGAGGCACCGCAGGTTCGAATCCTGTGAGTGGAAATTGGTCCGCTCGCCAGTATGCAACTTAGTCATTAGCGCCCAACCTCGCGTCACTTTTACTTGCTGGAGAGCGTTTTCGCGTCGCGAGTCATGGTCATCGCTCGAAGCACTAGAAACGATGTCGCGCAACGCGCCGAGCGTGTGCGATGTGGCGCAACGAGGCTCCTGTCGCGTTTCACCGCAGGTCCGACGTGATGCGCGTGTGATGACAAGCTGTAAAGACACGAAAAACTCAATTCAGTAGCGTTTATGCTTAATAATTGCCTCGTGATCCGCACAAAGAATCTCACCACCTTCAGCTAGCCAGTTGTCGAGTAGCGTTAGACACTCAGGATCGTCGAGCACGCCGCTTGCCCGAAGACCGTTGAGGAACACGACCAGCTTTGCCTTGCCTGACGACCAATTGCGACGACCAATTGCGACCGAACAGTTCGCGTAGAAACGCAGCCGAACACTTCCAAGGGCGGCCACGAAGGGTTGTAAGCTGGCTTAGCTGGTCCATACAGTTCCCAAGGATACAATTTGGGTCAATGGCGAACTTGCCCACCGCTGTGAACAAGCGCAGGCCGAGACCATTGACGCCAATCGGGCTCGCGTCAAGGGGTTCATCCGACTCTAGTACTTCTGCGCAGGGATACTCGATGTTGAGAACAGCCTGCAAGTCGGCAAAATCGTCCGTGATGCGGTCGGCCCAGCGATTGGCAACGATATCAAGTACGTTTTGCGATGCGACGCGAAGCATCCTTTGGAATTCGGTCGTAATCTGCGAACACAGTGCGTACCACTCAGTGTCGGTGTCCGGCTCAGAGCGAAGAACCCATGCATCCGATACGCTTTGCAACTGGGGAAACCCTTGGTCGCCAAGACCCATAATGAGTGGGAAGTGTGGGACAAAGTCGGCAACCGAGGTCAGCACCTCGTAGTAGTAGCCGCTGGGATGCAGCAGCCGGCTTGTAATCCAACGGAGCATCAAAGCGTTTGGGTGCCACCAGCGCGCAAGTGACGCAAATTGTCGGGATCGGCAGCATAGAGCACGGGGTAAGCTACCAGCTCAGCAATCACACGCGCAAACACGTCGCCGCCGTCCATGGCAAGGTTGATGACTGGGAGAAGTGCATTGAGGTCGGCCGACGTGCGGCCATCGGGAAGCAAGTCTTCGACACGGGTCCGCACAGGAGCGATCCCGTTAACGAGCTCGATCCGAAGCCCGCGCTCTATGGCGTGGGATTGTGGGTCGGCGTGCCGCGCGAGAATGAGGAGATCAGTTAGCAACTGCACGTGCTCGACGAAGCTGCCAAGTTCCAGCGCCTGCTTGACCAGTTCCGTCATAACGGTCCCGATCGGGTATTCAGGATGGCGCGTCAGGTGCGCGGGTGCATCGAGTAATACGGCAAGCAGCGTCACTACCGGCGGTCGGAAAACGATATCGATTGCTGGAACAGGAGGCCAAAAGGTTTTCTTGCAGGCGTGGTAAAAGGTAGCACACAGGAGCGCAGTCGCGTCGCCGATCGGGATTTTGTTGGACTCGCGCAGAACTTCGATTGCGTGTGGTTGAGCCATGGCGAGGCGGAGAAGTCCGTCCTTTCCTGAGTACATGCATTCGTGGCGGTTGAGATCAAAGAGAACGTCGTGGACGGGTTCGCCGGAGGGCGTCTTGATCGTAACGAGCGCAAGCATGGCCTGCGCTGCGCAAATTTGGGCGGCAAGATCGCTAAGCGACCAGAACGTGCGCTCGTCTGACGGGTGATGGCCATGTGTCCAGCCGACGAGAAGCTCCCAAGGGGCTGCGTCGCCAACGTTTCGCTTGATTAGGGCTGTTGCAAGAACATGAAAGAGATTGAAGAGCGCCTCGCGACGAGATTCGGGTACTTGCTTACCAGGAAGCGGAAACACAGGGGCAACGCACGCGAACCGCGTTTCGTCGTTTGCGGCAAGGTCAAAGAGCATCGGCCACCACGTTTGTCCGTGCCACACCTCGGAGCTGTTCACCGAGCGGCTCGCGGCGCGAAGCGCAGCTGCGTCGACAAGGGCGAGGTGTGCAGCGATCTTGCGCTGGGCAGGAGTCGGGAGCAGCTCCAAGGGCAGCTGTGCTCGTTGCGTCAAGTTGTTAAGCGTTTCCATTGGTTTGGCATCAGCGGTGTGCGGTCGGGCGGGGAGGGCGAGGAGCGGAGCATCCGAACTTGTTGACGCAACCAACCGGCGACGCGTCGGTCACCTGCGGCCCGGCCCCGGCTCCCGCTCCTGCTGCTGAAGCTCTACCCACCCACGAAGCGCATGAGACTTGCTGCAACATGAATCAAACGACCTTGCCTGCCCTCCCGAGACACGCGCTCGAGCTCGTCGTGGCCCTTGCTACGCCACGCTCGACCCTTGCCACCACTTGCCGCGCGATCTGCATCGCCGCCTCGCAGCGCAAACCCTGCTTTGTCTGGACTCGCCGCCTCATTGTCAACTGCAACGAGGAGCTCCTGTCCAACGGGTGCGAATACGGCCACGGCTGGGCCCCGATGCAGTTCTTCCTTGCTCTGTGGCGCACCGCGGTCGCGTGCGACGACGAGGAGATGGCGCAGATGCACCACATATATGACCACTGGCACCACCTTTCGGCCATGTTTGTTGCGCACCTCGCTCACGCGGCGCGCATCGACATGACAGAGCGCGAGATTTACGACGTGACAAAGCTCGCAGCTCACACTTCGCACCGCATCCAAGCTGCTGCGGCCTCGCCCATGACTTCAGCGTGGGACCCAATTGTGATTCTGCTCGAGCTCGCGCTTTTCTTCTTCATGGTCGGCGATTTTCCGCGGCTCGACTTTGCTCTCGGCGTTGCATTCTTCGAGCTTCCCTTCCTCCGCGAGGCTCCTCTCACGCGTCAAGACTGGTTTCACGTCGACTGCTGCGACCTCGAGATGTCAAACGAGCTTCTGGAAGAGTGGTCCGAGGACGATCCGTACGCTCGCCACGATGCCCTCCCGTTGATTGAGTATATGGCCGCTCGTGCGCTGTTTGCGTGGAAGATCTCCAAGCTTTCTCATCTCCAATTGTACGGGCTCAACGGTCGTGCTGTGGCCAGCGCACTTTCCGATCAGCTCAGCACGGAACTGCTCCTAGACGGCCTCGAGCTCGCCGAATGCAGCAACGGCGACGTTCTCTTGCAGCTCGACTGGCTTGTCAAGCACGGCTGGAAGCCCGACGCGGATTCTCGCTTCATCTGCGAGCTCACCTATATCCGCCAAGACCCTGATCTCTTCCTCGAGGCCTTGAACCGCTTCGATGTGCGAGCAATCGAGACGGCTTCGCGCGGCGAGCGGCGGAACTTTCGACGCCGCATCGCGTCCGAGTTTGACGACCTCGAGGGTACGGACCTGGAGCAGCGGCTCGCGGAGCTGGGGTTCCTTCCAAAGCACTAGTTCCGCCGCGCGAGTTTTTGGGCAAACGATGCTACGTTGTTTGATTTGAGCTTGATCGGGCTGTGACGTGTATAACATGAAGGTTGTGTCTGTCAAACGTAACGGTTGCTTCTGTCTCGCGCCGACCTTAACATCCGCCAGCAACTGATCGCGAGCCGACTCGCGTCGCGCCACACCTGCGATGCTTTCTGTCTCTCAAGGCTGCTCACAGTTCAAGCCACGGCCGTTCAACAAGTGAAAAAGAGACTAGTTTATTCCAATCCGAGACGGGCGAGACCTGCTCCCCGCCTCTCACACAGGACGTTTAGGCGATAGTCGACGACGAAACCGACGCAGCGGCCTCAGCCTGGGCGTGCGCGTCCGCGGCGTGCGAGACGAACGAGTGGTCGACGGTCGACGCGGCAGAGAACTCGTCGACGCTGTTGTGCGAGGTAGCGCTGGCAGCCGAGAACGAGTCGACGTGCTGCTGCTGGGCCGAGGAGGCCTGGAACGCGTCACCCGCCGACTGGAACGCGTCGCCACCGTTGTCCGTCGACTGCAGGTGCGACGAAGAACCGTCCTCGTCGCGCTGGCAGCGGCCGCCGTGGCCCCAGCTGCCGTTGCCGCCCCAGTTGCCGTTCCCGCCCCAGTTGCCGTTACCGCCCCAGCTCGAGTTCCAGTCCGAGTTCCAGTTGCTGTTCCAGTTGGAGTTCCAGTCCGAGTTCCAGTTGCCGCTGTGGCCGTTGTAGTACGAGCCGTCGTTGTAGTAGTTTCCGCCGTTGTTGTACTGGCCGCCGTGGCCCCAGTTTCCGCCGTTGTTGTAGTTGCCGTTGAAGCCGCCGTTGAAGCCGCCGTTGAAGCCGCCGTTGAAGCCGCCGTTGAAGCCCGTGTTGCAGTTGGCACCGCCGCCGATGATCGCGCCGATCTTGCCGCCAATGATGCCGAAGGTCATGTTGAAAGAGGAGAGTGCGTCGAGGGAGAGGGATGGAGCTGCGAGTCGCTGGTGCTGGACTAGCTGAGAGGTGCGGGGGACGCGGGTCCCTTTTATACTCTCGCGGCCTCGCGAAGCTCGGAGATGCTCGGCTCAGTGATCCGAGAGTCATCGCTTCGAGCGCCCGCGTTGACGTTTTCGGTGCATCGCGATGGCACCGTGTTCCGCGGCTTGCGTGGCGGAGCGTTTCGGCTTGCCGTCGCGTTGCACGTCTGAAACGGGTGCGCGCGCGCAAAGCCACCGAGGTGGCGCAGCTCGACGCAGGGAGCGCCCGTTTTGCATGCGCGCGCGCCTCCCCGTAGCAACGCGAGCGGCGCGCGCGTGAAAGTAAAACGTGTCGCGAGAGCCTCGCGCTCGAGCGCATCCGTGCGGCGGGTGACAGTGTCAGGAAGCGAGTCAATCGATTGGCTGAATGTTCCACCGCAGACTGTACACACGACACGGAACGCGTCCGGGGCTCCGAGCCGCAGCGACAATATCAAACTCGCCTGGCTGACCAACACATCCGCGCCGGCGGTGCGACACGTCTTCTCAGCAGCGCTCGCCGTGAGCGACGCGTCCTTCTTCACGTCGCCTGCGCGGGTGCTACTCATACCAGAGTCGCGGACCGCGATGCGGAGCTTTCAAGCTGTCGGACGAGCTGGTTTGCCAATGCAGTTGAGAGTGCTGTACTCAAACCCCTGTCGCCGTGCGTGTCGAAGTTTTCCGCAGGGACGCATGCCGCAATCAAAGGCCAGATAAGTAGGATGGTTGAGATTGCTGCAACTGTTGCATGTGAAGATCGAGAGGGACAAACCCTTGATGTAGTTGGCAGAGGCGATTGCTGTCCGAACCTCCTCACCTCACTTGGTCAGCGGCCCCGCGCCTGGTTTCGCCGACAGAATCGCGACAAGTTCGGCTTGGTCGGTGCCGCGCTCTGGGAGCGCGAGCAGCTGAAGCGAGTCGTACTGCCAGTGTACGGTTGCGGTGAACGCAAGAAAGGCTGTGAAGCGGGGGAGCCAGTCCCGCTCTGCGAATCCCTTGCTGATTTCGTCTTGACTGTTTTGACGGAATGCGAGACTGTTTTGACGGAATGCGAGATCCCAAATGTCCATAAACGGAGCAAGTTTCAACGACTCGGTCAAGCTGAGCCGAACAGAAACTAGCTGTGACCGCGTCGTCTCGATGCGAGCGGGGTGCCCTTCCGTGGCCGCGTTGTCATGGCGCCCAGCGCACAGCGCCCGACGCAAGCAAGAATCTCCTCCAAAAGGGCTGCGCATCCCGCCGCGACCGCATGTACGGCGAGAAGGACGGTGACTGCGAGCGGTTGCCGGTGATACCGGTGTAGTTCGACCACATCCGCGCGGGCAACGGCTGCGACCACGTCAAGCGCCATGCTGCCGTCCGAGGCGCAGGCTTGAGTACACGCGAGCAGCACACGCATCATCGACTCGAAACAGACGCGGGAAACCTCGATATCGCGACTCCTGGCAACCAAACCCAAGTTTTTCATGCGCTCGTGACGTCGTGGACCAAGCGCTGCAGGCGAATTGAGAAGTCTCGCCCGGGAAATAGATCAATCTGATCGCCCAGGGCCAAGGATAGTGTGGTTTTGAGGCCATGATGTGCGGGCGCGCGAGAAGCGAGCACCAACAGCCAAGTCAAGGCGAAGCTGCGCGGGTTGGCCCACGGTGTGGCAGCGAGCTCGCGCGGGAGGTCGGCCTAGCTCCTCGACTGCATGCTTGATGGTCGCCGATTGGATTGCATGGAGTCTTTCATGAAATGCTTCATGGAAGTGGAGTACCAAAGTGGGACGCGGGAGGAAGCGGCGAAGATTGCCTCCACGACGAACGCCACTCGGTTCGGTCAGCCGGGCCACGTGCGCGTGTTCGGCGCGGGTCAGCGGCGCGGGTCAGCGAGATCATGTTTCCAAGAATGATTCCGAGCCCGATATGGGATTATGTGGCATTCAAACATGCTTGAGCGGCGGCGGCGGTGTTCCGCGTGCGGTAGCTGGGCTGCTAGCCATGGACGCGGCCATCATCATCTTGTAACCGGTGGTTGAGGGTGATCCATTTGAGCGGCAAGGGCTGAAATCAAACTGTCGCTGATTGTCTCCCCGCGGTGATTAATTTAATTAATGCGTGCCTCGCACCGGTCACGCGAAAGTCACCCGACCTGAACGCGACGCGTCGCGTGTCTCCTCTCCCGAATCGATTCTCGCGCCACGCGGCAAGTTGTTTTTGCAGCAAATGTATCGCACCTGATTCGCTCGCACCTGCTGCAACTTCACGGAGACTTGCAGCGACAGCGACGGCAGGCGCCTGCCCTCGCGCACGCACCCTCCCACCCGCGCTCCTTCCCCTTCTCCGCACGCCCTGCGCCGCCGTGCAGTCTCTCTCCACCACCACTACCACCACATGCAATGCAACATGACAACCATCCGAAACCCCGCGCTCGGCCGCCTACCGCGGCGCGGCGCGCGACTACACGTCACTCGACAACCGCAGCCCGATCCGCTCGTTCTCAAGGTGTCGTCGGTCGTGAGGTATCCTGGTACGCTGCCGCGTGGCGCGACCGCCTCTCGCTCTCCCTCGTGTAGATGCCCCCCCCCCGGTGCGGGCCTAGTACCCTCCTGGCCTAGTTCTCTCCCTCGGCACGCCCTTTGCGGCACGAGCCCTCGCCGTAAGCAAGCGTAAGCACCGCCCACACCTCCCCCATCATACGCTCGTTCGCCCCGACGTATGCTGCGGCGGGCCCGTGTGTGGCGCGGCTGGCGGGGGTCTCGGCCGTTGCGGAGGGGCTAATGAAGGGAGGTAAACGGTGTGGCGGCCGAGTAGGTGGCGGGTAGTGGCCCATGGACCTTTGCGTCTGTTGGGCGGAGCGGCTGGACCCGATCCAAAATACTACCCGTCGTACAGAAACGCCGCCCGCGCTGCACCGGGGGCACCCCCCGTACGCCGGTTACCCCGCCCACCACCAAGTTCAGTTCAAGCGCAACGCGAGGCTCTCGATCGCGGGAAGCAGCAGGTACGGCGGCGCCGATGCTCGTCTTTGTGATGATCGCCTACTGACGCACGATTTTCGCCCGTCGTGTGTGTAGATCGCATCGCCTTCGTCCCCATCCACTACTCTACTACGACGCGACGCGCGCAACCGGTCCGGCCGCGCGGCAGTTTCGCGTCGTGCGGCGGCGGCCGCCGCCAGGTCAACTTCGGCCCCCATGGTCGCGTTCAAGTTCAAGGCGTGTTCAAGGTACCGCATCTCTGACCTGCATCCGCCGCTGCCGCGATCAGGACAACTCACGCTCTCCCTCGCACCCCCGTAGATCCATCCATCTCCTCCAAAGTTCCGCGACGCGTGCCGCTACACCAGATCGTGTGTGTCGTGGTACCGAGCCCCCACCGTCCCGCTCGCCGTGACCGACCGACGCCCTCAAGAAGCTCAAGCGCCTGTACGTGCCGATCAAGCGGATCATCGAGCCCAAGAACGGCGGCGACACAACCTCGGGACCAAATTCCACCACCGCCAGTACATGCAGATTGCCGGCATTCCGCATCACGTTTCTCGCCGACGACATGAACCTGCTGTCGCGGTCGGTCACGCTCAAGCCGGGCGACCGCCGCGCCTCCAAGTCGATCCGCTGCTGTCGACCTCGGTTCGTGGGAGCTCTAGGAGATCAAGTTCAAGCCGTCCAGCGACGGGCAGCGGTTGATCGTGCCCCTCATGAAAATACATCTCACACCCGTCCATCCGTGACGCCCTTCTTGTCCCACTTCGAGCGGTGCAGTGCATGGCGGAATGACCTTTGCGTTCCGCCGGTCCACGCCATGAGGGGCTGCAGTCACATGTTTGATCGTCGCGTCTCGCAGCGCGCTCGATCGTTACGGCTCGGCGCAGAGGACAAGGTCAGGAGTCTTTCCCGGCCAGCTCTTGTATCAGGGTATCAGGCCTATCAACTAATTCTATTCAGCGCACTCTCTGAGCAGCTGCTCAACCTCGCGTAGACCCTCGCCCGCTTCTTCAAGCACCGACCCGACCTGGAACGCGACGCATCCGTCGGCGAGCCCAACCACAAGCACGGACTCGCCGGGCGACACAACAAGCCGCGAAATGGGCCCGCGGCCAACGTTCAGCGCACCCCACGCGCCGCGCGGCCAATCCGCGTCCGCGGCCGAGTACCGCACGAGCTTGCCAACAGGCAGCGGCGTCGCGTCGATCGCGTTGGGTCCAAAGCCATAGAGCGCATCGAGGTCAACATCCGCGCCGCCGAACCAGACGTCGTCAGCGTCAAGCTTGCGCCGCGCGAAATGCACCGAGTCGACCTGCGGGGTCGCGTTGCGAGCAGCGATCAAGGAAGCTGCCGCGTCGTTCAGGATCTCGTCGCGCGTTGGGACACGTCGAAGAGCTTGTCCCAAGTCCATGGGTGACCTGGCGCACCGCGCAACGCACGCGAGAGTCGGACGGTAGCCATGCAGCTGCGCGATGTCCCAAAACCGAACCACGCCGTCGCGGCCTGCCGTAGCGAGGAGGTCGCTGCCCGGGAGCCACACGGCATCAAGAATTCCGACGCTCATGTCCTCGTTGTCGACGGTTTGGTCTACTCGTCGAAGTCGTGCGTGTCAGATCATGCCGAAGACAGGTGCGCGAGCGGCCGTACCTGAGTGCGCGAGAATACCCAGCGTCCGTGACCGATTCGAAACGTCAACAACGACAAGTCGGTTCTGGCACCCGCCCGCGTACGCGTAGCGGCCACACGGACTAGACCGCGTGCTGTTGGGTTAGTACAGACCAGCTTGACGCAATGCGTCCCGCGCGCATGCGTACCTGAACCCAATCACGTCGCAGTCAGTCAGCCCGGTCCACCACCCGCACACGATGGCAGGATGAACGTTGCGGTGCAGCTGGAACTCGAGGTCGGAGCCCGGTGCAAGATCGACAAGCCACAAGCGCTGGTCGCCTGAGGCCGCACCAGAGTTGTCGTGTTGGCGCGCGGACGTGACAAAGATAGCCCACGGCCCATGCGTCCCGTTGACAGCAGCGACGTCGATGATCGGGAACGGGTGCGCGAGGACGCTGCGCCGTGGACCCAGGCCCACAGGCATGCGCCACGGCGGATCGGCCCTCTCGTGGCACTGCAGCTCTTTGACGCGCCGGAGGTCCCAAACAATGAGCGCGCTCGACTTCGATCCGATAGTCCCGTCGCATCCAGCGACAAGACGGTGCGCGCCAGCGAAAGCAAGTCGGTTCACAGGTCAATGTTCGACATCAAGGCGCACAAACGAACGGTCGAAGTCGCCGCGCACGATACGCGCGAGATTGAAGACGACAAGTTTTCTACTCAAGTTCAGGCGTGTCAGCACGAAATCGGTAGGATCAGAGCCGTTAGCAGCGTACCCGTGCTGGTCGCCCGCAGCAATCACCCACGGTGCCTCGGGCGATTGTGCAAGCGCGACAGCGTACTCGGAGTCACCGAAGCCGCCGAATCCAGCTGGAAGCGCGACGGGCGAGCCGTCCTCGATACGCGACACGGCAAAGGTCCCGTTCACGCCGCCTGATACGGCCCAGTTGCGCCAAATCACGACTGCTGCAACCGTAAGCGAGCGGCGCGGAAGAAGCGAGTTGGGAGTGGTGTTCGGAATCGAGTGAAGCTCCGTTTCGATGCGGTAAGCGCGAGCGACAAGATCAACGAAGATGAGGTTACCCTTGCGATTCTCGGTATCGCCTGGTTTCGCGGCGGCGGCGATCACAAGGAGGCGGCTACATGGGAATGGTCAGTACACAGGCGCGACAAACGGCTCGGATCAAACCGAAGAAGACGTACTCGTTTGTCATCACAAGCACCTTGGTGTTGCCGCTCGTGGTCGGAAGATTGACAGCAAAGTTGAACGACGCAAACGACTCGCGAAGCTGCAAACGGCGCAATCCGTGCGTGATGCCCGCGAGCTCGGCGCGGCGCCGGAGTTGGAGCGGATGGATGCCCCCATCAAGGGCCGCCGTGGCAGCCAGCGGGGTCTCCCACGCGGTGTCGCGTGGTGCAAGTTTGCTCGCGGCAGTTTCAGGGACGACAATGAGGAGATGTCGGCTCTGCAATGAATCGTGCTCCTCGGGCTCGACGAGGAAGACAGCGGGTGGTGACTCGCCAAGCCGGGAGTACGCGGAAAGCGCCGTCAACTCGCTAGAGACCACGGGGAGCGAGTCGCGCTCCGTTTCCACACTCGTCGATGGGAACGCGGAAAGAGCGCCGTTCGTACCAGCTCTAAGGATGGCGTCGTGGATAAGTAGAAGTTGCTCAGGAGTAAGCGCGTCGGTCGGTAGGGTGTTTGAGTAACTCGTTTGGCGGCGGAAGCCAACGCTCGAACGGATCGCCTTGGCGTAACCAAACCTAGCCGCAAGCCGGTGCGGAGGTTGCCCAACGCCAAGCATGTTCCACTTGGTCCAGTGCAAGCGAGAGCGAACAATGCGATGCGGGACAAGGCGCGCTCGCGTCAACGGCGGAGCACACTCTTCGATCAGATCCACGGGTAAGTCGTCCTCGTCGTCCAAGTCATCATCCACGTCGTCTAGTTCGTTCGGGCGCTCCGTATCGTCGGGACGATCGGTATCGTTTGGGTAATCTGCATCGTCTGGACGATCCGTATCGTTTGGGTAATCTGCATCGTCGCAAAGGTCATCTCCAAAGTCGTCCACGCGCTCGAAGTCATCGACTTCGGAAGCAAAGAACCCGAGATCGTCTAACTCGTCTAAGCCGAGGACGTCTTCAACGTCGCCAAAGTCGTTGACGCTGGGTGCAGGAGCAAGGGCTGGCGCGGCGCGGAACGGCGTGTCGCGGTGGCGCTCAGCGCTGAAGTCGGGCGCAGCTCGGCGAAGTGGTCCCAGTCTTGTTGCACGAAGTCTAACACGGCGGGAATACATTGGTTTGGCGTATGGTACATGTTTGCAGAGCGGGCGAGGGGCGAGTCTCGCGTGGCTGGTGACCCTCGATCACGTGCCAGTGAGCAACACGTCGCCCACCAGCAGGGCTGCCTCGCTCTCGCAGCCGTAGAGTCATTGAATACAACAAGCTGCGCGAGCGCATATACATTATGAATCACACTCACTCAACTCTTGGCCACCGCTCCGGAATGAGCTGGCGTCGGTCGTGGCTGGTCGCGCGGACGAGAAGCGGCCTACTGCCAGATGGGGTCGTTGCGGCACATAACATCGCAGTCTGCGTAGCACGTGTGACGGCACTCGCTTGTGTCGCACTGCTTGTTGCAGCCGGTCACGCACGGGCGCCAGCACTTGAGATCGGAATCTATTGCGGGGCCGACCCGTCATCAGTCCCTCAACGTTGTTCGGTGACCGGGTCGTTCGTGCGTACTAGTGATAGTAGCGCCGTCGGCACCAGGAGCAGTGGGAGCAGCCGCAACACCGGTCACGGCGAGGCAGAGGGCGACGGCGAAGGCGAGGATGGTCTTGGTGGCGAGCATGTTCAAGGCTTGGCTCTCGAAGTCGAGTTGGTGGTGCAGCACCAAGGAGAGGGCGGGGAGCGGCGCTCTCTTATACGCCCCGTGCCTTCGCAGCTCAAACTCCTCAGCGCATGAGCGAACGCATGAACCTTCTTTCTTGACAGTTAGCTGAGCGGAACCACACGCGCTTTTGCTTTCCGTTAAAGAAACCGCGTCTAACTTCCGACGGCGTCTCAGGTTGTACGATCGCTTTCCACGCATGAATCTCCCTGCGTCTCGCACGCGACTAGAAGCGCGGCGGGTCCAAGTTTATGGCTGCCCTGGAACCTGATTGGCTGCTCCGCAACAGCTGCATCGCCGATGCTGTGTTCACCTCGAGCGCTTCGCTCGCTTGTCATTTTGCGGCTGGTCTCTTACCGCACAAGGAAATACGCCTGACCAGTGCCATCGACTGCAGCTTCCAAATCTGACGTGCGCCTGCAAGTGCATGCGCGTGAACCGCTTCATCGTGGCGGGTGTTCCTTGCTGGCAGAATCACGTTCTAACCGGGACTACCAACGAGGCACATCCGTGTAGAACAGTGCAACACGAGCACGTGGGAGCTCGCGCACGAGAGCCGGTCGTGAAGGACTTGACGGGATCGCCATAGTCACGTGCGTATGAGCGACACGTCTCGGAAACCGCCGCTGGAGCGGGTGAGGGGATTTCGTTTCGTTGCCCTGCTCCCAAGCTAGTCGATGATAGGGGCTGATAAATGCATGACTCCAGCGGTGTATTGCACCTCACTGGCTTTGGTCATGCGATACTGGCCTAGAGGCAACAACTTCCACTCTCAAATGCGGACGTCCGACGCATCGAGATTCACAAGGGAGAGGTTTGAAAAACGATTTGAATAATAATTACATGACATCACTCGAGCTCGGCGCGTCCCGCGCGCTTGCAAGCTTCGACTTAGACGACGGCGCCGGTGCTGGTCGTGGCCGAGATCACGGCGTCCGCGTCGACGCCCGACGAGAGATCGACGCCCGCCGAGACAAAGGCATCGGCGTTCACGTCAGCGCCAACATCAAACGAGGCGCCGACATCGAGCTGCTGCGAGGCGTCGCCCGACGACGAGGACGAGGACGAGTCGAAGATGGAGAACTCGTCGTCGCGCTGGTGGCGGCCGTAGCCCGGGCCGCCGCCGTGCGACCACTGGCCGCCGCCATTGCCGCCGTGCTGCCAGCTGCCGCCGCTGTTCCACTGGCCGCCACTGCTCCAGTTGCCGCCGCTGCTCCAGTCCGACGACCACTGGCTCGAGCCGTCCCAGTGCTGCGAGTTGCCGCCCGAGTGCGAGTGCGGCGGGCCGCCGTGGCCGGGGCCCGGATGGCCCGGGGGACCGCCATGGCCCGAGTTCCAGTTGCCGTTGTGGCCCGAGTTCCAGTTGCCCGAGTGGCCCGAGTTCCAGCCGCCGTTTGCGTGCCCATTGAACCCGCCATTTGCGTGCCCGTTGAAGCTGCCATTTGCGTGCCCGTTGAAGCCGCCATTTGCGTGCCCGTTGAAGCCGCCATTTGCGTGCCCGTTGAAGCCGCCATTCGCGTGCCCACCAGCGTGCCCGACAATCGCGCCCTTGAGCAGCGCCTTCTTGTACGCGATGAGACCGAACGTCATGTTGGAGAGGTGAGCGAGAGTGTTCGGTCGGTTGGATTGAGGTGTGCAAAGGAGACCGGCTCGCTTTGCTGCTGCTGTGAGTGGTATACTGGATCAACTCGAGGTGGGCGGCGGGGAACGTGATCTTTATAGCGCTCGGCGTCGGAATCGTCGCCCCATCTTCCCGGCCTACTAACAACTACCGACAAGGTACTCGCAAGCACGACTTGAAAGCGACCACTGACGCAGCGGACGTGACGCCGTGGCTCCAGCGCTGCGCCGAACCGCAGCAGTCGCGCGGTGTGGCTCCACGGCGGTGCGCCGAACCGCAGCGGTTGCGCCCACCGACTTGCCCGAGGCGCAGGGTGATGCCAGCCGGGGCCCATGGGGGACGCGGTGTGGCGCGGGATCGATGGCGGCGGTGGGGCGCCGCGGACATGCGCCGCGCTGCGCCACGTCACGGCTTGGTGGCTGGTGTCTCGCGATCGGCACCCGGATTTCACGTGACGCGCGCGAGACAGTTTTTTTCGGGGCGCGTTTCGGGAGCTCAGGTATCTGAATGTTAATGATGGGCTCCTGCGCTTGCGTGCTGAAGCTCTCTGACGTAGCTCTCTCAATCATGACCGCCCTACGCTTACTCGCAATTTGCAACGGGATTTCATGCAACTGATTTATTCATACACCTCAAACCCGTGATGTGCCCTGGTCGTCTACCACCCACGAATAAGCGTTTCCTCGGGCTGAATGGGGCCATGGTTGTCGGTACCTAAGAAACGGGAAGTGAAAGAACTTGAGGTCAGTAGCGGTTGATGGGAGTGCCTGCAGCTTGAGGCGAGTCATACGAGTGATCGAGGCACTCTCGGGGTCAGTCTTGGCGGGGGCAGCCGAGACGCCGGTCAGGGCGAGGCCGAGGACGACGGCGAGCGCGAGGAGGGTCTTGACGGGGCGCATTTTCTTTCGCGTTGGCTACGTGGCGAAGTGGATAGTTCGCTAGTGGAGAGTCGAGGTCGGGCGGGGGAGCCCCCGGTCTTTATACGGTCGGCACAAACAGGTGTCGCGCGGTTTGGGACAGACGCCAAGTTTGAAGTCTATTCGCGCGTCGTTCGTGCACGCGTGCCCGCCTTGCCGCACACTGAGCCGCTGCGGTTAAAGACCGCGGGCCGTTTCATTGCTGCGGCGGGGCCGTCATTTTGACTCAGGATGACGTGCGTTCAGGGACGGGAAAAAGGGTCAAGCGGTGACCGGCGCACGTGCACCTAACCGGCGCGTCCTCGCGCGACTCATCGCCGCTCCAAGTTTCGCAGAAACAGATTGTTCACGACGCGTTCGTGTAATTCAGGTTTTGTGGCACTGACGGCGAGGCTTTCACACTCTTCGGTCGCTTCTTCACAAAGGGTTCTTTAGGAGACGATCGTTTCACGCGCACTCACGGCGCGGCTCGTGTACTTGACGACAAAGTAGTGTGCGTCGCCGGTGTGGACCTGGCCGAAGCGGGCGCCCGTGTCGGTGGCGGCGGGCAACAGGTCGCCGATCTCGTACATGGGCCGCTTGCGGTCCACTTCGACGAAGACACCGTCGCTGTTCTCGACGAGCTCCGTGTCGGACTCGTCGTCGTCTACGGTACGCACGTCGCGTGAGTGTGTGCTCGCCGGTTCGGGTCGTGGCGGCGTACCCTGCACAGAGTCCTCGCGCGCCGTCTCGTCATGGCGACGCTTGACGGGGCGCGACGGCGTCCAGGCGGCACCCGCGTCGGACGAGGGCGAGCCTACCCGCGGGTGGAGGTATGGTTAGCCACGGCCGCTGCGAGCCGGTGTAATGTGCGCGTACGGCCAAGCGCCTCCAGCGTGTAGCTGGCGCTGAGGTCGATGGAGACGCGCGGGTCGGGGTTGAGTCGCAGCGTCGGCGCCCGATAGGTTGCAGATGAGGGCAACTACAGTTTCATAAGCTTCATGCAGCACTTTGAATCAACTGCCCCGCTCGCAGAGAGCGAGATCACGGAGAGCGGAGGCAGGCCAGATCGCGGCGCAGCTGGGTCGTGCGTTGCTCGATCGCACAGATTCAGCGACTTCACAGGGTCCCGCCTTGCCATGTGTCGGCGACGCACGCGAGACGCGTTGAGCAAAGAGACACGATGGCATGTCTTCGCCGAGCGAAGGCGAGCCACGCGCGGTGGGGTGGGAGACGGTGCGAGACGCGTCCGCTCAATGTTCGCGTGGCGCGACGCGTCGCTCATGTCGATCAGCGACGGAGCGCGTCGCGTCGACTGCGGTCAACCCTCAACCCGAAGTTCGAGTTCGATGTTTTCTCACACAACCTTCACGGGTGCATAGATGAGCTGTATCGAAGCGCACGCGAGGTGGCGTCGATCCAGGAAACCGCGGACGGTCGGCGGCCGCCGCAGCCATGGTCGCGACTACGGTCACTCGCGACGGCATGATGATATCCACACCGATTCAAAGCTGAGCGCGCAGACCTGAGCGAGAGAGGAACAGCGAGGATGATACAAGCAACATCTGTGTACAAATTCGATCGGCACATGGGCAAAAAGGGTGGGAAGGTGATGGAGGCGATTGGATGTGAAGCTAGGAGGGGAAATGGGTGCTCCCGCGCTTCTAGGAGCGAGCGCGAGGAGCAGAGAAGTACCAGGGACCGCAATAATACAATAGTACGGCTCACTGGTAACTGCGCTCGTTAAGGCACAGATACATTGGCACGGAGGTGAAGCCGTTCGCCTTGATCTGGGCGAGCCAGCGACCGTAGCCCTGCGAGGTCTTGAGGTGGATGTCGTGCTGGAGCGAGATGTAGCTGCGCGACGCGGGGTTGACGGCGTTGGTGCGGTAGTACTCGACGATGGAGTCGGTCGTCGTGGTCGTCCGCCAGTCGTTGGTGTCGAGGCTGCGGGACGAGGGTCAGGGTCAGTATTCATCGGTAGACGACGCAAGGACACTCCTCGAGTACACGTACTTCCAGTAGATGACGCGGTACCCGGCGCCGGTCAGGTAGTTCATGACGTCCTGGTTGATGGACCCGTAGGGCGGGCGGAAGAAGCGGGCGCGAACCCCCGTCGCGGCGGTGATGGCGGCGGCGGCGTTGTCGATCTCGGCCTTGGCGTCGGCGAGCGGGAGGGTCGCAAGATCGGCGTGATTCATAGTGTGACTCGCCAGGTGATGGCCCTGGGCGAGCACGTTGCGGGCGATATCGGCGTTATCGCGGACGTTGGCGCCGATCATGAAGAAGGTGGTCTTGACGCCGGCCGCCGAGAGGAGGCTGAGGATGGTGTTGGTGTAGGACGGGTGCGGGCCGTCGTCGAGCGTGGGGGCGACCATGCCGGGCCAGCCGCACGAGTTGATCATGCCAAAGTTGCCGTACTCGATGTTGGGGTTCTTGAGGGCCGTGGACGGGACCCAGTTGCGCGAGTCGGCGGGCGGGACGGGGAACGAGCCGGTCGGGACGGGGGTGACGGAGGCGGTCGAGGTGGTGGGCGGCACGGTGGACGAGCCGCAGACGGGGAGGCCGAGGACGGGCTTGTTGTCGCACTGCGACAGGCAGTTGGACGTGCAGTACTCGGCGGTGGCGCCGCACCAGCCGTACTCCGAGCAGCACAGGCCGTTGGGGCACAGCTGGGTCGCCGAGCACTGGGTAAAGTCGTTGGGCAGCACGCAGCGGCCGCCGGGGTTGGTGGTGGGCGAGGGCGTGGCCGAGGTCGAGGTGGGCGAGGGCGGCGTCGAGCCGCACGCGACGAGGCCCGGGATCGCCACCTTGTTGCACTGCGACTGGCACCCGGTGCCGCAGTAGGCGGACGTGGTGCCGCAGTAGCCGTACTGCGAGCAGCACTCGCCGGCGGGGCACACCTTGAGGGCCGAGCACTGGCCCGAGGTCAGGATGCACTGGCCGGCGGGGTTGGTGGGCTGCGGCGTGGTCGAGGTCGACGTGGGCTGCGGGGTGGTGCCCGAGGTGGCGATATCGAACGACGTGATGGTGATGGCGCCGGCGGCGGGGCCCTTGATCACAAAGGCGTGGGCGCGCGCAGCGTTGGCGCCGGCAAACGACGAGAGCGGGATGGTGACGGTGCCGCCCGAGGCCGAGACGGCAAAGTTGGCGGTGGCGGTGGCGACGCGGCCGCCGGTGCACGAGGCGGCGCGCATGTGGTACTCGACGGACGAGGACGAGGCGGCGGTGGCCGTGTACTTGAAGGTGATGGAGGTGATGGGCGCCGAGCATGTGGTGTCGGGCGAGACGACCTCGGCCCAGTAGCCGCCGGGGTTGATGACGGCGCCGCCGACGCGGACGGTCACGCCCTCGCCGCCGCGCCACACGCCGATGAGGTTGGTCTCGCCGGTGTTGGAGAAGTTGTCGACGGCGAGGCCGGCGGCCAGCGTCGCCAGCGTCGCCACGAGGGCGAGCGGGGTCAGGAGCAGCTTCATGGTGGGGGTGGGGGGTTCTAGACGTCGGGCAGTCTGCCTGAATCGAGAGAGAACGGGGAGCGAAGTGAGCACGGGAGCGCGAGCCAGCCTTCCGAGGATCAGCGCGAACCTGTGTAGAACGAGCAACGGGCAGCGGGCAGCGACTGGCGGGGAGAGAGCGGAAGGGTGACGAGGGGACGGCACGCCGTTTTGAGGGGGGGGGCAAGCCGACCCGTCCGTCGGCAGAAGCGGCCGTCCCCTCTTGGCACACCAAACAAGATTTTATGCCCTGCGGAGCGCTGCGGTCAACAGAGTTGCCCGGGAAGGTTACACTCTCCCCCAGGCCCGCGAGGAGGCGCTCGTTCCCCACGCCGCGAGGCCGGCCGACCCGCGCGAGCGAGCTGAGGCACGACGGATCGCCGTTCGTGGACGCGATGCCGCCGATGTCGACGATGCGGGGCGCCGCGGACGGCGGGGTCGCGCACGAACGGCAGGGCCGCGGTGGGCCCACGGCGCCGGATCGGCGGTCAGCCCGCGGGCAGCCACAGCGCGCGAGCCACTCGACGTGTGCGTGGCTTGCCTCCGCGAAGCCCGGCGGATGGCCCGCTGGTTTCGAGTCACGGGGCTGGTTTGCGTTGGTTTCGCCCGGTTTCAACGCGTCTCGCCGCGTCGCGATTCCGTTGAGTCAACCGGCGCCGCTCTCGCCTCTCCCCGCCATCTTCGCCGAATGAATCAACCCATGCATCGCGCAGGGACCGCTATATAGGTCGGCACTCCCTGGGCCCTCACCTCGATCACCACCCGCCCTGCGCCACCGACCAACCGCCAACATGATGTTCGGCCAGCGCTCGTCGACCCGCCCCGCCGTCCAGCTCTTCACCGAGGACGAGGTCAAGGCCCCGCTCTCGGGCAAGGCCGCGCGCGCCGCCGCCAAGGCCTCGCGCGCCGCCTCCAAGGCCGCGAAGCCCGCGTCCGCGCGCTCGCGCAAGGCCACGGCGTCGCCGGCACCCGCCACCGCCGATGGCCCCACCCCGACCACGACGCGCGCCTCGGCCGCCGCCCTCGCCGTCGCCGACGACGACAACCTGCTCGTCGCCACGTCGCAGGTCTCGCGGTTCCACGAGGCGACGCTCGAGACGGAGCTGCGCGACGTGATCCTCGAGGGCGTCACCGTGTCCATGGCCGGCCGCGAGCTGGTGTCGGACGCGCGCCTCGTGCTGCGCACCGGCCGCCGCTACGTCCTGTGCGGCATGAACGGCACCGGCAAGTCGTGTCTTCTCCGCTCGATCGCGTCGCTGCGCATGACCGGGTTCCCCGCCAACGTGCGCGTCGTCATGGTCGACCAGCACGCCGCCGATTCCGTCGGCACCGACGGCACGCCGTACTCGGTTCTGCTCGCCGCCGACACGGTCTACAACCAGCTCAAGGCCGACGTCACGGCGCTCGAGCACGCGCTGCTCGACGACGGCACCCCGGCCGCCGCCGTCGCCGCCGCATACGCCATCTGGGTCCGCCGCGCGACCGAGCGGCTCGTCGAGGCCCGCCGGATCGCCGACCACCGCTCGGGCGCACGCGGCGCCGTGGCGCGCACCGACCTGATCGCCGCCGAGAACCAGCTCGACGCGCTCGTCGACGCCGTCGCCTCGCTCGACCCGAGCGCCGCGGGCGACGTGAAGCTGCCGACGGTCGCCGACGCGCACCAGCTGCTCGAGGAGTGCTACGAGCACCTCGAGCAGTACAACGACGACGAGCGCGAGGCCCGCGCCAAGTCGATCCTGTCCGGGCTCGGGTTCACCGACCAGACCATGCACCAGACGCTCGCCAGTCTGTCGGGCGGGTGGCGTATGCGTGCCGGACTCGCGCGCGCGCTGTTCCTCGACTCGCACGACATCACGGTTTTTGACGAACCGACGAACAATCTCTGCTTGCCGTCCAAGCTCTGGTACGCTACTCCTTCTCGTCTTTCGCTCCCGCCCGCGGCCGATCACTAACCCCCAAACCCCAAAACAGGCTCCAGGAGTACATCCAAACCCTCTCGCAGACCGTGGTCGTGATCTCGCACGACCGCGACTTCATCGAGGCCGTGGGCGAGGAGCTGATCTGGCTCAAGGACAAGCAGCTGACGTACTTTGACGGCACGCTATCGGCGTACGAGGCCGCGTCGCGCGAGATGCGCACCAACCTCGAGCGCCAAGCCCTGAACATCGAGAAGAACCGCGCCCGCCTCCAGGCGCAGATCACCCGCAACGTCCGCATCGCGAAGGCCACGGGCAACGACAAGGCCCTCAACCAGGCCGCGTCCAAGGCGAAACGCATCGACCGCCTCGGCATGGAGAAGACGCTCGACGGGAAAAAGTTCAAGGTCAGCAACCGCGCGGGCTACTTCTTTGACGTCCGCCCCGCCGTCCAGCTCGAGGTCCCGGACCCGCGCGTCGTCTTCAAGTTCCCGACCCCGGCCGCGCGTCGGTCGACGGGCGGGCCCGGCGGCGCCATGCTCATGCAGCTCGACAACGTCAGCGTCAAGTTCCGCGGCGCCGCCGCCCCCGCGCTCGCCGGCGTGACCCTGTCGCTCGCCCCGCGCTCCCGCATCGCCCTCGTTGGGCGGAACGGCCAGGGCAAGACCGTGTGCGCCAGCGTGATCGCTGGCACCCTGCCCGTGTCCTCGGGCACCGTGACCACGGCGCCCGGCGTCCGCGTCGGGTTCATGGCGCAGCACCTGCTCGACGACGTCCCCGAGTCCGCGACCCCCGCGGCGCTCGTCGCCGAATGGCAGCGCGCCGCGGGTATCCCCGCGACCGACCCGCACGCGCACCTCGGCGCGTTCGGGCTCGGCAGTCTCGGGCACGTCCCCGTCGCGCAGCTCAGCGGCGGCCAGCGCGCGAAGCTGACGCTCGCCCGCGCGTGTGTCGCGAACCCGCACGTGATCGTTTGTGACGAGGGCACGAATCACCAGGATATGGCGAGTATCGTCGCCCTCACCCGCGCGATCCGCAACTTCGAGGGCGCGGTGGTCATTGTCTCGCACGACGTCTGGTTCGTCCAGCGCGTCATCGAGGGCGGCGCGATCGGTGACGAGGACGTGGGTGGGGGCGAGGACGGCGAGGATGCCGCCGAGGCCGAGGTCCAGCGCGTCAACCGCGAGTACGAGGCGAAACGGCTCGATGGGACCCACCAGCTCCTGTACGTCAGCCAGGGCCGAGTCGAGCGCGTCGAGGCTATGGCCGAGGTTGTGCAGCGGTTGCGCCGCGAGCGGATCGGCAGCGAGGGGGCGAAGGAGAAGAAGGGGAAGAAGGCGCCTGCGCGGGGGTGAGGGTGTAGAGCTAGCAGCGTGTATAGAGAATCATCATCAGTTTTGCTCCCCCAATATCGTCCGCGACTTGAGTTTTCAGCCGCTGGTGACAAGCAACTACGTCGGGTCAGCAATTGTGCGTGAACGCGAAATGGGCTCGGTCGCTGGCACCGAGCGGCTCGGGACGCGTCGCGAAATCACGTTTCAGGTCACGCTGACCGCGAGAGACATGAGACACTCACGCGTTTTCCTCGCTCACGGACGTTAGACGAGACAACTAAATGTGTATCAGGCAATGAACAGTACAGAAACATGAGACAGTTGGTTCAGAAGCTATGCTCCCGTCCGGCGTCGCTTTGAGCGGCGAGGGCCTTCAGGCCCGCTTGGAGCCGGTTGAGCCCCAGACGCTGCGGGCGTGGTCGTTGGGGCGGGTGATGGCGTGGTTGATGGTGTGGGTGCTGACGTGGTTGCTGGTGCGCCTGCATCACCTGCTTCCTTTGCAGCAGCATCGGCGAGCATACGACCCAACCGGTCCCGGGCGCAATCGGTGAGCTTAAGGGCTTCGGCGTCTGCCTCCTTGAAGAGCTCCAAACAGCGAGCAAGATGGGCGCTCTCCCGCTCAACGAATGATGTGTCGATTTGAACACGGACGGCGGACCACTCTCCACGAATCGCAGCGGAGTACGGGATTTTCCCCGATTCGATACACCGAAAGATATGCAACGTGGAAACCCGAACCTTGACCAAGAGAGTTTGAAGCGCTGCAGAAAGCGGATGTTTCTCAATCACGGTGCTCGGATCCACGCCGGCCCAGCGCGCAATCGTTTCATTGGTAAACTCTGGGTACCAGACGCCTTGTTCTATCGCAGCGGAAAGCCGCCAGATTTCCGACTTGAGACGAAGGACCTCAGCTGCAGCTGCCCCATGTTCGGCCTTGGCAGCCGCATGCTGAACAAGAGCAGTGTCATGCTTGACTTGAAGCTCTGCAAGCTGTTCGGATTGCAAGCGACACTCCTCGCGATTCTGATCAAGCTCGGTCTGCAAGTCCGTCACACGCGCGTTCTGCGTAAGCAAGCTCGATTCGGCAACATTGAGCTGGTCGGTAAGCTTTGCTGTCGATTGCTCAGATGTAATTGAGGGAGAGGTAAGTTCGTCGACCCGCGCCTTGGATTCGGCCAGCGTACGAAGCGTCGCATCGTGCGCCGCCTTGACGGCAGCAAGCTCGACGGCTGAAGCGTTCGCCGCAGACTCGGCCTGCTCAAGCTTGCGCAGGGCCGCGTCGTGCTCCGGAGTCAGTTTAGAAAGTCGCGATTCGGACAAAGCAAGTCGTTCCGCAAGATCGTCGCGGTTCGCGGTCATCTCGTCGACTTGCGTCGTCAAGCTGGCGATGTCGCCCTCGGCGGTCGAGAGCAAAGCGGAAACCTTGGCCTGGTCGTCGCGAGACTGCGTGAGAGCAAGCTGAGTCGTATCGAGCTCGGCGGCAAGCGTGGCAGCACGAGTTTCGGCCGCTTCGAGCTTCGTCGTGGCCTGCGCCAGCTGTTGTTGCGCGACAGCAAGCTCGTTCGTAAGAGAAGCAATCTCGGGAGCAGGTGTAAGCGTATGGTTCCGAACCCTGTCCAGCTCCGTCTTGAGTCGAGAGGCGCGAGTATCGGCAAGCTCATGAAGTTCGTCAGAAGCGGCGAGCTTGACGTTGGCGATGCGAAGCTGGGTGCCGAGGTCCTCGGTTGATGCGGTCGCGTCGTTACGTTCGCGGATCGCGGAGCCGAGTTGGGCGCGAACGGCGGCAAGCTCGGTCGCATGGGCATCTTGGAGCTCACGCACTCGCCGCCGCGCTTCGGCGAGCTCGTTGCCAAGCTGGTCGCACTCTGTGCGGAGGACGACCGCGATGCGCTCTTTGGCGGCAAGTCGCTGATTCGCGTCCAACAAGTCGCCACGCAACCGGAGCGTATTCGCGTCCAGTCGAGGTTGGGAAAGCGGTAGAAGTGAAGCAGGTCGCGGCTCGCCCGCGATTTGCGCTTCGGCCGCCGCCGCGTGACCAGCGAGCTGTGCTGCCGCGAGCGGCGGCAGCGTTGCATTGGGTCCCGGCTGGACGTTGCCGGAAGTCTGATCCATTAGCTTCGTTGTTTGGTCAAGCGAGCGAGCGGAGGATGCGCGAGCACGGCGACTGATGCTGTCTGTTGCGAGAACGAAAATGGCGAGGCGGCGCCACTCACGAGGTCTCCTGACGAGCGGCGTGATATTGCGACGCGTCTCCTCGCTCACCGCGAACGGACCGTCGGCGGTATTGAGGGGAAGAACGGAAAGAAAGCACCGACGTGTGGTAGAAAATGTGTGTTGTATACCAGGAGCGTATCAAGAAACATCATCAATTTTGCTTCCCAATTTTTGTTCGCAACATGAGCTCGCAGTTGCCAGTTACGAGTAACTACATCGATTCGGCGATTGCACTTGAACGCGAAAGGGGGCTCGGTCGCTGACACTGAGCAGCTTGGCATGCGTCTCGAAATCACGTTTCGGGTCACGATGAGCGCGAGAGACATGAGACACTGACGCGTTTCTTCGAATAGATAAATGTAGATAAACGTTGAACAATACAAAACAAGTTATTTATGTTTGAAAACTACTCTGCCGTCCGGCGTCGCTTTGGGCGGCGCAGGCCTTCGGGCTCTTCCACGACCGACGCCTCCTCCGCGACCAACGACTCCGCCACGACCAAAGGCTCCTCATCCACGTCCAACGGCGCTTCTTGAGCCGTTACCGCGGTCGTGGGCGCCTCCGGTCCACCCTTCTCTTTCGCCAGGGTTCCATCGCGCAGTAAAAGAGCATTGCGTGCAGTTGCGAACTTGACAAGATGAAAGCATTCGGAAAACGCCTTGTTGAGGTACGCAACGCAGTTATGACGATGAATGTGCTCGCGCTCGTCCCACTCCGGATCAAGTTCCCAATCAACTTCCGACCAGTCGCCGCGAATCGCGCATGGTTGAGCAAGTTTACCCACTTCGATTTGCGCGAAGAATCTGCGTCCCATCTGGCGTACTTTGTCCAGAACCGTCTGAAGCGGCTCCCCAAGTGGATACTTTTGGATGACGACGCTCGAATCAACACCAGCCCAGTCTGCCAAGTCTTCGTTGGTGCTAACCAGATAGGGAATACCGAGCTCCATCGCTTCGGTAAGCCGCTCGTTTTCCTGTTGAAGAAGATGAATCCGCTGCGCTGCTTCTGAATGATCCGCGTTAAGTGCGGCGCGCTCGGCAAGCGCAATTTCGTACTTTCCTCGCAGTTCTGCGACCTGAGCAGTCTGTAAGCGACACTGCTCGCGGGTCTGGTCAAGCTCGGACTGCAAGTCTGTAATGCGCGTAGTCCGCTTGAGTGCGTCGGATTCGGCGGCATTGAGCTGGCTGGTAAGCTTTGCGGTCGATTGCTTGGATGCAAGCAAGCAAGAGGTAAGTTCGTCGATCCGCGCATTGGAATCAGCCAGCGTGCGAAGCGCGGCATCGTGTGCCGCCTTGACGGCTGCGAGTTCGGCGGCCGAAGATTGAGCCGTGAACTTGGTTTGTGCAAGCTGGCGCAGCGTCGCATCGTGCTCCGGGAGCAGCTGAGAAAGCCTGGATTCGGTTGAAGCAAGTCGTTCCGCAAGCTCGTTGCGGTTCGCAGTCAGTTCGTTGACTTGCGTTGTAAAACTGGCGATGTTGTCCTCGGCGGTCGAGAGCAAGTCCGAAGCCTTGGCGTGGTTGTCCCGAGACTGCGTGAGGGCAAGCTGGGTCGCATTGAGCTCGGCGGCGAGCGTGGCAGCGCGAGTCTCGACCGCGTGAAGCATCGTTGTGGCCTGAGCGAGTTGTTGCTGTGCGGCAGCAAGCTCGTTGGTGAGATCGGGGGTAGCCGTAGATGGCTGGTTCCGAGCTCTGTCCAGCTCGTCCTTGAGCCGAGAAGCGCGAGTATCGGCAAGTTGGCGAATCTCGTCGGCGCCAGCGAGCTTGATGTTGGTTATGCGAAACTGGGTACCGAGGTCTTCTGCCGATGCGATTGCGTCGTCGAGTTCGCGAATAGCGGCATCGCGTTCGCGTACGGCGGCGTCGCGTTGGGCACAGATAGTGGCAAGCTCGGCCGCATGCGAGGTTCGAAGCTCTCGCAAGTGTCGCCGCGATTCGCTAAGCTCGGCGCCGAGTTGATCGCATTCGGTTCGAAGCGCATCCGTCATGCGCTCTTGGACGGCGAGTCGACGGTTCGCATCGGACAGATCCTTACGCAAGCGAAGCGCGTCCGGCTCAAGCTGAGGTTGGGCGAGCGGAAGAATTGAAGCTGCTTGATGTAAGGGAGCAGCAGGCTGCGGCCCGCCCTGGGGTTGAGCTTCGGGTGCCGCCATTTGATCGGGCAGCAGCCCCGCCGCCGCAAGCAACAAGGCGGCCCCGTGTCCCGGCTGGACGTTGCCGGAAGTCGGATCCATTAGCTTCGTTGTTTGGTGGAGTGAGCGAGTGAAGGAACGTTGTGCTTGCGCCCGTGCTGTCGTGTGTGAAGCAGGGCGAGGCGGCGCCACGCACCTGATTACCCGCGTGATATCGCGACACGTCCCATCGCACACCGCGAACGCAGCGTTGACAGCAGTGCGCACAGAAACGGAAACAAAACGACAACGCGGGTTCTCCTACAAGCCGAGCTCGGGGCCCAGCACTGACCGGTCCCAACAATACGCGTTGTGAAATGATGTTCAGGACACGCCTAGCGCGAGACACGCGACACTGACGCGTTCTTCTCGCTTGCGGATGTCATGTGAAGAAAAAGGTAAGAATGTGCAAACATGATGATAAAATTTATGAGTTGATTGCTTCAGGACCTATGGTCCCGTCCGGGGCCGCTTTGGGCTGCGAGCTATGCGACGGCGTCATTGCGCTCGCGGACAGCGGTGTCGCGTTGGGCCCAGACGGCGGCGAGCTCGGTTGCGTGAGAAGATTGAAGCTCCCGGATCCGCTGTCGTGCTTGGGTAAGTTCATCACCAAGCTGGTCGCGTTCGGTCCGGAGAACAAGCACCACGCGCTCTTTGGCAGCAAGTCGTGCGTCTGCTGCGGACAAGCCTTCGCGCGAGGGGAGCATGTTTGGGTCATGGTGAAGTTAAGCGAGTGGAAGAACGGAAAGTGGATGATGCAAGAAAGCAGGTTGCGGGTCGCCCTGGAGCTCAGCTTCAGTCGTCACGGCCTGGTCCAGGAATGACAACGCTGCACCGGGTTCCGGCTCAACGTTGCTGGAAGTCGGATCCATTAGTTTCGTTGTTTTTGTGTGCTCTAGAGAGCAAGCGCGGGCTCGCAGCCTGTGGCGCATGTATTGAGAAATCTGGGGGTGACTCCACGCACGTGTTTTCCTGAATCATGGCGTGATATCGCGACGCGTCCCACTGCTCGCCGCGAGCGCACACGCCCCGCTCGTTGCGAAGTTCAAGCGCACATCGGGTCACTTGGAGAGCTCATCGACCCGCACATCGCACTCTCCGCCGCTAAGAGTGTACCATCGACCACCAACTGAGAAAGTGCAAAAAAAAAACGATCAGATTGGAACAAAAAACAATGATATTAGCGAAATGCACGAGAGAACGACGCAAGATCTGACTCGGGACCTATGCGTCAGTCCGGCGTCGCTTGGACTGGCGCGGGTCGCTCGTGTCCAGCTGCGCTTGAGAAGCCGCAACAGCGCTTGCTGACGCGTTAACCTGATCACCAGCCTTAGCGGCGGCTTGGTCGGCGAGGGTACGAGCCAAACGAGCCTGGCCGCATATCGCAAGGTTGTGACACCTGTTTTCCGCCTCCTTGAGGAGCACGAGGCAGCTGTCAAGATGGGCGCGCTCTCGCTCGACGAACGCCGCGTCGATTTGAACGCGGACAGCCGACCAGGCGCCGCGAATCGCTTCCGGAAGCGGGACCTTGCCTTGCTCAACGTACTTGAGCATTTGGAAGGCGGAAGCGCGCACGTTGTCCAAAAGAGCTTGAAGCGGCTCAGAGAGCGGGTACCGGCGGATCGCCGTGGTCGGGTCCACGCTAGCCCAGCGTGCAACTGCCTCGTCCGGAAGATGCGGGGCGCGGATGCCCTGCTCCGAGAGCGTGATGCGTCAAAGAGAAAGCTGCTCGTTTTCGCGACGGAGCTGGGCGATCGCGCCTCGAGATTCCTTGAGATCAGCTGAAGCACGTTCGTATTTCTCGCTGAAAAGCGCGCACGCCTCGGATTCAATGCGAAGCTTTGAGCGAGTCTGGCTAAGCTCCATCGTCAAGCCCGCAATACGCGAATCCTGGTTGGGAGTGGCGGATTTAGTTTCATTAAGCTGTTTGGCAAGCTTTGCAGTCGACTGTTCTGCAGCAAGCGAGCGGGACGTAAGCTCGCCGATCCGCGTCGTGGACTCGACCAATGCAATTCGCGTTGACTTGTGGGCCGCCTTGACGGTCGCGAGTTCGGCGGCCGAAACGTGAGCCATGGACTCGGCTTGAGCAAGTTGCCGCAGCGTCGCGTCGTGCTCGGGGATCAGCTGAGAGTGTTTGGATTCGGACAAGGCAAGCCGCTCAGTGAGACTGTCGCGGTCCGTCGACAGTTTGTCAATTTGCATCGTAAAGCTGGTAATCTTACCGTCGGCGATGGAAAGTAGCTTGGAGGTCTTTGTGTGGTCGCCCGCAAGCCGGCGTAGTTCCGCATCGTGCTCCAGAGGCAACTGAGAGAGGCGGGATTCGGCTGAAGCAAGCCGGTCCGCAAGGTCGTCGCGGTTCGCGGTCAGTTCGTCGACCTGCACCGTAAGGTGGGCGATGCTATCCTCGGCGGTAGAGAGCAAAGCGGAAACCTTGGCGTGATCGTCGCGAGACTGCGTGAGAGCAAGCTGGGTCGCGTCGAGCTCGGCGGAAAGCGAGGCAGCACGAGTCTCGGCCGCGTGAAGCTTCGCCGTAGCCTGCGCAAGGTCTCGTTTTGTAGCAGAGAGCTCGTCCGTAAGCGAAGCAGGGCAGGGTAAGGCCGCAGCTGGCTGGCTCCGAAAACTGTCGAGCTCGCCCTTGAGTCGCGAGACGCGGTTCTCGGCGACTTCACGGAGCTCGTCGGCCGCTGTAAGCTTGATTTTGGCGATACGAAGGTCGGCGCCGAGGTCCTCGGCCGATGCAACGGCGTCATTCCGCTCGCGAACGGCCGTGTCGCGCTGCGCCCAGACAGCTGTGAGCTCAGCCGCATGGGCAGCTTGAAGCTCGCGCACGCGTCGGCGCGCTTCGGCAAGTTCGGTGCCAAGCTGGTCGCGTTCGGTCCGAAGCGCGTTCGCTACGCCCTCCTGGGCGGCAAGTCGTTCGTCCGCGGCAGTTAAGCCCGCACGCAAGCGCAGCGCATGCGGGTCCAAATGAGGCTGGTCACACGGTTGAAGCGAAACCGGCCGCTGCGCGTGTGCACGGTTTTGCTCGCCCTGGAGAAGAGCATCGGTCGGCGCCGGAAGACCAGGGAGCGGCGCTGCTTCCGCCACCAAAAACGATGCAGCAAGTCCTGGCTGAACGTTGCCAAAAGTCATATCCATTAGCTTCGTTGGTTGGTTGCCCGAGGGAGCGCAAGGTGTCGCTTGCGCCTCGTTGAGCGAGCGGAGCCAAGTCCCCCTGGCGGAGCGCCGAGCGGGGCGGCGCCACGTGTGTGGTCTGATTTTCGCGTGATATCGCGACGCGTCGCCTCGTGTCGCCCGAACGTGCGCGCCACATCCCGCTCAGATCCTGTCCACTCGTTCGGGCCGTGTGCGTGCGAGGCGAGGTTCATTTGCAAACGAGTCGGATATGTATGGCGCAAGTCACGGCAGTGTGTCCCCATCTCTCTGTGTACGCGGATCAGGTTTGTCGGGGTTTCAAGCGTGAAAATCGGCGAAGAGGTCGGGATGCCTCAGATTCGCGCACTTGAGCTCCTCGTAGCACTTCCACGTCCGTTGCTTGGACCGATGACCACGATTCGAGTGCGCTTGACACGCGGAGCGGAGGATCCGGCAGCGCTAGAAGCCACACTAGAGTTGCACTCGACTGCAGGGCGCTTCCTTGGCGGACGCGATTGCACCGGCAAGGACTTGATGGGCTGAGAATGCATGACGGGAGTAGGTTCGGGTGTCGCAGAGCTGTCCAGGCCCGAGTCAGCCGCGGTATTGGCGTCCGTACTAGCGCTCGACTAGCGGTCCTGAAGCAAGGCAATCCAGCGCGTCGTCTCGGCGTGCACAGCGCGCTCCTGGGCGAGATCAGTTTCAGCACGCTGTTGGGCCGCGAGATGCATCGCGACGCGCGTCTGGGCTTGTTCAAGCTGACCAACCAAGCTGGCGTGGTCGAGCTGTTGCTGAGAAAGCTGCGAGTCCTTGGTGGCGAGCTGAGCGACAATACCTCTATTCCCTTTGATGACTGAGTCCAGTTCTTGTTGCGTTTGCGCGAGCTGCGCGTTCGACGACTTGAGCTTGCGTTTGGCATCGTCAAGCTCCTGGGTGAGATTGCTGAGTGAGTGTTCGGCAGCAAGTGTGCAAGTCAAGTAGTGGTCGCGTTGCGTGGTAAGATCAACCGCAGCAATAGTCGCACGCTCATACAAATTGTTCACAGAAGCGAGCTCAGCCGCAAGAGCAGCGGCCTTGGTCGCCGAGATAGCGAGACAGTCTGCGGTCCTGTGGTGGTCGGCGTCAGACCGTAGGCACGCCAAGTGAACGCTCTCTTCGAGAGGGGAATGGGTCGGCTCGAATCGGCGCGTATTGAGAAGTTTGGCGGCGCCAGGACCGCAGAGTTGTACCGCAAGCTCGGAAATCTGCTTTTCCGCGGAATGCATGCGCTGGAGTGCCTGGCTGCGGTCCGAGTATGCCCGAGCAAGTGCCGCGGTCGAGTCGGCAAGCTGGGCTTCGAGATAAGAGCGAGCATTGACAGCATCGTCGCGAGCTTGAGCGAGTTTGTTACGTTCAGCGCGAGA
The DNA here is from genome assembly GCA_025594325.1 of Blastocladiella emersonii ATCC 22665. Lineage (NCBI taxonomy): Eukaryota > Fungi > Blastocladiomycota > Blastocladiomycetes > Blastocladiales > Blastocladiaceae > Blastocladiella > Blastocladiella emersonii. Next base: position 471,692 of record JANHCV010000015.1, on the reverse strand, counting down.
GTCGTCCAGCGCGGTCCGTGACTCGGAAAGTTCCATCGCGAGTTGATTGGATCGGGCGTCGGCCTCCTCGAGAAGCAGATTTGTCGTAGCAAGCACGTCGGCCACCTCATCACGCTCCGTCCGTGCAGCGGCGAGCTGGCTGCGAAGTTGTTCGAGTTCGCGATGCGCGTCCAAGGCGCGCGCCTGGTCTCGCGCGCGCTCCGCCAACAGCACGTTGCGTTCCGCCCGAAGAAGCTCCAGATCGCGCTCGAGTGAGAAATTGCCTGCTGGAATCTGGGTTGGATTGCTGAAGACGGTGGACGGGGGTAGCGACCGCAGGTGCTGGATAACACGCATTGAAGTGTAGTATTGAGGCAACATGCGTGGCGGGACCTGCGACGACGAAGTGAAGTCGGCGGGCCACGTCGGCGCGGGAGGGTACTGAGGATGAAGTGACGGAGCAACCTGCTGAGCGCCGGAATAGAGACAACCAGCGGAGTGCGCTGCCGGAGGACCTGGCATTTGTTTGCAAGAAGTCTGATTCATTAGTTTCGTTTCTAGGTTTAGGTTCAGAGCAAGAGGGGCATGCGTGCGCGCCACGGACGAGAGCAAATTCCTTGACCACCTCCACGTGCCACGCGTCGCGACGCGTCGATCGCGTGCACGGAATGTCTCCCACACACACGTCGCGTTTTTTTTCGCCTGAACCGAACGCCAAGCCTTGCTCACGAGTCCGCGCCATCACCCACGACATCAATCGTATTCCCTATCAAACAACGAGATTTGATGGACTGATGGACCGATAGTGCATGATGCAAATCGCAACAGCTTTGCGTTATCTACATGCGTGGAACAGGTTTGCCGGGATTCCGGGCGTGGAACGCAGCGATCAAATCGAGGTGCTTCGCGTTGACGTACTTGAGCTCCTCGAACGACTTCCACGCCCGATTTCGGTGCCCACACCGCAAAACGTAGTACTCGACCGTATCACCGAGTAGACGTGCGCCAAAGATGTGTTCCACGAGATAACCTGGTGTCTTGTATCGGCTACGCTTGCCGTGCGTACTGCGCGGAACATCGGGACTTGAAGCCGCATTGGAAGCGCGCTGGGACACTAAACGTTTTTTGGACAGCTGCGAGTACAGGGGCGGCTGAGACAAGGCGGAGTAGGGTTGCGTGGCGGGAGCAAGCGCCGGGAAACCAAACACGTCGATTCCCGAGTCAGTAACGTAGCCGGTGCTCCCACCAACGTTGGGCGGAGTGCGTTGCTGCGGATCGGGTCGAGGCGCTATCCGAACGTGCGAGACACTTTTCTGGGCAAGCTCAGGCTCCAAGTGCCGGTGAGCCGACTGGTGCATCGCGCGGAGCAACTGAGCCCCTTTGAGCTGTTCGGCCAAGCTGGACTGGTAAACGTGTGGATAAGAGACCTGCAAGTTTTTGTTGACGAGCTGCGTGTTGTTGGCGAGCTGCGCGGAGAGACGCTTATTTTCCATGGAAAATCGAGCCGAGCTCCTGCTGAGTTTGCGCGAGCTGCGTGCGATACAATATGTCGCCTTTGCAAGCTCCGTCGCCGAGTCGGAGAGCTGGGACTCGAGTTGAGAGTGAGCTGTGACAGCATCGTCGCGAGCTTGAACCAGAATGGCACGTTCGGCGCGAGTATCGTCAAGCGCGGTACGCAATTTGCCGAGTTCCGCTGCAAGTCTGTCGTAACGGACGTTGGACTCCTCGAGAAGCTGATTCGAAGCAGAAAGAGCATCCGCGACCTCGTCCCGTTCCGCGCGCGCAGAAGTCACCTGGTTCCGAAGCTGCTCGAGATCCCGCTGTACATCCAAAGCACGGCCCTGGTTCCGCGTGCGCTCCGCCAAGAGTGCGTCGCGTTCCGTACGAAGGAGATCCAGCTCAAGCACAAGGTTAGAATCGTTTAGGGGGAGCTCTGCTGCATCGTCAAACACGCTGGACGAGGGTAACAATCGCAGTTGCTGGAGGACATGCATCGATTCGCAAGGTTGAGCAACCATGGATGGAGGAAGTTGCGACTTGGAAGTTGAGTCCGCGGGTCTCGTCGACGCCTCGTGAGACTGAAGCTGCGACTGTTTGATCGGCTGAGGGCTCGAGGGGCGAGGGAGTGCGAAGCCACGCGTCCTGGGGGAAGCGGCTTGTGCCGCTGAGTCCGTCGGCGTCCGTATGCAAGAAGTCTGGTTCATTGGTTTCGTTTATAGCTCTAGTTTCGGAGCGGGAGAGAGAGAGAGCAAGCGCGCCAGGGACGAGAATGACCCCTGGCCGCGAGAGAGGAGTCACCCGATCTGATGCTGCGCCACAGCACGTGCGGCGCGTTTCATCGCGTCGCGTCGATGGCTCGGGATGTAAGCGCGAGGCATCACGCATGACAGCGTGCTTGCTTCTCTTGAGTTGATCGTTTATCGCTAGCATCTGCGGTGCCCAGGGCAAACGCATGACGCGTGTCTAGGCCCAGCAACTCCCACCGCGAGTCTCTCACCAGCTGGGCAGCGAGAAGTCGTCTCGCCGATCTTATGGCGTGAAACCTAGCTCTGATGCCTGCAATAAACGGGGCCGACGCCTACGAGTTCAGTGGACGGTGCCAGACACGAAGGTCCTCTGATATGGCACGCGATCTTGCAACGCGTCGCTTCAAGTCGTCCGAAGGTGCGAGCCACGTTCCCCTCGCAGGACCTGCACAATCATCCGGCCGGGCCACGGACAACCATTTCGATTGGTTGGCTAGCTGGATTGGCAAACGAGTCAGATGTATATTGCGCAGCTCACGACAGCTTGGCCCCAGCTACGTCCTCGGGTCAGGCTTGTGCGGGTTTTGAGCGTGAAAGTCAGCGATGAGAACGAGGTGCTTTTGGTTGACGCCCTTGAGCTCCTCGTATAACTTCCATGTCCGCTGTTTGTAACCGCTCCGCAGAACGAGGTACTCGACAGTTCCATGGATTCGCCGCGCGTCAAATATTTGATCGATGACCTCGGATCGAGCACGCTTGGCGCGCAGAGCGAAGGCGCCGGTGCGACTGTAAGTCTCGGCTGCAGAACGCTTGCTCGGCAAGTGTGATTGCAACTGCAATGTAGACGGGATCGGGTGAGGCTGCGCGGTGGGAGCGAGCAGTGGGCCATCATAAGCGTTCAGACCCAAATCAGCAACGTGAGCGGTATTTGCTCCAGCGCTGGGCTGAATGTGCGAGAGAAAAGCGAGCGGAAGAGTCGTCGAGACGTGCGGGATGTAGTCTTGGGTGAGCTCCGAATCGATGCGCTGGCCAGCCAACAAGCACATCGCGCTGTCGCGCAACTGGGTTTCCCCGAGCTGCCCGGCAAAGCTGGAGTAGTCGTCCTGTTGCTGAGCAAAATGTAAGCCGTTGCTGGCTAGTTGCGTGATGAGGTAGCTGTTATCCATGGAACCCAACTCCTGCTGTGATTGCGCGAGTTGCGCGCTGGGCGGCTCGAGCTGGCGCTTGGCAGCGTCAAGTTCCTTGGTGAGATTGCTGAGTGAGTGTTCGGCAGACGCCCTGCGATCCAAGCAGCGGTTGCGTTGCGCGGCGAGCTTGGCCACAGCAGTCGTCGCCTGCTTATACACGTTGTAAACAGCAGCTAACTCGACGGCAAGGGCTGCCGCCTTGGACTCGGAGATCGCGAGGCATTCCGCAGTCTTGTGGTGGGCCGCGTCAGACCGCAGACGCGCCAAGTGAGCATTGTCTTCGAGATGAGAATCAAGTGGCTCGACTCGGCGTGCAATAAGAAGTTCGACGACGCCGGGACCACCGAGATGTTTAGCGAGCTCGGCGATCTGCTTTTCAGCGGCATGCATGCGCTGAATCGCCTGACCGCGGTCCGAGTACGCCTCGGCGAGCTTCGATTCGAGATGAGAGCGGTCCGTATGAGCAGCTTCGAGCGCGGTCCGTGATTGGCAAAGTTTCGCCGTGAGTTGATTGCATCGGTCGTCGGTCCCATTGAGAAGGAGTTTGGCTGCAGCAAGTGCGTTGACCAGATCGTCACGTTCCGTGCGCACGGCAATCAGTTGACTTCGAAGTCGCTCGAGATCGCGATGCGCGTCCAACGCGCGCGCCTGGTCTCGAGTGCGCTCCAACAAAAGTGCGTCGCGCTCCGCCCGCAGGGCCCCCACCTCGCGCACAAGCAGCGAGTTGACAGAGGAGAGATGTGATGCGTCGCGAGGAAGCATAGTATCGCGTAGAACAGTATACGAGGGCAGGACCTGAAGTTGCTGGAAGATATTCATTGAGTGTTGAAATTGAGGCGGCACAGGCGGTGACACCTGTGAAGACAAGTCCGCGGACCACGGCGACGCTGAGCGATGCTGAGGCTGAAGTGTCGGAACGGCCAGGTGAGCGCCGGGAACGGTCCCGACAGCCGTGGTCGACACTCTTGAGCCCGCCAAATCGGCTGCCCGTGGACCCGGAGTGGCATTGTTGCAAGAAGTCTGATCCATTAGTTTCGTGTCCAGCGTTAGGTGATGGGCGAGAGCGGTGGTGCGCGCGCGCTGAGAGGATGACCCCGATTCGAGCAATCGCCACGTGCACGTGCTGCACAAGTCGCGACTCGTCTCCGCTGACGCGTGCTTGGAATGTCTCCCAAGGCACTGTGCATGATCCCTCACTCGACATCGCGCTTGCTTCCCGCACGCTGGTAGCTCTCCCTGAGCGCTCGTTGGTGCGCAGAACGCAAGCGCAACGCGCGTTCGCGACGATTTTCACTCACCGCAACGTACTCGTTATCGGGACGGCAAAAAGTTCGCCTCGCACAATTCATGGCTAGAAGAAGCAATTGATCTATTGTGCCAGTGTAAGATCATGACAATCGACGCGGATCCGGCTTGAACGGGTGCTCGGCGTGAAACTTGGTAATGATTTTGAGGTGATCGGGGTCGACGGCAACAAGCTCGTCGAACGACTTCCAGTTCTTCCTCTGAAAGCCCCACCGCTGGACTAGGTACTCGACTGATCCGTCGCGAGCGTGCCGAGAGTCAAAGATTTTCTCGACGAAATAGATGCCTCGTTTGGTCCGCAACAACTTCGCCACGCGACCGCCATCGCCAGACTCAGGACGTTCGTGAAGGGGATTCAATTGAGAGCGCAAGTCACCACCCAAATGACGGCTGTGAGCAGCCGAGGAAGCAGGAGCGGCGGCGGCAGATTCTAGCGGCAAGCTCGGTGCCGCGGCGGGAACGGGCAACAAAGTGCAGAGCGGCGTCGTGGGGAGAGCGGGCTCCAAAGCGGAAGTGGTGGGCGGGTACGACGGCGAAAGCCGCTCCGCTGAAGCGCGTTGGTTGGCCGATTCGAAGCGTGTGGAGCGCTGCTGTTCATGCACAGCGCGCATATGCGTAATTTGGCGTTGGTTCGCGAGCAAGGTGTTATCCGTGCGCATGGTCAAAGGCTGCGCGGAACGGGTTTTCTCGGGCTCCTCGCAGTGGTCGTGAAGCTGTGAGACAGGATCGCTGCCCACCTGCTCAGCATAAGTTGCTTGGGTAGATGCGGGATCGATTTTCTCGGCCGGCGTATCTTGCGCGGAAAACACACGCTCGCGCGCCACGGTGAACCTAACAAGCTCGGCGGCAAGGGCCTGGGCCTTCCGCTCAGCCTCGTCGGCGCGAGCGTTGGCCGAGTCGAGTTGCAGCGAGAGGTTCGAGAGGTGTGAGCGGGCATCGTCGAGCTGCGCCATCAATTCACCAATTCGTTGCTTGGCCGTGGAAATCCGCTGAGGGGTGATGTCGTGCTTGACGCGCGCAAGTTCAAGAAGAGCCGCGGAATCTGGAGCCCGTGGTTCGACGCGCGCGCAGCGAGCGACAGCATCGTCGCGCTCCTGGGCAAGCGCAGCCTGGTCCGCGCTCGCGCGTTCGAGAGCCGCGCGACACTCGTCGAGCTCGGCCAAAAGGCGCTGTTTTTCGCATTCGGCATCCTCGAGCAGCTTGTTGGAAAGGGTAAGATGCTCGGTCACCTCGTCGCGCTCCGCTCGAGTTCGCTCGATCTCCGACTGCAAGCGCGCAACGTGGTGGTTGGCCTGCGCAGTTGTAGCGTGAGCAGCATCCAGCTGCTTCGCGTAAGCTTGGCACTTTTTGGATTCGGCAGCATGATGGAGGTGTAACGAAGCGTACTGGGCAGCGTACGACTCCTCGCACTGCCGCCAAGCTTTTTGCATTCTAGCGCGCTCGGCCAGCAAGGTGTCGCGCTCGGCCGTAAGCGTTGTGACGACCCGCTCGAGGGCAGCATTTCGTGCAAGAATCTGCGATAGTCCGCCAAGTGAAGAATAGTCGAATCGGGCGTCAGTGGTCTGGGTCGAAGGCGTTTCCGGAGTTGAGGGGGGAGGGTTCCGCTGCTGTTGTTCATACGCCGGTGCGCAGCTGTTGTTTGTTACCGGATGGTCGAAGTGGGAAGGCACAAGCGAGGTGGTGGGCCGCGGAGGAAGCGGGCGATACTGAGCCTGCGACGTTGGCTGGCCGTCAGGTCGATATTGGGCCGCATCCGCAACACGCTGAGCATCGGACGTCTGCGCTGAAGGCAATCCGGCGGACATAATGCAACTAGTAGCCAGGGGTTAAATCCATTCGCTTCGTGGTTCTCAGGCTGACGAGGGAGCGGCAGCCGTCGCGGCGGTCGTTCAAGCTGGTGGCTGATCTGCCGCCAAGCCACACTCTGTGTCAGCCGGGAATGGCGTGCTGCAGAACGCTCACGCGATGGTCATGTTCGTCTCGCGCCAAGTCCGAGGCGAAAGGACGACGAGGTCAACACACTGCTCACAAGTTCGACTGATCGACGAAAGGACGACGACGAGGTCAACACACCGCTCACAACTTCAACCGATCGACCAGTCATGCGAATAAGAAAAGTCATGTATCATACACTCAGCACCGTCAAAAACGAGCGCTACTCGCGGGGATCGGGCACGTCCGGGTTCTGGGCGTGGAACTCGGCGATAAGGTCCGCATTCCTGGGGTTGGCGGCGAGGAGTTCTTCATACGACTTCCAGACGCGGTTCTTGTAGCCGTGGCGCAGGACGTGGTACCTGACCTTGCCGTCGTCCGCAGGCTGGGCATCACAGATTGTTCTAACCAGGTACTCGTTTGAGTATCGCGGGCGCTTGACTACAACCTCGTCGTCGCTGCTGCTGAAGTGCACATCGTTGTCGCTCTCGAAGGCCCGGCGCCTGCTGGCGGGCTGCGACTGAGAAGAAGGCTGTGGCGGCAGCGATTCAGCAGCAAGCGGGCGCTGTGAAGTTGAGGCCGAAGCAGGTCCCGGCTCCGCCGTGGAAGCTGCGGAGCCCGGGTCAGCCGCCTGGTTCGCGGTGGCAGTCTCCAAGCGGCGCTGAATCAAAGCGAGGCGACGCGTCGTCTCGGCGTGCTCGGTGCGCTCCTGCTCGAGCTCCAACTCGGCGCCATTGCGGGCTGCGAGGTGCACCTCGGCGAGCGTCTGGGCCTCCTCGAGCTGGTCCACAAGACTGGCGATGTCGGTCCGCTGTTGACCAAGCTCGGAGTTGATGTCGGCAAGCTGGACAACGAGGCGGCTGTTTTCCATGGCGGTCGCGTCCAGCTCCTGCTGGACTTGAGCGAGCTGGGCGAGCTGGGCATTTGCCCCCTCGAGCTGGCGTTTGGCATCGTCAAGTTCCTTGGCAAGCTGCGCACTAGACGCCTCGAGTTGGCGTTTGGCATCGTCAAGTTCCTTGGTAAGCTGGGCATTCGACCCCTCGAGTTGGAGTTTGGCATCGTCGAGTTCCTTGGCAAGCTTGCTGTGCGCCTGCTCGGCGGAAAGCGCTCGAGCGAGAAGGGAATCGCATTTCGTGGAAAGCTCGGCCGAGGATTTCGTCGCGTGTTCGAGAGCCTTGGTCGCGGAAGCAAGCTCGAAGGCAAGGCCGGCGGCCTTGGACTCGGCGATAGCAAGGCACTTGGCCGTGCGATGGTAATCCGCGCCCAGCCGTACCAACTCGGCTTCATCGTCCACGCTAGAAGCAGGTGCGGCTTCGGCAAACCGTTCCTTGGCGTCAAGAAGAAGCTGAGCGAGCTTCGCGGCGGATTCGGTAAGCTGCGCCTCGAGGACGGTGCAGCGCAAAACGGCGTCCTCACGGTGGCGGGCAAGCACGGCGTACTCGGCGCGCGCCTGCTCGAGCGCGGTCCGGGTCTCGCTAAGTTCCGATGCGAGCCGCTTGCATTCGACGTCCGTGTCCTCGAGCACCGAATTGGCCGCAGCAAGCGCGTCGGCGACCTCGTCGCGCTCGGCGCGCGCGGAGGTTACTTGGTTCCGGAGCTGGTCGAGTCGCGAAGCATGCTGTGCGAGCGATTCGGTGACGGTTTGCTGCTCCTGTGCTCGGTCCGCCACGAGCTTATCGTGCTCGGCGCGAAGCACCTTCAACTCGAGCTCGAGTGCGGCGTTCCGGGTGCGAAGGTGTGCTACGTCGCCAAAGTCGGGGTGCGCAGGCGGATGTTGCGGCGGCTGCTGTTGCTGCACAGCAGGCTGCAAGTAGCCAGAAGGGTACTGGGACAGCGTGGTCGGAAAAAGCTGCGGTTGGTAGTAGGCGACTGCGGGTTGAGCCGGCATCATATAGTACTGGTGCTGAACTGGACCGGCCGGCGGGGCGACAGGTGGACGAGAAGAAATTTGTCGACCCGCGGCTGGCAAAAGCGTTGGCGGGGTCTCGGAAGGACTCGGCAAGCCTTTGCCGGAAGTGTTATCCATTCGCTTCATCGCTGGGAGTGGGGTCGGAGAGAGAGCGCAAGGGACGACGGGGTGGGCGAGTTTGGACTGCGATCAGGAGGCAAAATATCTCCGCGGGAGGCGGCGCCACACCCACGTGCCGTTGAGCCTCACGATCACGCTCCACGCCGAGTCTCTGCGATACTCACACCTGATGGCTCGCAACACTAGACGGACAGAAGGCATATATTTAAGAAAAGTCATTGAGCCACGCATAAACCTTGGCACAAGACGCCGGATCGCACAGGACGCCGCTCTCCGCGCACCCTCGAAATACGCCGCGAGTCCTTCACTTTGCTCGACCGCCCACGGCGCGGCGAGGATCTGATCCACGATTTCGGGCGACATCCGCCACGAGTGGCCGCGCAGAGTAGTGATCGACTCGGCGAGCCACTTGGCGTCGCTCGCGTTGTTCGTGTACTGCACGATTACGGCAAGCATCTGAAGGCCGAGCCCGTTGACCACGATCGGCGAGATATCCACCGGCTCGTCAGTGACCGCGAACCACGGCGTGGGCTCGACTGAAGCCGCAGTCAATGAGGGTTTGGTGTGCCGCGGTCCGCTTTTGCGCGAGCTGCGGGACGTGGTCGCTTTCGGAGGAATGTACGCTACGCTCCCAACTTTACGTGCAGAGTCAAACTCCTGAATACGAGGCGAGCCGGGATACTCAGCGTCAATGAGAGCCTGCAACACGTTGCGGTACTCCGGCGCGACGCGCCACTCCCACCACTCGGCCGTGCGCTCCGCTATCTTGGGCACGCGGCGCGCCGCTTCCTGGAACGCCGTGACGAAAGCCAACTGGAGTTCGCACCACTCGTCGTCTGGACCCGAGTCCGCGCGGAGCGTCCAAGTGTCGGGCAGCGAATGGATACCGGGCTCGAGGCAGAACGCCGCTGGGCAGTACACCGCGAGGCGCGGATAGTTGGCCACGCTGCATCCGCGGAGCGTGTGGACGAGCGCGTCGGAAAGCGATTGCATAATGAAGCGGTTCGGCTGGTACATTCGAGCTTGCGCGATGGCTTCTTGAATGAACTCGAACGACTTTGGTCGGGAGCCGAACTGGACGAATTCGGACCACGGTGGAGCGAAAATACTGCCGTCAAGGACGAAGACTCAGATGAGGTCGATGAGAGCGTCGAGTCCGACCAGATCTTTGGCACGGCCACGGTGGTCTCGGCGAAGCTGCGCCTCGACACGCGCTCGAACCGGTGCAATCCCGTCGGGAAGGTAGACGGCCACGCTCGACCCGTCGTAAGTTGACGAGTCGCCGCGGTGGGCGAGAATAGCAAGATCGACCACGAACCGAGCGAGCGGAAGCATCCCGCCGTCGTTGAGAATCTGGGACATGAGAGTTTGAAGAATCTTGTTGATCACGCCGGACGAGTCAGCGGGATCCGCACGAGCTTGGCGAGGGAGCTCCAAGAGCACGTCAATGACGCGCGAAAGCTCGAACTGAACAAGAATGCTCATCGGGTCGGCGAGGCCAGGATTCATGCGACTGGCATGAGCGCGATATCCGCTGTACATCACTCGTCTCAGCAAGGCGGTGCAGTCGGTGTGTCCCATGCGAACGAAGACATGGACCACGAGAAAAATACCGTGCTTGAACGGCGGCTGGGGGAGGCAGAAGTAGAAGAGATCGTGGCAGCTCTTGCCGTTGCGCTCGCCACGACTCGGCTTGCGGCGCGGGCCGCAGAAGGGCGGCACGTGTGCGAGAAACTTGGACAGGTCGCCCGAGACGAGCGCAAGGAACCGCCGAAAATGGGGGCCGTCTGTCCAAAGATCGGAGTCGTAGACCGCGCGACAGGTTGCGCGAAGTGCGGCCGCGTCACAGATTCCAAGGTACGACGCGACCTGGCGCTGCGCGTCCACCGGCAACGGGTTGACGATCCGTGGTATAAATGGTTGCATGGAGTTCATTTTAGCTCCATGCCCGACATTGTCGAGGTCGAAGAGAAGAAGCGAGCCTTGATTGAACGATAAAGGATGCGATACATGGCATGCGAGACGCGTCGCGCCGCTCACGTGCGACATGATCCATGCAGACGTGCCGACCTTCCTTCCGTGGTCGCGAGCTCGAGTCTACTCACCACGCGTCTGATGAGCTTCGCAACGTGCAACACGGTCTATTCAGTTCATTGACTTCATCCACTTGCGGACCTTGGCATACGCCTCCTCACTCGCCAACACCCCGCTCGCCCTCGCGCCCGCAAAGTACACCGCAAGCCCACGTTTCTGAGCGCCAGCCCACGGCGCCGAGAGGATCTCGTCAACGAGCGCGGGCGACATGCGCCACAGCTGCCCGCGCAGCGTGGTGACGGACTCGGCAAGCCAGCGGGCGTTCCGCTCGTTGCCCGTGTACTGCTTGATCACGGTGAGCATCTGCAGGCCGAGCCCGTTGACGCCGATGCGCGAGACGTCGGCAGGCTCCACCTTTTCGGCAAACTGCGGCCACGGACCAGCCGCGTCGTCGAGCGACACAGCCATCGAGTCCCGCAGCGCCTTGGACTTGGCCTTGAGGCGCCGGTCCTTGAACAGGTCATTGAAGAATGACGCGATCTTGTTCGGGCGCTTGACGGGCTCGGTGACCGGATCGTGAATGCGCGGTGCGCCCGGATACTCGACATCGATGAGAGCCTGCAGAAAGCGGCGGTGCACGGGCGCGACGCGCCACTCCCAGGCGTCGGCGGCGCGCTCGCTGGTGGTCGGCCAGCATCTCACTGCGTCGTGAAAGCGAGAAACAAGCTTCTGTTGGAGCTCGCGCCACTGGTCGTCGGTGAGCGGGTCAACAAGCAGGACCCACGCGTCGGGCAACCAGTTGATAGCGGGATAGCAGCAGAAGATGGCCGGGCAGTACGCCGCGAGACGCGCGAAGTCGGACACGTCCGAGCCGCGCGGCGACGTGACAAGGCCGTCAACGAGTGCCTGTAAGACGATGCTGTTGGGCCGAAGCATGCGAGCCTGCGCGAAAGCTTCCTCGACAAAGTCGATGCGTCTCGGCCCCGATGCGAAGCGAGCGAAGTGAGACCACGTTTGCGCGACGTGGTTTCTGCCGAGGACGTGAGCGCGGTACAGGTCGACGAGAGCGTCAAGTCGCGCGAGATCCGTGCTGCGGTCGGGACGATCATGGCACGCCTGAGCCTGCGCCTCTACTCGCGCTCGGACAGGTGCGATACCGTTGGGAAGGTCGACATCCAGCGGTGTCCCGAGAAACACCGGCGTGTTGCCTCCATGGGCGAGAAGAGCGAGATCGGACAAGAATCGAGCGAGCGGAAGTGCACCGTTGCCCTTGAGCAGACGCGTTGCAAGGTTCTGGAAAAAATCGGCAATCAGTTGCGGCGCTTTGGCGGGGTCTGCGCGGGCCTGGCGAGGAAGCTCGAGGAGAACGTCAATCGCTTGCAGGATATCGAGCTGGGCAAGAAGTTCGACGGAGAAACAATACGAGGCTGGTATCGCGCCGCAAGCGCGAGCGCGGTACGCGCTGAACAGCATGTGACGAAGAAGAGTGGTCGTCAGGTTCTTGGCGAAATAGAAGCGCCCGAACGTTTTGGCGCAGTGGTTGAACGGGCGCGGTGTCTCCTTGAAGAAGTAGAGATCGTGACAGTTTTCGCCGGTGGACGTCGAGAGCGACACAAGGAACGTGACGAGCTGGAAGTTACCACTCTCACAAGCCTTGGAGTAGAGGCGGACAAACGTTGACTCGTCGAGGTACATCCGGTCGCCGGTCCAGGCGCGCAGAGTCGACCAGATCCAAACGTACCTTTGCTCGTCCTTGGCGCCTGCGCGAAGGCGAGGGCCCATGCGAAGGATGTGATCCAGGATTTCCACGCAACGACGCTGGGCAGCAGCAGATTGACGCTGCTCGCCACGTTCAAGTCCGTCGCACGGATCCAAGTACGGCGGGACGGTCGCGAGAAACCTGGACACGTCGCCCGACACGAGCGCGACGAAGCTCCACCAGAACCCTTTGCCGACCCAGAGCTCGGAGTTGTTGACTGCGTGACAGGTCGCGCGAAGGGAGGCCGCCTCGCGGAAGGTGAGGTGCGACGCGATCTGGCGTTGCACGTTCCACGGCAGCACCTCGGCAATCTGCGGAACTGCTGCGACTAGTTGCATAGAGTCCATTTGAGTTACATCGCTAAGTTTGCGAGTTCAGGGGGCATATTGAGCTGCCGAGGTGCATTCGCGATCAAGGTGGCTGCGAGACGCCGGGTGCGAGACGCGACGGGAGACGCGTTGCGCCACTCGATTTTGAACCGTCACTCCCTCGATGCGTCGGCCTCATGCAGCACCTCGACCTCCATCCCGCTCTAAAACACACCAAGTGAATCTATTATGTCTGCATCCACGCAAGGACCCTGTCAACATTTTCCTGGTTCACCAACACCCCGCTCGTCCTCGCGCCCATGAAATACGCCTCGATTTCCCGCTTCTGGGCCACGGCCCTCGGAGCGCTCAGGATCCGGTTTACAAGCTCGGCTGACATGCGCCACGGATGCCCGCGCAACGTGGTGACCGACTCGGCGAGGCAGCGGGCGCTCGGGCCGTTACCCGTGAACTGCTTGATTACGGTGAGCATCTGCAGGCCAAGTCCGGTGACGCCGATGTGCGACACGTCCAGCAGTTCTTTGGTGTCGGCGAAGAGAGGCGAGGGGCACGCTGGGTTCAGCCCGATGAACGAAGCCTGGGAGTCCCGTCGCGCTTTGCGGTCGAGGCGGCGGTCCTTGACCAAACCGCGGATGAACGTGACAGGCTTGGCAGGAACGCTGACGAGCCCATCACTCGGCTCGTACGCCGCCGGCGCGCCTGGATCCTCGGCGTCGATGAGCGCCTGCAGCGAGCGGCGGTGCACGGGCGAGACGCGCCACTCCCAGCGCTCAGGGGCACGCTCGGCGAGGTCGGGTCGGCGGCGTGCCGCCTTGTGGAATGCGGAGACGAAGGTGAGCCGGAACTTCCGTAATTTCGTGTCGCCGAGCGAGTCGGCAAGCAATATCCAAGCGTCGGGCAAGCTATCAATCGCGGGCTCAAGGCAGAATATGGCCGGGCAGTACGCCGCGAGGCGCGGGAAATCGGCCACGTCGGATCCGCGCGGCGACGTGACTATGCTGCCGCGAGCGCCTGCCGCAGCGCGCGGTTCGGCTGGAACATGCGAGCCTGCGCAAAGCCTTCTTCGACAGAGTCGATGCGTCGCGGCTCCAACCTGCATTGGCCTAATTGCGACCACGGGGTCGCGAAGAAGGTGCTGCTGAGGACATGAGTCCGGATGAGATCTACGAGCGCGTCAAGGCAGGCGAGATCCCTGGCGCGGCCGCGAAAGCCTGGCGAAGCTGCGACTCGACCCGTGCTCGAACGGGCGCGACGCCTTTGGAAAACCTGACGCCAACAAGCGAATCGCTCAACGTCAGCGCGACGCCGCCGTGAGCGAGGATAGCGACGTCGGCCACGAACCGCGCAAGCGGAAGCATCCCGCCGCCCTTGAGCTGCCGTGTCATGAGGTCGTGAACGAACTCGTTGAGGACCGCAACCGAAGCAGCAGGATCTTTGCGGAACTGCTGGGGATGCTCCAGAAGCACGTCAAGTGTCTGCGAGTAGCCGATTCAGAAAAGCAAGTCAATTGGCTTGGCTCGTATTTACAGCCGGGTCAAAGTCGCCTTGTCAAAGTACACGCGGCCGCGGGCCCAGGTGCACAGGACGGACCAGATCCGAGCGCACTTGTTTCCGCGGTCCGCGACGTACCGGTTGCGTGGGTACAAGTCAAGCAGCTCATTCACGAGCTCGGCACAGACACGAGCTCGGCACAGATGCGTTGGACGGCGGCGGGGCGGCACTGCTCGCTGCGTCTGGGCTTGTCGCACGGGCCGAAGGAGGCCGGGACCGTCGCAAGGAACTTGTCCGCGTCGCCTGACACGAGCGCGCAGAAGCGGCGCCAGACCGGTTGAGCGACCCAGATCTCCGAGTCGTAGATCGCGCGGCAAGCCTTGCCAAAACGGCTCCCAGCTTGAGGGGCCTGGCGTCACCCCTGACGTCAGGTCCGACGCGTGGGTCGCGACGCGATGGCTGACGCCAGGGTCAAAATGTTTTTCATCAGGTCTGGCGTCAGACCACGCAGAAATCGTCGCGTCAGCCGTGACGCCAGGCCTGACGCAACGGTTGATGCGAGGGTCGGTGCCTGGTTCGCGCCACGCTTCCGGATTGCTCACGTGCTCACCCTGATAGGCATTCCGATAGACCGATTCGAATAATAGCTCTGAATTAATCATGATACGCCGCTGCTCGCGGCCGCCACCGCGCCCACCCGGCGCTCGCGGCCCGAGCTCGTCCGCGACCACTACTGCCGCCGCCACTCCTTGATGCGCGGGAACGAGTGCTTGAGCCCGGTCTCGATGCCGCCGACCCGTGGCCGCCCGCCCACCTTCGACGTGGCAGTCGATCTTGATCGGGCTGAGCGGGTGCGCTTGATGGCCGCGCGGAGGCTGGCGCCCTTGATCTCCTTGAGTGACGCAATCTCGCACTTGGCGTCGGCGATGGCCACGGTCACTGACCGTCGCAGCGAGTCGGGCTTGGACTTCTGCGCCGCCGAGTGTCGTTGCCCTGGTGCGGAGGGGCGCAAGGTCAGCGACGCGGAGAGAGAGAGGGGGGCGGTGCGCGCGAGACGTACCGCGTGGTCCTCGTAGCCGAGGGCGACTTGTCCTTGCACTGCAGCGAGTCGAGGACCTTGGTCTTGTCGATGTTGGCGCCAGCAAGCTGCCGCTTGATCTGCAGTGAGGCGCGTACGTGCGTGTTAGCGAGGGGCTCGAAGCGCGCATCCTAGGCCGCGGACCAGGTCGAGAACGCACCGTGATCGAGCATAACCTGGATCTCGCTGTACTTGACCTCGAACACCTTGGCGGGTGCGAGGAAGTCGATGGCCATGGTCGGGGCCGTGGTTGACGTTGCCCGAGGTCTTGACGGCCGTCGCGGACGCGTCCTTGGTGACCATGGCAGTGCAGCCGGTGATCGAGTCGAGCTTGGCCTCGCCAAAGCCTTGGGCACGCAGACGACGGCGCCCACGAGTGCCGACACCCGCAGCAAGTGAGAAAGCGTACCGCGTCGCGGAGCAGCTTGCCGGCCTTGATCACGTCGGCGAGGAACGCGGTTGCTACACGGCCGAGGACGCGTCAGAAAGCGGGTCACGTCGTAGCCGCGGCGACACACGCGCACACCTTGTCGAACTCGGCCGTGAACTCGCTTGGCGGGGCCCTTGTCGAACATGTCGGTCGCGTCGAGCGCCTGACCTTGGACGCGTCACCGAGACGGCCGATCGTGTCAAACGAGACGCGCTTGGCGCGGGCTAGCACGAGCGCTTGGTGGGCGGAGATCTGGACGAGTGAGGTGACGAAGGAGACGGGTCAGCGTGGTTCGAACGACATGTCAAGGCGGCGAGTGATAAGGGGGCGATGACGGACGGCACCGAGCCAATTCGACACATGGGTCAATCGGCAGCGGTGCCGTGCGTCGTGAGGGCGAAGAGTGTCGAGGGGAGGGGGAGGAAGTGGGGCGGATGACTCGACGGAAAACGCGCGCTCGCGGCGACTCAGCACGACGCGGATGCACCGCTGCGGCGACGTACGTCTCCTTGGTTGGACCGAGCACGTCTCGGGGGTCACTTCGTCGTCTTAGGCGAGCGTGGAGGCCGCGGACACGACTCGGACCCGGCGAGCGACGCGGCGAAGGCTGCCTCACGACGCGGGCGCCGCGTTGGCCGGCGCGGTGTGGGCAACGTACGGGCAGGGCTGCATGCGATGGGGAGGGGATGGGTGCGTCGAATGCATGGTGATAGAGGGGTCGGGCGGGGACTTGGCGGGTCGGCGGGAGCGGCAGCCATCCGCGCCGAACGCGCGCGCTGAAGAAGGATCGGCGGCGGACGAAAGCATCACGTGGCGTGACCTTCGCGTCCTTCGCCTCCCTCACCGCTCGACGCACCATGCAAACCCATCTTGCGACTCTATGCAACCGACCTGAAATGTCGAGCTCTACCTCTTGCTATGCCTGGCGCTGTCAAATCTGTGTGTTTGCGCTCACACTGCCCCAATCTCGCCGTCGGAACTCGTCAAGTTCAAAGTTCTCACGCTCGATGAGCTCCAATGCACTCTGCTCCGCGGATCAGCGCCGAGTGACCGGTCGCTCGAGTACGCCGAACTGGCCCTCGGCCGGTTCGACCAGGCCGCTCGGCACGTGTGTGCAAGCGCGCGCTTCAACAACTACGCGCGCCCAAGAATCACTTCCTGAACGAGCATGGCGAGTTCATCAAGCGCTTCGGCCCCACCACGAACCTGTCGACCGAGGCGAGGGAGCGCTTGCACAAGTTCAACGCCAAACTCGTGGCCAAGTTCACAAACCACACGGCGACCTCGACCGAGCAGCTTTTTTCGCGCGCGGCCTCGTGCGTGGCCCTGCAGGCGATCGTGCGCGCGCGCTCGTGAGGGACCCCGCGATACAGAATCGCTGACTCTCGCGCGCCGTGGAGCATCACTAACGCTCGCGTCGTCACTATCGCATCACAGGAATACGAGGGCATGGACGAGGTCTTCAAGTACCTGGCCGACGTGCGCCTGACCACGCTCAAGGCGACAACGTCTGACCGCATCAAGTTTGATCCCGGGCGCGAGGTACACTTCTCGTTCGGCACGACCGCGAGCTCGAGCGTGGACCGGCTCTCGACACGGATTCCGTTCCTCGCCCAGATCCTCCATGGTTACTTGGCAGAGGACGCTGGACTCTCGGCACAGCGCGCGGCCGACGATCTGTTGCTGGGCCCCGACGCCGGCAAGGTACCCGCGTGCGCGCGCGATCTGCATCAAATTGACGAGGAACTGACGCTCCCCGGCTCGCGATGCGTGTAGTTCCTCATGTCCAAGGCAATCTCGTTCGAGGCCTTCTCACTCGGCGGGTTCCGCAGCGAGCAGCTCACGGGCAAGTGCCAGTTCCCGACCCGCGGCAAGACGCACGCGGACTGGGTCATGGTACGCTGCTGGCTGTGCTCATACCCGAATCGTTCGGTCGCTCACATCTGCTATTATCTCGCGTACGGTAGTATCTCACGTCGGACAAGAAGTACCGCGTCGGGAAGCCGGCCGCCGCGCTGCACTTCACGCACAACGGCACCGAGCACGACGTGGCCATCGTCGAGCAGTTCCGCGTCCAGGACGACGCGCCGGGCGGCGGCAAAAAGTACAAGAACATCCCAGTACAGGTCCTTGCCCTGCATCCCGCGGTGCCGGGGATGGGTCTCGGCCGCTACCATGCCGGACGTGGCGGCCTTCCAGACCTATGTTCACGTCGTGCCCAACTACGATCGGCCCGCGGCGCCGACGACCGCAGGCGCAGCCAACTTCAAGCTCGACAGCGAGTACCGGGAGTGGCTGCTCAACCCGTTCGACTGCGCGGGGTCGGCCGCGCTCATGGCGTACCTGTGGGAGCGCGACCTGCTCGAGGTGGTGGTGTAGGGGACCCGATCGGGGCCCGCGGCGGCGGCGCGTCGCGAGCGCCGTCCCTTGCAGAACTAGCAACGAGAACGAGCTGCGGCGCGTGGCGTGCGCCGCTGGTTGAAATACATGCCCTCGTTCTCTCAACTACCGCGGCGGTGACTTGGCGTGTTTTGCGCCCGCGAACGACCCTTCCTCGAGGTCCGACGACGAGTTGGATCGCAAAACCTCTCTTCGCCGCGTCAAAGTCCCTCGTAGTAGCTCATAAACAAGTTGCATCAAGTTGGAGAAGAATAAGATTCATGGTTCGTGGTCGGGGTATACATGGCGGGGAGCCCGGACTCTCGCGTCGCGAACCAGACCCCCACGCGTCAGACCTGGCGTCAGGTCCGGTCGAGGCTGACGCCAGCCCCGACGCGAGTTTGGCTGGGACCGCCGCCGACCTGGCGTCAGGGGTCTGGCGTCAGCCCTCGCGTCGCCAGGACCGTTTCGGCGATGAAGTTGCGCGAAGGGCGGCGGCCTCGTGGATCTCGGGAAACAACGCGACGTGGCGCTGCACGTCGCTCGGCAGGACTGACGCGCGGGACAGTTGTTGTTAGTTTCATGGGTTCCATCTTCAGTTGCATGTCTAGTGCACGGGTAGAGGGCGGGGAGAGAGGGGATCAAAAGATAGTTGCGGGCATCGGGTTGACGAGCAACCGCTCAGCGCAGCGCGCCGGCTTCCCCTCGCGACCACCCAACGCTCGCCTGCCGATGCGACCACTCGCCACGGACTTGATGCAACGCACTCGAACATGAACCCGCTATCGCCCAGTTTTGGTCCGTTCTCGCCCAGCGCCGCCACCGCGGCCGGGACCCCGACGGGCACGCCGTCCCGCAGCGCGCGGCTTGCGGCGGCAGCGGCAGGGGAGCAAGAGCCGGCCGATCCGTTTGCGCACCAGACGCCGCGGCAGTGCTTCAAGAAGCTCGAGAACGACGTGGTTGTCCTGCGGGTGCGTTCCGACCGACCGACTGCGATCCCCAACGAGTGATGGCGGGTCTGACTCACATGCATGCGTAGCGAGAGATCGACGGCGCGATGGTCTCCTGGCTCGACCTGTCGACGCTGCCGACGATGCTGGCGTTTGCGCCGATGCCGTCCTGCGACGAATCGATCAAGGCGGGGCTGGACCTGCTCGTGGCAATCGCCGAACGCGACCCCGAGTCGGCCGCGCACGTCGACCGGCTTGTCAAGGTGTACACGGCCCTCGGCGCCGCCTTTGACGGCCTGCAGGCCGCGCTCCGCCTCGAGGACGCCATGGAGGGCGCCGAGGGCGAGGATGTCGCCATGTGCGCCGACATTCTTTCGGAAAGCGTACGGTTTTCTTTCTACGCGACGCGCTCGGTGTACCCCGCTGACCGAACCCGCTCCAGGCCGACCGCCTCAAGTTCCTCGACGACACGACCAAGCTGCACGGCCTCGAACCGCACACGCTCGCGCTGCTGCGGTACAACCACAACATGACGCTGGGCAAGCTCAAGTCGTACCTGGAGGACATGTTCGATCGCGTCGTAACCATCACGTCCGCGCAGCCGAACCGCCTGATGCCGCTGGTCCACTCGGTCCAGATCGCCCCGCTCGTGACCAAGGACACGGAGATGCTCGCGCTCAGCCGGTCCGCGCCGCCGGGCACCTCGCTGTTCGACCAGCCGCCGTTCGTCGCCACCAGCACCATCGTCTATTCGCTCGCGACCCTGGGCCTGCTCGAGTCACACGTCGCGGAGCTCGCCGACCGCGTGTTCGCGACGCTCGTCGAGCCCGTGCTCCTCGGCGGCAAGCCGTTCGAGCACGCCGACACGACCGTGGCCGTCGAGCCCGACGCGGCCATCGCGCACGTCCTGTCGTTCACCGCCGTCACGCCCGAGTCGGCACGCGCCGACCCGCCGTGGATCGCCGCCCTCGACCACCTCGCGCGCATCACCGCCTTCTTCAGCACCCACCTCGTCGCGGGGTTTGCGGGGGACCACGCGGGGCTCCGCGAGTCCCTGTGCGAGACGTGGACCAAGCGCGTCGTCCCGCTCGTCGTCGACCGGGTCCTCCTCCCGCACGTCCCGGACTCGCCCGACACCGAGGAGCTCGCCGTCTTCGCCGAGAAGCTGCACACGCAGCTGACCGGGTTCACGGAAACGATGCGCGCGACGGGCCTGCTCACGCCGGCGGCCGCCGATGAGCTGCTCGACTTTCTCCCGACCCTCGCCGCGACGCGGATCCGTAAGCGGCGCGCCGCGCTGCTCGAGCCCGCGCTCCAGATCCTCCGCCGCCGCGAGCGCAATGTCGCGCGCGCGACGCCGAACCCGGATCTGCCGTCCATGGAGGGCGGCAAGGGCAAGGGTGACGCGGCAGGCGGAAAGAAGGGTGGCAAGGGCGGCGGCACCGACGTCCTGTACGGCCTGCAGGACCGCACCCTCGCGTCCTCGCTCCTCGACCCGCCGGCGTACCTGGTGACGGAGCAGACGCAGAGCCTGGTCGACATGCTGGCGCAGGTACTTCACCGCGGCGCTGACTCCGTCGAGTGGACCGAGACCACGGCGTTCGGCGCGCTCGACGCGGTGCGCGACCTCGTGTTCCTGTGGCTCGCCGTGGTCCCGCCGCTCCTTGACCGCGCCCTGCGCACGTCGCCGCGCGCCGCGGCGCTGTTCCGCAACGACACCGAGTACCTCGTGCACCACCTGCTCGCGGTCCCGCGCTCGCTCGCGGCCGCGCTGCCAGAGGACAGCCAGCGCGCGGTCGCGCCGCTCGCGGATCTGATCCCGCCGCTGCGCAAGTATGGGACGCGCACGTTTGATGGGATTGTGGTACGTGTCGTGGTGGTGGAGGGTGTGGGTTGGGCTGACACTTGATTCGGGACGGTAGGCGGCGCAGATCAAGAACATCGAGAAGCTCGTCGCCGAGGCGCTGCTGGTGCTCGGCGAGGTGGACCAGGACGCGGCGTTCCAGACGGTCCAGGCCGCGTTCCTCGACGCGCGGCACCTGTTCGAGGAGCTCGAGGAGGCGTGGCGAGTACGGTTTCCTCCACGCCGCTCACTCGAGACCATCCTCACTCACCCGCGCCGCCACTTCGTCGCCGTGTAGGGCTGCCTCCCCGACGCGCTGTACCTGCACACCCTAGGCCGGCTGCTGTCGCACTACTACGACCTCATCGCGACCGCCGTCCTCGCGCTCCCGGCCATCTCGGCGCCCGCCGCCCACGCGCTGCGGTACCTGCTCGACCAGTCGCTGGACATGAACGCGCTGTTCCAGCTCGGCGGCAAGGGCGCAGCTGCCGCGGCGGCGCCGCTCCCGCCACCACCGGCACTCAACGCGCCCCGCGCGGTCTCGGGCGTCGTCGCCAAGCACTGCCCCGGCCACCGCAGGGTGCACGACCTCGTCCAGCTCCTCGCGGCGTTCACGCCCGACCAGGCCGAGGCCGCGGTGGCGGGCGTGCTCGATGGGATCACGGAGGCCGAGGCGCGGGAGTTGATTGCGAAGCGCGAGTTTTGAGCGAGGAGGAGGAGGGCATACATGTATACAGTACTACGAGCATCAGAGGGGACGCGGAGGCGAGGCTCGGCGAGTGTGGCACGCGCGACGCGTCGGCGTTCCCCTTCTCGCACGTCTGCCCAACCCGCGCTGTGCCACACCCACCCACGGAACTCACATGCAATAACTTGGTGCCTTGGCCATGCTGCTCCCCGACCCGCTGCCCGACTTTATCGCGAGCGTGATCGGCCCCGGTACACTACGCCTACGGCGCCGTGCCGCGTCCCCCTGTGCGCCCGCCCTCTCAACTGACCCCCGCCGTTTTCCCCTTCAGATGCCGCGGCGTACTGGCTGCCCATCAGCCTAGAGGTGACCGTCGCCGCCGTGTTCGTCCTGTACGGCGTCGTGTACGCGCTGGGCCGCGCGCGCAACCGGCGGATCGCCGACCGGTGGTACGCCGAGATCCGGCCCGAGCTCGACCGCAACTTTGCGTTTGTCGGCGAGGGCCACGGCAGCCTCCTGCGCGACGGGCCCGCCGACTACCTCGTCTACGGATCGGGACGCGTCAAGTGTGAGAAGCTCGTCGGGCGGATCACAGTACGCGCGGACGGTGTGTGTGTGGTGGAGCGGGCTGACGCTGTCACTGGGTGTAGCTCCGCAACCGCCAGGACCTGTTCGCCGTGGTGCAGGACTTTCTCGTCGTCAACTACGACCGCGTGCGGTTCGACGTGTACCTCGACCCGTCCGTGTCCGAGAACTTTGTCCTCGCTATCCTGCACAAAACGGCGCCCGCCGCCATGAGCAAGCGCGAGGATCTGGTACGGCGTCCCACTCACTATCGCGTTGACACGCAACCCCGCGCTTACTCTCCATCGCTCGTAGACGACGTACACGACCTCGATGCCCAACTCGTACCTCCCCGCGGACCTGTTCACCGTGTACGCCGAGCACCCGGACGCGATCCCTGCCTTCTTCGCGAGCGACCCGCGCGTGCACCGGTTCCTGTCGAACCCGGCGGTCCTGCGCCGCCTCGAGTCACTGGTCGTCTCGGACCGCGTGCGCCTCGTCGAGGTCGAGGACGACGATACCGCCGCCGAACCCGGCGCCCTCCCGCGCTACCGCAAGGTCCTCTCCCTGACGTACCGCCTGCGCCTCGACTCGCGCGACCTGCTGCGCCCGCACGGCGACGACGCGTGGGCCGTGCACGTTGCCTTCACCCAGTTCGTGTGCTGGCTCATCGACCACCTCACCCAGGTCGAGCTCCGGCCCGACGCGCGCATCCGGATGCGCCGCCGCCGCGAGGAGGAGGACGCCAAGCACGCCGAGGCCGCGCGGCGGGAGATTGCGGCGGCGGCGCCTAAGCGGACGTTGTCGCCCGAGGAGCAGCGCCGCGCGGACGAGAAGCGCGAGCGCAAGGAGCGGAACAGTAAGGTCAAGCGCGTGCGGATGTGAGAGACGAGTCGGTCGCGAATATATGATCAACTGTCAAAATCAAGGCCACGTGCGGGTGAGCGACGCGCTCTTGCACTCCTCTCCCAGCTGTTTTTTTGAGTATAGATATCGGGGCCAATGTATCGTCATCATCTCAACACCAAACTGCTCCCGGCTGGTCCCGAGCCGTCCTGGAGAGCTCACCCGCTGCTGCTTCTAGATGCGGCACTCGGCGTAGCAGTAGTCGTAGCACCGGGCGAGGCAGTCGCGCGCGTTGTTGCAGCCGCTGGCGCAGTCGTTGGTGCATCGCCGGAAGCACTCGAGGTTCTGGACTGTTGTCCGAGTGGAACGCGGCCGCCGTCCGTTAGCACGCGGTCCATGAAGAGCGCGCGCGAGCGAATCGATGAGAGGACCCCCACGTACCCTTGGCACCGCCAGCGCCAGGGGCAGCAGCAGCAGCGACGCCGGTCACGGCGAGGCAGAGGGCGACGGCGAAAACGAAGAGGGTCTTGATGGCGCGCATGGTGAGGGTTTGGCTCGAGGAAACGAATGATTCGACGTTGCTGTACCAAGAGGGGGATGCGGGGGTCGGCCCGCCTTTATACTCCTCCACTCGTTCCTGCTGCCCTCGCGCCGCTCGGCCCAACGCTCATCGCGTCGAAACCAGCAGGTTTGCCTTCGCAGCACCGGTCCGGCGCAAAGCGACCTCGACCTCGACCTCCACCTCGCTTTCCGGGTTGAGGACAAAGTCTGACTCGCCGCCGCGTCGCCGTGCATGAACTCTCTCACGCACGCACGCGCTGCGGTCCAATCTAAACTTGGTCGCCGTCGCTACCACTGGACCTGGCGGACGAACCTCGGACGCGCCATCGGCGATGCTGTGCTCACGCCCGCGCGCTCCGTTTGCCCGACGCGCCGCCATCGACCTCTGCCCGCCCGCCCGCGAAGGATATGCACTCATCCAGTGCGCCCGGCCGCAGCTGCACCAAGCTCGCACGAGGGTGACGTCTGCTCCGCCGTCAGTCCGCTCAACGCGGTCAAGTCGCAGTCACGTGCATGTAAGCAACACGGTTCAACGTTCCCTCTCTCTCTGCTGTGCGAGTTTAGAAATCGGGACCCATATATCATCATCGCAACTCCAGACAACTCCATAATCCCGAGACGTTCTTGACGACGCTGGCAACTTACGGCCGCTTGATGTTGCAGGCGACGTAGCAGTCGCCGTAGCACTCAGCGAGGCAGTCGCGCGTGTCGCAGCTCCGGCTGCACTGGCTGCTGCACGTGCGCCAGCAGCCGAGGTCCTTGACTGTTGGAGGGAGGACGTTGGGACGTCAGCGGACGATCTGCGGCGGCGCGAGCAACTGGAGGTCCCGTACTCTGAGCACCGCCAGCGCCAGGGGCAGCAGCAGCGACGCCGGTGACGGCGAGGCAGAGAGCGACGGCAAAGGCGAAGATGGTCTTGGTAGCGCGCATGGTGAGGAGGAGGCGGGTCGAAGGAACAAGTCGTTGGTGTGGCGTCGAGGGGAGGAGCGGAGGCCGCGCCCCTTTTATACTTCGCGCCGCTCCTCTCGTCAAGTTCCCTTGCTCTCGTGCTTCACCTGGTCAGACCTTCATTGCTGCGAATAGAGCAGCCTTTGCGTCGGCACCGGTTTTGTTGATGTCGGCCTCGCCCTCGCCTTCCGTTTCGAGTTAATACGTGCATGAGCTCGCTGCATCACGCACGCGGCCGCGACGCCCAGCGGTTCCAAGTTGGTCGCCGCCACCGGACTCGGCTGATTGAACCTCCGACGCGTCATCGGCGATGCTGTGTCCGCCTCGCGCGCTTCAAGCTCGTCATTGGTTTCGACACGCGCGACGATATGCACCCATCCAGTGTCCTCGACCGCAGCGGCAGCGGTCCTGCATGAACTCGCGCGCGGACCGTTTCATCGTGGCGGATATTTTGCTCGCCGGTCATCGCTGCAGCAGCGAGGCGAGAAACTTGCGTGGGTAGAGGCTCGCCCTAAACGACGGAACCTTGCGCGGGGACGCGTCGCGCCAACCGACTGCTCGACGCGGTCAGGGCTTGGTCACGTGGGATGAGCGACGCGTCCAGGAGAGCCGGCCACGTGGCCGTGAATCAACGGCCGGATCACGGCCGTTACAAGCTCATGTTGTGTATCATGACTCGCGCACGACGATACCTGGGCTAGCGCGGGTAGACCTCGACCTCGACCTCGCGCGGGTTACTTCGAGGTCGCGAAATCCAGCGGTCCAAGATACCGGTCGGCGGAACACGAATTGCCATCGTGAGGTCGCCTTGGTCCGCGTTAAGCGATGGGCAGCCCGAGCCTCTTCCACTGTCACTCTGCTGCTCGAAAATTGGTACCTTAGTGGTCAACGCGCTTGGAGCTCCTCGCCGAACTTTCGAGCCTGGACCATCCGCCGCCGGATTCCCTAGGAAGCTTGAAAGTCCACCGCTGGAAAACATTAACGAGCGAGTTTCGTAGGATTTCCGGTCCGTAGATAAAGGATCGATTGCGGTGCAACGCGTCTCGCAAGTCAGTTCGGACGCTGAGCGCCCGTCTCAATCGAGTACCTTCACGAGGGCGATGAAGGGCGAGACACCTAGCTGGGCTGTCAACACTTCCCTCGTACTTTAACGTTAACTCGTTTGGGCTTCTCAGACTCAACAGCGTGTTCAGCGCTGCTCGATTGGTTGCTGGCGGAGCGGACACGCTCCGTTCGACCGCTTCCACAGTCTCTAACTCAAGCACTTTCACTTAGCCTTCCGTGCGCTTACCTTACAAACTCATGCAAAAAGCGCTCAGCTACTGCTTCCACGCCCATGCGCTCTCTTCCCAACAGTTCGCAGCACATCCCAACATATTCCAGCAATTTCCAGCAGTCTAGGCCACTTTATGTCCAATCTCTTCTCCAAAAAAATCTCCCATCACTTCTCCACTTGTTCTTGACCTAGACTGTGATCCCCGACGCGAGAAGCGCGCTTGGACTTAGGGGTTGATGGGGCCCATGTCGCAGATCGTGTCGCAGTCCTGGTAGCACGACGTACGGCACGACTTGTTGCTGCCGCAACGGTCCCGGCAGTCAGCCGTGCAGTTAAGCCAGCACCGGTAGTCGGTACCTGCATGATTTGAAGGCCAAGGGTTAGTGGAAAACATCGGAAAGATGAAGGGGGGGGGTCGACTTACGCTCAAGCGAGGCACCCTCCGTGTTGGCCTTGGACGGGGCGGCGGCGACGCCGGTCAGGGCGAGGCCGAGGACGAGGGCGACGGCGAAGAAGGTCTTGACGGGGCGCATCTTGTCTAGTGTAGGTGTTGATTACGTGGCGAGGTGGGTCTCGTTGGTGGAGAGTCAAAGGTGGACCGGGGGACAGGCCCGCTTTTATACTCTCGCCCGCTCCCCTTCGCTTCCACGAGCGCCTCAACGTTTTCGGCTCGAGCGCTTCCTTGCGTCCCCAAGAACCGCCGGAGTGAGTTCCTCGAGGTCGGTGCCCGGGTTGCCTCAAGCGGCCTCGGATGCCGTCTGCGGAGCCCAGCACGCGTTTTTCGCTCTCGGCATGGTCAGCTGGTCCAAGGCAGCACGTCGCAATTAGCGCCGACCGCCGCTTTATGCGCATGGTCGGTCCGCATTTCGCTCGCGGTGAAACTCGACGCGTCGGTGATGCGGCACCAGGTTGAGCGATAGGCGGAACCGCGCGCGACTCATCACTTGCCCGCCACCGCCTCGTGCAAGTTCTCCTCGCGTTCATCTCCGCCGAAAATTGCGGTACGCGCGCAAGAGGTTTCTGGAGCGCGCGTGACCTCGCGAACTTTTCGGCGTGTCCGGTGCCGCCGGAAAGGTTCCTCCCGCTGTGAGACTGTGCCCCAACGCGCGTGCGGACCGCTTCATCATGGCGGTTCTATTTCATGCGCGCGCGTGCATGCAACTAGAAATGGCAAGTACGGCATGCGTTGAACGAGGGCGACCGCTCGGCGGGCGAGAGGAACCGCGATCACGACAAACACGTGCGGATGAGTGACACGGTCGTCGCGCCGGGAAACCTTTATGGGTGGGTTTGATTCTCACGATGTCTTTCACTACTCTCGATGTGAAGAATATGAAGTTTTAAAGACGATTTAATTCCTAATTACATGATATCAAGCGAGCCGACGCGTCCTGCGCGCTCGCGAGCTCCGACTTGGTCGATTAGACGACGGCGGCGGTGCTGGTCGTGGCCGAGATAACGGCGTCCGCGTCAACGCCCGACGAGAGATCGGCGCCCGCCGAGACAAAGGCATCGGCGTTCACGTCAGCGCCAACATCAAACGAGGCGCCGACATCGAGCTGCTGCGAGGCGTCGTCCGACGAGGACGAGGACGAGTCGTAGATGGAGAACTCGTCGTCGCGCTGGTGGCGACCGTAGCCCGGGCCGCCGCCGTGCGACCACTGGCCGCCGCCATTGCCGCCGTGCTGCCAGCTGCCGCCGCTGTTCCACTGGCCGCCACTGCTCCAGTTGCCGCCGCTGCTCCAGTCCGACGACCACTGGCTCGAGCCGTCCCAGTGCTGCGAGTTGCCGCCCGAGTGCGAGTGCGGCGGGCCGCCGTGGCCGGGGCCCGGATGGCCCGGGGGACCGCCATGGCCCGAGTTCCAGTTGCCGTTGTGGCCCGAGTTCCAGTTGCCCGAGTGGCCCGAGTTCCAGCCGCCGTTTGCGTGCCCATTGAACCCGCCATTTGCGTGCCCGTTGAAGCTGCCATTTGCGTGCCCGTTGAAGCCGCCATTTGCGTGCCCGTTGAAGCCGCCATTTGCGTGCCCGTTGAAGCCGCCATTCGCGTGCCCACCAGCGTGCCCGACAATCGCGCCCTTGAGCAGCGCCTTCTTGTACGCGATGAGACCGAACGTCATGTTGGAGAGGTGAGCGAGAGTGTTCGGTCGGTTGGATTGAGGTGTGCAAAAGAGACCGGCTCGCTTTGCTGCTGCTGTGAGTGGTATACTGGATCAACTCGAGGTGGGCGGCGGGGAACGCGATCTTTATAGCGCTCGGCGTCAGGGGCGTTACTTTGCTCGCTCCGCAAGTTGCGACCACCGACCGACAAGGTACTCGCAAGCACGACTTGAAAGCGACCACTGACGCAGCGGACGCGACGCCGTGGCTCCAGCGCGGTGCGCCGAACCGCAGCAGTCGCGCAAAGTGGCTCGACAGCGGTGCGCCGAACCGCAGCGGTTGCGCCCACTGACTTGGCTGAGGCGCAGGGTGATACAAAGTGGGGCTCACGGGGGACGCGGTGTGGCGCTAGATCGGCGGGCCACGCCTCAGCCGCGCTGCGCCGCATCGTGGCTAGGTGAGGCTGGTGGCGCACGAGTGTCTCGCGATCAGCGCCTGGATTTCACGCGACAATCGCGAGACAGTTTCTCGCGGCACGTTCCGGGAGCTCAAATGTCCCGGTGGTTATGGCGAGCACCTCAACTTGCGTATGAACTTTCACTTACGCGAATACTCTAAGAGGGGGTCGCTTCAGGCACTTTCACGCTATGCCAAGTGATTTTGCCATCAAACAACCATGTATGTTCTTCCGCATCGGTCTCTCACTCGTTTTCCCACCTTAACTCTTCTGGCACATCTGATCGCACTCGCGGTAGCAGTTGTTTCGGCAGCCCTGGTCGTCGCCGCAGTCGGCGCGGCAGGCGCGAGCGCAGTACGACCAGCAGCGGAAATCGACACCTAAAGAGCGAAGGGTGCCTCGTTAGCCAAGGGACGCCGCTGACGGCTGGTGCGATGCGAGCGGAGTCGTAATCTCGGTCGAGACGTCGTCAGCCTTGGCAGGGGCAGCAGCGCCGCCGGTAAGAGCGAGGCCGAGAACGACGGCGACGGCGAGGAACGTCTTGGTGAGCTGTATCTTGTCTAGTGGCTGTGTGGAGGGAGGAGCGACTGATGTTCAGAACTGGACAGCGGGGGACGGCCTCGCTTTTATACGGTTCGCACACTGCTTTGTCGCGAGGATCCGGGCCGTCAACCGGCACAACGTTGAGGGTTTCCACGTCGATTCGCTCGGTCCTCGCACTCCAACGTGTCGGCCCGCCCTGTGACCCCAATTTCGCGGATCGTCGATACGTTCGGCCCGCGCATTTCAAGGCATCGTTCAGCTCTATGACTCAATTTCGGACGTCGTCCCCGATCACAATCCGTGCTCGAGAGGGAGAACCCGCGGGGTCGCTTGCCGTAAGGTGGACCCACGCGGGATGCAGTCAGCGCGCGCGAGGATGCGAGTCGCGTCGCCTCGTGATCAAATCTTGATCGAAGGGCCGATTTTGCGCGAGAACGCGTCAAAAAGTTCACCAGATTGCGCGTATTGCACCCGTCGCGAGCCCCACGCGGCCGCATCGACTCATTTCGGCTCGCCTACACGGCCCACACCGGAAGATGCGAAGCCGACATTTTGTCTCACGCGTCGCGATATCATGTGAGCGTTGGCTGGACGCGTTTTGTGGCGCAGCGCGTCGTCTGCGCTCGTTTCGGTCCGATCTCGTCTCTCGGTCGTAGCTTGCCGCGCCGCCGAGGTTTCGCCTCGTCCGTCGTCCGTTTGTGACGCCACGGGTGCATTCGAGTGCTCGACGAACGAAGGTGACCACGCGATTCGCGACGCTCTGGCTTAGAAGATCGCCTCGGCTCACGGCAGGATGACAAGAATTTCGATCAAACATCCGTCCCGCATCGAATTCTAGCTCCACGTAGCACTCCACCGATGGCATGGTTGCGGAAAGGTGCGCGAACCTGAGGATGAAGTATTTACTGAACGTGCACAGCCCCCCGGCTCAGTCAAGCCAGTCACGCCGACATGAACGACGCGGCCTGCTGGGACGACTTGCAGATCACGCTCGCAGGAGATCACTGAGCTTTTCTCACGCTCACAACTCTCGACAAACGGTGTAAATCAAGTGGAATTGAGCGAAAACGCGGTATATCTTTACAAATCTCCTCCGCATGTCCGACACGAACTCTCACTCTGGCCAACACCGACCAGCGCTACGAGCGCGTTCAGGGGCCGATGGGGTCGCGGCGGCAGAAGTTGCGGCAGTCGCTGTAGCAGCGGTCCTTGTTGCCGCCCTTCCGGTCGCAGTCGGCCTTGCACTCGCGGAGGCAGTAGTTGTCGATGCCTAGTCGTGGGACGCACGAGGGAGGTCAGTCAGGGCGCGTTCGGATTCAAGCCGGCGTAGCCTACGTACTCGAGATCGAGGCACCTTCGGGAGCAGGGGCAGCCGAGACGCTGGTCAGGGCGAGGCCGAGGACGACTGCGACGGCGAGGAGGGTCTTGGTGAGCTGCATCTTGTCTATGCTGATTGGTCTTGAGGAGCTGAATGTCGTCCAGCGAGGCCGGCGGCGAGGGTCGCTGGCCGCTTTATATGGCGCCGAGCCTCGCAACCAACGGGTTCACATCCGGGACACACGGGCCTCGTTCCGACCTCCGTTTCGGGCGTCAGCGCGTCCATCAGCCCTGTGACCCGCGACGCTCATTTCGGTTCCCACCAAGGGTTCCAGTGGTTGCGCGAACAGGAAACCCCTCGGTTGTTCGAATGCGGCACCCTTGGTCATGAACTGGGACATGTGAGAGCGTCGCCGATCGTGTGATGGAGTGCTGATCTCGCATGCGCGCGAACTCGCGCGACCAAGGTCGGCGCGCACGCTCATTTACCGTCACCGGATCGTACAATTGCTCCTCGAAAACGCGCACGCGCGGGTTCCGTTCGTGGGGTTCCCCATCGTCGGCTCGGTCAGGTCGGTGAATGCGAGGGTTGAGACGGTGGATGTCTCACGCGCCGCGATATCATGTGATCGAGGTGGGGACGCGTTTCGGGACGCGACGCGACTCGTTGGCGATCTTCGCAACCCACCCTCTCAGCGCAACGATCCGCACTCGATGAAACGCTGATACCACGATGCCAGCAACCGACCGCAACAGCCACGCGAGCATGGCGTCGCTCGAGAGCGCCAACATGATCAACCCGCTTGGGCTGCCCAAGGGCGTCAAGCACGAGTGCGAGCTCTGTGGCCGCGTAAGCCTCATCCCCTGCCTCTCCCTACCCTCGCCACAACTTATACGCGTCCACCGGTAGCCCGCGCACTGCGTGTGCCCCAAGTGCCGGCTGACGTACTACTGCGACAAGGAGCACCAGGTGCTGGACGGGACTGCCATCCACAACAAGATCTGCCCGATCCTGATGCGGCTGCGGTCGCCGATCCCGTTCCTCGGGTCCGAGGAGGAGCGCAAGGCCAAGGAGCACGAGATCCTCGCACTGCGGGTACGCATCACGGCGCCGTCCCCTTCAACGTGCCGTCTCTCACACCCACGGGTATACGAGTGTAGAAAGAGCTTCTCGCCATCACACGCACCGACGCGCAAAAACTCCTGTTCGAGGGCGAATTCGCGTACGCGATCCCGGCCGCGCTGCAAGCGTTGCGGTGCTCCATGGCCATCTTCGGGACGCACTCGATCGAGCTGGTCCCGAGCTACCTGCTTCTCGGCGAAGCCTCGATCGGGCTCAAGCAGTACGACCAGGCCGAGGAGTACCTAGTGTCCGCGAAGTGGGCGCTGACCAAGATCGCCGCCTCATCACCCTCCGACCTCACTCTCACCCACACCTCGCAGCAACCGCCGCGCTCGTCGCTGGCCATCCACGCAAAACTCGCGCACAATTTCGGCCTTCTATACCTGTCGCGCGGCCAGCTGCGCGAGGCTGCGGCGTACCTCGCGCGCGCCGTCTTCTACGCGAGCCAGCTGCACGGGCCCGACGGAGTCGCGGTTGCCGGCGGGTACTTTCAGCTCGGCCAGGTGTTTGCCGCCGGCGCCGCTGGCGCCGCGGCGGGCGCGGACTCGGCGTTCGGCCGCGTGCTCGAGGTCTGGGCGCGGTTCTTTGTCGGCCAGGCGCGCCGGATCGACGACGAGCGGCGCGCGCGCGACCGGAACACGGTCAACGGCGGCGGCGGCGGCGCAGCTGACGACGTGCACGTCGTGGTCACGGAAGCGGCCAAGCTCGAGAAGCTCGCGCAGATCGGCCAGCTGCTCGGTCCGTCCGCCCACCCGTCTTCACCCACAACAATCATCACCCACTGATCTCGCTGCGTGTAGACCCCGCGCAGCGCGCGGAATGCCACGTCATGTTCGCGCGGCTCGACGAGTACTTTGCGACGACGCCGCGGATGCTGGCCAAAGTGCTCGCGGTCGCGTCCGTGTTCGCGGCGGCGTCGGGCGACCTGGCCGTGGCGCGGGACAAGGCAGCGGCGGCGCGGTCGCTGCTGGACGCGGGCGCGGTGTCGCCGCTCGACGATTCGGCGGCGGTGTGGGCCGCGGTGGCGGGGATGATGCCAAGTAATCACTGATACATTAATCCTCATTGACAGACCACGCAGCCGCGGCCGCGCCGCCGCGGTTCTCGTTGCGCATGGCAGCGGGCTGGTAGACGGAGACGATCTTGCTGACGATGCCGGCGGCGAGCGTTTCGCCGGCCTTGCGGAGCATGAACCGGCCAAACTCCTTGGACTCGGTAAAGGGCTCGAGGCAGACGGGCCGGTCCGTCGTAACTTCGACGAGCGCCGTGGTGCCCTTGGTCAGGACGCGCGGGTTCTTCTTGGTGACCTTGCCGTCGACCTTGTCGAGGACGGCGATGAGCTTGGACACGACCGCGGGCTCGTTGAGCGTGCCCTGGTGCAGGATTACGGGGTACCCGAGCGTGACGGGGACCTTCGGGTCGAACACGAGCACCTTGGCCTCGACGCGGTTGGTGACGGGGACCGGGTGCGATTTCGAGGACACGACGAGCCCCGTCGAGAGCTGCTGCGCGTCGGGGCCCGACAGCGAGACCGTGACGTGGTCGCCGGCCGCGGCCCACTTGACCGTCTGGTCGTTGACCTCGAGGTGCCGGACCACCGCGTCCTCGCCGAGTGGCATCAGGAGCACCGTCTCGCCGACCTGGATCCCGCCGCACTCGATGCGGCCCCACACGGTCACGGTGCCGGACGCCATGCCGCCCTTGGAGTAGTCGGAGACGAGCATGCGGAGGGGCTTGGCGACGGGCCGCGCGGGGACGGGCAGGGTGTCGAGGACCTCGAGCAGCGACGGGCCGGCGTACCAGTCGCAGACCGCCGGGTCAACGCGCTCGCGCAGGTTGGTGCCCGTGAGCCCGGACGTCGGGACGAAGGCGACCTGGGTGTTCGGGTTGTACCCGATCGTCCCCAAAAACCCGGCGAGCGCGGCCTGGATGGCATCGAACCGGGCCTGCGACCACTGCACCGAGTTGCTGTCCATCTTGTTGACGGCGACGACGAGCCGCGGGATCCCGAGCGACTTGACGAGCAGGAGGTGCTCGCGGGCCTGGCCGCCGCCGTCGAGCCCGGCCTCGAACTCGCCGCCGACCGCGTCGACGACGAGCACCGCGACATCGGCCTGCGCGGCCCCGCTGATCATGTTCGGGATAAAATCGCGGTGCCCGGGCGCGTCGAGCAGCGTGTAGACGCGGTGGCCCGACGGCGTGGTGAGGTGGTGCACGCCGACATCGATCGTTACCCCGCGCGCGCGCTCCTCGGCCGACTGGTCCATGACCCACGCGAACGCGAACGACCCTTTGCCCGCCTTGGACGAGTCGCGCGAGTACCGCTGCATCGTCTTGTCGGTCACCTCGCCGAGCTGGTACATGAGGTGGCCCGTCAGCGTCGACTTGCCCGCGTCGACGTGCCCGACGATCACCAGGTTCAGGTGCTCGGTGCGCTTGGCCGCCTCGGCGACAATGTCGATCTTCTTCTTGCTGACGACGGGCGCCGGCGGCGCCGCGGGCGCGACCGTGATCCCGAGCTCGGCGACCGACGCCGCGATCCCGTCCATCGGGTTCGCGAGCTTGGCGGGCGGCGCGGGAGGTGCACCGTTCTTCTTGTTGGTGCCCTTACCCGCCGCGACCGTCGACGCTGGCGCGGACCCCGCCGACTTGGTCGCGGGCGGCGGCGTCTGCGGCACCTTCTTGCCGTTTCCGGCGGGTTGCTGCTTGGACTTGGCGGGCGCCGCGGGCGTCGCGGGCGCCGACGAAAACGCCTTGCTCTGGGCCTGGGCTGTGAAGACGAGGTCGTCGGGCGAGGGCGTGTCAAAAGCGAACGGCGTGATGGCGTAGGTAGGGAGGAAGCACGAGGGGTAGGGTGCGGGGTCGGGGAAGATGCGACGCGTGCGGCGGCGGGAGGGAGCGGCGGCGGAGGTGGTGGTGCGGCGCGTCGTCGTCGAGGCGATGGCGCGCGCGAAGAGCGACGGGAGAGCCATGCGGCTGTGCGAGCTCGGCGACGCGGGGTGCTCCCCATCATCGAAGGAAGCCGCGACGGGGACGGTAGCGGGTACCGGCGCGGGTTTCGCGAGCAGCGCAGCAGGCAGCGGTGCGAGCACCGGCTTGGGCGGCGAGACGGGCTTCTTGGGCGCGAGGAGCGCGCCGAGCGCCGACGTCGCGAGCCCGCCGCCGTTCGGCTTCGGCGACGCTGCCGCGGCGGTACCCGGCTTCGGCGCGACGAGCGACCCGAGCAGCGACGATCCCGCGAGCAAGCTGGGCTTTCCGCCGGGCGCGACAGGACTCGCCGGTTTGGGTGCGACCAGCGCGCCGAGCGCCGAGCCCGCGAGCAAACTCGGTTTCGCGGCCGCCGCGGGCGCAGGGGCCGAGCGCCGCGCAGCGAGTGCACCCAGGGCCGAGCCCGAGAGCAGACTCGGCTTCGCAGCCGCGGCGGCACCCGCGGCCGGCTTGGGCGTAGCGAGCGCACCGAGCGCGGAGCCCGCAAGCAGACTCGGTTTCGCGGCGGCGGCGGCGGCGGCGCCCGTGGCCGGCTTCGGCGCCGCGAGCGCACCGAGCGCGGACCCGGCGAGCAGGCTCGGCTTCGCCGCCGCGGGAGCAGCACCAGGCTTCGGCGTGAGGAGCGAGCCCAGTGCGGAGCCGGCGAGCAGGCTCGGCTTCGCGGGCGCCGCTGCACCCAGTTTCGGCGCAAGGAGCGACCCGAGCGCGGAGCCCGCGAGCAGGCTGCCAGCGGGTTTCGCGGCCGCGGGTG
The DNA here is from genome assembly GCA_025594325.1 of Blastocladiella emersonii ATCC 22665. Classification (NCBI taxonomy): domain Eukaryota; kingdom Fungi; phylum Blastocladiomycota; class Blastocladiomycetes; order Blastocladiales; family Blastocladiaceae; genus Blastocladiella; species Blastocladiella emersonii. The sequence continues at coordinate 436,562 of JANHCV010000015.1, read as the reverse complement.
TGGGCTTCGGCGGGCGGTGGCGGATCGTCGGCGGCGGGCCTACGTAGCGATCGGGTGGGCGTTAGAGCGGTGCAACTTGGCTCAGCGCGACGGGGATCGAGGAGAGTGAAGAGAGAGGCCTACCCTTCGTGATGACTTGGTAGTGTGTTGAAGATCAGGTCGGTCGTCGCATGCGAGCTTCGAGCACCGCGCCGTGCCGTACCGGCGCCGCGTCCCCCGCAGCAGCCGCCACACAGGAGGAAGAGGAGGGTGGAGGGAGGGAAGGGAGGGCAAAGAGGCAAGCAAGCAGCGTACCCTTTGGCTTGGCCGCGGCGGTGGAGCCCAGGGTGCCCTCGACTTCGGGGTCGACGCCGTCTACCCCGCGCCTCGCACAGGTCAGCTGGATCCGATCAGTTCGCTCGAGGCGCAACAGCGTACCGAGCAGCCACGACACACACTTGGCAATATCGAGGTGGTAGTACTCGAGCGTCTCCTCGAGCTCGGCGTCGGGGAACGAGTCGCCGACGATCTCGCGCAGCTCGTGCATGGCCGTCTCGAAGGCGGCCGACTCTTCTCCGTCCGAGAAGTCCTCGTAGTCTGCAAGGTCGAGCTCGAGCGTGAGCGTTCATCTGGATTGCATGAGTGAGAGGGGAGGAGACACTCACCGTCCGCCGTCATGTTGCGGATGTTGCGGTGGCGCGACATGGTGGGCAGGCGTCCGTTCGTTACGTTGCGGGGTGTGAAGAGGGGCGGATTCGGGCCGCCGTGAGGAGCGAGAGAAGAGAGAGCGAGGAGCGCAGTGCCTGCAGCAGCAAACGTTGACGCGAGGCTCATCGAGGCGTCAGGTGACACAACAGTCTACATGTATTCGTAAAAAAAGTGTATGGTAGAGGGAGAGCAATTGCAACTGTGCACAATAGAATTGACAACAAAACTAGGCCGTCTTGGCGACGGGCTTGCCGTTGGCGGTGGTGTAGTCGAGGACCGTGGCAAAGACGTAGTCCCAGATCTTGGACGTGATGCCGTATCCCGAGTCGTAGTTCTTGTAGTGGTGGGCGAGGTGGTACTTTTTCATCTCGCGCATGTGGGCGGTGCGGACGCGGGCGTGGTGCAGGTAGTAGTGGGTGAGGTCGTAGATAATGTAGCCCGTGATCCCACCCGAGAACATGGCGGCGCACGTCGTGTGGTCGAAGACGGCGCGGAACGCCCACCACGGTGGCTGCACGATCAGGGCAAAGAAGATGGGCGGCAGGACCAGGCGCATGCGGTCCATGGGCAGGTAGTGGTGGATGCCGTGGACCAGGAAGTGCACCGTCAGCGCGTACGGGTGGTCGGGCAGCAGCGCGTCAATGTGGAACAGGAACCGGTGGAACGTGTACTCGAAGAAAGTCCACATGCCGAGCCCGAACGCGTAGTGCGCCGCGAGCGAGGGGAAGGTCATGCCGCCGAAGACGTGCGCGTCGTAGGCGAGGTACGCGACGACGGGCAGCCAGCACAGCGGGACCAGGTACCACGGCGTGCGCGTGAAGATCTCGAGGACCGGGTTGGCGAAGATGGTGGCGGGCTCGGGCAGGTGGCGCGCAATGTGGACCTGGGTCATGTAGTAGTCCTTGGAGAAGGTGGACGTGAGCATCTGCCACAGCAGCGGCTTGGACAGGTCGAGCAGCGGCTTCTTGGCCGAGGCCAGCTCCTCGGTGAGCTGCTCGTCGAGCGCCGAGACGGGGTCCACGAACCCCGAGGACTGCGCGGACCGCTTGGCTGACGGGATGTCGTCGGACACGTCGGCGCCGCTGTCCTCGCCGTCGCCCGAGGAGGCCGACTCGAGGCGGCCGATGAGGTAGTCGTCGAGAATGTCGTAGGCGCCGTCCGAGTGGTCGTGGATGTCGGCGTCGTGCATGACGGCGTCAATGTCCTTGCCGGCGTACTCGGTGATGAGCTCGGGCCCGCCCGGGTGGTCGCCGATGAAGGCGGTCACGTCGTAGACGTTGCCGCGGCGCGTGATCCAGCAGTCGGACTCGGTCGCGTGCTTGGCGACCTCGGCGGCCGAGAAGACGCGGGTCGTGCGTTTGCTGGCCATGACGGAGGTGGTAGTCGATCACTCAGGCAATCACGTCGTCAAAGGGGATGGGGCCTAGACGGGTCGGGTCGGGTTGGTCAGCGTGGGGGACTCGGGCGGGCGAGCGAGCGATGGCGATGGAGCGGGATCGGCGCGACGTGGGTGTGCGGACCTGGTCGTCGCGGGTCGGCCACGGCGGGGGTATCACTGCGCGGTTGTGAGGGTAGGAAGGAGAGCGAGGGGGCGACGAGGAGGAGGGCGCTACTTCATCAACACGCAGGCCCAACCAAAGGCGGACCAGAGCGCCAAGAGCCGACGGAGATCCGAGGGGCGGGGTCCCACCCAGGTCAACGGGCGGCCTGGGCGGGCACAGACAAGGTGCGGCGGGCGTCCGAGTGTTGCGGGGGCGTAGACACGGTGTCTCGCACCGGGGCAGGGCAGCCCCTGGGGCGACGCAGAGTTCCCATGGCCGCGCGTGCGATGTCATGTCACGGCGTGGCGCTGGCGCGGCCACCGCCGACCGCCGACCGCGGGACCGATCCGATAGGGCAAGGAGGAGGGCATGGAAGCAGATGCATGGGCGGCAGCGCGAGACGCGGCATACCGAAAATTCGGGCTGGTCTAGTCGCACGGCGGGGCGAGCGAGCGAGGGTGGCGAAGCAGGGGGGGAGAGCGAGGGCGTTCAGCAGCGGCGGTGGCGGCAGCGCTGCGTGCGTGTGGCGCTCGCTGCAGCAAGGGGGAGACAGCGGCCAAAACGGCTTGAAACCGCGGTCAGGTGACGGGTTTCGACTCTGGAGCCACGCGTCGGCTGCTGCGACGTCACCGCGCCGCTTCCACGGCCGACGCTCCGCTCTCTGCTCCGCTCTGCTCCCGCTCCCTCTCCTCCCCATGGAACCGCACGCTGCCGATCGCGCGCGTATCATCTGAAACCCGCCGCGCTGCGCACCCACGACTACCTGCAACGCATCGACCCCCCGCCGGCTGCTGTGCCGCCCGCCCTGCCCGCCACGACCGACCGAATTCGGTGACCTCTGCCGCGGTCTCACCCGCTCCCACACGCACCACGCCCGCACGATCCGCTCTGCGCCGGCCCCACCCGCACTGAGATCTCGTCGACTGCTCCCGCTACGGCGCTGCTCGCCTCGTTACCGTCGACGGCTGCCGCGGACGCCGCCCCGCGAGGTGCGTTCCGTTGCTGCTGCCGCGTTCTGCATGGTGGCTCATGCATCCTGCGCCACCCACTCCACCCCGACTTCTAGGCCCGGCTGCTCTGCTTCCACCACCTCCACCTCCACAGCGACCATGCCGAGCTTCCCCGGCATCGGCGCGCTGTTCGGCCGCGGATCGACGACCCCCGTCAACTCGCCGCGCGATGCTCAGCCCTCGCCGCAGTCCGGCGCACCACCACCACCATTACCGCCGAAAGATGGCCCGCCCGGCCTCCTCGGCAGCGGGGCCTCCGCGTCGCTGCGATCTCGGCCCGGCACCCACTCGTCGACCGACTCGCCGCCGAGCTCGCCGTCGCACGGCCTGCTGCGCCGCGCATCGCGCACCGCGCTCGCCGCCGTCGCGCGCCCGCTGTCGTCCATCATGTCGCCCAGCACCACCACGCCGCTCGGGTCCGCGTCCTCGCTGCCCTCGGGCCGCAACTCGCCGCTCGGCAGTAGCCGGGAATGGGGACGCGATGCGACGGGCGGTGCCGCGTCGCCCGACCTGTTCCCCGACTCGGGCTCGATCCGGTCCGCGCGCTCGTTTGGGTCCAACTCCACCATCCTCGCGTCGCTGCCGCCGCAGTGCGAGCTGCAGCGCGACCTCTTCTACGACTACGGCGCCTACCTCGCCGAGTCGCGCGCCCGCGTCGCCACCGAGTCGCGCCTCACCCACCGCGCCTCGCTCATCTTCCGCCGGCGCACCGAGATGGAGCAGATGGCGTCCAACAACGCGCTCACCATGTGGCAGGAGCAGCTCGAGTCGGCTGGCGGATTTGGGGGCTCGGACGGCGACAGCGCCGCGGAAGACCCCGACGCCGACGAAGGGCCCGAGCCCGTGATGCCGCCGCTCGACGACAACGAGTTTCTGCGCATCATGACCGAGCTCGACGTGACGCGCATCACCAACCGGCTCGTCGTGTGCGGCCTGCCGTGGAAGACGCGGTCCGAGAAGCAGTCGAACCGCAACAACCTGGCCGACCTCGCCAAGTTCCTCGACCTGCGGTACCGCGCCCGGTACCTCATCTTCAACCTGTGCGACAACGTCAACTACGACGTGGCCCACTTCCAGCAGCAGGTCATCCACTGCGACCTCGGCACCATCTCCATCAAGGCCCTCTTCAACGTCGCCCGCGCCCTGTCCTCGTGGCTGTCCATGGACCCGCGCAACGTCGCCGTCGTCCACTGCAACAACGGCAAGGCGCGCACGGGGATCGCCGTTGCGTGTTTCCTCGAGTACGCCGGGATCATGAAGACGGCCGCCGACGGGTTCGAGCTGTTCCTCGCCCGCCGCTCCCCCAACGACGCCAACTGGGTCACGCCCACGCACAGGCGATACGTCCAGTACTTCCACGACGTGATCGCCCTCGACGGCCGCGTCGCCCAGACCGCCCCGCTCGTCATCAACCGCATCGTCGTCACGGCGCTGCCGCAGGTCAACCCGGCCATCATCAACAAGGTGGTCTCGGGTCCCGGTCCTGGGGGTGCGCGCCACGCGGCGGGCCACCGCGGCTCGATCCTCGTCCCGACCATCTCGCCCGGCCTCGAGGTGTACGCGCAGGGCAAGCTCGTCTACTTTTCGGCCGACGGAGCCGACATGGTCAGCGACGAGTACCAGGTGGTCTTCAACTTGACGGGGCTCGAGTCGGATGTCGTCGTCAACAGCGACGTCTGTATCCGCGTCTTCTACCGCGTCGAGTCGCAGGACGCCATGCAGAACCAGACGCTGCTGCACTTCACCTTCAACACGGGCTTCATCGACGCCGGCATCCACCGGATTCATCGGCAAGACATGGAACTGTCGCCGCACATGCAGTTCACCGACGCCTTCTGCATGGACGTGGTCCTCGCCACCGCCCCCTTCGGCGCAGCAGCTTCGTCGACGTCGCCCATCTCCCCGGCCTCGCTCGCCGTCGCCCCCGCGCCCGTCGGCCTCTCGTACGCGACGCTCCTCGAGAAATCGCACACCCGGTGGCTCGCGAAGCTGTCCGAGTTCCACTACGTCCGCCCGAACGAGCACCTCGTCGCCGCCCTCGAGGCTCAGGCGTACACGCGCGTCATTGCCCGGTTCGCCCTCCAGCGCGCCAACAACGACATGCACCGCGCGACCGAAATGCTCCTCGCCGACCTGTCGCGGTCCGTCATCTTCACCGAGATCTCGCGTGAGCTCCGCCAGATGGGGCGCGTCAAGTTTGACGAGATGCGGAAACGCGCCAAGTCGCCCGTTGCCGCGCCCGTGGTGGTCGAGGAGGCCGCCGCGGTCCCGCCGCCGCTCTCGCCGACCACGTCCACGCGCGTTGCTGCGGCCGCGGCGCGCCGCGCGTCCGCGTCCTCGCCCCCGCTACCACTGCAGGTGCAGCGTCTCGCGCCGTCCACCGCCTCGTCGCCCGCGCGGGGAGGCGTGGCTGCGTCGTCCGCCGACCGCTCGCGGTCCGATACCGTCGAGAGCGAGGTCGCGGCGCTCGTGCACGCGGTCGAGGCCGACGACACGCTGATCCAGCAGGTCGCGGTGCGCACGCACATTGCCGCGCAGGCCGCGCTCGACCGGTCGTCGTCGTCGCGGCCGGCGAGTCCCGTTGCCGCATCGCGCGCGTCGCGCGCTTCGGTCGCGAGTAGTGGCGCGCCGCTCCTCCCCGCCCTCGATACGCGCGCCGCCCTCGACGACCCGCTCTCGTTCATGGCCGAGCTCGACGTCGCGCTCCAGGAGTCCCTCGGCCAGCCGACCACGCGGTCCGGCGCGTCGTCGGCTGCGCGGGTCCGGAGTCCGTCGCCCTCGGCGTCCGCGAAACTCGTCACCGAGGCCGTCGGGAAGACCTCGCTCACGTCGCCCGAGATCGCTGAGCTGCTCCAGTCCACCAACTCGGCGCTCGAGGCCATCGAGGCGTCGCGCCGCGCGAGCGAGGCGATGGTTGTCAATGCCGCGGCACCTGCGGCGGCTGCGCCCGTCGCGACGCAGCAGCGGTGCGAGGAGGAGAAGGAGAAAGCGGTCTCGCCCGACGTCGCTGACGAGCTCGCCAAGCTCATCGCCACGCTCGAGCGGAGCAGGAACGCCGCGGCGCCGACCTCGTCAGTGCGGCCCAAGTCGCCCGTCGCCGCGGGTCCTCCACCACCACCACCTCCTCCGCCCCCGCCGCCGCCGATGGTGTTCCCCGATACCGCGGGCGGCCCGCCTCCACCACCTCCGCCTCCTCCGCCACCCGTGATGCAGTTCCCCGGCGCGGGCGGCGCTCCGCCACCTCCGCCACCACCTCCTCCGCCCGTCATGTCGTTCGGCGGCGCACCACCACCCCCGCCGCCTCCGCCGCCCCCGCCGATGGTGTTTGGCAGCGGCGGCGCACCACCTCCGCCACCTCCTCCTCCGCCGCCGCCCATGACCTTCGGCGGCGGCCCGCCTCCGCCTCCTCCACCACCTCCCCCGCCCATGAGCTTCGGCGGCGGCCCGCCACCCCCGCCTCCACCGCCTCCGCCACCCGGCATGCCCGGGATGCCTCCTCCGCCACCCCCGCCTCCCCCGCCGTTCGGAGGCGCCCGCGGCGCCGGCGGGTTCGCGCCACCACCACCCGCCGCGCCAGTCGCGCCCGCAGGCCCGCCGAAACCGCGCCTCCGCGTGAAGCTGCACTGGAACGAGATCCCGGCCACGTCCAAGATCCCGCTCGACGCGACCGTGTGGCACGCGGGCGACGACGAGGACGACGATATGACGCCGATCATTCTCGCGCGCGGGTCCGCGTCGGCGTCCGAGGCGTCCGTGAATGGTGGTGGGTCGGCGGAGTCGGTTGCGGCGGCAGAGGATGGGGCGAGCGCGAGTGGGGGAGGGAAGCTCGCGTTCGACCTGCAGCGGTTCGAGGACCTGTTCTGCGTCACGGACGACGGGCGGCGCGGCGCGGCGGGCGGTAAGGCCAAGGTCGGCAGCGGTGCGGCGGGTGCGGGCGGCAAGCCCGAGATCAAGTACGTCCTCGAGACGAAGCGCGTCAACAACGTCGACATTGCGCTGACGGCGAAATTCGGGCGCGGCGAGTCCAAGCTCGACCACATCCCGGACGCGCTGATGCGGCTCGACACGGGGGTGCTGGACCCGGAGACGGTGGCCCAGCTCGGCGCCACGGCGGTCCCCGACGAGACCGACACCAAGCTGCTCCGCAAGGTCCCCGCCGACCGCGTCCACACGCTCGCCCGCCCCGAGCGGTTCATGTGGCGGCTGCTCCAGATCGACGGGCTCCAGTACTACATGAACGCGTGGGCCATGCTCGAGTCGACCGAGCCCGACCTGCGCAACCTCGACCGCGAGTTCCGCGAGATTGGTAGGTTGTGCGAGCAGCTCCGCACCCACCGCGGGCTCAAGCTGCTGCTCCGCTCGATTCTGTCGCTCGGCAACCTCGCCAACTACGAGTACGGCCGCGGCCACGGCGCGACGGGGTCCCTGCCCGGTGCCGCCGCGGCGGCGGGCAAGCGCGGCGCCGCTGGGTTCAAGCTCGACGCGCTCCCGAAACTGCGCGACGTGAAGTCGGCCGACGGCAAGTGGACGCTGCTGCACTACCTGGTCGACATGCTGTCGGTCGGGATGCCCGAGATCCTGCACCTCCCCGCCGACTTCCCGGCGATCGCGCAGCTCAAGAACAAGGTGACGCCCGAGATCCAGGCGTCGCTCGCCGAGTACGGGAAACGCCTGTCGGGCGCGCGCAACAACAAGATCCTGACGGCGAGCACGACCGCGCCCGAGTTCCGCGACCGGTTCTCGGCGCTCCTCGACCGCGCCGAGTCCCTGCTCGCGTCCGCCCGCGAGGCCAGCGAGTGGATGTGGACCGAGTGGATCGCCGTCGCGCGGTATTTCGGGGAGGATCCCGAGACCACCGACAAGTTCGCCACGGTCGTGGCGCGGTTCCCCGAGGACATGTTCAAGATCTTCGACCTGTTCCTCACGTATTTCGCCGAGGCGGTCCGCGAGAACGCGGCGCGCAAGGACGCCGAGAAGAAGCAGCGCGACCGCGAGCGCGAGGCCGCGCTCAAGAAGCTCGCGGGCGGGTCCTCGCTCTCGCGCCGCGCCTCCGCCGCTATCCTGCAGTCCGAGCCCAACCTCCTCGGTCCCGCCAGCCTGCGCCGGCGCAACAGCACCGCGGGCTCCGCGTCGGGTCATGTCGAGGGCAACGGCGCCGATGAGCCGATGGTCGGCCAGTCGCTCCTCCGCCCTGCCTCCGCCACGCCGCCCGGCAGCGATGGCCCCGCGTCCCGCGGCCGCATCAACCCGCCGCTGTCCCGGCACGGCGTCGACGCGGCGCTCCTCCAGACGGGCGCCAAGCGGCTCCGGCGCACCGAGTCCATGGTCAACCTCCGCGGCGACCGGTCCGAGTTCGCCGTCGTCCGCGCGCAGCGGTCCGTCCTCGCCATGTGCGTCGCGTGCCAGATGGCCAAGAACGAGTGCGAGTGCAGCCCGTCCGAGGCGTGAGCGGGGAGGTGCGGATGGGTTTGGGAGTGTCTCAATACATAAAAGTTCTTGGTTGGTTCTTGATGTCGCTGTCCATGGTTGTTGTGTGCGAAGCGGGTGAGGTCGGTGAGGAGCAAGGCCGACGACGACCGGGCCGATGAGGCCGCGGCCGACGCGCTGGTCGGTGCACCCGCCGACGTCTCGCCACCGTTTCCGGCCTCTATCCCTGGATTGCTTCAGGTCGCGCGTTTCCTCGCACACTCAAACTTGGCGCTGAGAGGCCAGCTCAGCCGGGTCAGTCGCGCGGCAGGTCGCGGTCGCGTCGCCCTCTCCCTCGATCGATGCAACGTCCCCACTTCGGACGATACAACTTGATGCAACTCATGAATTGACTGTCAGAGAGCCCTATTATGCTGTCCTCGACTCTCCGTGTCACCATCCGCGCGCCCGCCCTCAAATCGGCCCGCCACCTGCACGCGACCAGACCCGCGGTGTCGAACGCGCTACGCGGCCTTGGAGAGAACGACCCGTCTGTCGTCGACACGAAGTCTCGCGCGCCTTCTCAACCAGCCGACCCGCGGGTCAAGTCGTTGGACGACTCTGGCGCCGACTTGAATGATCTGATTGGGATGATCAGCGCCAAGATCAAGTGTGCGTTCGCCTCCACGCCACCAGCGCTAGAACCACACTGTCGCCCACTCACGCGCCACGATGCGATTCCTTGCGTGTAGCGGGCGAGATCCCGGCTCCTACGGAAGCCGAGCCTGCTACCAAGTCGCGACTGGAAGATTTCTGGGAGCGGTCCGAGCCGGGTAGTTGCAGTAGCGTCAGAAAGCTAGGCGACAAGGACGTTGCCCGCTTGATGCAGATGTACCATGACGGTACGTGCTTGTCGCGTACCAGACGTGTAGAAGTGAGCCACCACTCATTGCATCGGTTTGCGTCATTGTTTAGCCAAGAATCACGGCGGGTAGACTTCATCTCCCTCGCCATCACGCGCGGGTGTCGCTCTCGCTTGCAGGGTGTGGCGACGATTTTCGTTACGCCTGGCAATATACGCGTTTCTCAATGAAGCAGGATGTATCGTCGGCAAAAGAGCTTCACTTGCGAGGGCGCGGACAGGCCGAAGCGGCGTCGGACGACCTGCGGTTGGCGCGAGACTGGAAAGTGTCAGAGCTGGTAGTCTATCTACATGCTGCGATCCTCTCCGACTTTTGCACGACGATAGCGAGGTCTCTCTACGGTACTCATCATGTCCGACTCGCTCTGCTTCACAGTGACCGATGCCCGCAGAGCTGCCGCTTGGAGCTGTCGGCGTCCGCGTTGCGCCACAGCAGGCCCTGCTGTCACCGGGTGAACCGAGACGAGCGCCTCGCGCTGGAGCTGAGACGCGTCGCCGCTCCCGCGACAAGCTTCTCCTCCGCTGCTGTCCCGTACGCATGTCTTTGTTGGGACACTTGATGCAACTCATGAAGAGCTAGTCAGAGAATCACGTTATGTTGTCCTCCGTCCTCCGCGCCGTGGCGCACCTGCGCGCTCCCGTCGGCGGCCATGCGCGGCTGCTGCACGGGACCCGGACGGTTTCAAAGGCTACATATCCAAAGAAACCACCCTCCTCCCTTGAAAAGAATCTGGACCGCCGTTTCCTCGGTGGGAAACGGGCCAAGGCGTCCGCGCTTGCTTCGAGTTTGGCGGTGAGCAGCCTCATTTCACGATTGAATTTCGGTACAAACGGTACAAGCGTGCTTTATTCGTACAGCTTTGGGAGATGCTCGGCAAAGGTGGCACGCGGTATTAATCCAGCCGCTCGTGAACATCCCCGATGCGCATCCGTTGTAGTCAGCAAGCTGGAGGAAACTGCGCAGTCCAGCCCTACCGAGCCCAACGAGGACCTCGTTGTACGACTCTTACTGGACGCGCTCAAGGAACCCGGTACGGTTGCTCGTGTCGGCGGGGTTGCCGGGCAGCAAGCGTCTCCGTCTGCGCAGCCATGGGGCGGTTATCCACCCGCTGACTGATCTCGTCGTTGCGTAGCCCATCTCAACGGCATGCCTAGATCGCCAGCGGCACACGCGGACGGTCACCCGGCGCGTCAACGTGCCGCGTCTGACCACTCCGACGAGTCGCCTTTCGCTCACGCTGGGCGGTCCCGCGCCGACGCGTACTTTGACAACCTCCGCTTTGAAACTGCATCCGAGGATCGGCTCAAGGCCATCATCAAGGCCAAACGCAATGCCAAGCACGGCGTCCGCAAGGACGATGCCACGCGCGAGCGGCCGGAGCGCCGTGGTTGAGTGCTTGGCCAGGGTCGCGGGACGAGTGAAGCGTGGATCGCGCTGGCGTCTTCACCTCGTTCTCGCGGTGCACGGTCAGTACTTGCTGGCGCCCATGTCAATTCATCGTTGTTGTTCTCAGCGGTGCAACACTGATGACGCGATCAGCGAGCTTTGGATTGAGGACACGGTTACAGCATTGGGCGGAGATGAACGCGACTTCTCTTGACGGGGACGTGTGCGCGCTGTGGAAGATGAGCGATGGGCCGGGTTGATGCGCGGTGCGATGAGTCCCTCGGTCAGCGGAAAGCCTTGAGCTGACCATTTGGAACACGGCAAGCGACCTGCGACTCCCGCAAAAAGCAACTCGGGCAGGAAGGGGAAGGGTCAGCCCATCAAACGCATGAAGCGCAACGCGTTCCATCGACGCGACGATTTGTATGTCGCACTTGCTTTGGACGCTTGTCTCGACGACGGCAGGCTACATCTGACATCCAAACACTGCTTGCACTAACACTCTACGATTTGCGTAGCGGAGAAGCTGCTGCGCAAACCCTACGTTCAAGAGGCCGTACACTACGAGCGGCGGCACGGCAAGGTGGCCAAGACCGGGGATCGCCCGGGTGCGACTTCAATCGTTGTTCAAAAGGTCAAAGTTCGGCGTAACAGCATGACCAAGCCCAAGGTCAACGTCAACGTCAAGGTTCAGCATAGTCGTTGAGCTTGAGCGACTGCGCCGGATCCTTCATGGTTTATAAACGGTTCTTTCGTTCGATCTCTCTAAATGAAAACCTTGTAAAAATGTGACGTGTCGTACCTGCATGCGATCCCGAGAAAGATCGGCAGTCGAGCATTAAGTCGTGGCGCGCCACCACGTGGCTTATCCTTGACGCGCTGCGCCACTCGGGTCAGCACGGTTTTTGTCGACTGTTTGTCACCCTTTTGTCCACTCATTTTCATTTCCCTGTCAAGAAAGGAAGCTTGACCGTGTCTGTCGATAAAAGGCGGACCGCCCTAGCTCTCGTTTAGCATCATCAGAACCACTTGCAGCGAGCAGACACCGACTACGCAATGCCAAACCACTACGACCTACTCGGCGTCCCGCGCAGCGCGACGCAGGAGGAGATCAGGCGCGCCTACCGCACCAAGGCCCTGACGTGCCACCCGGACCGCAACAAAAGCCCGGCCGCGGCCCAGCAGTTCCGCGAGCTCACGGACGCCTACAACATTCTTCGCGACCCCTTCCATCGCGGCAAGTACGACAAGTCCCTTTCGGCGCATTCAACGGTACCCGACAGCTGCGGCCCCCAGTTCGAAGGTCCCAAGGACCTGGTCCCTCAGCCCGACAAGTACCACGCCGACGCTGCCGAGGAGGAGCTCAAGAAGATGCGCCAGCTCTACGAGGAGCTGCTCAAAAACCAGGCCCAGGGCGGCTCCAAGCCGTCGGCCACCTCGACGCCATCGGCCGCGGACGTGAAGGCGGTCCTGCGCAAGGCGCTCGACGAGCAGGATGCCAAAAACGCCCGGCGCGACAAGGAGATGGCCGACATGATGCACAAGATGCACCTTCGCGACCAGCAGCGCGACGAGGAGATCAAACGCGAGCGGGAGAAGGCTGACCGGGAGCGCGTTCTGCGCGAGAAGGCCGAGGCGGACAAGCGCGAGCATGAGCTCAAGTTGCGCGAGCAGGTCGAGCGCGAGCGCATCCAGCGCGAGGCCGCCGAGGAGAAGCGCCGGAAGGCCGAGTGGGAGAGCCAGCAGGCGCAGCTCCGCCTTGAACAGGAGCGCATCCGCCGGCGCGAGCAGGAGGAGCAGGACCGCCTGCGGCGCGAGCAGGAAGACGCGGATCGTAAAAAGCGCGTGCAGAAAGAGGAGGAGGCAAAACGCCGTCTACCGCCAACCATCTATTTCCTCCCGGCTATGCAGGGTATGCAAGGTATGCATGGCATGCAGGATGTGCAGGGAGGTGGTCGCGACGGCTATCCTTCGGGTGCAGTCTCCTACGGCTGGCCTCTCAAGGCGAACGGGGAGCGCGATTACCGCTACAAGTACAAGCGTTACCTCGACGCTGATGGGCGTCCTGTCGATTAAAGGAATGTGTTCAGAAGGAATAATGGATACATATCTCTTGAGTCTGATCATTTGAAAGAAAGAGCTTGCGTCAATGCTGATCATTGCTGCTTGAAGAGGATTTAGAGGAAGATTCCTGAAAGAGTACGCAATAAACGATTTGAGTGAAAAGCTCTGACTTGAGAATCTCATATTCGGGACTTGAAAGTCAAGTCTGAGGACAGCTGGGATGAGCCATCACCAACCTGATCACTCGCTGTCGTTGTCGTTGACGAGCGCGAAGAAGTCGGAAACAAGTCGTGTGGGCGGTCACGCGTTTTCGCGACGCGTCTCCCGCGGTCGCCCACGAACTCGCGCGCGCGGGGGAAAGAATTTCCTTTCAGGGATAACAGGACAGAAAAAAATGACCTGAAAAACCAGCTATAATCGAACACAAAACGGGGCAGCGGCGTAAGCATCGTCGCGCAGCAGGAAGGCTCTCACCGCGAGGCCCTGGGGATTCTTACCGAGATAATAACTTGAGCTCATATAATTCTCTTTCGACGGACGTTAATCGACAATGCCCTGCCCTCCTGCCTGCTCCGCTCACACCTCTACAAGATCTAACGACAGACCCGGCCAAAGTACGAGTCGCCTCTTCTCAGGGCTAGGTCAGATAAATTTAAAAGCTGCTTTCGGAAGAGTTTGCGGTGGTCTCACTCGCACATCAAGCTCCGGCTTGTCCTTCGTGCGGGGTTTCGTCCAAGATTCTCGTCCGCATCCATCATCGCCGACCTCCACATGGCACTTTGACAACAGCAGCCTTAACGCCGCAGGTTCTGTCTCGGATTGATCAAGGTAGTTTATCTACAATCACTCAGAAGAAGCTCGGCTCAACGATGCCTTGCTCGCCGTCCAAGCCAAAGACACCCTACCACTTCACTCAGTTTGTGCGGCTCGTGGCTGTGTCTCTCGCCGAAATCAGCCTGCTGTTCGTCAAGCGACGCGCACCGTCAAATTGCTTGGCGAGTAGGAGATCATTCTGACGCAAAACGCGTCACGAAACGCGTTCAAACTACCGTCACGTGGTCGGGGTAATCGCGAGACAACTTTGTCTCGCGGCGCCTCGCAAGGCCACGGCCGATCCGCCTTCCCCCCAGCGCTCTCGTCTGGGCCATGGCCTAGCCAGAGTCTCCGCTCGGAAAATACGATGAATATCAGAGGCAGGCGGAACCGCTATCCCATCGGACGGCGTTCGAGGCGGGCGAGATCGGCCGTGGAGCAAGCGAGCCGTGTGGCCTCGCGGCCGGTCCGCTTCGCGCGCTCGCTTCTCTCCCTGAGCCACCACCACCACTCGACTGTGCCACGCCACTTGATGCAACCCATGAACTGCTAGCCCGGGACCCGATCTACGATGCTCGCCGCCGTTTCCACCCGCACTCTCTCGGCCCGCTGCTTGGCGCGAGCGCTCCACGCCACGCCGTGCGCTGCCGCCGCCCGAATCGAGGGCTTCTGGGCCAAAAATGAGCCAGAACCACCCTCGGAGGTCACGGCCAAGCTCAAGAAGTCACGGAACCGAAACCGCCCAGAGTCCGTGCAGGCCGACGACAGTAGTCGCGCCGGGTCGGCAGCGAGCGTCGCAGAACCCGTCGACTCTGACCGGGCAAAACGACACTCGGCGAAGCGGAACCGCGCTTGCTCAAAGTCTAAGGAGCACGCCGCTGACGCCGAGGACAAGGGTACCCCTCGCGCCCGATCCGTGACCCGCAAATCGGAAGCGGCTGACCTTTTCGCACTCGCGTAGAGCCGAGCAAAAGCAAACCTCGACCTCCCCGCGGCCCGACGGTGCGCATGCGGTATGGCGGGCGGTCCGCCGACTTTTGGTCCGGCAAGGGCCCATCCAGGCGACCGCTCGACGACGAGGCCGCGCGGGCCGCCGACTTGCGCATCATGCCGGTCTTTGGCCAGGCGTCGAAGTCGGCAGCGTACTGGTACCAAGTCGAGGCTGAACCGTTACCCGCACAACTGCAACAGGCGAAGCCGTCCGAGCAGGTGCAGCCCGGCGCTTCTTCGGCCGAGTCCGAGTCCGCGAGCACCGCTCCTGCTGCTGCGGCAGAAGCAGAAGAACGGGAACCTGAGAGCAGCAAGGGCTCGTCGTCGTCGTCCTGACGATCGGCGACTCGGCCGTTGTCGCCACGCCCTGGCGTGTCTATATACCGATTTTGCGGCGATCCACGTCCCTGAGCGAATAGAGTTGTTGATGGCCAAGCCGGCCGTCCGCTGCGCCAACAGCAGCCGAGCCACACCGCCGCCCTCCCCTTCTCTCTCCCTCGACCCCGCCATCTCCGCGCGACTGCGCCACCCGACTCTATGCAACCCATGAACCGCTGCTAACACAGCCCATCTACACCATGCTCTCTGCCGTCCGCGCCGCTCTCCGCGCCCCGCCCGCCCTCGCGGCGGCGATCGCGACCCCAGCCCGCGCGATCCACGCGACACCGTCCCTCGCCGCGGGCCACAACAAGTGGTCCAAGATCCGGCACAAGAAGGGCGATGCCGATACGCGGCGCGCGCTCGTCTTCTCGCGGCTCGGGCGGGAGATTATCAACGCGGTCAAGTGTACGCCTCCACCGTCGCCGTCCCGCCCCCGTCGCACCCGCTCACCCACCCCCTCATGTAGCCTCGGGCTCATCGGACCCGTCCGCGAACGCCGCGCTGGCCGCGCTGCTGCAGAAAGCGCGGTCGCTGAACATGCCGAAAGCGTCGATCGAGTCCGCGATCAAGAAGGCGCAGGGCCCCGACGCCGTTACCCTCACGTCGGCGCTGTACGAGGGGACAGCGCACGGGTTCGCGTTCGTGGTCGAGTCGCTGACGGACAACGGGAACCGGGCGTTCCAGGACGTGCGCAAGGTGTTCACGAAAGCCGACGGCAACCTGAGCAGCGTCGGGTACATGTTCTCGCGCAAGGGCCTGATCACGGTCGCGGGCGGCGAGTTTGACGCCGTGTTCGAGGACGCGCTTGAGGCGGGCGCCGAGGATGTCGAGGTCGGCGAGGGGGAGGCGGAGTGGGTGGTCACGACGCCGTTCAACGGCATGTACACGACGGCGGCGGCGCTGCGCGCGCGCGGCCACGCGGTCGCGGCTATCGACTCGG
The DNA here is from genome assembly GCA_025594325.1 of Blastocladiella emersonii ATCC 22665. Lineage (NCBI taxonomy): Eukaryota > Fungi > Blastocladiomycota > Blastocladiomycetes > Blastocladiales > Blastocladiaceae > Blastocladiella > Blastocladiella emersonii. The sequence goes on along the minus strand of JANHCV010000015.1, from coordinate 420,421 downwards.
CGTACGTGCCGCTCGACGACTATAAGGTGCCTGTGGCGACGCCCGACGCCGAGGCCGCGCTCGAGAAGATGGTCGACCAGCTCGAGGCGCTCGACGATGTCCTGCGCGTGCACACCAACGCGACGAGTGCAGAAGAGTAATGTATTTGAGCTAGCTTAGTTTTCGAACTGGTCGACGAGCCCCTTGAACTCGGCCACGACGCCCGGGTCGGCGTACGCGAGGTAGTCCTTGAGCACGGCCGCGACGTGCGCGGGCGTCAGGTCGACGGCCTGCAGGAGCATCGGGACCAGCTCGCGGCACTCGTCGTCGTCGCGCACCAGGAACCCGAGCAGGATCGCCAGCTGTGACAGCGTCGATAGGCCGCGGTCGAGCCGGTCGAGATACCGGCGGTCCGCGTCCTACACATGCGCGCGGGTGTCAGCTGCGTCTGAAGTTGCGGCGCCCGCATCAGCGTACGAGTTCCTCGTCGTCGTCCTCCTCCTCGCGCCGGGTCGCGTCGTACGCGGCGAGCTTCTCGTGGTACTTGGCAAACTGCTTGACGACCTGGATGACCTTGGCGTGCCCGTCCTCGGCAAACTTGCGCAGGAGGCGCGCGTGCACGTCCGCGACCTTGGCGGTCCACGCCTCGTCCCCGCCCTTCGCGAGCGCGCGGTGCACGGCGCGCACGAGGTTGGCGAGGGTACACGCGAGATGCTCGTCGTCCGACACCGCGCTGAACTCGGTCTTGTACGCCTTGGCCATCTTGCGGTGGTCCTGCTGCATGAACAGCGGGAACACGCACCCGAGGACGCCGGCGTCGGCGACGAGGTGGACGGCCGTCTTGACCGCCTCATCCTCCCCACCCGTGGTCAGCTGCGTCGCGTAGTTGAGCACCCGCACCGCGCGGATCCGCGCGCGCTGGCGCTTCTTGATCAGCAGGACCATGAGCTCGCCGCCCTCGGCGTCGCGGAACGCTTGCTGTGCCTCGGGCTCCGACAGGCACAAGCACACGGCGTCGAAGGCGTTCTCCATGAACTCGGCGGTCTCGGCCGAGTCCGGGTCGCGTTTCCGGAACCCGGACAGCACCGTCAGCAGCAAGTCGAGCCCGCCGCCCGCGACGACCGCGGTGCGCGCCGCGCGGCCGCCGTTTTGCACGAGCACGGCCAGGAGTTCGGCGGCGTACGCGCGGAGCGGCGAGAAGGCGGCGGCGGATTTGGGATCAGCGGGCCGGAGCTGCGCGAGGATCAGGTCGAGGAACTTGGTCTGCGCGACGACGACGCCCGCCATGGTCTCGTCGACACCCAGCAGGTTGTCGAGCAGCGCTAGGTACTTGTACAGCGCCTCGTCGCGCTCCGCCTCCGCCTCCTCACCCCCACCCTCGACGGCGGCGTGCAGCTCGGGCTCGCGGCGGAACGCGGCCTCGACAATCGGCAAAAAGTCGCGCTCGAGGAGATCCGCCACAAACTCGCGGATCCCGCGCAACGTGTCGAGCCCGACGTCGTCGTCCTCGGGGTTGATGACGTCGTCGTCGAGCAGCTCGGTGGCCACCTCGACGGCGGCCATCCCAATATCCGGGTTCTCGTGCGTCAGGAGGCGGACGAGCGCGTCGGGCACGTTGAGCGCGACCGCGTCGCGGTACAGGTGCGGGGCCGTGGCGAGGATCGCGAGCGCGCGCGCCTCGGCGTCCAGCTCGACTTCGGAATCGAGGAACCGCGACGGGTCCGACGGGTACTTGCTGCGCAGCGACAGGTTCGTCTTGTACGCCTTTTCGAACCGCGACACGACTTTTTTGAGTGCGGGCAGGTCGAGTTCGGCGACGTCGACAGACTCGGCGGTGTCGACGAGGTCTAGGATCCGACGGTCCTCGGCCGACAGGCCGTCGCCGAAGAAGCGCGGGTCGTCCTCGTCGTCCGGGACGGCGTCGGCGGCGCCGGTCTCGGGCGCGGGCGCGTCGCCGACACCGTCCTCGTCGTGCTCCTCGGGCACGTCCTCGACCGTGGCCTCGTGCTCGCCCGTCTTGCGCGCCTTGGCGGGCGGCAGGCTCGCGAACATGTCGGCCTTGCGCTTGGGCGCCGGCGCCTACACGTTCCCGTGGTTAGGCGATCCGTCTCAGCGGTTGCTGCATCGCGCGTCTCACCTTGAACAGCGCGTCGATATCCATGGTGTCGATGCGTTGCAGAGAGTGGAGTGTGCTCCGTGGCCGAGCCGAGTCGAGGAAAGCAGAGCAGCTACCACCACGCTTCGTTCTCGACGACGTCGTCTCACCACGTATCTGAATGACCTCTCTCCCGCCGCAACCCATCGCGCTCCCCGCCCCGTCCGACGACGCGGCGCACGCGGCGCTGGAGCAAGAGTCGGTGCACCGCGTGTACAACGACATTGCAATCCACTTCTCGGCGACGCGGTACAAGCCGTGGCCCGTGGTCGAGGCGTTCCTGCGCGAGCAGCGGCCCGGCAGTGTCGGGTGCGACGTCGGGTGCGGCAACGGCAAGTACCTCGGTGTCAACAAGGCCGTGTGGACGCTGGGGGTTGATCGCAGCGACCAGCTCGTGGGGATCTGCCGCGAGCGCGGGTTTGACGCGGTGGTCGGGGATGCGCTCGATGTGCCGTGTCCGAGCGCCCGGTTTGTACGTTCTGTCTCGCCGTGGTTGTCGTGAACGTCGCGCTGAGACCCGACTGTGGTGTAGGACTTTTGCATCTCAATCGCCGTGATCCACCACCTGTCCTCGCCGTCGCGCCGCATCGCCGCGATCCGGGAAGTCCTCCGCCTACTCCGCCCAGGCGGCGAGGCGCTGGTCTACGTGTGGGCCATGGAGCAGCAGGGCGGGAAGCGGACGTTCCCTGCGCAGGACGTGTACGTGCCGTGGCACATGCCGACCGTGCGGAAACCCGAGGCCAAGGGGGACGCGCCGGCGGTGGCGCGCGCGGACGGGCGCGTCGACGTCGTGTACAAGCGGTACTACCACCTGTTCGTGCAGGGCGAGCTCGAGGCGAATGTCGCGGAGGCGGGCGGCGAGGTGGTGCGGTCCGGGTATGACCGCGACAACCACTACTGCGTGATCCGGAGGGGTGGTGCAGAGTAGAGAGGGGTTTATTATTGTTAAGGTACTGGAAGAAGATGAAGATACAAAACTTAGCCTTACGCCGCCGCGATATCCGCGCGCTTGACCTCCCCGCCGGTCATCCCCTCGACGATCGTGCCGATAACCTGCACCTTGTCCGCGACCTTGTACGACGCATTGGCGTTGAGGACGCGGAGCGCCTGCTCGGCGACGTGCCGCTGCTCAGCGGACAGCGTCTGGGCCGCGGCCTCGGGCAGCGCCACGACGTACGGCTTGTAGTCGCCGCCGATCGCCTCGCGGATCGCCTTGACCTTCTCCTCCGTCAGCACCTCGCCGTGCTGCGCGGTCGGCAGCCGCGCGAGGTCGCGCGTCCACGGGTTCTGCGCGGCGCGGATAGCGGACAGCGTCGGCGGCTGGTACGTCTCGAAGATGAACCGGCCGGCGCCCATCGAGGTGGAGGGGGAGCTGCCGAACTTGGGCGTGCGCGGCGCGCGCGGCTCGAACCGCTGCCCCTGGTCGCGGCGCGGCGCACGGTCGCCCGCGGGCGCGGCGCTGCCGTCGGCGGGGGAGGGAGCAGCGGACCCGTCGCGCGGCGTGAAGCCGGACTGGCGGCGGCGCGCAAACGAGCGGCCCATGGGCTTCCCGCCGTCGGCGGCGGTGCCGGACGTGGACGCCATCTCCGAGATCTTGTCCATGACGTCGTCGCCGTTGCCGCGGTTGTTGCCGGCGGCGTCACCAGCGGGCTTCCGCGGGCGCGTCTTGGTGATGCCGGTCCAGAAGTTGTCCATGTTGAACCCGAGGGCGGCGGGCGAGGCCGAGAAGTGGCGGCGGGCCGCGGCGCGCGATGCCGCGGCAGAATGCATGGAGAGGGCAAGCATGGTGGTCGATTGCATGGAGTCGCGCGGGCGCGATGGGCGGTGGATCGGCCGTGATTCGAGAGGGGCAAGGTTGGAGGTGGGTGGAGCAAGAAAAGCGAGAGACAACTGCGGGTCACGCTGCGGGGCTGTCATTGGAATCGCTCACGTGCCACGATCGGCGCCACACGCTTTCGCTTCACGCCCGGTGTCCTGCGCGACATGCACGCCGCGTCGTCCCTTGCAGCAGCCGGCGTGCGCGCGGCAGGTCCCCCGCGCCGCGCCGCCGCACCGTGTGAATTCGTCTCCGCGGCGGGTTCATGCAAGGCCACCGACGCCCTCGGCGCGCGTGATCCTCGCCGTGATGCCCTTGGCGTCGGAAGCCGCCGCCGCTCCGCCATCACCAACGCGTCGAGATCCGGCACGGCGCGCGTCATGTCCGGCACGGTGATGCCGGCGGAGGCGGGGCGGCGCGGGCAGCTGACCTTTGCACCCGCATCCGGCGGTGTTCCGAGCGGCCCGAGCGGGCGGATGAGCGCACGAGCAGGGCGATGAAAAGCGAGCGGCCCCACGGCGGGCGACCGGCGACATCACCCCCAACCTCTGGCCCAGCCCCCTGTGCCACACTGGGCGGGCAGAACGGGTGGGACGCAGCCTTAGCGAGCGAACCGCGTCGACGGCCAAAGAGCGCGTGTGTGGCGAACGCCGCCGCCACCGTCAGCGTCAACGTCGCCGTCGGAGGGTTCAAGAGCGAGAGGTGCATCGCTTCCTCTCTCCCTTCCTCCTTCGCCCTCACCGCGTGTATCACCTCTCCATCAGTACGTCGATCCACTCGCTTCGCTTCCTCGTTCTCCTCGATCCCATCCCTGCGGTTGTCCGCGCGCGCGCCCACTTGCCTCGCCCTCGCCCTCGCCTTCGCGCTGTCGCCCTGCGCATCGCTCCCCAGGCGTGGGGGATGTGCGCGCCGTGCTCGCCCTTGCCGGTTGCGCGTGGTCGATCATCCATGCACATCCTGCACCGCGGCGCGGAGCGCGAGAGAGCGAGGACGCGGCAGCTCCGCCCTTTCTCTCGTCCCTCCCCTCCTCGGCGATGGTGACTCGCGCACCACGCGCTGCGCCTCGCGCGTGGCTGCCGCCGGCGACGACGATGACTCGCCCCAGCGATTATCTGTGCGCCAGATAAGCCGCGCCTCGGCGACGGGCGAGCCAATGGCGAATCCGCGGGCGTGAGCGAATTCGCGTTATCGTGGCGTCGCTCGCGGCGTTCCGTATGTCTCCGCGTCGGTCGGTCGCGTACGCGGCGGTCGGCGAGGCGGGCGAGTCATGGGCGGGCGAGTTGGTCAGCCGGTCGCTCCAACGTGTTGATGTGGTCGGGCCCACCCGCGACGCGTTCCCGCTCTCCCCCTCTGCGCTCACCTCACCCGCTCATGCACCGCTACTGAACTGAACGCAACAGTCATACACCACACCATGCTCGCCCGCTCCCTGATGCACGGCCTGCGCCGGTCGAGTGAGTGTCGCCCGCCGCCTCGTGTGGACTATCAAGCGAACATCTTGCTGACCCTGTCCCTCTTCGCGCGCGTTCCGTAGTGTCGACCACCACCGCCACCGCCGCTGTGGCCTCCGCCGCGACCACGACCACGATCCCCAAGATTAAGGTGGCGAACCCGGTCGTCGAGCTGGACGGCGACGAGATGACGCGCATCATCTGGAAGTGGATCCGCGAGCGGCTGATCCTGCCGTACGTGGACGTGCCCATCAAGTACTACGACCTGGGCATGGAGCACCGCGACGCGACCAACGACCAGGTCACGGTCGACGCCGCCAACGCCATCAAGCAGTACAACGTCGGCATCAAGTGCGCGACCATCACGCCCGACGAGGCGCGTGTGCAGGAGTTCGGGCTCAAGGAAATGTACAAGTCGCCCAACGGCACCATCCGCAACATCCTCAACGGCACCGTGTTCCGCGAGCCCATCCTGCTCGAGCGCATCCCGCGCCTGATCCCCGGCTGGACCAAGCCCATCGTCATCGGCCGCCACGCGTTCGGCGACCAGTACCGCGCCACCGACATGGTCGTCGAGGAGCCCGGTACCCTCGAGCTCGTCTTCACGCCCGCCAACGGCGGTGCCCCCGTGACGCGCAAGGTGTACACGTTCGAGGGCCCCGGCGTCGCCCTGTCCATGTACAACATCGACGCGTCCATCGAGGCCTTCGCGCACGCGTGCTTCCAGCTCGCCCTCAAGCGCGGCGAGCCCCTGTACCTGTCGACCAAGAACACGATCCTCAAGAAGTACGACGGCCGGTTCAAGGACATTTTCGCCGACATCTACGAGAAGCAGTACCAGGCGCAGTTCGAGGCCAAGAAGATCTGGTATGAGCACCGCCTGATCGACGACATGGTCGCGCAGGCCATCAAGTCCGAGGGCGGGTTCGTGTGGGCGTGCAAGAACTACGACGGCGACGTGCAGTCGGACGTGCTCGCCCAGGGTTACGGGTCGCTTGGCCTCATGACCTCGGTCCTGGTCGCCCCCGACGGCAAGACCATCGAGGCCGAGGCCGCCCACGGCACCGTCACCCGCCACTACCGCCAGCACCAGAAGGGCATGGCCACGTCGACCAACCCGATCGCGTCCATCTTCGCCTGGACCCGCGGCCTCGCCCACCGCGCCGCCCTCGACGGGAACCCGGCGCTCGCGGACTTCTGCGCCACCCTCGAGAAGGCGTGCATCGACACGGTCGACGTCGACGGCATCATGACCAAGGACCTCGCCCTCGCTGCGGGCCTCGACAAGTTCGCCACCACGGCCGAGTTCATGGACGCCATCGACTCGCGCCTGCGCAGCCAGATGCTCGCCAAGCACGAGGAGTAGATTCTTCAAGTACCCACGCTATTGATTTTGATTATACACACACACATTTGATCCCATCTCTACGAGGTGTCTAGCCGCGCAGCATCATCCCGCCCGCGCCCGGGTTGAGCGGGTCGATCGGGTTGAGCTTGCGGAACAGCTCGCGGGCCTCGTTGCTCCCGAACCCGAACCGCTCGAGCCCCTCGACACTCTTCTCGTGCTTGAACCCGACCCCCTCGAGCACGCCCGCCGCCGCCGCGTTCGCCGGGTGCACCGCCACCACGACCTTGCGCACCTCTTTTTTGGCGTACACGGCGTCGAGCAGCACGTGCTGCAGCGCCTCGACCGCGAGCCCACCCGCGACCAGCTCGGGCCGGAACCCGAACTCGAGCTTGGCCACGTCCGACTCGGCGTCCTCGAAGCTCAGGTCCGTCGGCACCACGCGCACGCGCAGCAGCGAGATGTACCCGAGGAACGGCAGGCGCGACGTGCCGAGTACGCGGGCTGCGTCGGTCGAGATGATGCGGCCCGTGGAGGTGGAGTCGTGGTGGTGTGCCGGATCCGCTTCCGTGTCGGCGGCGCGCAGCGGCTTGCGCGTCTCGACGACAAAGAAGCCGGTGCCCGAGCCCGCGTCGAACGACGTCAGCGCGTGGTCGCGGAACGACTCGAGGGCCGACGCCGACTCGTAGACGTCGGTCGGCGCGACCTGCGTCGTCAGCGTGAAGTCGGCTACACACGCGGTGGGCGGGTCAGAGGAGGCGCGCAGTGAAGGCGGTGCGTGAGGATCGTACAGTTGGCGGCCAGCACGGCGTAATAGCGCCAGAAAATGTCGTTGGTCAGGTTGCACGCCGGGAAGATGCGCAGGTGCGCCGTCTTGGCCAGGTTCTTGTCCTTGCGGCCGTACGTCTTGGCCGCCTTGGACGAGGACGAGGACGAGGAGGACGACGAGAACAGGACCGACTCGGCGGTCAGCTGGCCGTGGCGGTTGGTCATCATTCTTGTGTGTGCTACGTTGCAAAGGCGGTCGGTTGTTGGGAGAGAGAGCGAGGATCGGCGAGCGATGAGGGCGACAAGGCCCGTCGCGAGAACAGCGAGCGCTTCGATTCACCCGAAACGTGTTGTCTCAACCGCATCTTTACCCGCCGCCCTGCAAGCTGCAAGCGTAGCTCGGGTGGCGGAGCGCTAACCAGCGTCTCGGGCTATCTTTAGCTCTCCCCTCCCTCGCCTCATGCCATCAACCATGCCATCAACGACGACCACGACCGCCCTCGCACCGCGACGCACCACCACGGCCGCCGTCGTCGTGCACCGCCCCAAACCCACCGCGACGACAACCGCCATCGCCTCGATCGCCGCCGCGCCCCTGACGCTCGCGACGCACAGCCTGCGTCTGCCGACCAACGACCTGTTTGTCGTGACCCCGCTCACCGCGCCCGACGCGCCGCGCATCGTGCACGTCGTCGTGAGCGTCGCCGACGACGCGCCTGCAGCCGCGGGCGGCGGCGGCGATGGGACAGCGGCGTCAAGTAACGCGGCCGTGTGCCGCTGGCTCGCGTCTGAGGCGGGCCGCGGCGCGCGGATGATGGCTGTGGTACGTTTTTGGGAGCGTGGTTCGCGTCCAAGCGCGTGTGTCTGATCGCGCGCGTGGGGGTAGAAATCCATCATCGCAGCCGAATCCGCGCTCCCGCCGCCCTCCACACCGCCGCCGCCGCCGACCGCGCGCCCGCTGACGCCCGAATCAACGTCGCATTGTGTTCTCGTGCGCGCCGAGTACCCGGCTTCGGGTGACAACGACGACGCGGCGTCGATCCACGTCGCCGTCGAACGCACGCCGTCGCGCCTCGCCGCCAAGTACCCAGGAGGTACGTGCGCGGTTGATGGGGGTGCGCAGCAGTGGCGCATGTCGCAGTTCCAGTACCGCGTGCGCGTGCATCGGCAGCGGAAGGTCACGGTCGAGCAGGCGGAGCACGGGCGGGACCGCGAGCGGCAGCGCGAGATGGGTGTCGAGTGGACTGAGGTCCTGGGCAAGGCGTACCGCGCGCTGCTCGGAGCGCGGCCGCAGCGGGCCAGCGAGAAGAAGCGGCGCGGGATCGTCAAGGTCAAGAGGTACGCGGGTGTGAGGTCGATGGACGAGGTGGAGACTGACGCGTGGCGGCGACGCGACGCGTAGCTGGGTGTGCAAGTCGCGCATCGGCCGCAATGTCCTGGTCCCCGCGCGCCAGCGGCTCGAGGTTGCGCCCGAGCTCGACCTGAGCCCGTTTGCCGAGCCCAAGCGGGCGCGCGAGGCATGAATCAGCGTGTGAGTGGATCGATTGACGAGTGATGAAACGCGTCGAGTTGTGATGAACGGTCTGATCCATGAGCGTGCTCCAGCTGGTAGCAACACCGCGGCGTATCCACTGAATCGAGGTCCGCGAGCAAGCCGCCGCGGACCGCCAAGCCCCGACCACGAGTCGCCCACCCCCACCGCGATCCATTATCCGCCGCCATCGGTTGGGTCCCTGCCTTACCGCACCCGCGAGAGTCATCGGACACGGGTGCCGGCCATCGACAAGAGCGGGAAGTTCAAATACGTGGTAGGCCCGCTTCTTCGCACCACTATCCAAACGACAACACGATGAATCTCCCACCTCCCCATCGAACTCATCGAGCTCATTCTCGTCGCGTGCATCGACCGCGCGTCGCGCGCCTACGCGTCGCTCGTCGCTCTCGACCGGACCCCCGCGCGTACCAAGCTCGCCCACGAGCTGCGCCAGTACCTCGCCGTCGCCCCGCACCTGACACGGGTCCAGCGCGCAGCATTCGCCGTCTTCCCCGGCTGCACCATCGCCGAATCCGCGGCCGCGGGCCGCGTTGACCGCCTGATCATGCTGCACCGTACCTGGCCCGCAGATTTCGGCCCGCACGACGCGTGTCCCGAGACGGCGAGTCTCCACGGACGCGCGGACGTGCTCGCGTGGTGGTGCAAGACGGTCGGCGCGGGAGGGTTGTCAAACGAAGCCGTGGTCCGCGCACTCGAACTCGCGAGCGGAGCAGGACGCGTCGAGGTGCTCGACATCTGGCTCCAAGCGCGGCCCGATGCAGTCGCAGCAGCGGGCCCGAAACCGCTGGTCGCCGCGAGCTGCGCCGGCCACGTCGCTGTCCTCGACTGGTGGCGATCCGCCCATAACAACGCCGCCGTCGAGTGTCCCGCCGACGCCATGGTCCTCGCCTCGGCCAACGGACACGCGCGCGTCCTCGACTGGTGGCTGTTCGCGGCGCGCCGCGGCGTCAAGTACTCGGCCATGGCTGTCGAGCTCGCGAGCAGCAACGGCCACACAAGCGTGCTTGAGTGGTGGCGGGCGTCGGGACTGCCCGTCCGTATGCCTGCGGCGGCGATCGAGGCCATGGTCAAGGATAGTCCGGTCCAGGCGTGGTGGCGGACGGCTGGGTGGGCGTGGATCGTCGAGGCCGAGGAGCACGGAATGGTGTCGATCGTAGATTTGTGTATGAAGCGGATGGCGGCGGTGAGGAGGTATGCGAGAGCTGGCGAGGAGGAGGAGACGCAAGAGTTGAGATGGGCGCCGCTGGTCGGCCGGATCGAGGCGTCGGGGTAGAATATATGTTATGGTGGTTTGATGCTCACGTGGTGGCGCAACGCGTCTTCAGCGCTCAAAGATCCTTGAGCCATCGTGAAACAGGCACTCGGCCGCGAAGCCATGTTATTAATAAAACTGCGGCACATCGATTCCGTCCCATTCGTACGCTTGTGCAACACCTCCTAGAGGCCAAAGGCACCGGTCAGCTACTCATAGTCAGTGTAATCCGAGTTCTCGTATCCGCCATATAGCCGCGCCTCGTAGAACTTGTCGAGGAGCCATTCGTCCGGAATTCCGTCGTCGCGAAACCTTTCCTTGACGTGCTGGCGAATCTCGCCAACGTACTCCCACTTGGTCGCCTTGTGGAACGAGACGTCAAAGTGCTCGAAGACGGCAAGAAGCACGTCGTAATCGCTGAGCAAGAAAGCACTGGCACGTCATCCCGTCCCCCTGCGTGAACGGATCCTCATCGCGCCAACCGCGCGCGAGAAGCCAGTCATGGATGTACTTGACGCCGGCCGCCGTCACCGGTTGGCTGCGGATGTTCATGTTGCGCAGTTCGCGGCGGCCGCGAGAGTTGAGAAAGTCTTGGACGGAGCGGCGCCCATTCATGCCGAACCGCGGTTCCGAGACAAGCTCGAGAACGCGGTGGTTGAAGGAGATGATTGCCATGGCGGCGAGCACCTCAAGCAGCGTTGGGCGAATCGGCCGCGCAGGTCAACTTTGGACGCCTGCAGCGTCGCGCGCACGTTGTTGGGCTCCAGCGGGTCGTGGTACTCGAGCAGGTACTTGGAGCCGAGGTTTTTGCCCACGGTGGTACCAGCGGCGAGCAGGATGGGCAAGAACCGCATGCGTAGTCCAAGTCACGATGGCCGAGTCGTCACGCGCAACGTCGCGCAAGGCGGCAGACGCAGCGGCAATGGTGCGGCGCGGCGTGACAAGCTGGAGGACCATCCGGCCGACAAAAGTATGAAGCAGGGAGCCCTGGCCGAGCTGCGTCGATTTGTCCGACTCCTCGCTGTTGCACCGGTTACGACGCTTCTGTTTCATTGCAACGAGTGTGGTGCTTGGCGCTCGTACCAATTTGGTCGGGGAGAAAGCGAGCACGATGGCGGCACGAAGTTGACTCGAAGCCCCGCTCCAAGCCCAGCTCAAAGCCTCGCGACTGCGAGGCACGTGCAGAAGTGCCCCGCGTCGCACGCTGTCTGTCGGTCAGTCGCGAGACCTTCGTGAATCCACCAGTACTCGCATGTCAGTTTGAGCGAAGCCTGAAGCGGAGCGGCTTCGCGAGAATTCAGCGGCTCCGCTTCGCCGTCCGTGGCCCTGATCAGACCACGTGGTGGCGCAACGCGTCCGCGGCGCGAGTGCTTGGGGTCTCGTGAAAGAAACACTCGGCCGCGAAGCCATGTTATTGATAAAGCTGCATCACAACTCGATTCTGTCCCATTCGTGTTCTGGGCAACACCGCTTAGTAACCGTACGCGTAGCTCATCCACTCGCGGTCGTTGAAATCCGAGCGCTCGCGGCCGCCGTACAGCCGCGCTTTGCGGAACTTGTCAAGGAGCTGGCGGTTTGGGAGGCCGTAGTCGCGGAACATCTCCTTGACGTACTGGCGCACCTCGCCGATGGACTCCCACTTGGTCGCCTTGTGGAAAGGAGCGTCAAAGTGCTCGAAGACGGCTAGCACGACGTCGTGCTGGTAGCTGTTCATAAACCACTGGCACGTCGACCCGTCGCCCTGCGTCAGCTCATCCGAATCGCGCCATCCGCGCGCGAGCAGCCACTTGTGGATGGACTTGACGCCCGCCGCTGTCACGACCTGGGTGCGGACCCGCGCGTGCTGAAAGTGTCGCGGTCCGCGCGAGTTGAGGAAATCTTGGACGAGGCGATGCCCGTCCATTCCGAACCGCGGCTCCGTGACCAGGCCAAACACGCCGTGGTTGAAGGAAACCAGCGCCATGGCGGCAGTCACCTCGACGAGCGTTGGCCGAATCGGCCGCGTCAGGTCGAATTTGGGCTCCCACGGCCGCACGTACTGGCTGCCGGGTTTCTGCGGGTCGGGGTACTCGAGCACATAGAAGTTTGAGCCGAGGTTGCTACCAATCGAGTTCCACACGTGCGGCTCAACGGGCGTGGAAAGGAGATCCGGGGCGCGTGCGTGAAGCTCGCCGAGAAAGTGCCGGAGCAGGCCCACGTCGCTGACCACGGTCAGAAAGAGACACAGGACGACGGCGAGTGCGACTGGAGACTTTGAGAGAGAGCGGGGATCAGCGGCCTCCGCAAGCTCGAGCTTGGCACCAATGCGCAGATCGGCAAACAGGTTGGAGAAGTCACGGCCAAGGGACTGCGAGAGCTGCTCGGAGAGGCCCGCCGTGGTGACGGGAAGGACGAGCGCGCCAGCCACGCGCTGGGCAATGCAAGTGAGGTACGCGCGCGAGAGACCGTGGTGGACAATCGGAGGCGCCCAGTCCTCTGGATCGAGCTGAATGTAAGACTCGATGATCGACTGGAACATTGCGGCCATGCGGAGCGTCGTGTTGCAGCAGCCCATGGGACTCGACACCAAAGTGTTCAACTTGCCGCTGCGGTCGCCAGAGGAGGGGTGCGCGAGAACCGTACGCGTGGTCCAAGTCACGATGACAGACTCGTCGCGCGTGGCGTCACGTAAGGCAGAAGACGTAGCGGCAACGGCGCGGCGCGGCTTGACGAGCTGCAGGATCTTCGGGCCGACCAAGGCGTCAAGCAGCGCGCCGAGGCCATCCTGCGTCGACTCGTTCGACTTGTCAGCGTTGCGGTTGCAAAGCTTTTGATTCATTGCAGTGTGTGGTGTGTCTCGTTTGGAGCGTTAGGGAGAGAGAGGACGAGAGCGGTGGCGCCCGGGGCAAGAAATGCACGAACGCGGATCAACGCGTGGCACGTGCGTCAGTGCACCGCGTGGGCCGCAAGCTGCGGTGTTGCGCGCTGTGTCAGTCGTAGTTTCTCACAGATCGTCCTGTCAAATTGAGAGAAACCTGTGATTGAAGCGGATTCGTGACAGTCCTTCGGGCCCGCTGATCCTGACCAGGCCACGTGGTGGCGCAGCGCGTCCCTCAACGTCAGGCAGGCGCCCGGATTCGACAAGTTTTTGAGTTATTGTGGAACAACCTCGCGTCGCGCGGGGCCACTCTTTATTATAGAAACGACGAACTAAACTCACGAAACAGGCGCGGACATTCGGAGCGTAGCAAGATCGTTACTCGTCCTCCCAGTCCGAGTCCGCATCGTCCGAGTCGACCTCGTCCAAGTCGTACTCCTCGGAATCATCGTCGTCCGAGTCGTACTCGTCGTCGTCATCATCATAGAAGCCGTCGTCGTCGTCATCGTCGTCGATACCATCGTCGTCGTACAAGCCCCAGCGGGCGGCCCACTCGCGGTCGGTCAAGTCGCTGCGCTCGCGGCCACCGTACAGCCGCGCCTTGCGATTCTTTTCGAGAAGCGCGGGTTTGGGCATGCCGAAGTCGCGGAACATGTCCTTGACCGTGTGGCGGACCTCGCCGAGTTGCTCCCACTTGGTCGCCTTGTGGAAGGGAACGTCAAAGTGCTCGAACACGGCAAGCACTACCTCGTGGTACGGTCCGTCGGTGAACCACTGGCACGTCGACCCGTCGTATTGCGTGCGAGGGTCCGAGTCGCGCCACCCATGCGCGACAAGCCAGTCGTGGATCGCCTTGACGCCGGCCGCCGTCACGGGTTGAGTGCGAATGCGCGCGTGCTGGAAGTGCCGGGGCCCGCGCGAGTTGAGAAAGTCCTCGACGAAGCGGCGCCCGTCCATGCCGAACCGCGGCTGGGCGACGAGAGCGCGCACGCCGTCGTTGAACGCCGCGATCGCGTTGCCGGCAAGCACCTCGAGGAGCGTTGGCTTGATTGGCCGGGTGAGGTTAACCTTGGGCTCCCACGACATCGCGCCCTCAGGTTTGAGCGGGTCCGGGTACCGAAGCATTTCCTGTGGGTCGAACACGTTATCGTCGATCGAGTTCCACACGTGCGGCTCGACGGGCGTGGAGAGCAGGCCAGGAGCATGTTCGAGAAGCTCGCCGAGAAAGTGACCGAGCAGGTCCGCGTCGCCGGCCATGGTCAGGAAGAGACACAGAATCACGGCAAGTCCGACGGGCGACTGCGAGAGCGGGCGGGGCTGAGCGCTCTTTTTCTTTGTCTTCTTGGCATTTGAGCCCAGACGCATGGCGGAAAGCAGGTCGGTGAGGTCGCCGCCGATTGACTTTGAGAGCTGCTCGGACAGGTTCTTGGTCGAGACCGGGAGAACGAGGGCGCCTGCGACACGCTGCGCAATGCAGGTAAGGTAAACGCGCGAGAGACCGTGCTGCACAATCGGAGGAGCCCAGTCGTCGGGATCGAGCTGATGATAAGACTCGAGGATCGAGTTGAACATGTCGGCCATGCGAAGCGTCGTGTTGCGGCGGCCCGTGGGGCTCGACACCAGATCATGCAAGAAACCGCCCGAGTCCTGTGCCCAGCTAGGAGCAGGATGGGCAAGCACGGTGCGCGTGGTCCAAGTCACGACGACGGAGTCGTCGCGCGCAGCATCGCGCAAGGCTCCGGACGCAGCGGCGACAGCGCGGCGCGGTTTGGCGAGCTGCAGGAGCTTCGGGCCGGCCAGCGTGTGGAGCAGGGCGCCGAGGCCAAACTGCGGCGACTCGGCGTTGCTCGACTTCTTGTTGCTGCGGTTACGGCGTTTTTGTTTCATTGCAGTATGTGTGTGTCGCTCGTTGGGGAGAGCGGACGAGCGGCGAGGGCTCCGCCGCGTTTTGAGCGCAAAGGCTTGGGAACGTGGACCACGTGGGCGCGCTTGATCAAATTGTCTCACGACGGGTCTCGCGACGCGTCTCGCAGCGGCATGTGTTGGACCCTCGGCTGGCACTTGCTACCATACCGCGTCGTAGGAATATTGATGAACGAAGGCAGGCGTATGCAAGGGCTAACACCTGCTGCTCTATTTCCCAACCAGCTGCCAGTGCTGACGCGTCGATCAAACGCTGCCGGGTCTGGGTCACAGTCAGAAACGGCGGACGGTTGCCGTTACTCTGCGCTCGCTTGCTCTAAAGAAGGATCGATGGTGGCACTCGACCCTCACGTGGTGGCGCAACGCGCACCGCAGTCACTCGCTCAAGGTGAGAAATGAGTTGAGCTGATGAGAAACATCTGCACGCCGGGCGCGAATTCATCCTATCAAACAGCTGCATCACAAACCTTTATGATCGTTACTCGTCCATCGAGTCCAAACCATCGTCGCCTCAGTCCCAATCGTCATCGTCATCGTCATCAAAGCCATACCCGTCTTCATCATCGTCGCCATCACACTCGTGACACTCGCAGTCGCTCGAATCGCTACACTCGCTCCCGCCGTACAGTCGCGCCCTGCGGTACCCTGCGAGGACCCAGCCCTTGGGACGGCCAAAGTTACAGAACATGCCCAGGACGTAGCGGCGAAGCTCGCCGAGCTGCTCCCATTTGGTCGCCTCGTGGAAAGAAGCGTCAAAGTGATTGAAGATGGCAAGAACAACCTTGTGATACCGTCTGTCCGTGGCCAAGCATGCCTTGTCAGCGACAATGGCGTTCCGCGTGGGCCCCCGTTCCTGCCAACCCAGCTCGAATGCGGCCTCCGCACGCACTCCCACAGCCTGCATCGATATGCCCCGACGCGCCTGGCATGTAGACTCGAGAACAGCTGCTGGAGTAGGCTATCGCCAAGGGAACTGCCGCCTCGCCCTTCCCTTTCACGCGTCGAGGGTGCACGTGACGCTTTAGCGTCAGCCGCGGGTCCGTCGGAGCCGACGCGCTGATCGAGGGCTGTCAGCGGCGAGGGGGTGGCGAACCTTCAAAAGCGGCCGCTCTCCCCTCCCTCCTTCTCCGTCCCTCAGCAACAACCCACCGAATCTGCAACGTAACACACCCAACAACCAACCATGGCATCTTGCGTTCTTCTCGGGCACACGGGCGCCGTGGGCAAGTGCGTTCTGCGCGAGGTGATGGCGGACCCGCGGATCGCCAAGGTGACGACGATCGGGCGCCGCGAGATTGCGTACGACGGGCCCAACAAGGAGAAGCTGGTGCAGCAGGTGGTCGACTTTGAGAAGCTCGACGAGTACCGCGCGGCGTTCCAGGGCCACGACGCGGCCTTCTGCTCGCTCGGCACGACGCGCGCCGAGGCCGGTGGCGCCGAGGCGTTCCGGCGCATCGACCACGACTACGTCGTCAACGCGGCCAAGCTCATCAAGGAGGAGGCCGGCGACAAGCCGCTGCACTTCTTCTACGTCTCCGCGCAGGGGACGAACATCAACTCGCCGTTCCTCTACCCGAAGACCAAGGGCCAGATCGAGAAGGAGCTCACCGACCTCAAGTTCGACAAGCTCACCATCATGCGGCCCGCGCTGCTCGAGCTCGAGGGCGACCGGCCAGGGTCCCGGTTCGGCGAGACCGTCGCGTTCGGTACGCTCTGCTCGACTCGTGCACCGCTGCGTCCGACCTCACTCACACGCATCCTCTCTCGTAGCCATGCTCCCAGCCATCAAGTTCTTCTCCCCGACGGGCGTGTCGATCCCCGTCGGCACCGTGGCCAAGGCCATGGTCGGCCTGCTGCACAACCCGCACGCCGAGGCCGCGCGCATCTACGAAAACAAGGAGATCCACTCGGTCGCCAAGGCGTTTGCCGAGGCCGGGTCGCCGTAACGGACGAGAGTATATACAGTTTTCTCATCACTCGGCCTTACCCTTCGCCTCCGCCGCGGCGGGCCGGTTGAGGAGCAGCGTGCCCGCGCACACGAGCAAGAGCCCCGCCCAGAACCGCGCGGGCAGCGACTCGCCAAACGCGAACGTGCCCAGCAGCGCCTACACACCGCACTCGCGTTAGCCCATCCCCTCCCCGATCCCGCCGCCGTCTTCGTACCGTGCATAGCATGTTGGTGAACGTGTTGAGCGTGGTCACCTGCACCGTGGTCCGCGCGCGCGCCAGCGCCCGCGAGAACGTGTACCACATGGCGCCGTTGGTCCCCGCCACGGCGAGTAGGCATGCGGCGCGGAGCAGGAGGTCGTCTTCGGAGCGGCCTACATCGCGCGAAGGTGAGGGCTGGGCGAGGGAGAGGGGCCGAGGGCGACAGCAGCACGGACCGAGCAGCGACTGCAGCGCCGGGTGCACGAGCAGCTTGGTCGACGCGGCGGCGAGCGCGGCGCACGCGCCCGAGACCACGGCGAGCAAGGGTGCGCCTGCACCGAGTCCCGTCGCGGCGGTGGGGTGGGGTTCATGAGACTTCATCTTCGCGTCGTTCAAGAAAGAGAGAGAGCGTACATTCCATGAAGCACACGCAACAACCCTACGCAAACTGTGAACCGGTCCCCAAGGCACACGCGGGACCCATAAACGCGGCGCAGTTCGACGCGACGGGCGGCTACGTGCTGACGGGCGGCGCCGACAAGACGCTGCGGCTGTGGAACGCCGGCGACCGCCGCCTCGTCAAGTCGTTTCTCGGGCACGGGTGGGAGATCCTGGACGTCGACATGTATGTTGCTGTTGTACGTCGGACTGCGTCGTGAGCGCGGATGGGGCTGACGGAGTGGGGTGTAGCGCCAAGGATAGCTCCATGTTCGCGTCGTGCGGCGGCGACAAGTCGGTCTTCGTGTGGGACGTGCCGAGCGCGACGCTCCTGCGCAAGATGGCGGGGCACACGCAGGTCCGCCTACCTCGATGCTCGTGTCCGACGTGTGAGACTGACCCCGCGACCGCCCGCGTGTAGCGCGTCAACACGGTCGCCTTCAACGACACGGCGACGGTCCTCGCGAGCGGGTCGTACGACGCCACGGTGCGGCTGTGGGACCTCAAGTCCAACAACCGCGCGCCGATCCAGGTCCTCGGCGAGGCCAAGGACAGCGTCACGACCGTGAGTATCTGCGAGCACTGGATTCTGACCGGGTACGTTGTCGTTCTTCGCGGTGGTAAGGACGAGCGAGTGCTGACCGCAGTGACAATCTAGCTCTGTCGATGGCCGCGTCCGCACGTACGACCTCCGGTTCGGGACGACGACCGTGGACACGATCGCAGGTACACGCGCTCGTGTGCCTCAGCCCTCACTCCTCACTCACGCCCTCGCTCCCCGTAGCCCCCGTAACCTGCGCACGCTTCTCCGGTGACCAACAATGCACGCTAGTCGGCTCGCTCGACGGGCACCTGCGGCTAATCGACGCGACGACGGGCGAGCTGCTCAACGACTACACGGGGCACGTCGCGACGCAGTACCGCATGGCGTGCACGCTGGACCACCGCGACGCGCTGGTGCTGAGCGGCTCCGAGGACGGCGCCGCGCGCGTCTGGGACCTCGTGGACGCGTTCGAGGTGCAGCAGCTCGCGGGACACCGAGGACCCGTCCTCAGTGTCACGGCGCATCCGAGCAGGCTCGCGGCGGTCACGGGCGGCGCGGATGGGGTGTTGCAGTGGTGGTGGGCCGAGGACGAGTGACGGTTGACGAATATCAAAACTGTTTATAGTGTGTGTGTGCGACTCGATGAAAAAGTTTAGTCGAACGGCAGCCCCGCGCGCGGCTTCCCCTCGCGCTCGCGCGCCGCGATGGCGGACGGCAACCGCATGCCGCAGCAGACGGGGAACTGCTGCCCCATGGCGTAGACGTGGAGGTGTCCGTCGTCGGCCTCGAGGTCCTCGTCGCGGACGACGCGGCCCGAGACGTTGTCAAAGGCGAGGATCGACCCGAACAGAAAGTGCTGCATGATGGGCAGCTTACCCAGAACCTCGGCGCGGTACATTTTGCGCATGCCGGACTCGACCTTGGCCCACGACTTGACACCCGAGATGTCGTCGAGCATGGGCGAGTGCCAGCGCAGCGACGCCGTCTTGACGCTGTTGATGAACTGGATGCACCCGAGGTACATGTAGTCGGCCGCGAAGGCCTCGACGATCTCGGCGTTGTGGATCGATTTCGGCCGCAGGTGCTTGTGGTCGGCCAGCTGGCTCGCGCCGAATAGGAACGGGAGCGAGTGGTAGTCGTCAAGCCCCCACACGCCGTGCGACCCCGCGGGCTCCAGCCAGTACGTGAACTGCACCTTGCGCATCAGGTCAATGTACCGCACGAACACGCGCAGGATCAAAGCCGGCTTGTCGTCGTCGGTCACCAGGCCGAGCTTGTGCAGCGCGAGACTAGATTACGGGGAATGTCAGTATCGCGTCGCTGGGAGTGGGGGGAGAGGCAGACACGTACAGGAACGCCATGAAGTTGGCCTCGTGCCCGGTGCCGTAGTCGATGCGCTTGCGGTCGCCAAACGACTTTTCGAGGTACCGCGCGACCTCGGGCACCGCTTCGCTCGGCCGCACCACGTCCTCGAGGATCGACGGGAGTTGCTACGTTCACCCCACAACGTCAGCAACGGTGTTGCGACCAAGAGCGAACAGAGCGAACGGACCTGCTGCACGCGGTCGTAGAAGAGCCGGAACGCGGGGTTCCCGAACCGCGACTTGGGCTCGGCCTCGGCGGGCGTCGCGTCGACGAGCGCGTCAATGTCATTGAGCACGCGCACGAGGTCCGTGATCACCTAGACCCCCAAAACCGTCAGACATCGCCCTTGCAACAGACAGTCCGCAAAACCGTACGGGTCGCACAAGCACATCGTCCGACACCTTCCGGTTGCGCACCGCGTCGCTGCACGTCTCGATGAAGGCGACGAGGTCCGTGTACATGGGCGAGGCGTGGAAGTGCGCGAGGTCGTCGGGCGTGATGATGCGCCGCTCCGGGATCCGGAACCCGCCGGCCAGCTCGCCGGGCGTCGACGCCGGGATCAGGTCGGGCGCGCCAGCGGCGGTGGCGGAGGCCGGCACTGCGGGCGCGTCGGGGCGCGGAGCTTCCATCATGGTGTTGGTGCGTTGCAGGGAGTCTGTGGGTGCTGCGCTCAAGGCAGTCGGTTGGGGAGAAAGGAAGGGGGCGGTGCGACGCGCGCAAGCCGAGGCGTGGAGGGAGGGAAGTGAGCGGCGCTGACCTCAGCTGATATCGCGACGCGTCTCGCGGCCTCTCTCGAGAACGAGACAAACAAAAAGGCCTCTGCGGCGACTCATTCATTACATGGGATCAAACATGCGCAGGAGATCCGCCTGCGACACGCCGCGGGACCCGCCGTTCCCTGCCGTCGTTGTCGCCGCCCCGCCGCTGCTCCGGCCGAGCGACGCGAGCGATGCGGCCGAGGACGGGGACGATGCTGCGATAGGCTGCCATCCGGACGCACCGGTACTCGCTGCCCGCGGACCACCGCCACCGCCGGTCGCGAACCCGGCAAACGCGTCGCCCCACCCGCCCGCGCCCGACGACCGGTTCGAAGTGTCGCGGCCGCCGAGCGAGAGCGGCGCTGCGGCTGGGCCGGTCCCGCCGAGGGACGCGAGCGGGGGACCCGTGGGTCTAGCGACAAACGGGTTCGGCGCACGGGCCGCGGGCGAAGAGACCACCGCAGCCGGTGCAGCTCCGTTGCTGTTGAGCTGCAGCTGGGCGAGGTTTTGCTCCGCGAGATTACTCGCCGCCGCGGCCGTCGTCGCGCTCGCGACGCCCGCGAGCGGCGTGGGCCGGATCGGCGGCGGCATGAACCCGTTCGGGCCTGGCGCGAACGGCTGGCTGCTGCCGGGCGTGGACGACGGGCGCGGGGCAGCGGCGAACCCGTTCGGCCCAGGGGCGAACGGCTGGTCGCCGCCCGTCGACGGGCGCGAGGCCACGGAGCCGAGTGGTGGCACACCCGCGATACTCCCACCCGACGCCGCACCCGCAGCGGAAGGCCCGAGCACATCGCTCGTCGACCTCGCCATAGCCTCGACCTGCTTGAGCCTGCCGACCTGCGCCGCCTCGACCGCCGCGAGCATGCCGCGGACCTCGGCCAGGACGCCCGCAAAGTCGGCGACGCGGCAGATCGACGGCGCGAACGCGAGCCGCAGGAGCGCGGGCACGATCGCCGTCGCGACCACGTCGTGCGGCAGCGTCACGCTGCCCGCCTCGCCCGGCGTCGTCAGGTCGCGGTAGATGGCGGTGAGCCGGCGGACGTGCTCGCTGCCCTCGGGCGTCGACGGGAGCTGCGCCGCGGCGACGCGTAGGGTCGGGAGCAGCGAGTTCATGACCAGGTCGCGGTCCATGGCCGGCAGCGCGGCGTGCAGCGCCTTCAGCGCGGGCCCGATCAGATGCGGATTCGCCGGCGGGACGCCCGGCGCGGCGCCCGCGGGCGGGCCGAGGAACGATGCGATGCGCGGCAGGATCGCGGAGCGGATCTGGCCCGACTCGAAGTGGCGCAGGACCGGCATCGGTGCCGCGGACGAACGCGTGCTGGTATTCGCACCCGATGCCGCCGTTCCGCCCGTAGGCACCACGAGCGCGAGCTGCGCGAGCGCCGCCGCCTGGACGTTCGGGTGGTCGGCCATCTGGAGCGCCGTCGCGAACAGCGGGCCGACCTCGCGGCCGAACGCGCCGCTCGGCGCCAGGTGGTCGAACAGCGTCGCGACGTGCTGCAGCAGCGCGAGCGGGATGAGCGGCGGCGCCGTGACCGTGAACAGCGGGCGGATCGCGGGCAGGATGGTCTGGACAAACTCGCGCGGCGGCGTCGTTGCCGCGGCCGCCGTCACGCACGGGAGCGCGAACGGGACGAGCGACGGCGTCTTGAGCTCGCCCAGCAGCGCGGGCAGGAGTTTCCGCTGCACTATGCGCGGCGGGAACTGGGCCAGCGTCGCGGCGAGCTTCTTGAAGAACTGCGCCTTCTCGATGTCCGAGTGCGTCGGCAGGTCCTCGATGAAGCGCACCGCGGCGAGGAGAGGTGTCTGGAACACGGGGTGCTGCGCGAGATCGGCGAGTTTCGGGCGCGTGCTCGGGTCGCGGCGCAGCAGGTCGCCGACGATGCACTCGACCGAGGCCCGGCCCGTGCTGAAGGAGGGCAGGTGGTTGAGCGCGGCCTTGTAGGTGAGCAGGTTCGAGTTGGACGCGATGGGCGACTTGCCCTGGTGGTACAGCGCGTAGATGAGGCAGCCGAGCGCAAACACGTCGCTCTCGGGCAGCAGCGAGTGCATCAGCACGTACTCGGGCGACGAGAAGTCGAGGTTCGGCAGCGACAGCACGTTCGACGGCATGTTGTGCTCCGGGAACTCGGCGGTGTGCGTCGACGAGTACTGCTTCCACAGCGAGTACTGGAACCTGCACGGGAGATGTGTCAGCAGGGATCGCGTGTCGTGTGGGTAAGGAACGCGTACCCAGCGAGCTTCCAGTCGCCCTTGGCGTTGACGTAGATGGACTCGGGGACCAGGTTGGCGTGCACGAGCTTGGCGTCGTCGTGGCAGAAGCGCAGGCCCTTCGTCAGCTGCAGCACGCCCTTTTGGATCTACGCTCGCAAAGACCGGGTCAGCTCGCAGTCGCACGCGCCAGCAAGTCCCAAACGCACGCACCTCGAGCTCGTCCAGCTCGTACCGCTCGACCGACTTGTCGAGGGCATTGTCAAAGTTGGTATAGTTGCCGAGCACATTGCCGAGGTTCCCCATGAGTGGCTCGGTGACAAAGGCGAGCGTGGTGGCCGACTCGGACAGCGGCTCGACGACCTCGAGCAGGCACGGGTGGCGCAGGCGGCACAGCACCGTCACGTCGTGCCGCAGCAGGGCGATCAGCGCGTCCGGCTTCTCGCTGCCGAGCTTGCTACGCAGGTTGCCGTCCCACAGGTGCCGCTTCTCGATCAGGAACACGGACACGGCGCGGCCCGTCGTCTACCAAGGACGCCGTTGCGTGAGCGGGGGAGGGAGGACGTGATCCCGAGAGGCAAGCGACGGAGAACCTTCTTGGTGGCGTTGTAGACGCGCCAGCAGTAGCCGGGTCCGCCCGTGGCGACGATGCGTTTCGAGTCGACATCGTATTCGCGTGTGATGTTGTTTCCCATTCAAGTAGAGGGTGTGGTCGATCCGTTGCAGCGAGTCTGGGCGCGCAATTCATTGCCTTAAGTAGTTTGTGGAGAGAGCGAGCGCTGGCAACTAGAGGGAGGGTACCGCCGAGCAGTCCCTGCCCCTCGCGCGCGCGTCTCGCACAGGGCCTGCGCCACACCCGCCGTCGCCACGTCGAACATGACACGTGATATCAAAACGCGTCTCACACCTCGCGCGGCGGACGGCCGTCTCGCGGCTCTTCGATCGCTTGCGCTCTCCGCTTTTAATCGTGCTAAAACTACCATGGAGGCGACTGAACTTGAACGTGAACAACCGGGGTTCGGCGATCAAGCATGCTACGACGATGACGAGTTTGACGATTCGCAGGGGAATGAGGAGCATGAACTCGAAGCGAGCGGCATCTCGCACGAACAGGCTACCTCAAACGATGATCCATACGACCGTGAAGTCGCCGCTGTCACGGAGCGACTTGTCCTAGTTGAAACCCGTCCGCTCAAGGAAGTGCCGCGAGCGGGGCCGCTGGTCGTGAAAGTCGCCTTTGACGAGCCAAAGATCGAGAAGCAGAATTTGAAAACCGTGCCCGAGAAGACGATCCTTGATACCAGCGACGTACTCGAGTTGATCCAGCAGGACGACCAGCTGTACACTGTCACGGTACTCGTTCCGCGGTCCCGCCAATACCGGTTCGCTCACCACACGCTTCGGGTAGAACTCGTTGTTTCTGCACATTCAAGAATTTCATCCCTCCAGAACGCTTCGCCATGCGAGCATGACGACGCACCCCTACACGCTCGCGATCCTGACCGAGCACCTTCGCGCGCTCCGCCTCGCCGCGCTCGCGACGCTGACCGGCCCGCCCAACCGCGTCGTAACGGCCGTAACATGCGCTGTCTACTTCTTCATGCACCGGGTGTACCTCGCCTTCCACCGCGCATCCATGACGCGGCCGCCGCTGACCAAGGGCGACCCGACGGGTCCGATCGCGCACCACCACCGGCTCAGCGTGCTGCACATGCACCGCCGCATCGACCGCATGACCGAGGAGCGCGAGCTGGTGTCGTGGCGGTCCCGCTCGCCGTCGCCGTCGCGGTCGCCGACGGAGCAGTCGCGCGCGGCGTCGCCGGCGCCGGCGGACCACCGCCAGATGCGTGTCTTCACACCGCAGCCTGTGGCCAAGCCTGCAGCGCCCAAGAGTCGGCCAAGTACGCCCGCGCCGAAGCCAGGCCAGCCGCTCCTCCCGCGCGGCCGCTCGCCCGGCCCGATTATCGGGCATCCCGCCGGCCCTTCACCGCTGCGGCGGCCCGCCTGCCCGCCACCCTCGCTTCGGCGACCCGCGTCCGCGCCCTCAACGCGCTCGCCTACCCGCTCGCCCACGAGCCGATCCGACGCCAGCACCTCGCCGCGTACCCCACTCAGCCCGTCGTCAGCCTCGCTCTCCGCCGAAGCCCAGGCGCGGATCCAGACCAAGGCGCGCGAGCTCGCGTCCTCGCTCGTGTCCCGCGCGATTAAGTGGACGGCGCCGCCGCCGGCCACGATCCCCGCGGGCGGCGCGCGCAAGCAGTGGGCCGAGACGCGCGACGCGACCATGGCGGCGCTCGCGCAGGTGCTCCCGCACGTTGAGCGCGCTGTGACCGTCGTGCTCACGCTGCACGAGGAGGCGGCGGTCGGGCCGCATGTCAGTAGCGGCCCGGGGGCCGCGGGACGTGTGCGGGCGGTGTCGCCGGGGGCTAGAGTGTAGGCAGTTGATTGATTCCAAACAGTCCACGTTCGATGCGCTCGCGGTTGGAGGCACAGTGGTCGTTGCGAGGATGACGTCGATGAAGGAAGGTACCAGATCAACGTGGCCATCACGCGAACCTCGCGTGAGGCGGAACCTCAAACACCGCGGATGGTGGGCGTCGGGGAGCTGGGCGTCAGGGGTAGCCGCCGCTGCTGGCCGAGTGCAGATATGGGCGCCGCCTCGCCGCTTACACTCTCGCTCCCGCGTGGCAAATCCTCCCAGCGAATCGAATGAATCCAGCTCACGGTATCCACCCCCAGCGCGCTGCTGTACCCGCTCCTGCGCCTTGTGCGCCGCACGGCCCCGGCCCTGTAGTCGCCGAGCTTGAGCGTTCGCTACCGCCGTCGCCTCCTTCTCTTCCCGCAACGACCCTGAGCATTACGCGCCCGCACGTTCCTGCCAACTTGGCGCTTCATGTGGCCCCGCCTCGCGCGGATCCGGTTGCCCTTCCCGACCATGGCCATGAGGACCTCGCACCGTATCCTTCTCCTCATTTCGAGCATTCCAACCCTTCGGCCAGGGTCGCTGAGCTGAAGGCGGCGGAGAAAGGTGCGGCGCACGAGCGGAACGACGCTCTTGCAGCGGCCAGCGAGCTTACCCAGCGGCTCACCGAGTCGGAGAACCTGCGCGTTATGGCCGAGGGACGGGTCGCTTCCGCTCGTACGGAACGGGATGAAGTCGCCGACGCGCTCGCTTCCATCAACGAGCTTCTGGACGAAGCCCTGGCCCACAGGAAGCAACTTTCGCTGGAGCTCGCCGGCTCTCGGGCTCTGCTCGATCTCACTCGCCTTGATCTCGAGGAGCACGTCGAGTCGGCCAAATCGCGTGCTGCTGCTGCCGACCTCAAGATCGCGGAACTCGAAGCTCGCAATGCGCAGCTCGCGACGGAGCTCGACACGGTCAACGTCGCGCTGCAGCAGCTTCTCGATGATCGCGACGCACTCGCTGCCCGCTGCTCGTCCGCTGAGTCCGACAACGCTCAACTTACGTCGGACCTCACCGCCGTGCGCGCGGCCCGCATCGACGACGGCGCTTCGCTCTCCGCTGCGAATGCCGCCATGGCCGAGCTCCAGGCGCAGCTCGACGCGTCGCGGGCCAGCAATCTCGCGCTCGCGCAGCAACTCGAGTCGGCCGCAACGTCACTTGCTGCTGCCCAAACCAACGCCACGGACCTCGAGTCGTACCAATGAGCGGCTTGCTGCGGACCTTGACGCGGCCCGCGCCCAGCGCGTCGAGGAGTCGGCTCTACTCGATGCGGCCAAGGCCGACAGCAAGCAGCTCTCGGCGCAGCTTCTCGAGTCGCGCACGAGCTGCCTGGAGGCTAAGGATCGGTGCAGGCTCGCCGAGGCCGGCCGTGTTCGCGCCGAGGCGGACCTCGAGGAGCGCGAGTCGGCGCTCGCGCAGTCGCGTGCAGACCACGCTGGGACGACGGAGCTTCTCGCCGTCACGAATGCTGAGGTCATGGCACTCAACACCAAGCTGGCCAACCTGGACGTGTCGCGTGCTGCGGAGCAGGCCGATTTCGCTGTTCGACTCGCTGATCGCGAGCGCCGCTTCACCGAGCTGGAGCAGGGCGTCGCGGCCGTGGTGGTTGAGCGCGACCGCCTGCGCACCGAGCTTTCCCTGGAGCGCGAGCAGCACGCTTTGCTCAAGGACCAGTCGGCCGCGCTACGCGCTTCCTTCACCGAGTCCGCCCCGCTGCTCGACTCGCTGATTTCTCGCGCTATCGAGTCGGACGAGGCCACGGTTGCGCGACTGGACCGTCTCATGGAGGCCGCCACCGCTGCAGCTGTAGCGTCTACGACTCGCAAGCGCAAGGCGGTCGAAGACGACGACACTGCGGCCGCCTCCGCTGCAGACGGCGACCAGACGGACGATGATCCCGAGTACGAGGTCGAGGCGATCTTGGACGTGAAGCGCGCCGCCCGAACCGTCAAGTATCTTGTCGAGTGGGTCGGAGGCGAGACGACGTGGGAATACTTCTACAAGCTCAAGCACCTCGAGGAGCTGCTTGCAGAGTTCCACGCCAACAACCCGGACAAGCTCGACCTGCGCCAGCCGATGCCGCGCAGGAAGCAGAAGCTTGGGCATTGATTGGTAGCTTTTTGAACTTCTCGTCGCTTTTTCTATAGATCCGCTTGGCTTTTTATTGCTCCAGCTGGCTTGGAACGTCTTGGGTTACTTTGCCCATTTGCCATCAATCCGTGGGCATCGTGCAGGCTTGATGGGTAGCAGTTTGAGACCCGCTTACTCGAGTAGTATCGCTAGAG
Organism: Blastocladiella emersonii ATCC 22665; assembly: GCA_025594325.1. Lineage (NCBI taxonomy): Eukaryota > Fungi > Blastocladiomycota > Blastocladiomycetes > Blastocladiales > Blastocladiaceae > Blastocladiella > Blastocladiella emersonii. The sequence goes on along the minus strand of JANHCV010000015.1, from coordinate 393,107 downwards.
CACATGCGATTGGATCGCACAGAAGGAGGTTCTCGAACGAGGAGATAACGTCCATTCTATCACAGCTGGAATGAGCAATGGTCGCGTTGCGCCACACACGTGCGGTCAGGAAGGGGCGTTCGACCCGATCGCCGCGACGTTTTTGACCGCTCTCCCCTGGCTTTTTCCGCTCCTCCTCGATGGTCATACAACGAAGCAAATGAATCTGGATCCCGAAAACTACATGCAACGCGTTCCCGCTCTGCAGTCGGCGCCGTCAGCCGCCGAATTCGCTGCTTTGAAAGCCTCGCACGAAAAGGCAGTGCGCGAGCGAAACGAGGCCATCGCAGCGGCCGCCAACCTTACCCAACGGCTTTCTGAATCGGAAAAGTTGCGTGTTTTGGCAGAGCAGCGGGTTGTTGCGGCTCGTACGGAGCGCGACGAGGTCGCCGACGCGCTTGCGTTGTCAAACGACCTTCTGGAAGCAGCCGACACCCGCAACAAGCAACTTTCATCGGAGCTCGCCAAGGCCATGGTCCTGTTTGATTCTACTCGCGTCGACTTGGAAGGGCATCTTGAAGCTCCGCGTCAGGCTTACTGAGTCGGAGGCGATGCGTGGAGCGGAGACGGCCACTTCGGCCGTGCAAGTCACCAATCTCGATCAGCCGGCGCCTTTTGAAACGTGTACTTCGCACGCTGTCGAGCCAGACGCGGCAATATTTGCGCAATCAAGCGGTCCCATCCAGGCCGCCTTGGATGCGGCGCCAGCACAGCAGCCGTCCCGCAAACGCAAGGCGCCTATGGACGAGGATAAGCACGTTCCCACTCACCGCTCGAAACTCAAACACGACTAGTAGGTTTGAGACAACCAAGGCATCATGGGTTATTGCGCGCACCGTCCCTCGGACGGCATTTTCAGGAGAAGGTTCAAGAAGCGCACCTGCAAGAAAGAGTCAAGATCATCCAAGGAGCTCACCGGCGAGCACTGTGCGCTTCTCCACAAGCTTCACGCTCACAATCCGCATCAGCACGACCTGCGTAAGAAGCAGGGTGCTTGACCGCTCCCGCTGCTCGCGTTGAACGCTTCACCAAATAAATCTGTTAAAACTCTTTCCTCCTGGCAGCTTGCTCCGCGGCGCGAACTATCGGAGTGAGTAAGGCTCAATCATGTCTCAGCTGTAGGCGTCCTTTAATTGATGTTGATTCAGACTTGGTGCTTGCGATTTGACAGCCCATCAGGCTTTGCGACGAGAGAAAATAACTTCAGTCCTTCAAGCACATCTGGGATCATGTCCTGGAGGATCATGGTTACGAGCAGGTGGAAGTGCCGAGACGCGGATCCATACAACATTGACGGAGAGAGACCAGGCGTTACGCGTGACAAAAAGGGCAGGAACGCCGTGGTTGCTGATGGCGCTTGCCCGTTGACGCTTTGGTTGGATACAGATCCGTGAGCCGGGCACGGTAACCAAGTAAAACATTGAATTAAATGCTAATCAAGCGTGTAAGAGGGACATGGAGCACGAGCGCTCGGGCAGGTGCGAGATGAGATGCGCAAACTGATCGCGCAGCGCCACGCACGTGGTCAGGAAGGGGCTTTCGCACGGACGGTTTCGGCTCCCCCCCTTCCAAGTCACCATCCAAGATCTCTCGCTCCCCCTGCGCGAACAGTCAAACAACGAAGCGAATGAATATTACTCCCGGCAACTGGCAGCAACTTGCTCCCGCGCTGCCGTCGGCGCCTCCGTCCAGCGAAATCGCTGCCTTGCGAGCGTTGCACGACAAGGCAGTGCGCGAGCGGAACGAGGCCATCGTCGTGGCCAATAAGCTCACCCAACGACTCGCCGAATCGGAAAACCTGCGTGTTCTGGCCGAGCAGCGGGTTGTCGCGGCTCGGACGGAGCGGGACGAGGTCGCCGATGCACTTGCGTTGTCCAACGACCTTCTGGAAGCAGCCGATGCTCGCAACAAACAACTCTCATCGGAGCTCGCGAAGGCCATGGTCTTGCTTGGTTGTACTCGCATCGACTTGGAGGAGCAGCTCGAATCGGCCAACGCGCGTGCGACTGTTGCGGAATCCAAGGCGGTGGAACTCGAGTCTCGCGACGCTCAGCTGACTTCGGAGCTCGAAACGACCAAGGCTGCAGTCAAGCAGCTTCACGACGAAAACAGCGCGGTCACCGCCCGCTGCGCTGCCGCCGAGTCGGACAACGCCAAGCTTACATCGGATCTCGCAGCTGCACGCGCGGACCGAGAAAGGCTCGCACAGCAGCTCGTGGAAACGGCGCAGAAGCTCTTGACCGCCAACACCAAATCCAGCGAACTCGACGCGAAGCTTGCAGAGTTCGCGAAGGCGCTCGACGCCGCCCTTATGAACAGCGATGCTCAGCTTTCGGCCGCCGTCAACGCTCAGCTTTCGGCCGCCCATGCCACCATTGCCGACCTCCAGGCGCAGCTTGCCGAGTCGCGTGCCAGCAATCTCAACCTTGGACAACACGTCAAATCAAACGAGACCCGTCTTGCGGATCTCACGACACAGCTTGACCAGTCTTGCAATGATCGCGATGCACTTGCGCGGCAACTCGATTCGGTTGCATCCCGTCTCACCGCTGCCGACGACAAGGCCGCAGAGCTCAAATCTCTCAACGAGTGGCTTACCGCGGACCTTGCTGCGGCCCGAACTTACCCTAATGTTACTTCAGCAGAGCTCCGGGAGCTTCAAAGTGAGCTCCTAAAAAAGTTACCTGCCTTCCTTGCTTCGCTTGCCAAGACTACCCCGCTGGTCGGCAAGCTTATCTTGCGCACTCTCGAGTCGGAGGAGGCCAGACTTGCGCAGCTGGACCGCCTCATTCAGGCCAAGACGGCCGCGGCGGTGGCCGAGCAGCAGCAGCCCACCCTTACTCAGTTGAAGCCAGACGCTGCAGGGCCAGAGCAGCTGCAGCCGTCGCGCAAGCGTAAGGCGTCCATGGCTGACGACACGATCACCGTGGCCAGCACCGCGGACAGCTCACCAGCCAATGTCTGGAAGCCTAACCAGCCCGTCTGGGACGAGAACGGCAACGTGATTCGCGCCGTCTTTGCTGCGTTAGACGGCGTTCCCAGGTATTTGTTCATGGCGCCAGGCAGCGCTATAGTGCCGAAACGATACGACGAGCTCGTCGGCCAGCACTCGGCGCTCATTGACAAGTTCCACGCCCGCAATCCCGACAAGCCTGATCCGCGCAAGTTGCGGGCGCCTTGACCCGTCTTCGTCTCGTAATATAGCTGATTTGAACGCGCTGACCGCACTTATCGTCCATAAGCACCATCGACCGGAACTGGAAGCCGTTCCTGCGGGCATTTCGCGACTGCGGTCGCTGGCGAGGGCCCGCCGCCCTGCACGCGGCCACGGCGCTCCTCACGCTGAGCGAGTAGGACGCGGCGATGGCGCGTGTCACCAAAGGCTTCTTTGGGCCCTCTCGGACGTAATATTCAAGCGTGATGGGAAGAGATCGATGTGATCCACGGTGGTCATCCCTCGCGAGGGTCAACACCAGGGGTACTGTCAACACGCGGAGCGACGACGTGTGCGCGAAAGAGTGACTCGACAAGTTCACAAATCGCGATCACCCCGCTCACCTCACCGTCGCCCCTCCCTTCCCCTCCCTCTCCTCCTCAAACGGCACCCATGGATCACACGCAACTCGTTGCAGCCTCGGCGGCGGCATTCCAGTCGACGCTGGACGCGCTCGACGACCCGTCCGACTGGCCGGCGGCGCACAAGCACGCGGGCGACCTCGACACGCACCTGCGGTGCAGCATGTGCTACGAGCTGTACAAGACGCCGCTCATGGTCGTGGGATGCTGGCACACGTTCTGCTCGCGCTGCATCCGCGAGCGGATCACGAGTACCGATACGTCGTGTCCGAGCTGCCGGTGCGTTCGCTAGAGGGGACTGGATCGACGTCGTTGTGCTGACTTCGGGACGTGTAGGAGGGACATCAAGGAACGCGACCTCGTCCCGCACCGCGTGCTCGACGACATTGTCGAGTCGTTCCGCCTTGCGCGCCCGGGCCTGCTCAAGGCCGCGAACGCACCTGCACCCGCTGCCGCCGCCGCTGGATCTCGATCCACGCCATCGTCCTCGACCCGATCCGCTGCCGCTGCCGCGGTATCCACCCCGCCGTCCGCCTCCCGCGCTACCCGCCCCCGCCGCGCCGCCGCCTCGTACGCCGCCATCCCCGACGACTCGGGCTCCGAGAGCAGCACCAGCAGCAGCGACAGCCTGCCGCCGCCGACGCCGGGTCCGCGGAAACGCGCGCGGCCGAACCCGGCGCCAGCCGACGAGGACGATGACCCAGACATTGTGATCGTCCGCGACACGCCGGCCGGCAACGGCGACGACGGCGAGGATGACGACGACGACACGTGCTTCGTGTGCCACGAGCGGTACCCGGCGGGCGTGTCGAGAGACGCGCACGTCGGCGCGTGCATCGACTTGCAAGAATCGCGCGCGGCGGCACCCGCGCGGCCCGCCAAACGCCCGAAACCCTCCCCCGCCCCCGCCTCCCCCTCCTCCACCCCTTCCGCCTACACCGACTCGTCGGGCATCCCGACGAAACGCCTACCGCGCGGCTTCTACTCGGTGTACAAGGACGCGCAGCTGCGCGCGCTGCTGGACGAGCACGGGCTGCCGACGACGGGGCGGCGCGACCAGCTCATGGACCGGCACCGGCAGTGGGTGCGGCTGTGGAACGCCAACATCGACGCGCCCGTGCACCGCCGCGACACGGTCGCGCAGCTCCGCGACACGCTGGTCCGCGAGGAGCGCGCCAAGGAGGACGCGGCGGCCGCGACGACCGCGTCCAAGTTGTTCCGGTCGTCGTCGACCCGAGCGGCGGCGGCGACTGCGGCGCGGCAGGTGGTGACAATGGACGAGGTTGAGGACGACGAGGTGACGGACTGATACAAACTATAGTAACTTCGCACACAACACACACCTCCTTACTTCTGCAGATACTTCGCGAGCGGCTCGCCCAGCACGCCCTCGATCTGGCGCACCGCGGCGGCCGTGACCTTCTCGCACGCCTCGTCCTCGAGGCACTCGGCGACGGCGGGGATCGTCTCGGGGAGGAGCGTGAGGTACCCCTCGCCGATGGTCTCGAACAGCTGGCCGACGGTCGCGATCGCGGCCTTGCGCCACGCGAGCGCCGTCTCGTCGTCGACGCCAAACTCGTCGGTGAGATCGACGCGCGTGGCGCCGAGGACCGCGGAGTGGAGCACCTTCCACGCCTCGTCGCCGTTGACGGTGACGGCGATCTGGACGAGCGCGGCGGACGCGGCGGGGGCGAGGGCGGGGACGCGGAGGGCCGACACGAGCGACGCGGCAAGGGGCTCGAGCTGCCCGGCAACGGCCGCCACGGTATCGTACAGGGCGCACTTGTGCAGGGCGCCGATCGCGTGGGTCGCCGCGTCGATCGTCCCCTTGGCGTCGGGCGCGTCGACGGCGGCCGCGATGGTCGCGATGGCGTCCTCGAACGCGAGCGCCGCGTACCCGACGAGCAGGTTCTTGATGGCGTCGAACATGGCCTCGAGGACGTGGAAGAAGGCGGCGCGGCGGGGCGCGGGCTTCTCGCGGACCCACCGGAGCAGGTGCGCGAACAGCGGGCGGAACAGGTCCTCGTTGAGCTTCATGACGAGGGCGACGACGGCGGGGAGTACCGAGGCCGAGTACGGCGCGTGGTCCAGGAGCGCCAGGAACACGCGGTGGAAGATATCGCCGCTGAACGCCTTGACGCCGTCCTTGGGGAGCGCCGCGACGACATGCGTCGCGAACTGGACGAGGGGCTCGGTCTCGGGCGCCGCGCCCGTCGCGGGGAGCGCGTCGACGGCCGTGTACAGGGCGGGCAGGACGTGGCGCGGCGCGACGTGGGCCGCGATGAGCGCGGCGACCTCGTCGAGCTTGGCGTGGAGGAGCTCGACCTGCGGGTTGACGACGGCGACCTTGGCGGCGCGCATGGCGAACACGGACGCGTAGATGCGGCCGAGGTACGGCGACAGGAACGCGTGGAGGTGGCGGACGCACTGCTCGAGGCACGCCAGCGCCGACAGGCGGTTGAGCACGTGCTGCTGTTTCTGGGCGAAAAAGTCGAGCAGCGCGGGCATCCACGCGTTGAGGTGCTTGACGGTGCGCTGCTTCATCTGCGCGACCATGTGCGACAGGCACACGAGCGCCGACGCCGTGACGGCGGGCGCCGACCCGTTCGTGACCTGGGCGAGAACCACGGGCATGCAGTCCATGAACGCCTGCGTGTGGGCGGGCTGCGCGGCAAAGTGGACGCACAGCTGCTGGATAGCCATGAGCCCGAGCTGGGTCATTTCGGCGTCGTGGTGGAGCTTGGCGTCGGGCGAGAAGATCCAGAGGACCGCGGGGAGCGTGGCGAGGAGCGTGGCGCGGTACTTGGCGACGGTGGCGGCCGACAGGTGGCCGACGCGGTCGTTGAACATGGCCACGGCGCGCTTCTGGACCAGCGCGTTCGGGTGCTTCCACAGGTCGGCGGCGACCGCGAGGAACGTGTTGAGCGACAGGAGGTGGTGCACCTTGTCGAGGACGCCGTACGCGAGCCGGAGCACCGGCTTGTTGTCGGCCTGGTGCTGCACCAGGATCAGCAGCGCCTCGATGAACTGCTTGACCTCGCCCTCGACCTGCGACTTGCTGAGCCCGTTGATGAACGACCGCATCAGCAGGTTCTCGTCAATGAACATGAGCACCGGCGGCCGGATCTTGTCGAGCGCCGACAGCGGGATGATGCGGTCGTCCTCCTCCATGAGCGCCGCGGCCGCGGCAGCGAGGGCCGCTGCGCGCGGCGACTTCTTGCGGCGGTTGGGGAACTTTTCCTTGGCCGGGACCGCCGCGACGGCGGGCTTGGCCGCAGCGGCAGCGTCACCGCGGGCCGCGGGCCGGATATCGGCGTCGACGCACATGCGGGTGAGCTGGATCATGGCGCCGAGCTGTGCGGCGACGCCGAACTCGGCCGAGAGGAGGAGGCAGAACTCGAGCATCTTGACGTGTTCCTGGGCGAGCAGGAGGGCGAGGAGCGCGTACAGGTACTCTTCGCCGAGGGTGCGGACGAGCGTGGTGTAGAGGCGGAGGCGGCGGTGGCCGGGGATGTGCGAGTAGGCGTCGGTGAAGGTCTGGAGGAGGGTCTTGGTGTTCTGGGCCGAGAGGAGGAGGGCGGGGATGATCTTCTCGATGGTTGTCTCGACGACGTTGAACGTGTACTCGTCGTCCTGGCGGAGCACCTTGGCGCCCATGAAGGTGAAGATGGGCATGACGTTGAGCAGCACCTTCTCCGAGCACAGCGGCGCCAGCGACGACAGCACCATGAACAGCGAGTTGTGCGTCTGCGGGTTGTCGGTGGACCGGATGCACGACACGAGCACGTTGATGCGGAACGCCGACTCGTCGAGCCCGGCCTTGGACACGTGCAGCAGGTCGGCCAGGATCAGCTGCACAATGTAGTCGTACTGGTCAAACTTGCCCTGCGCCGGGTGGTTGCTGATCACCTCGAGCGTCGTGAACAGCGGCGCCACCAGCAGGTGGCTGTCCTCGACCTCCTTGTACGACACGAGCTCGAGCAGCGACGTGAGCTTGCCGAGGCGACGGTGCATCGCGGGCTCGCCCGTGTTGACACGCTTGGCCGCGTTGCCCGTATCGGCCGCCTCACCACTACCCGCCACGGCCTTGTTGGTATCGGCGGCCGCCTTGGTCGTGATCAGGAACATGAACATGTCGACGAGGGTCTCGACGGCGACGGGGATGCGCTTGAGGACGGCCTTGGCCTCGAGGACGACGTCCGAGATGGGCGACTTGGACACGATGTTGAGGAGCACGTAGAGCACGTCGTGGTGCTGCTCGGGCGAGAGCGACTCCCAGAGCTTGGGCGTGATGCGGGTGAGCGTGGCCTGCTGGACGCGCGCCAGGGCGGGCGTCGCGTACCCGTTGAGGAACTGCTTGACCGTCTCGAACGACTCGGAGACCATGACCTTGGCCGCGACGAGCGGCGTGATCGAGTGGATGAACTGGACAATCACGTCGACGAGCGGCGAGTCGGCCGCCGTGTACAGCTGCGGGGCGGGCTTCTTGCCCGCGGCCTGCTTCTCGGCGTTGACGAGCTGGTCGTGCCGCGCGCGGAAGTGCATGTGCAGGTTGAGGAACACGTGCTTGGAGTCGACGCGCTGGAGCACCTTGAACCACGCCGACGTGGTGCCGAGGTCGAGGTACGGCAGGTGGCTGAGGAACGCCGTGAGGACCGCCTCGAACCGACGGCGGTACCCGAGGTGCTGCACGGCCTCGGCCGACGCCGCGAGGTCCTTGGCGAGCGCCGCCTCGAAGAACTCCTTGAGCAGCTTGGGCTCGACGTACACGATATCCTTGGCCCCGCTGTACCCGATGGGCGACACGGTGACGATCTTCTTGCCCGCCTTCTTGGCCATGAACGGCGCCGCGGCGTACGCGGCCACAAGCTCGCGGAGCACCTCGACCACGGCCTCGCGCACGCCGCAGTCCTCGCTGAGGAGGCACGGCACGACGTGCGGGAGGAGGACCTGGAAGTCGGTCCCGGGCGACGCGACGTGCATGAACTTGCGGATATACCCGAGCGCGCGCACGACGACCGTCGGGGTGGTCGCGCGGAGCGCGGGGCACAGGTAGGCCAGCGCGGTCGCGCCCGTGAGCATGCGGTCGACGCGCGGGAGCGCCGCGGCGAACATGGCGTCGGGCAGGGCGAGCACCTGGACGAAGGTGCGCTGCGCGGCGCCGTGCCGCTTGTTGGCGAGGGCGAGCGACAGGGCGCGGTCGCGGACGTCGGCCGACGACGCGGGCGCGATCAGCGCGAGGACGGGGTCCATGACCGCGTCGATGTTGGCGGGCGACACCCACGACAGGCCGCTCGTCGCGTACGCCTGCTGCGCGAGGAGCGCGGCGATGGTGGCGACGGACGGCGTCACGGGCTCGAGCGCGTACTGCACCTCGGCGGCGAACCAGTCGGCGTGCGCGGCCTGGACGTGGCGCAGGTACAGCGTCGCGTCGCGGGTGGCGGCGGCGTCGAGCGTGCCAGCGCGGAGCAGCGAGTCGACGGCGCGCACGGCCTCGACGGACGGGTGCGTGAGGGCGTGGGCGACGACGGCGCGGGCGAGCGCGGGGCCGGCGTGCGTGCCGACAAACGCGACGAGCGCGGGCGACGCGAGGACGGCGGGGATGATGTCGCGGTGCTTGCGGTCAAACGCGTCGACGACCGAGGTAGCGAGCACGGCCGCGTCCTCGGCGAGCACGTTGGAGGCGTCGAGCTCGGCGTCGGCGAGCTGCGCGGCGAGGTGCTGGACGGCGGCGAGGCAGTAGGCGTCGGACGGGTGCTGGAGGGCGAGGAACAGGGTGGTGCCGAGGTCCTCGATGAGGGCGTGGACCGTGGAGCCGAGGCACTGCTTGACGACGCGGAACACGGCGGTGCGGCGGTCCGCGTCGTCGCCGGCGGCGGCCACGTGTGCGGCGACGGTCGCGTCGAGCTCGGCGCTGTACCGGCCCTGGAGCTGGCGCAGGATCGGGGCGGCCGCCTCGGCATCCGCTGAAGACCCGACCGAGACCTCGAGCACGGCGCGCACGAGGAAGACGATCGTGTCCGAGGGCATGCGGATGCTGGCGTGGGTGAGCAGGTCGTGGAGGTCGGCCCACTTGCGGGACGCGACGAGCGAGCGGACGAGCGCGTGCAGGAAGGGCCCGCAGCGGTACTTTGCGGTGGCGAGGTCGAGCGTGGCGAGGGCGCCGGGCAGGGCCATGACGTGGGTCAGGGGCTCGCAGTCCTGCGGGAAGTTGGGCTGCGACTGCGACAGGCACACGAGGGTCAGGATAGCCTGGGGCGTCTCGGACTGGGCGTGCTTGACGATGGTGGCGACGAGCTCGTTGAGGACGCGCGCGGCGAGCGAGGTGCGGGCGGCGAGCTGGCACAGCACGAGGTAGTTGCTGAAGCGCCAGTCCTGTTGGTTGTACGGGTGTCAGCGATCGGGGGGTATGAGGATCAGAGCGCGAGTGAGAACAAACGGACCTTGTTGGTGCTCGCGATACCGTGGAGGATGAAGGGCATGAGCAGGGTGGCCGTGTCGGCAGTGACCTCGTTGATCTGGGTCACGTAGCAGACGAGGGTGGTGGTGTAGAAGGTGAAGGCGGTCGAGAAGGGGTGCTTGGCGCGGACGCGGTCCTGGACCGTGCTGCAGACAAAGTCGACGAGCGAGCGGTCGGTGAAGAGTCGGCGCAGGAAGAAGAGGCGGTCCATGGGCTTGGCCGTCTCGACGACGCGGGCGAGGAAGGCCCAGCGGGCGAGTTTCGGGGACGCCGAGAGGTCGAGGGTGGTGAGCATGGCCGTGAACTGCTTGGACTCGTAGTAGGGCAGGATGCAGGCAATGACCGACTCGACGTTGAACTCGTTGATGCGGAAGCGGCGGATGAGCCACTCGAGGACCTTGCCGGCGGGCTTGAGCAGGAAGTGCGGCGACAGGGCGAGCAGGGCCGAGTGCAGGACGGCGTCGAGCGACTTGTTGAAGGCGGCGTCGCGCAGGACGCGGTCCGTCTCCTTGGCCGCGTCCGAGAAGAGCGGCTGCTCGAACTGGCGGAAGCGCTTGTCGATCTGGACGAGCTCGGCGAACCCGTTGCTGCCGATGCTGAACATGGTGTCGAGGTCATAGGTGGCGGCGACCTTGGGGTCGAACAGGAAAGAAGGGCGCAGCTTGCCCTCGAGCCGGCCCTCGCCCGTGCCGAAGGTGAACTCGGGGTTGGCCAGCGCCGACAGCTGCTTGGCGAGTGACGACGTCATGGTGGTGGTGGTTTGTCGGTGCACGCGCGCGTGCGTTGCGGGGATCAAGCCGATCCGATGCAGGGGGAGCGCGACGAGTTCGCGAGGGTGGTCGCTGCGTCGCGTGTGGTCGTGTTTGGTCTCCTCACCTGACCCCACCTGCTTCGTTGACACGCAGTCTTCGCGTTGAATTTTTTGACTCCACTTTTTTTGTTCGCGTCTCTCACCGCGCCTCTCGTCGCCTGGCCTGTTCTCCCCTGCCTCGTTCAGCGATCGTACTGGATGAAGCATCATCCGATGAAGCTTGACGTTGTCCGACCGCCCCCCACGCTGAACGGAGCCTCTGAGACAAGTCTCCCTGGCTGAGCACGCTGCTCGCTTGAGCGTTGAGGGACAGTGAGCGCGGCCACCGGCCATCGATAAGGTGGGGCAACCCGGCAGGACGCGCTCGTCCTTGGTCAGCGGGGGCGGCCAAGCCATGCAGCGCAGAGGCGGCGGCAGCGGCGGTGAGTGCCACGTCAGCACGAGGGCGAGCGAGTGGGAGGACAGGACCCGAGCGGACCCGACCGCGGCGCAACGCGAGCCCACACGAGGATGACTCGGCAACGCGGAGACGGCACGAGGTCGGCGCCGGTTCGGTTCGAAACGGAGGGCGGGTGCCGGTGGAGGCCCAGTGGAGGCCCTGCAAGTCCCTGCCGCCAGCCCCCCTTGTTGTGGTCCGCTGGCCGGATAAGGCGACCGCCCGCCCGCCTTCTCTTCTCCCCTCCTCCCTCAACTGCCCTCGACTCTTCTTCCTCGACTCTCTCTCTCTCTCTCCCCGCACTCGACTTTGCGAACCCATCATCACTCGTTGCGCTCGCACCCCCCGATCCACCCCCGTCCCTGATCCGCCACCACCATGCACTTTGCCGCCGCGCGCCCGACCGTGGGCAAGCTGTGGCACGCCTTTGCGCAGGCGGGTCGCGCGCCGACGACCGCGAGCACCGCGCAGCAGGGCGGCCGCCAGCTCTTCTCGGTGTCGCAGTCCAACAACTCGACGGTGCTGCAGTCGGCGCTGCTCAAGGGCGACGACCACCACCACCATGCCGACCACGCCGACGCCGTGCGGCTGCGCATCCTTCAGGCGCGCGCGCGGTTCGCGGCCGCCAACGCCACCACCGCGCCGTTGCAGGGGACTGGGTTCAACCGCGCGCCCGGATCGTCGTCCGTCCTCGACGCCGCCCGCGAGGCCGCGGCCGCCGCGCGCACGTCGGTCGTTACGGCTGGCGCGCCGGGGCTGTGGACGCCCACGTCCGCGTCCTCGTCGGCCGATCTCGCCGTCCCGAGCCTCGAGCCGCACCACCAGGACCTCGTCGCCGCCACCGCCTCGCCCGCCGACGCGTCGACGGTCGCCCTTCTCCGCCTCCTGGCGCGCGAGCACGCGACGCTGCTCGCCGACGCCTCGGCGTCCGGCACCGATCCCGTCGCCGATGTGGTGGCCAAGCTGCACCAGCTCCTCGCCGCGTCATCCCCCGCTAGCCCCGAGCAGCGCCGCGCGCTCGTCCTCGCCGTCCTGGCCGACGCGGCCCGCAACCTGCTCGCGGACCCGGCGGCCGCCGCGCGCCTGCACCTCGTCGCGCAGCGCCTCCTCGCGCGCATGGGCGACCTCGACGCGCTGCGCGAGTGGAAGAAGCTCGCCAACCCCAAAGCTAACGCGAACGCGATGATCGAGGCGTCGCCGCCCGCGTCGCCCGTGCCCCAGGTGCTCGAGCCCGTCGTCCAGCAGCAGCAGACGATTGAGTTTGCCGCGCCTGCCCCTGCCGCCGAGGCCGACGCCATCCACGAGGCCAGCCAGGCGCAGGCCGAGCGCGACCGCAAGCCGTACCTCGAGTTCAAGTCCAACGAGCTGCTCTCGCTCGCGCGCGGGCGGCAGCTGGCGCCGGCGATGCAGGTATTCAGCGCGCTGACCGCCAAGTCGCTGACGCCGCTCGGCGACGCGACGCACGCGTACCTCGAGCTTCTCGCGGGCCACCACCGCCTCGACTCGGCCGATGCGGCGTTCCGCACCCTGCACGCCATCGAGGCCGCGAGCGCGGCGTCGCCGTCGAAACTCGCGCGGCACCAGTACTTCCTGTACAACTCGTACCTGTCGGCGTGCTGCACCGCGGGCCACGGCGACCGCGCGCTGACGCTTTATGCGGAAATGAAGCACGCGCTGGGCCAGCTGCCCGATCTCCGCACCATCACGCGGCTGTTCTCGGTGCTCGCGAAACGGCCGACGGACGCGCGCGCGCTCGCCGCCATGTGCGACGTGCTGGGCGACCTCCGCGCCGCCGGCATCGCGCCGTACCCGCTGCTCTTCAACCTCGCCCTCTCGCAGGCCGTCGCGCAGCGGCAGCGCGCGACCGCCGACTCCCTGTTCGCGCAGATGCAGGCGGCCGGCGTGGTCCCGACCGCCGTGACGTTCTCGACGCTGATCAAGGGCGATCTCGCGGCCGGCGACACCGGGCGCGCGATGGCGCGGTTCGACCTCCTGTGCGCGCACCCGCACGCGCAGCGGTGGGCGCCGCACGCGGTGCGCGCGCAGTTCGCTAACAGCATCGGGCCGTTCAACGCGCTGATCCAGCACCACGTGCACACGACGCGCGACGCGGAGAAGGCGCACGGCGTGTTTGCCGCGCTCGAGCGCCAGTTTGTCCCCGTCGTTGCGCCCACCGGGTTCACGCTGCACCTCCTGGTGGCCGCGTGCATGCTCGAGCGGGACAGCAAGGTGGCGGTGCGCCAGGCGACGGACCTGATCCGCCGTATGCAGGCGCAGTACCACCTTCGGCCCAACGCGTCGCACTTTCTCCCGATCCTCGAGACGCTCGCGCACCGCGGCGAGTGGGGGTTGGCCCGGAACGAGGTCGTCGACCGCGCCATGCGCCGCGAGTTCCGCGTCGAGGCCCGCGGCGAGGCGATTGAGGCGCTCGTGGCGCAGGTCGTCGCGCGCACCTCCACTTGATGTTCTACACTAGCTATTGTATACCGACTCTTGTTACACTATTCATCGAGCGCGTAGTAGACGACGCGACACCGCATGGTGCACCCGGAGCACGGGAACACGGCGAGCTGCGCCTCGAGGTCCGCCACGTCCACCACGATCTCGCCGCCGCACCGGCACGGGTACGTCCACCGCACCGGGCACGGGTCCTCATCCGCCGAGTCGGACGGGTCGTAGTGCGGCGTCATGTCGTCGAGGTCCACGTCAAAGTGCGGCTCGGAGGTCGCGCGCTCGGCTACACGCGCGGGGCGTCAGCGGTCGCCCACCATTCGGATACAATCCCCCGATAAGCGTACTCTTGGCCCACTGATCGTACGCCGCGCGTGCCTTCGGGTCGCCGAGGATCCGGTACGCGTCGGCGATCGCCGCGAACGCTCCCGCATCCCCTCCTCCCTCACCGCCAACCTGCTGCTTGTCCGGGTGGTGCTCGAGCGCGAGCCGGCGGTACGCGGCGCGCAGGGACTCGGGCGTCGCGGCGGACGGGTCGGCGATCCCGAGCACGCGGTACAGGCCGAGGCGGAACCCGGCGGGTGGCGTATTATTGCTGGAAGTCGTCATGAGCGCAAGTTTACATGGGCAAAGTGGAGCTAACGAAAGGGTAGGGAGGGCAGGGCCCGCGAAGCGGCGGAGGAGGCGCGGCACCTGGCGGACCAGGGGATCACGTGCGCTGCGTCCATGCGCCTCTTTGCGCGGCGGCTCAGCTCGGTTCCCAGCCGGCCATCGAGGCGCACCACGCCTGCCTGCCCGCTCTCCGTCCCCGCGCTCCCGATCCGCTGCTCCTCGTGCTCCGCGCCGAGATCGCCGTGCGCGTCGTGGTGCCTCACGGCCGCGCGCAACGCGCGCTGGGAGCCGATGGGTCGGTCAGGCCCGCGGGTCGTGGGACGCGGGACCCATCGTGACCGTGGTCGGTCGGCCGTGGGAACCGGCGTTGCGGGAGCGCGGGCGGGCTTGTTGTGTTTGGGTCTCGCTTGACTTGACTGACTCAGCGCAACGCGACGCGGGCGGACCATCAACAACGGGGAGGGAAGGTCGGCGGACACCGATACAAAAACGCGACGGGATCCGTTCCGCCGGACTCGACGCGACCGCGGCCCTGGTTTTGGAAACCCCCCTCTCCCCTCCATTCTGTCTCCTTCTCCCTACCATCAACAACAACGTGAACAATATTAGCCAGCACCCACCATGGATCTGCTACCACCACCACTGCCGTCTCCCACCTCTGCTACGATGCATCGACCCCACGCCGACGACGCGATGGAGCCAAGTGCCCCGCGGCATCCAGGGCACCACCCTCATCATCATCGGCGCATGGGCAGCAAGGACCTGCACGACGACCTCGACGACCTACGCGCGCTGGCTCCCACCTCCACCGCCGATGCTGTCCCCGCACCACCACCACCATCGCACTCGCGCGCGCGCCATCGCCGGCGGCAGCCGCGTCTACGGCGTCGTACGCCCTCACCCACCCGTTCCTTCCTCCCGGCACTCCCACCATGGCCCGCGGTCCTGTCGCTCGCCGCGCAGTGGACGGGCGTGCTCGTCGCGTCGGTCGCGTGGCACCTGTTCGGCGTGCGCTTCGACACGTGCCTGCGCGCCGCCGTCGCCGCGGTGCTGCCGCCCGGCCCGCCCGACGCGTACGGGATCGCGGGCGTCCGGTTCAAGCGCGATCTCGGGGCCGCGGGGGTGCGTGCGCATGTCGACGTGCCCGTCTACGTCTACGATGGCGAGGACGTGGGCGAGGGCGACGTCCGGCTGTCGCCGCCACCGCCGCCGCCCATGCCGCAGCAGATCGTGCGCGGGTGCCGGTGTGGCCGATGCTACGCGCGGCTGTACGTTGGCGGGTGTTTCAGGTGGCCGAGAATTCGCATCGCTGACGGCTGGATTTGGACCGCGTGTAGGCTATAATCGCGCGCCCTGCATCCCCGGACGCGTCCATGTCGTGCGCGCGTCGCTGTTTTTGAAATCGTACTATCTCACCCCGTCCCGTATCTGTCTGCCTCCCTCCGTTGTGTCTCTCGCTTGCTCGCTCGGTGTCGCTTACCTCTATATATCATCACCCGTTTGCCCTCCAAAAACACGCCAACTCAGTGGTTGAACACGTCCGCGTGCACGTCGTAGTGCAGCGACATGCACTGCGGGCGCGCGACGGCGAGAAAGTGTTTCCGCCACATGACCACGAACGCGACGACGGGGTCCTGGTCGGCCGGCAGCGGGACGGGCCGCACCACACCTACCTTCCCCGTGGGTCCGTGTGCGCCGTTCGCGGACGGCGGCTTCTGCCCCGTCCCCATCTCGAGCGTGTCGGGTACGCCGTGGGTGGCAAACACGGCGCGCGCGCGCTCGGCGAGGACCGCGCGGACGACGGCCTCGCCGTGCTCGACGAACCCGGGACCGCGGACCACGTCTTTCGACTCGGCGAGCGCGCGGAGGTCGTGCTCCGCAATCTCACCGTCGCCCAGCACCGCGCGCACCTTGCCCCACAACTCCGCGCACGCCTGCTCCGGGATCTTGGCGCGCGGGTTAAGCAGCGCGCCCGCGGCCTTGCGCGCGCTCCGGACTTGTTGGGATGCGGCGATCCACGGCGTGCCCTCGAGCGGGACCCCGTAGTGCGCGGCGAGCGTCGCGCACGCTTTGCGCACCTGCGCGTCGTACGCCGCGTGGCACGGGATGCAGACGGGGAGCGTGTCGAGGTTGCTATGCGATTTCACGCACAGCGGCAGGTGCCGCCGGTACTGGTGCGGGACCACGCTCACCGTGATGAGCGAGTCGGGGGTCCCGCAGATCACGCAGTGCGGGGTCTTGGACTCGAGGTACCACGCGTCGGCCGCACGGCCCGAGCCCGCGGGGGTGAAGGTGAGGGCGATTGAAGGTGGGTCGGTGTCCCCCAGAGGGCGAGCGAGGTCGCGCGACAGGTACCAGTTGACCTTCTTGCGCGCGCACCGGAAGAGCAGCGTGACCCCGTCGGGCGCGTACACGCTGCAGTTCTCGTACAGCGGCCGTTGCCGCGGCGGGTGCGGCAGGCGCTTGGGCGGGCGGGTGGTGGTGGACGCCGGGGCGGGGTCGATCTCCATCAGCTCATCGTCGTGTTGCATCGAGTCGTGCGGTTCCATGGTGGGGTGTGGGGTTGAGGCAGGGGAGCGGGGAAGAGGCGAGGAGAGGAAGGATCGGTGGCGCTCGTCACATGCCGGGTGCGAGACACGGCGCGGCGCGAGACACGGCGGCGGCGACGCGTCTCTCACGCTCACGTTCGCCAAGGCACACGCATCCCGCCGGCCCGCACTGCTCGCCAGGAGAAGCGCTCGATCGCACCCTTTCTCTCTCCCCCGCACCCTCACAATACTGCAATGCCACACCGAAAAGACGCCTACGAGCCGCACTTCAGCGTGCAGCTGATCCGCTACGCGCGGCGCGACCCGGGCGACGGCCACTCGGGCCTGCGGTGGGTGGACCTCAAGTACGGCACCCCCGCCGACTCGCCGCACTACCCGACCGTCGAGATCCGCCCGCGCGCCCGCGCCCTGCTCGTCCGGGACCTCGGCAACTCCAGCCCGCCGCTCCTCCGCAGCATCGAGAGCATGCACGAGATCCGCGACGTGGGGAAGAAGGTCGGTATCGAGCCGATTTCGCGGAAAGCCGTGCTCCAGCTCCGCGAGCAGCTCGTCGTCGAGGCCGGCGAGATGGCGGCACGGCTCGCGGCGCTCGACGCGGCGGTCGGCGAGATTGACGACTGTATCGCGGTCGGCGCGGACGTGCACGAGGCCGTCGTCGAGCGTGCGCTCGACCTGCTTCTGCCCGTCATGGAACAGGTCGAACCGGGCGAGGCGTCCTCGCTCCCGCTGTCCCGCTCGGCCGCCTCGGACACGTCCGCGCTCGGGCTGTCCTCGTCGCCGTCTATTGACCACCACGGCGGCGCCGCCCCGACCTCGCCGCTCACCCCGATCCCCGCCGTCGGCCGCATCATCATCCCGCCGCCCGCCACCATCGCCGCGCCCGTGCCCCTGCACGCCCTACCGCCGCTCTCGCCGCCACTCCAGCCCGTCTCCCCACCACCACCTGCCACCTCCTCACCGCGCCTCAGCGTCGCGAGCCACTTCAAGCGGCTCGTCAAGTCGCGCAGCGCGAACCCCGCGCCCGCCTCCTCGTCGCCGCTCCCCGGTACCATCACGATCCCACCGTCGTCGCCCGAGGCGCCGGGAAGCGGCGCCCTCGACGGGTTGATCGGGGTGACGGAAACGAACGGCGTGCCCGTGTGCGCGCTGCGGGTGCTGCTCCCTGAGCATCCGATGGTCGGGAGCAAAGGGATCCATACCCTCGCGCACCACACGGCCAAGGACGTGTGCGCGCTCGTCCTCGGCAAGCTCGGCGGCGAGTCGTCGCACGCGGCCGCTGCCGCGGTTCCGGCGCCGGCGGATGAGTATGAGCTCTACATGGCCGTCGACAAGGGTACGCTTTCACCTCTCCTCCTTCAAGCCCACGCTAACCACCAAGTGTAGACGAGCGCGTCCTGCAAGACACCGAGCTCCCCTTCTGGCTGATCGTCGAGCACATCTACAAGAACGTGCGCTTCTCTTTACGCAAGCGCGTCACCTCGGGCGTCCTGCGCGTCTTCTCGTGCCTGCACACGGCCGCCACAACGCAGGTCTTCACCTGCGTCTCGGCCACCCTCGCCACCACCGCCGCCGACGTCATCGCGTCCGCGCTCCCGAAACTCAAGGTCCACGGCGACCCCGCAGGGTACACGCTCGTCGAGCATCTCGGCGACCAGGCGCGCGCGCTCGCGCCGAATGAAAAGCCGTTGGCGACGACGATCGCGTACGCGAGGCGCGGACTCGGGGACGTCGTCAAGCTGAGTCTCCGCGCGGCGGCGTCGGCGGGCGGCGCAGCGAACACGAGCAGCGGCGGCGGGATCGCACACGCCGGGATCAGCGTTGGCCCCGGCGCGAGCTCTGAGGTCGTCGTCACGCATCATCTCGTGCCCGATCTCGCGGCCGGGTCAAGCGGCGCGTGTGTCGACTGCGACGCGCCGAGTACGTTTCGTCTCGCTCTCAACCTTCCGCGCCGGTGGACTGACTTGACTTGGCGGGAGTGTAGACGCGACCATGGTCTCGGTCTTCTTCGGGTCTTACCTGTGCCGCGACTGCGCCGCCGTGCACCAGTCGCTCGCTGACACGCCTACGGCGCGCGGCACCACGCACAACCCGCGGATCCGACTTGCTAAGCTGCCGCGGTGGCACTGGACTGTTGCTCAGGTACGCCTTGCTGCTTCGCTATCCATGGCCCAGTACTGACACGCGCGCCAACTGTAGCTGCTCCAAGACCGCGGCAACAAGGCCGCGAACCTATTCCTTGAGGCGGACCTATGCAACTCGGCGCGTCAAAAGCCCGGCCCCACGTCCGACCGCGCCTCGAAGCGCGAGTACATATCCGCGAAATACCTCGAGCTCGCGTACGCGCCCGCCGCCACCCGCTCCCTCTCCCCGGGCTCCGCGGACCTCGCGCACCAGCTGTACTACGCGGTGCACGGCTCGGACCTACACGTCGTCGTGACCGCGATCCAGGCGGGCGCGGACGTCGACGCGGTCGTCGACCCCGAGACGGGCCGCGCGGCGCTGCACCTCGCCGCGAGCTACGGCGACGCGCCCATCGTCGAGGCGCTGCTCCACGCCGGCGCATCCCCCTGCGCCGCCGACGCCCTCGGCCGCACCCCGCTGTGGTACGCGTGGGCCAACAAGCACGCGGCGCTGGCCGCGCGCATCAAGGACGCGCAGTGGCTGTTCCACTACGCGCGGCAGCGCGCACCGAAACAGCGGTTCCCCGGGTCCGCATCCCCCACGGCGCTCCGCCTGACCGCGATGCCCGCGGAGCAGTTCGACGCGCAGCTCGTCGCCCTCAACGTCGAGGTCGTCCAGCGCGAGAACGCCGGCAGGTTGCGCGACCAGCAGCGGTCCATGGCGTCGCTCCTCGACGTCATCTCGTGGGACCAGCTCCTCGGCGTCCCCGCCGCCGAAAACCCGCTGCGCTCGCCCGCAGCCGCCGCCGCCGCGACGGGCGGCGCGGGCATCGCCCTCCTGCCCTCCGGCACGACCGGCGTCGCGTACCACGCGCTCCCGTCGCGCCTCAACTCGGCCGCCGCCGCCGCCGCGCGGCATCACCCGGCCGTCGCGGCCGCGGGGCTCGCGGGGTACGCTGGCGACGCGTTCGCGATCCACACGTTGCCGGACGCGGAGCTGGTCGCGCTCCTCGACGCGGCGATTGAGGAGGAGGGGACGCGTGAGCTGGTGCGCGTCATGGAGCGCAAGTGTGCGGCTGCTTGCGAGGCGGGGTACGAGAACGACGCGTGGATGGCGACGTTGCGGGCTGCGCAGCATCGGGAGATGGAGCAGGCGCAGCGGCGCGCGTCGTTGGTCTCAGAATGAAGGTGGGTTGAAAGGTGGGTGTGAAACTAGGACGTAAACGGACTTTGCATGTAATGGACAACAAAACTGTGCAGAGGCGCTCAATCAATCGAGCGTGCAAAACATCAGCCGCTCGGTTGAGATACGCAACAAGCGCTTGCACGTCGACAAGGCGGGGAGGCGCGCGAGGACACGATTCACAGGCGTGGAGGATTGGAAACGCGACGTCATTGCGGCGGCTTCCAACTTTCATTCGTCGGCGTCGTCGTGGTTGATGATGGCGCGGACGTCGAAACCAAAGGGCTCCCGCTCGAATCGAGACACTGACTCCAGGTCCCATTGAAACACGGCGCGCATCGCAAGGTACGGAACGAGACCAGGCGTGGGGCACTTATCTGAGGTGCGTGGGCGAGCCCACGCGAACAGGGCGTGCATGGTTTCGGTTTCCCACTCGCAGTTCAGGAGAAGTAAATCGAGACCTCGGTACGCCCAGGGGTAAAATCTTTGCAAGCGAGTTGTAAGGCTCGTGACGAGCTGCTCGAGCAGGTCGTGATCGCCGATGAACCCGAGGAACGTGGCAATTTGCAGAAGCAAGATTAACGGATGCGAGGACGCAGCACCTCAGCGGTCTTTGCTTGCGGCCGCTGTCAACCCTGCAACGTGTTCGATCCACGCCTCGCCGCTGGTTTCCAGGCCGCGTCGCTGGATATCGACGTGGGCGGCTAGCACGAGGTAATTGAGCAGCTCCGACGTGATTGGGTGGCCCGGCCGAATGAGTGATTCGCCTCGCACACTAGCAGTGCGCGCCGCGCATTCGGCGCGGAGCAATCGCCCAAGTATGCGCTCATATTGGTGCGGAGCGGCAAATTCGGGGTCTGCCACTTGGGCGGCAGGCTGTCGAGAAATCCAGGTTTGCGGGTGATTAAGAGGCGGAGCCAGGTGAGGTGCATGGCGCCCGACGAGACAAGGGCGTGAACCGCGCGCGAGGAAGCCACGGGCATCGACCGCGGCGCGGCCATGGCAACGACGCGCTCGAGCACGTCGAACGAGAGATGCATAGGGTGCAAGCAGTCCATTGCATGAAGTTGCGTAAGGTTATTTCATCAGCTGCGTGGGTGCGAGTGAGCAACGGGAGCGCGGCCTGAACGCGTCCTCGCTGAAAATATGGTGCGGCTGAGGTCAGCTGAAAACGTTTCAAGCGCGCCGCTCATTGAGCTCTCTTGACCATGTCATTGCGCGATCGCTCAACGCCGGTGGACAAGAGTGCAACCTTATGGAAATGCAATTGTTCAGTTGTGTCATCTTCAAACATGTTCAAGTCACCGCGCTTCAGAGGTCCGAGCCCCACGAGCCGTCAACTGACGACCCGTAAGAGTCCAGGCCAATCTCGTCGTCGTCAATGTCACTCGAGGAGAGATCGCCTTCGACCGCGATCGAGACCGAGGGCGGGTCGAATTCGTACTCGTTGCCGTTGAATACGTCGCTCGACTCGTTTTCGTCGTCGCTCCAATCGAGTTGCCAAGGACAGTCAGGCACGAGCTGCTTCTTCCACAGCGGGCTCGCGCTCGTGAGCTCGAGCAAGTCGCGGTACACCCACTTCGCATCGAACGGGATCATGACCTCGGCAAGCAGCGCACGCGTCCGCATCGTCCACGTGTAGTTTCGCGGGTACACGGCTTCCGCGGCGAGTCGCGCAGACAGCGCGTCATCCGTCGAGAAGTACGACGTGAACTTCCCGTCAAGGTCCACGTCCATGAATACTTCTTTGAGTGCCTCGGGGAATGCGGAGAGGATGGAGGTGAACGCAAACTGCCACGGCGACGCCAAAGGGGGCGCGTCTGCGGAACGCGTGATGGTGAGGTGATCGAGCGAGTAGCCGTGCGGGCTCCGCTCATGCTTGATGAGCAAGAGCTTCAGGTAAAAGCGCGCGGAATCCTTGCGGCCAATTGTGTCCAGGGCGCGGTCGCGATGGTATGGGTCGTTGAGAACGTAGACAGCAAGGTCTGCTACGTGCAGCGCAGCATCAGATGACAAGATGCTGGGGCAGGCGGGAGCGTGGGCAAAGAGTTCGAAGAAAATGCGAGAAGAGTCGTTTCCGTAAGGCGGGCTGACCAGAGAATGTGCGAGGTTCGGGAAAGCCGCAAGGATCCGGTCAAAAGCCGCCGGATCGTCGCCAAGAAATTCCTGGAACGGGATATTATGCGAGAAGGCTTGCGTAAGGCTGAAGCACACCTGCTCAGAATGTCTGAAATCCGGAACGGCCTGAAGTGCTGTTAAAGCGAGGCAGCGGTTTCGTGAGCATGGCATTAGATGGTTCAATTGAATAGGAAACGCACCGTGAATAAGCCTATAAAAGAGTTGACGGGGAGTGAGAACTTGATGAGCGTACACACCCAAGATCGCAGGACGTTTGTAGACGTCAGGATTGGACGTCCTTTGACGTTTTTGGGTGCCGACGTCAAAGAACGAACCCCCTGACGTTTTTTGACAACTGTTCGTCTGAGAACGTCCCGCCGGACGTCACGTGGGCGTGGCGCAGCCGAGCGCTCGAATCCGTGCGGCAACGGTCCACGTGAGCGCACCTGAGCTGAAATCACACGATCGCGGTCCTCTCGCGGGCAACAGGGCATGTGTGATCACGAGGGGTTGTATACAAGGATCGTATATTGAATCAATCATCACTTGCCATGGCGTCAGCGTCACAGCGGTGCGAGCGGGGCGACTTGCCGCGCGCGATCGTGCTGGCCTTGGCGGGGGTGATGATGATGACCGAGGCGTCGTCGGCGGGCTCCTGGCCGTTGGCAGCCGCCACAGACACACGCGTGGTGATCTTGTCGGACACGGCGTGCGCAGCCTCGCCGGCGAGATCACGGGCGGTCGAGCTGGAAGGCGACTTGGAGTTCTTGTGCATGGGCTTGAAGATAGACTTGGTGGTGCAGACGCATGTCGAGGTACCTGCTTGCGTGTTGAAGATCCTATGCTGCAAAAGTGTGCGACGTGTGAGTGACTGGGCGCGCACGTGCGGTAGCGGAGGAGCGCGTACCATGGCCGCGGCACCATTCAGTAGACTCGAGCATCATGTCGTCATCGTGCGCTTCGGATACCAAAGAGCAGCCGTCTACATGGGATCGGGCCGGAGCGAGTCAGCGACAAGCAGCGCAGAGATGTTGAGCGAGGTGTGCGAACCGGGCGCGAGTAGTGGGTGCGGCGTTTGAGACGAGTCCGCGCGCGGCGGGCAGGAGCGAGGGCGTCGAGGCGGCGGTGCGCCATCGCGGCGACTTGGTCACCTTGGGCGGGGTCGGCGAGAGGGGGGTCGGCGAGCTGGCGGGGTCGGCGAGCCAGCGCAGGAACGGTGGCCGTGCTGTGCGAGCGAAGCTCGGTCAAGGTGCTACAAGGCGAAGCAACGAAACGTCAGGATCGGCGCAAGCGCTTGAGGTGGGGACAGGGGCGGCGGGCGAGATGGCGGCGGGCGAGATGGCCGCTGGCGAGCACTACTACTGCAGCAAGGCCCAGCGGGCGTACAGGCGATGCGGAAAGAGAGAACGAGCGGGACATGCCGCGCGAGATGCAGGCGTCGGGGCGGTGCGGCCTGGACGACCAGCGACAAGGGCGGGGCGGCGATGCACGCGACAGCGGCGATCGAGGGAAGCAGGGGAGCGAGGGCTTGACACAAGGAGCGAGTGCACTGCAGCAGCCGCAGAGAGGAGGGTGGCAAACACGAGGACGGAGGGGAACGAGCGAGGGGTAAGCGAAGTGGTGGCGGACCAGAGGCACGGCGATGCTCACGACGTGCGTCCGCGCGGCGTGGACTGCGAGACCATGTCGCTTGCGCTGGGCATGGTGTGTTGTTGGTGCGTAGAGTTCAAACGTTGCGAGCGGGTTGGGGGAGCGGGAGCGAGGAAGGCGGCGGCGGTCGCTTTTTGTGCGTTGGGCGGGCGGCTCGCCTGCCACAGCGATCGGCGAAGGTAAGGAAACGTGACGTGCCTGTCACTTCGAGCATACCCGCTTCCCTGTGCTTTTCAGGACTTAGCGCCGGCGCGAGCGCGCTCCTGTTCGCTGCGAGGCTCGTCGCTCCTCCCCTCAACGTTTCGCACAAACTGAGGTCTCCCTGTGCTGTCCGCTGCTTGCGCAGTCCCATGCGAGCTGCGCGTCCGCCACTCCTTCCAGCCGCTCATCATCGCCGTGGCGGGGCAAGCGAGAGTTGGCCGCGAACCTCCGCGCCCTGGCTGCGCGCCGTCTCGCCAACGCTGTCCCGCTCGTTGATCTGGGAGACTGTCAGGCTCACACGCTGAGCGCGAGCAGCGCAATGGGCGCGGTGACCGAGCCTCACGTGGGCGGCCCACTTGTCAAAACTTGTTTTCTGACGTCTGTCGCTGACGTCGCCAGATCACCTCTGACAAAATCCCGTCACTCGACGTCTACCCAACATCCTGCCCCACGGTGCGATTTTGGGTGTGTAGTCAAGCATGCTGCTGTCACAGTCTTTGAGGGCATTGGCCAGCTGCTGTGCGACCAGGAGGCTGATGTCCAAGTCAACGTCTGCAAACAAGAGTAGCTGATCCACACTCAGGTACGCATCCTTGAAATGCCACAACAAAGCCTCCTCGAACCCACGCTTGTAAAACATGCGGGTGGGCATGTAGCGGTTGGGAGTCGGGACAAGAGCAGACTCCTGATCGACCCAATCGTACGCTTGATAGACCGCTGCAATGAGTTTGGGGTTGTGGCCCCGGAGAACAAACTTGGCATAGGATGGGTATAAGCGGCGCTCCAACATCCACCCATGTGAGTGAAGCCAGTCGAGATGAGCAAGGATTGAATCGGTGCAGAGGTACGTAGCGAAGTCGAGGTTGAAGTGCAGAAGCCTTTGGCCCGCGTCGCTCGACGCATGCTTGATGATGATGTTGAAGTCGATATCGAAAGGCCCATGCTCGAATCGAGTGGTTGACTCAACGTCCCACTCGACCACAGCGCGCGTGGCGAGACTTTGAAAGAGACCTACTGCAAGGAACTCGTTTGAATCGTCCGGGCCGATCCACAATTCCAGGCTTCCCGGACCAGAGCCCTCCAAGCCGCAGCAGTGCTCGTAGATATCATCAGCTCGACAGGCCCACGGAAAATATGCGGACAGGTGGGTCGTGAGACTCGAGTTGAGCCGCTCGAGGAGGTCGAGCTCGCCAATCAGCCCAAGAAACGTCACGATTTGCAAAAGTAGAAGAAACGGGTGCGGCGGAGCCATCATGAAACGCCATTTCGGCGCTGGAACCAGGCTAGCCGATTGGAGCTTGCAGCAGACCCGATTGGACCTGCAACCTGACCCGACTGGGCCTGGCTATACCCGACCGCGCCTGAGGTGACCCGATTCCTCATGGAAATAAGGGCCCGTTTGGTTCCGGGGTGAATCAGGTGGATCAATCGATTTTACACGGTCCGGTGTTCACCCAGCTGAAACGTGGCATTTTCACCCCGTCGCGTTCATCGCGGCGTTTGGGTCGACCCCCGGATGAGCTGAATGGAACCCTCGTCGCTGAATTGCCCGTCTGCTCGCCCCCGAAACCTTCAGGCTGTGCTTCCCGGCCTATATAAACGCTGTTTTCCTTCGTGGGGCAGCTCGACCACCACCGGCGAGTACTCGCACCTCGAGCAGGACGGCAAGGAGTCTGGTGACGTGGAAGGTGTCGATGGTCAAGACGACGCGGCCCCCGCCAGCAAGCGCAGCCGCACTTCGGACAGCAGCTCGCGTCGCCTCTCGGACTCGGAATTCCTCATGGGCATCAAGGAGGTGTTCCAGAGCGTCGCGACCGCCGACTCCAAGCCCGTCTTGACCGCCGCACTTGAATGGGTCCAGGACGCGTACAACGACAATGAAGAGTACCAGATCGACGTCGCCACCCGCCTGACCGAGGATCAAGCGCTTCGCGTCATGGCCGTGTCCGAATCGAAGCGCAAGCGCATCCTCGAGATTTTCATTCAGTAGCTCACTCGCACATGTCCCCCTCCCCTCGCGTTGCTTCCTGGCCTTGTTCTCGCCCATTTGTGTCCAATACATCTGGCTTTGTGTCCATCGTATCTTCAATCGTTACCCTTCGCTCGAAAATGACGCGACTCGTTGAGAAACGCGTGGTTCTCAAAGTGTCTCGCACGTCACGTGATTGATCGACGCGTCTCCACCGATGCGTTCTGACCTCAGCGACGCGTCAAATCATCTGGAATCGCTTATCTAACGTTATAGTACTTGACAAATCAGTATATTACAGCATGCATGCGGGTACAACAATTATTTCGCGCCTTCAAAGACGGGTCCCACGAGCGGCCATGACGCGCCTGTACTCGGTCCAAAGAACATTTGCGACGCGGTTCCGAAGCGAGATACCGCGCTGACGAGCTCCGTCCAGCGAGGCCTCGAGGACAGCGGCCTCGTCGTCCTCCTCGTTCTCGTCGTCCAGGGGCTCGCGCCCACGCACTGGCGCCTCACGCGCCGCGTCCCGCGCGCGCCGGAGCTCCGTCTCGGCGTCGCGAAAGAAGGCGTCGCCGCCTTGGTTCCACTTGTTGATCATGTTGTGCAGCGTGCAGAGCGCGTACACAAGCTTGACTTGAGTCTTGATTGGGTAGGCCGCGCCAATCGAGAGGACGCGGAAACGCTTCTTGAGCACGCCAAAGATATGCTCAATGGAGTTGCGGAGCGACGCGTGACGCAGATTGAAAAGCTCTTCGCGGTTCTTAACTCTACGTACGTTGGTGAAGCAGATGAGATGGCGCCAACGTGATGGTCATGGCAGTGAGAACGTACCCATCCTTGCCGCGGGCAAACTCGCGAAGATGATAGCGGGTACCGCTGAAGGGCACGATGATGGACGTGCGGTTTGCGTAGCCGCCGTCGGCGAGGTAGAAGCGGCCGGCGGGGATCTTGAACCCACGGGCGAAGGCGTCCGAGAGCACGCGCGAGTCATGCGCCTTGCCCTCCCACCCTGCGAGAACGTAGGTGAAGTTCAAGTCAAAGTCGCAGGCAGCGAGGACATTTGAGTATATGGTCCCCTTGCGGTTTCGGAACGAGTCGTGAAGCTTAGTGGGCACAACAAACGGGATGTGCGTTCCGTCAAGCGCGCCGACCGCGTTCTGGAACGGAGCGTATTTCGGGTCGTGGGCGATGCGCTCATGCACGGGCGTAGAATCGGACGGCTGGACAATGAACTCGGGCATCAGGCGGTACAGAGCGTCGAGCACTTGCTTCAGAACCCTGGACGCGGTCTCGCCAGAGATTTGGAACCGCTCCCTGAGGTTGCGGTTGGTGCTGCCCTCGCCGGCCATGACAAGAAAAACCATGAAGCGCGCCTCGACGGACAGCTCGCGGCCGTCGGCGAGAAGGCCACGGTCGCGGAACAGGCGGCAGATGGCCTTGAAGGTCTCGCGGGGCATACGGGCGATTTCCGAAAAACGCGTTTCGCTGTTGCACGTCAGCAGCTCTTAAACCCACGACTCGCCGGAAAGCGTGGACGTGCGGATAGGCTCCCACGAGCGGCGCTCGTTGCGAGCAGCGAGACGTCGCAGGAGAGCGAGGGCGGCTGTGAGCATTAGGCCGCGCAGCTTGCGGTTGTATCCCTTGCCCATGTTGTTTGAGGGCTCGAGAACACGATGCGTGAGGTTAGGTGTTGATTCGTTGCAATAAGTGCGGCTGCAAAGAGGTGGGAAAGATTTTATTGCGGGGGGGCGTTCATCCAGCGGGGCGTTTGGTTCGCACGGCCGCTGAGATGAACGGGGGTGAGGTGAAACGTGGCAACTGTTTCAGCTGATCCACCTGATCTGAACCAAACGGGCCCTAAATTAAATGGGGTCAGCCACGGACTCGAAGACTTAGACACGTAAATCGATGAGCTCAAATTCCACCTCAAGAATTAAATGATGGATTCGCGGCCCAAAACGTTCGATCAAGGAGGAAAGTGCTCCCTGAAAGGGAGCGCTATGAGGAGAGACGGTGTAATAATGAGGAGAAGCGAACGAGCTCGAGATATATACAGGTACGCCAGCGCAAGAATCTGAAATCCTAGCGAACTGCAGCCGCGGAACAGAATGAACGCGTGCGAGTCCGCTTCGTGTAGTGCGGGCCGAGTATCAGGTTGAGGACGGCGACGATTGAGCTGATGTTGATGATTGCGCGGCCGCGCGCGGGGTTGGAGTTGACTCGCCCATCCGCGTGCGCACGACGACGCCCGTCTCGCTGCAGCCAGCGGCAGTCGACCACGAGCGTGTCGGATCACGGCGAACTCGCGCGCGCGACCGCCGTCGTACCGGCACTTGACGAACTGCACCAGGTGGCCGATGCGGTGGGGATTCCGGCCGTCGTCGGTCACGGTCGTGCAGAGCACGCCATTGCGGGCCACGCGACCGTGTTACGACTTCTGCCGCGCGTGCGCGACCTGCTCGATTGGGCGCCAAAGCAGCGCCGCCCACGTCATGGCGATCTTGGCCTGCTTGAAGACGCCGATGGTCACGTTGGGCAAAAGGTCGCGGTCGACGTCGCGCGCCGTAGCCGCGGAGCCACACACGAGGAGAAGCGGACAGCGACGAGATCGGGACGAGGCGGTGGTCGACGCGGCGCGCGCGAGGTGAGCACGTGCGAGTACACGTGGAAGATGGACGTGAGCAGGTCGGGGCGGAACACGGCCAGGTCGGCGAGCGCGTAGGCAGCGAGCAGCGAAGCCCGTCGCCCCACTCCTCGTCGCCGCCGCCGTGGTTGGTCGCGCAACCCGACTCGCCAGGCCGCCGCCGCCACTGGCGGGCCTGCCGAAATACACGTCGGCCTCGGGCTGCACGATCTCGAAATGCTAGTACAGCTGCGGAGTCTCGAGCCAGTCGCGCGTGAACACGGGCAGGCGGACGAGGGCCACGAAGTCGGCGAAGGCGCGCATGATGGCGAGGAGCGACTCGACGACGGCGATGGTCTTCATGGTGCACAGGCCGACGGCGACCACGTTGACAAACACCGGGTAGATCGTGGCCTCGACGGTGATGGACTCGGACCGCGAGCGGCGAAAGGGCGAGGAGAAGGGCAGCGCCGGCGACACGTAGTAGGTGAGCGGCTCTATGGCCGACTTGCGCGACGGCGGGTCACGCTTGCGCATGTCGCGCTCGGCGCGCAGCGTCTGCAGGGTCGCGCTCCACGCGCCGCGGCGACGCTGTTTCGCGGGTCAGATGCGGCGAACCGTCGGCGGGGAGGGAGGTGGGGTGTATGATGTTGTCGTGCTCGAGCCGCGGGTCCAGGTGCAGCTCGTCGCGGGACCCGAACGAAACCGTGACGGCGGCAGCGTGGTGCAGCGGGCGCGCCTACTCGGTCGCGAGCAAGCGGGCACGCAGGCCGAGCTCGAGCGAAGAGGTGGCGGCCGGCGGTAGTGGATAAAGCTTCATGGGGCGCCGGCAGCAGCGAGTGGGGGAGAGAGCGAGAGCAGCCCACTCTCGGGACTTGGCGTTTTTTCGAGCGGCGGTTGAGCAGCAGAGGCCCTGTCAACCAGTCACATGGGCCCCGGTGACGTCGGCGCACCTGCGTTTCGCTCGCGCCGATCGACGCCACCGGCTCGCCCTCACTTGAGCGCCCGCCCGCCACCCCGCGCAGCCCGCTCTTCCATCCCCCCTCACGCAGCACGACGCCCTGGCGATCCACCACCCGACCACCACCCGATCCCTGCCCATCTTCCTCACCATGGCGGACAGTGTCGCGCGTCCGTGACGCTCCGTCTCCTCCCCGTCGCGCTCGCGCTCGCGGTCCTCAAGTTCCCGCCCGGCCTCGCCGGCATCACCACGCTCGGCCACCGCCTCAAGACCCTCGGCAACCATACGCTCGCTCTCCCCCACGGTTCTGGAAGCGTATGCGTCAGCCTGGCCGTCCTCGCGCTCCGTGAGCACCGCGCTGACAGCGCTGCATCGTCCCGACGCCGTCTAGGCTTTGATCGCGACGCGGCTTCTGCCCTAACGTGTGCGACAAGACCACGCTCTCGGGGCGTCCCCAGCGTGACCCGCGGCATCGCCGCCCGCTCGTCCGGCTTTACACGTCGTCGACGTACGCGATACGCTTGCCCGCGGTGTCGCAACGCGTACTTCTCGACTGATCTCTCATCCCCGCGACTGCTAGGCACCATGCTCCCGTGGTTCGAGCACTTCTAGCACCACGTCGTCTTCGACACGGACGGCGAGCTCGTGCCCGCCGCCACTGACGTCAAGCTGGTGGTGCGCGTCCTGTACGAGGTCTGCGCCGTGGTCGACCGCATCTCCCACAACTCGCACGCGCATGCGCGTCCAAGGGCTACCACCACGCCACGCCCGAGTTATACTCGGGCCGCACCCGTGCTACGAGGACCACGTCGGTGGCCGCGCCACTATGATCGAGGCCGCCGGCGACGGGTCATCTAGTCCTGGACCTGAAACCCCGAGATCGCGGTCGTGGAGAAGACGGCGACCTGCAAGAACAAGGTTGCGGCCGCCGAGTTCATGGCCAAGCTCAACAAGACCGTCCCCGTTCCGCCCTGCGACTGCCCGCCCGACATCGAGTTCGAGACGCTGCGCGAGGCCGAGTTCCTCTCGCACGAGGTCGTCGTGTTCGACGCGAGACGTCATGTTGCCAAGGTCGCGGGCCCCAGCGCGACGCCAAGTCGGAGGTCGCGGTCGCGGTCGTGGTCGCGGGCGCGCCTCAAGCGCACGCGCGAGCTGCGCGAGGAGTACGCGAATGGCCGGAGCAGGCGATCTGCGTTTGTTGGGTGATGCATTGAATTCGAGTGTCTTTCTCTGATCAATTTCTCTTTCTTTTCGATTTGCTAGCTGTATTTCGAGGAGCTGATTTTTTGCAGCGTGAAAAACGCGCTTAGTGCAGGAAACCCGATTGGGTTGGTTGTGAGGCCGAGTTTCAATTGAACCAGGCGAGGTCCAATCGGGCCTCCGGGGTCCGATTGAACCTGCCCGTCCCGACTTGGATCAAGTTCCCAATTGGGCGGCAGTGGTCCAGCCACCTCAACCACCCCATTCGGGTCAGCCAGAAATGTACGATGGCAGCACCCAGGTCGTCGTCAGCGGCGGCCTTCGTCAATGTCGCAACGTATTGAATCCACGCCTCCTTGCCGCCTTTGAGCTTGTGTCGCTGGGCATCAACATGGACGGCAAACACAAGGCGCTCGAGCAATTCCGACGTGATTGGACAGGCAGGCCGGTGAACCGATTCGCCTTGCACAATTGCGGAGCGCGCCGCACGGTCGGCTTGCAACAGGCTGCCCAAGTACACGCTCATGCTGACGCGGATCGGCAAATCCGGGTCCTGCCACCCAAGCGGCATGTCGCCGAGATAACCGGTATTGCGGACCGCTACGCGTAGGAGCCAGATGAGGTGCATGGCGCCCGACGAGACAAGGGCGTGAACCGCGCGTGAGGAAGCCACGGGCATCGACCGCGGCGTGGTCATGGCAACGACGCGTTCGAGCACGTCGAACGGGAGATTCATAGGGTGCAAGGAGTCCATTGCATGAAGTTGCGTGAGTTTATTCCATCAGCTGCGTGTGTGCGTGAGTGCGGAGGGCGAGCGACGGGAGCGCGGCTTTTGGTGAAAATCGGCGCGACGCGTCGTGGCGCGTTCTCTCTCCCGCAGCACGACCCTTGATGAAACGAATGAATGAAAAGATTGCCCCGCTGAACTTTGCCTCGATTCCTCCCGAGCTACTCGAGCACGTTCTCTTGCTCAGCCGACCCGCGTCGCGAACCGCCTGCGTGTCTCGCGTGCTTGCGGACGCTGCAGCCGAGGCTCGCATGCTCATGCTTCACTGGTTTGACGACGTTGGCAAGCATCTTGCGGACGTGCTCATTTCGGCTGCTCCCTGGGAGCGCTTTATTCACCAGCGCTTCACCCCTTGGCAAAATGCCCTCGCCCTGTGCGCAAGCGCAGCGGTCGCGTTTCGCAACGAGGCCATGGTCGTCGCCACCCTCATCACCTCCTGCACCCGGACCACCATCACCACCACCACTGCGTTGTGCAATAGCTGATCAAAGACCGCGGCCGGTTCGTGCGAGTACGGCTGGCAAATGAGCGCCTAAGCAATGTCTGGATGCTCGCGAACGATGTTGCGAAGCCCTCGGCCAATGTAGAAATCGAAGAGATCGCTGAGCTGGATACCGCGATCAAGTGCCAACAAGAGACCAAGGCAGACGGTCGCGTACCCCGAATACATTCCAACCATGCAAAGCACTAGGATTGCGGGTTTTGGCGTTAGTTTTGGTGTTGGAAGGCAAAGGTGAGCAAACGTGCCGTATTCCAAACGGAGCTTGTACTCGTGAGGGCCAAGGACCTCATCGGCAAGCTCAAACATGGCAAGATCGCATTTACGGAGCGCGCGTTCCATTTGATCAGTCAATAAGATACTTCGTCCAAGCCCAACGTCGGTAAGCTTGCGCATACGGTCAACGCCAAGATAGTCGCCGCGGTAAAGCTCGGCGAGAGTGCCCTCGAATTCGAGCTCTTCCTCGTCACCACACACATAATTGTCAAAGAGGGCATTGAGAATCGAGGCCGGCCGCGGGATTCCGTCGCTGTCCAGTACGTTAGGAGCAGGGACGTAGACCTCGACATACTTTTTGCCGCGAATAAATTCAGCATGCAATGGGAGATGGCAGTTTGCGCGGCTTGGCTTCCACTGGTTCCTGCGAAACCAGTGCCGCTTGCGTAAGCATGCGTCGGTGCAGGGTTCTCCGGACCCAAAGCGAGCCGGTTTGCAAGCGGTGCAAGTGCTGGGGTCGGCCGGAGCGGTATCAGAAGCGGCCTTGGACTTGAATGCAAACAGCGGCTCGTGACACTCGTCAAAACGCAAGTTGAGGTCAAAGCCTCGCTGGAATACGGCGCGCGCGACAAGGTACGGAACGAGGCCGCGAAGCGGCAAGCCCAAGCCCGGAACAGAGCTCGACAGCTCGTGGAGCTTGAAGGAGTAACTAGCGCTTGCGTCGATGGTCATGATATCGGTCAGCTGAATGCTCCACTCGCAGCCGAGGTGGAAGTAATCGAGCATCGGCGCAGACCAAGGGTGGAAGTGAGCTAGATGGGTTTGGAAGCACCGGATGAGGTGCTCGAGAAGCGCAAGGTCGCCCACAAGCGTAAAAAAGATGGCGAGCTGCAGCATGACGATGAGCGGGTGCCACGAAGCGGCGCCGGCGGGATTGGCCCGAACGACATCGGTCAGGCTGTCAACGCGGCATGTCCACTCTTGCTCGCTCTGATCAGGTACGTTTCGAAGCAAGTCAACGCGGACGGCGAGCACAAGCCGGGTAATGAGATTGCGGGTGAAAGGGAGCGTAGGCCGAGAGGAGGTGTCACCGGGACGATAGTCCCCACGCGCGCGGCGAGCAGCGTCCAAGGGACGACCTAGGTATGCGCTCAAGTGCGTCCGAACTGGGTCGGCCAGCCGGGCGTCACCGAGAGGTGGCGGTTTTCACGCACAACGACGGAGTGAAGCCAAGCAAAGTGGATCGCGCCAGAAGCGAAAACGCTCTGGACAACGCGCGAAGAGGCCACCAGCGCGGATCGCGGCGTTGCGATCGTGACGACCAGCTCGAGGACGTCAAAGGGAAGGGTCACATAAGGCAGGATCCAGCTGCATGGAGTTGGGCGGGTTCATTCGCGTTCATGGGTCGAGATTTGTGGTCGCGGAGGAGCACTCGACGTGCTCGTGTCGCCTCGGGATTTTCCGGGCTCGGCCGGTCGGAAAATCTCGGGACGCGTGCGTGCGCCCACGCCGACGCGAGCCGCTCCGACCCGACCGCGATACGACTCGCGTCCTCCTCTTGAACCTCGGCGCCCTCCGCCCTCGCTCTCTCACCAACGAACCCGCTCTATTGCAACGTATCATCACCATGAACGCCCTCACCAACAGCGAGTGCCCCGACCTCAAGCTGCTCGCGCGCGGCAAGGTCCGCGACCTCTACGACGTGGACGAGCACTCGCTGCTGTTTGTCGCGACCGACCGGCTCTCGGCGTTTGACGTGATCATGAAGAACGTACGCCCGCCCGCGCGTCCACCCGTCCTCAACCACCACGCGGGGCGCTCACCCGCGACGACCGCACCGCACGTAGGGCATCCCCGACAAGGGCAAGATCCTGACGGGCATCTCGGTGTTCTGGTTCGGGCACCTGGCCGACGTGCTGCCGAACCACCTGATCACGGCCAACATGGACGAGATGCCGGCCAAGGTGCAGCAGTACCGCGCGCAGCTGGACGGGCGCTGCCTGCTGGTCAAGAAGCTGACGGTGCTCCCGATCGAGGCGATTGTGCGCGGGTACATCACGGGGTCCGGGTGGAAGGAGTACCAGGCCAAGGGCACCGTGTGCGACATTCCGCTGCCCGCGGGGCTGGTCGAGGCGCAGCAGCTGCCGACGCCGCTGTTCACGCCGAGCACCAAGGCCGAGATCGGCGACCACGACGAGAACATCCACCCGTCCAAGGTCGCCGAGATCATTGGCGCCGACCTCGCCGCGCAGGTCGAGCGTGCGGCGCTGGCGCTGTACTCGCGTGCCGCCGCGTACGCGCGCGAGCGCAACATCATCATTGCCGACACCAAGTTCGAGTTTGGCGTCGACGCGAACGGCACGCTGCACCTGATCGACGAGGTGCTGACGCCCGACTCGTCGCGGTTCTGGCCCGCCGACGAGTACGCGCCCGGCCGCGACCAGAACTCGTTCGACAAGCAGTACGTGCGCAACTACCTGCTCGCGCTCCCCGGCTTCGACAAGAAGACGGGCGTCGCGCTCCCCGACGACGTGATCGCCGAGACCCAGCGCAAGTACCAGGCCGCCATGGCGCTGCTCACGGGGCCCGCGACCAAGAAGTCGGCGGCGTGAGTGTCGTCGTGATGCGATAGAATCTTTATTGGTGGTGAAATGTCCCGTCTAGTCTAGCTCGTCAACCCCGCGATGGGCGCTCACACAACAGCCGCTTGCGCATCGCCCATCTCGTCGCGCGGCACCACCGCGAACCCGTCGCCCGCGCCGTCGGCCCGGCTCGGCGCGCCGGACCGCGTCCGCAGGACCTGCTGCTTGCTCGGCGTGACGGGCTGGAGCATGTGGCGGGCCGCGTGCACGACGCGGACCACGGGCGCGGGCGCGGGCTCGGCAGCAGCGGCGCGAGGCGAGTGCTGGTGCGACGCGGCCATGAGCTCGCGCAGCCGGTGCTTGAGCTCGCGGTTCGTCGCGCGGTAGTGGTCGAGGTCCTTGACCTGGGCCGCGAAGGCGTCGCGTTCCTCCACACGCGCGAGCTGTCAGCGAGGAGCCACGTAAGAGGACTGAGGAGTAGCGTACCCGCTGCATGGTAAACAGCTGCTCTTCGAGCGCGGACCGGATCTCCTCCCACTCGCTCGCCATGGCACGCTGGGCCTCCTCGATCGCTTTGGCCTGCTGCTGCTGCTGGACTTCCGCAGCACCAACTGACGCCGCGCTGTCCACGCGCCCATTGGCCGACGCGTCGAGCCGCTTGCGCAGCGAGGCGAGCTGGGTCTCGAGGGTGCGGATCTTGCGCACGTCGTCATCGTGCTGCTTCTGGAGCTGGCGCAGCGACGCCTGGTGCACGGCCTCCGCGGACGCGAGCCGGTCCGTCTCGGCGCGCACGCGCAGCTTGAGCTGGCTGTGCCGGTCGCGCAGCTTCTCGACCTCGGACTGCAGGTCCTGGATCTGCCGCTCCTTGGACTCCTTTTCTACACACACAGTCGCGGTCGCCAGTCAGTTCACCGTCCGCCCGAACCCCCATAAACCATGGGCCGTACCGCGAAGCAACTTGTCATGCTGCTTCTGCCGCCCGCGGAGCGCCGCGAGCTGCGCGCTGATCTCCTGGATCTTGCCCTCGTACTCGTGGCGCAGCCGGTTCTTCTCGCTGTCGAGGTCCATCTTCTCGCTGCGCAGCCGGTCGACCTGCTTCTCGGCACCCGCCAGCTCGCGCTCGAGCTTGACCATCTTGTCGCGGAACTTTTGTGACAGCGAGTCGGTGCGCTGCCGGCTCGCGTCGAGCTCCTGGATCAGGTTGAGCTTGGCCTCCATCTCGTTGGTCAGCCGGACCATTTCCTCCTCGACCTCGCGCGCCGGCTGCTCCGCGGCGGCGTGCGACGACTCGGCGGCCTGCACCGCCATCTCACACGTCGCGGGCCGCGCAACGGCGAGCTGCGCGCGGAGCGACTCGACCTCGGCCATCGCGCGCTCGGCCGCGGTGCGCCACTTGGTGACGGTGGGCGACAGAATCTCGTCGCCCCCATCCTCACCGCCACCGCCGTTCTCCTCCACACCACCCTCCAGCCCGCCACTCGTGCGCCTCCGCCGCGCGCTCTGCGCGCGCCGCAGCGCCTGCTGCTTCCGCGCGTCGGCCTCGGCCTCGGCGAGCTTGGCGCGGAGGTACGCGGCCTCGTCTTCGGCCTCCTTCGCGCGCGCGGATGCGGTCTGCGCCGTGTGCGCCTTGGTCTCGGCGGCCGTCGTCGCGGACTGCAGCTGCACCGTCAGCTTCTCGATGGTCGCGGCCTGGTCGGCGAGCTGGTTCTCGAGGCGCCGCACGGTCCATGCGTCGTCGCTGGTGGCTGTTGTGGGTGCGGGGACGGGCGGCGCGGTGCGCGCGCGGCCGCCGGACCTTTTGCCGCCGCCGCCGCCGGGCGCGGCAGAGGAGGGTGGGGCGAGCCGCGACGGCGGCGGGACGGGTGTGTCCGAGGCCGCGGTCGCGGACCGGCGGCGGTCGCGCAGTGCGTCGCCAAAAACGGGCGGGGCCTGCGCGGGGAGGTTCGGGACGGGCGGGAGCGCGTCCGAGCTCGGCGAAGGGAGCGGCGGGGGAGGGAGCCCGGCGGCTGCGGCGAGCCGCGCGAGGTGGTGCGGGTCGTCGCGGTGGGCGAGGTAGTCGGCGATGATGGACACGAGCGACGCAGGCGTGGGCGCGTCGGCCGCTGTGCTGCTGCTGTGCCGCGTCAGGTCGGCGACGAGCGAGTTGGCCTGGGTCAGGCCGGCCTTGAGCTGGTCGACGAGCTCGATGAGCTCGGCCGCAGAGAGGGACGACGAGGTGGTCGACGCCGAGCTCGTCAACCGCGCGGGGGTCGGTCCGCGCGACGGCGACGGCGGGAGCGGGATCTGCGCGGGCGTGATCTCGATGGGCGCGGCGGGCGCCGACGGCGGCGGCGGCTGGGCGAACAGGTTGATGACAGGGCGGTTTTTGATATGCTTACACCGCGTCGCGTACGTGAGGGTGTTGAGCGACTCCTGCGCGTTCCCGAGCTTGGGGCTGACGCAGGCGATGAGGACCGTCTTCGAGTTCCCGCCGAGGCTGTCCTGGAGCAGCCGCGTAAGCTTGCTGTCGCGGTAGGGGACGTGACCGGGCGGCTCGCCGCGCTGGTTTGGCGCGGACAGCGCGTTGATGACGTTGCCGAGGGCGAGGAGACCCGAGTTGATCTTGATGCTCTCCTTGAACCGGACGCCGTCGGCGCCCGTGCGCTTCTGGCGCTCCGAGCCCGCGAGGTCGACGAGGTGCAGCTTCGACACGCGGCACTCGATCACCTTGTCCTTGTTCATCAGGTACTGCTCGAGGATGATCGAGAAGATGGCGTGCGACCGCGAGCTCGCGTTGTTCATGTTGGTCTCGCCCACGGTGCGCACCTGCGAGCCGCGCTCGAGGAGGCTAGATACGAAACAGGGGGTGAGTTGGCGTGCGTTCCGGGCGGGGGTACGGGCTAGCGTACCCGAGGATATCCTCCTTGGACTGACACGCGATCTGCGAGACGCCCTGCATGACAATGTTGCCGTGTCGATCCTCGCGGATCACCACGTCCTGCGTCGGCTCGGGGTCGATGAGGTCGCGGACCTCCTCCTGGTACAGCTCAATGTACGAGACGCGGATCAGGCGCTGGTTCATGTCCTACGGGAGCAGTGGTGGGTCAGCTGTGCTTGCGGGTCGAGGTGTGAGGGACGTACGGGCAACATGCTCAGCAGCTCCTCGACGAGCCGCGGCGCGATCCCTCGCCGGTCGTTCGGGACGTCGTGGTTGGGGCAGGTGCCCATGGTGAACGTCTTGCCGCTTCCCTGTCGTGCGATCATCGTTAGTCTCTCCTCAGTCGAGAGTCGACGCGACGCACCGTCTGACCGTAAGCGAGAATCGTCGCATTATACCCCTGGACGAACGGCTCGAGGAGCGGCTGGACGCACGACTCGTACACCTCGTCCTGGCTCGCCGCGATGCCAAAGACGTGGTCGAAGGTGAAGGCGCGGGACGGCGTGCTGCTGAGCGGCGATTCGGACGCACTCGCGTCGAGGTGCACGAGCACCTGGCTGCGGTCCTCGACCTGCGTCACGCATTGCGGCTGCAGCGACTCGGGGTTGGCGGGCGGACGCAGCTAGAGACGCGCGAGCGCGGTGTGAGACCCGATGGTCGGGTGTGACTTGACTGTGTGGGCGTGACGCGATGGTCCGTACGCGGACGGAGACGGTGATGGGGCAGTCCCGCTTGCCCTTTGTCGTGCTCGGGAAGGTGGTGGCGGACGGGGCGGCGCTCAACATGGCAGTAAGTGACGTGTGTTGCATTCGCCGCAGGGAAGAGATGGACACGGACGAGATGCAGCGTGGACGCGTGCCGGCAGAAAATGTCTCCACGCGGAGACGCGTCGCGCGACGCGTCGCGAGCCCCTGCGCACGGGCCACCTGGCCTCACGGGGCCGTGGAAAATAGTGGCGCGCCGATCGCTCGAGCTTCGCCACCCCATCGCGCTCCCATCACCCACCGACGAAGCGATCCTTGATTTCACGGCCCACAACTCTATGCAACCAACCATGGATCCATCAAGCTCTGCAACCCCAACCAGCGCGACGCGGCACGGGTATCGGTGCCCCAAGTGCCGCACGGTGCTGTTCACGTCGGACCACCTGGTGCCGCACAGCGTCGAGACGGACGGCGGCGACGCGTCGTGGCGGTTCCGCGGCAAGTCGTCGTCGGTGGTGCAGGACGCGACGCTGGTCGGGTACACGCCCGATTCGGAGGTGTGCACGGTGCTGAACATCACGCCGCCCAAGTGGATGGCGGGCGAGCTCGACGAGGGCAACGTGCAGGGCAAGATCACCTGCCCCGTGACGCTCAAGACGGGCAAGCCGTGCGGGACCAAGTTCGGCGAGTACCACTGGCAGGGGACGACGTGCAGCTGCGGGACCTGGGTCGCGCCCGCGTTCCTCGTGCCACGGTCGCGCGTCGACCGCATCGTGCTGCCTCCCGCTCAGGCGCAACCCGCGGCAGTGGAGAATAAGGAGTCCAGCTAGAGGGCCGAGGGAGCCACCCGAATATGTATTAGTTCTGCGCCTACATCACCCAGGTGGACATGCGAGCACACACGCTCTGGTGACGAATGTGGCGCTCTCACTCTGCAAACGAACACGTTGCTGCCGCTTCTGGCTCCCGCGCTGCAGCACGCCGCCGCGACCCGCATGGCCCGACGTGACGGGCGGGCCTCGTCTTCGGAGCACTATTGCTTGAGAGGAGAACCGCTTGGAGAGGAAGCGTTGGGCAGATCAGGTCGGGGATCACGAACACGAACACGAACACGAGCCCGCGCGCGCGAGGCCGGCAACGTGGGGCCGGTCGACTCAACGTGTGAGCGCGGCGCTGATCTCGGCTGATTTTGCTCTCAAGACCAAGTTGAGCCGCCACCAGCACG
The DNA here is from genome assembly GCA_025594325.1 of Blastocladiella emersonii ATCC 22665. NCBI lineage: Eukaryota > Fungi > Blastocladiomycota > Blastocladiomycetes > Blastocladiales > Blastocladiaceae > Blastocladiella > Blastocladiella emersonii. The sequence goes on along the minus strand of JANHCV010000015.1, from coordinate 353,215 downwards.
GCATCAGCGCATCAACGGGGCAGGTCGGCTGTGCGGAGGCGTGAAGGCGCCATGGTGGGCCGGCAACAACCTGCCTTCACTCGCTCGGGTGGCCACGCACGCACGCACGGACCACGTCGCCGCGAGGGGACTTCAGCACAGCACATGGGGACATCGTCGTCGGCGGTCCTCGCTCTCCCTCTCGCGCTGTGTCGACCTCCCGGCCCTGATCCGCGTCGACAAGAGCGCTGACGGTCCCGCTGCAGTGCGCGCCCTCCCTCGCGATCACCGACCACCAGCGCTCGTGCCGTCCTCGGCCTCGATCCTCGCGCCGCGACCACCGCGGATACCCACGACTTCGACGCTGGCTCACCCTTGACGCGGCGTAAGCTGTCAGGTCGACGAAAAAAGGGCAACGAGGTGCGACCTTCTTTCTCCCCGGGTTTCAGCCGCCCGACCACGGTCGCCGCCGCCGCCACCGCCTCTCGCTTCGGTCAACCCTCCCTCCTCCGCCCTCACCTTCTCCTCCCTACGAACCTCAATACGACAACCCTCTGGATGAAACTGCATGCAACCGCGACCCGGCGTTCCTGACGCCCTTCGCCACACCTTATACTCGATAGACGATCAGATCCCATAGACGGCATCACCGCCTCGCCGCGCCTGCACCAACGCCTCATGTCCATCCAGGCGCAGAGCTGGGAGCCGGGACCTGAAGTCCCGCGGCTCGTCGCCAACGCGCGGCTCGCGCAGGCCCCGGTTTCGGGAACCGACAGCGACGACGGCGGCGCGATCGACGCCTCGACGCTGCGCGGCGTGTTCCCGTACCCGGCGGCCAACCTCGACTCGATCCCCGTGTACAGCCTGTGCCACGTCTCGCTGCGCGCCGACGAGGGCCACGGCGAGCTCGGCTCCCGCACGGGCTCGCCCTCCGCCGGCTCCCCGCCACTCGTCGCGCGATGCCCGCTCGTCGTGCGGACCGTCAACCAGAACCCGGTCCCGCTCGACGCGTATCCTCCCGCCATCTCGGGGAAAGCCGCGAGCCGCGACCTCGTGACGACGGGCAAGTACCACCTCGAGGTGCAGCGGTGCGCGACGACGCAGTGCGGCGAGCTCGACGGGTCGCTGCGCGCCGCGAGCCGCACGCTCGCGCGGTACCCGGCGCTCGTCGACCAGGTCCCGCGCATGGCGTCCATCGCCGCGTCGCGCGAACTGTGCATCATGCGAAAGTGCCCGCAGGCGTACCTCGCGTTCACCGCGGGAACGTGTGTGCCGCTCTCGCACCCGGAGCTCCGCCGCCGCGGCGCGTCGCTCCCGTTCGCGCCCCCCGGAACGCGCCCGCAGCTCGAGACGTTGTTGAATGCGGACCGCACCGGGCTCGAGACGGCCGCGGTCGCCGGGAACGGGACTGCGGGCGCACCAACTCCCCCAAACCTGCCGCAGGGCATCGGCGTGTGCCTGCTATCTGCCCCGCTGCGTTCGCCGTGCGACGCGGGCGTGGTTGACCCCGCCACGGGCAACGTGCGCGCGGGCCTCGCGGCGTCCGCGCTCGGGTACGCGCCCGGCGACGCCAAGCACGATGCGCTGCCCGACGACATGCCCGTATCGGCGTTCGTGGCGGGCGGGATCCAATTCGTGTCGACGTGGGGCGCGTCGGGCCCGCTGCTGCAGAACGTGCCGCGGGCCGCGGCCGACACGGCGTCCATCTACTCGCTGACGTCGTGCCGTCCACGCCGCACCACCGGCAACTCGACGGCACTGGGGAATTGGACCGTCGCAGCGCTCCTGCCGGGCGACTCCAAGTGCACGTCGACAGCCGACTGCGCGTTCAGCGCGTGCGCGTCTTCCTCGGCGGGCCTGTGCGCGACCAACCTGCTGTCGAAATCGCCCCTCACCGTGTCCCCCGAGACCTACGCGGCCGCGGTGCAGGCGGCCGAGGCGCGCGAGTTCCGCGTCGCCCTCGTCACCATGGCCCTCATGTTCCCCGTCGCGTGCCTGCTCACGTACGCGAGCATGGTCGGCACCGAGAAGGCGGTGCGGTGGCTCAAGGTGCGCCGGCGCGCCGCGCGCGACCGCGAGGGACGCGGGAAACGCGGTGGCGGGACGAAGGCGGCGGTCGCGTCGCCCGAGTGCTTCCGCGATATCGAGGCCGCGGGGCAGCGGTGCGCGCACTGCCAGGACGTGCACGCGGCGCCCGCGCCGGTCACGCTCCTGTACGAGCCCCCGCCGGCGTCGATCACCGGTCCGATCGTCGTCGCGCCCGCCCCTGGGGTCGGTGCCAAGAAGCCACATCATCGCCCCGCACACGCCGCCGCCGCCTCGGTCACCTCGTCCTCGGCCAGCACCGCGCCGACCGTCGCGCTGTCGCGGTCCGACTCGACGTGCTCGGCCGCCGACGACGGCCCCGCCTTCTTTCTGCAGCAGCAACAACAGCTGCTCGCGCTGTACGGCAACAACAATGCGCGATCCCCGAGCTACACTCCGTCTCACGACGCCGTGTCCGTCACCTCCTCATCAACGGCCGCGACCCGGTTCCCCCCGCCGCCCGGCGCCAGCCCGCTCGTCCCCGGCACGCAGACGCCGGCGCTCCCGCCGCTCGGCAAGAAACCCGTGATCCCGCCGCGGTCCGGGTCGACGCTCGCGCGGTTCACGCCAGCGGGCGTCGTGCACGCCGCGGGACCGCCGCCCATGGCCATGGCCATGGCCACGACGGCGGCCAGCGCGGCGACGCGGCCCGTTCTGGACGAACGGGCGCGATAGCCGCCGGCCACCATTCATGTTTTCGTTTTCAGTTTTGGATATCATCGCACGCACGCAAATTAGAGTCATCATACACGTCCATCATGCCCGCCGATCGCGCGTTTGGAGCTACGCGATGCGCCTGAGACCAGGGGTGCTGAGACCTCCGCTCTCCCTCTCTCGCAGCGAAGCTCATCGAATGAAAATGCCGCGCACTACACGCAACAGCACCAACACATCGTCCTCGTCGCCGTCGGCCGCGGGCAAGCCGGCCGCCGCGATAGCGGCCGCGCGGAGACGGCGCGCGCCTGCGGCATCCAAGGCCGCGCGCAAGGCTGCTGCACCGGCCTCGGACGACGACGGATCCGACGGCGGCGATGACGACGACGCGTCCTCGACCCCGCCCGCCGCCGCCTCGGACAACGACGACGAAGAGGCCGCGTCAGACAACGACGACGACACGACCGCCGAACTCCTCCGCCTCCTCGAACGCCGCGCGGCGCAGGCGCGGTCCGTGGCGCTCGACCGCGCGCAGAAGAGGCACGAGAAGGCGACGGGCGCCGCGACCGAGCGCGCGCGCGCTGTCGTCGTCGCGGCCGTGGCCGCGCACCGTGAGACAGACGCGGCGCGAGTTGCCCGGCTCGACGCGGTTGCGGCGGATGTCGCGCGTGCGAAGGAGGCCGTGGACCGCGTCGCGGCGGTCACGACGGTACGCCACGTTAACCTCGTCAGTTCTCCCTCGTCGCGCTGACCCGCCGCTGTCGCGGTGTAGGACCTCGCGCCAACGATCCTGGCGCAACTCACCGCGTCCGCGACGGCGCGGCACGACGCCGTGGCGCGCGTGATCGCGGCGGCCGAGGCGCGGCTCGCGGGCCCGGCGCTGACGGCCGCCGTCGACGCGTACGCGGGCGAGGTCGGTGGCGCGCTCGGGACCGCTGCCGAGGCGCAGTACGGCCGGGTGCGTGCGGCCGCGGGCGAGGTGGTGCGCCGTCTCGACGCCGTGGCTGCGGCGCAGGGAGCGGGCGAGGGCGGGGCAGCGGCGGCGGGGGCGGTGGGGGCGGCAGGGCGCGCGCGGACGCAGAGTGGGAGTAGTGCGAGTAACGGGAAGCAGTAGTGCGGGCGGAGGAGAGGGTGGAATGGAAGCGATAGTGTTACCCATCATCGCGCGGTTGGGCCATTACTGAGAGAGTAGGCGTGTCGTGCAATTGTCGCGTTGAGGGAGGGATCACGGCAACGATCAACGAGCGACCGTCCAACCGAGCAGCAACGAGAGGGGCGGGTTCTCACACGGTGAGCGCCTACTCGAGCGCCGACTACGCGTAGGGCGGCAGAGGAGCGAGGAAAGCCGGTTTGACGGCTCGATGGTCGTGGCTCAGCAAGTTGCTGCGCGAGCAGCTTGCCCGCGGAAGAACCATAAGCGCCGTGTGATCTCCATGAGCGTCGCCCCCGTCGGCACGACGCACCAAACCCCGTTCATGTAGCTCTGATCCGCAGGCAGCGGACGTCACGCCGGTCCGAACGACGACGGGCGAAACGGGCACGATACGACCAGATGTGCTATATTCGGACGGTTACTTACTCGTGTTTCTTCCCCGTGGCCGCGTCGATCTCGGCCTTGGCCTTATCCTCGAGGCCCTTGAGGAACGCGAGCGGGTCGGTGCCGCGCTCGGGCTTCTTGGGCTGGTACTCGATGGGCTGCGTGCGCTGGTACCGCGGCGGCATCGGCTCGCTACTCATGGCACAATCGTTAGTACCGCACTCTCAACCACTCGCTAAACCGTGGTCGTACCCCTCCTTGGTCCGCATGCACGCCCAAAAGGCCTTCCAGGGCCCGCGCACCTCGAGCGGCCACGTCTGCACGGCGGCGATCAGGTCCTCGAGGTACGGGTCGTTGCACCGGTGCGGCTGCGGGTTCACCTTGTCGATCCACTCGGTGTTGTTGAACCGGTTGAGCTTGGCCGCCGCCTCGGTCGGCTTCGTTGCCGCCGCGTCGGAGGCCGGCGCCACCGGGTCGTGCAGCAGGGTCTCGACGGAAGGTTTCATGGAGTTTGACATGGTTTCGATGCGTTGCAGGAACAGGGGGTTGGAGAACTCGTTGAAGAGAGAAGCCGGCGACCAACTTGGTCGGTGGTCGGCGGTCGCCGGGGTCACGCCAGGCGGCGACGCCACTACGCCGACCCCTCATATCATCATACAATACAGCTATATTACACTCGCACCCCGTCCACCCATCCCCCACTTACACATTGATCCGCAGCGTGTCGAGCCGGAGACTCGGAAACACCATGACGTTATCCCCGAGGCGACCCTTCATCGACGCCGCCTTCGGTCCCGGCACCTTACGGAAGCTGTCGGAGCTCGGCACGTACGCGTTCGGCGCGGGTCCTGCGCCGTTCCCGCTCCCCACGCCACCGACCGGCACCCCGTCGCGCCCGACCGGCCGCGACGACAGCGAGTACTTGGGCGGGCTCGCGTACTGCATGCGGTGCGCGGGCCGCGTGTCGTAGTCGGCGGGCCCGGGCGTCGGGTGCGAGACGCGGCGGCGCGGTGGCGGCGCGAGCTGCTGTTGTTGTTCAGCGGCAGCAGCGGCAGCGGCGGCGGCTTCCATGGCAGCGGCCGCGGCAGCGAGCTCGGCCTTGCGCCGCGACTGGATCGCGGCTGCACCCGCCTTCCGCTGCTGCAGCTGGTGGACCAAGTCGCGCACCGTCACGGGCGCCGACGGAGCGTAGTCGGCGGGGCCGGGGAGGTGCTCTACACGGCGCGGCGACGGTCAGTGGTCGGTGGCCATCGTCCCTCTACCCCAAGAAGACGGACTCCGCCGCTCGGGATGGCGGCTCTTGAGCGCGACGCGCGGTCCGTCGTTCTTAGCGATCGTGCCGATCGTCGGGCGGTAAGCGGGTCCGGGCGACACGTCGTGGGGCGCGGGCATCGCGTAGCGTGTTCCGAGCGAGTACGTCGGGGCGTGGGTGAGCGTGGCCTTGGCGTTGGGCGAGTACGACGACGGCCCCGGCGGGACCGCAGGCCCGGGCTCGGTCCAGTACGCGGGGTCGTCTTCTGGCAAAAACTCCCCACGGCCGACCATCGAGAACTGCGGCCCGGTCGGCACGCCGGACGGGATCAGGTAGTTAGCGGGGCCGGGGGTCTTAATGATCTTGGTCTCCTTGTACCGGCCCTTGACGGTAGCGGCGACCTGGCTCGGCTCGAGTTTCGGGTGGTACTCGTTGCACCCGGGCGGGTTTTCCTTGGTGAAGAAGAGCGGCGGGCCCGTCTTGCGCCGCATCGAGTACTCGGGCGCCTTGCTCCGCACCCGCAGCGACTCGGGGCTGTAATCGCTCGGGCCAGGGTGCGAGTCGTGTAGGACGATGAACTTGTTCGCGATCGACCATTTCGGAACGCCGTCGCCGAGTTGAGCGGGCGACTGGTACGCGTTCGGCGCGGGGGTTTCGGGGTCTACGGAGCGGCGCGGCGCGTCAGTTGCTGGCCTCGTACCGAGTGAACGACAATGTACCGTGCGGGTTATGCCGCCCCGAGATCGAGTGCCCCGCGAACCGGCTGCGGTACTCGAGCGACTCGTAGTCGACGCGGTACGACAGCGGCGACGGCGTCACGTCGACCACCGCGTTGCCCTCGTTGATCTCCTCTACACAGATGCGCGCCGCGGCGTCAGTTCCGGTACCTCGCTCTTGCCGCCGCTTGTAACGTACTGCGCAAGTTGCAGCACGACCGGTGCACGCGCGCCGCGTGCGCGTCCATGGCCATGGCGGCGGGCGCCGCGCCGCCGAACGTCACGCCGTTCCCGCTGCCCATCGTCGTCGCGTCGTGCGCGAGCTCGGGCAGCTGCGCGGGATCGCCGTTGGGATCCCCGCCGCCGTCCTTGGGTGGGGAGGAAGGCGGGATGCCGGTGGTGCCCGAGTCGTTGAGCGACGAGGACGGCGGGTTGGTGGTGGCCGTGGCCGTGGCCACGGCGGTGGGTTCGTTCGGATCGCTCATGGTTGATTCATTCAGTTGCAGTTCTTCGACTAGCGCGGATGACGCGCTGATACATTATCGGAGAGCGAGAAGAGCGCGATCGTAGTGCTCGAGCCAAACGCCGTCGCGGTGGGAGACACGCGGGTTAGGAGTGAATGAAGAGAGAAATGTGATCTAGCATATTATGCACACGTGGAATGACTGAAAGTACAAAAGAGTCGTCGACACATCAACTACGCTACGAGTTGACGATGCGCAGCTTGGGCTTCGGGATCGTCATGATCACGACCTCGCGGTCGTACATGTCGCCGCCCTCGTCGTCGTGGCGGCCGAGGGACCCGTCGCTGCCGTGGTGGCCCAGGGCGCCGCCGTTGCGGTTCGACCGCTGGAACGTGCCCGTCGGGTTATTCGCGTTGCCGCCGGGGTGGTGGCGGTGCATCCCGCCGGGCCCGCCGCCGCCGCCACCGCCGGAGCGGTACTCGTTGTCGTACTCGTCGTCGTCCTCGTCGTCCTCGTCGTCATCATCGATCGGGCCACGGAGGGCGACCGACGACGCGCCGCCGCCCACCCCACCGGGTCCGGGCAACGCGGAGCCCGTCGCGACGCCGTCTTTCTTGCGCAGCAGCTTGCGGGCCATGCGCACGGACCAGGTGCGGCGGTTCGGTTTGCCCATGAGCGTGAGCACGATGAAGGCGCACGCGAGCAGGCCGAGGACGCCGGCCACGACCACGAACCACACCCACGACGCGCCCAGCTTGTCGAGCCCGAGGAACACGTTCAGGTACATGAGATACAGCGTGCCGAGCCCGAGCGTCTGGTGCACGCGCGACCAGAACTGCACGTAGCTGAACCCGCGGATCCCGGGGCCGCTGCGCCGCGCCGACTTGGCGCCGTTCCCGGCTCCGCCGGCGGCAGCTGCGGACGCGGGACCACCCGCACCGCCCGAGAACTGGTTCGGGTTCACGTTCATCTGGCGCAGCGCGTTATTAAGCGCGGTATTCCGCGCGCCCGCCCCGCCCTGCCCTGCACCACCCGCAACCCCGGTCCCACGCCGCGCGGCCGCCTCGCGCTCGGCGGCCATGAGCGACGGGAAATTCGCGGGCTGGACGAGCCCCGAGAGCGCCTGCAGCGCGAGCAGCCCGAGCACGACGATCCCGACGACCGCGTGCGGCGAGGTGAAGTGGCCGGCGGTCCCGCCGCGCGCAGAGTACGCGAAGTAGAACCCGGCGCCCGCGCACGCGACGCCGAAGAAGGCTAGCAGGCCGTGCGCCCACAGCCACACCTGCCGGCCGGGAGTCTCGAGCGCGCCCACGTTCTGCGGGCCCGCCGTGGACACGCCGCTGCCGGGCGCGCCGCCGCGCGGGCGAGCGGCACCGGCGACAGGGGGTGCGTTGCGCGCGCCGCCGGGCGGCTGCTTTTTGGCGGCACCCCGCGCTCCCGCAGGGCGGGCGCCAGGTGCGGGCGCGGGCTTGCAGTAGCGCGAGACGAACGTCGCGGCGGTGAGCAGCGCGGTGGCCGCGGCCATGAGGATCCCGTGGACGGTGCGCTGGGTCGAGTCCTGGCTGACAAAGCACGGGACGTATGTGTTCTTGTTGTCGCGGGCGTTGAACTGGAGCAGCCACACCTCGTTGGACACGGACCCGTCGGCGAGCTGGCCGCCGAACATGACGACGGCGCCGTTCTCGTGGTGCGCGGCCATGGACGCGCCGTCGCGCTGCGCCGGGTAGCTGCCGCCGACCGCGTCGGGGAGCACGTTGACCCACGAGTTGGAGTCGCCGTCGAAATAGGAGACAAGTCCGGGCGCGTCGCGGTCGCCGGCGCCGCCGAACATGACGGCCTGCTTCTGGTAGTTGTTGGCGTTGAGGTCCGGGCGGATCGCGAGCGAGGCGCCGCGGCGCGGGGCCGGGCAGCTGTCGACCTGCTTCCACACGCCGCCCGACGAGAACTTGACGTTGGAGGGGGTCCCGACCCAGCCGTCGGCGGCGGGGCACGCCGAGGCCGTACACCCGCCGAAGGCGAGCAGCTTCTCGCCGCTGAGGACGAGCCCGCCGAGGTCCGAGCGGGCGGGCGGGCGCGCGGTGCCGCCGTCGACCTTCTTCCACTCGGCCTTGACGTTCGAGTAGTTGAACCCGGTCGTCCCGCCCGTGATGGTCAGGGCGTAGGTGTCGGTGACGCCGCCGGTCTTGGTAGTGCCGAGCGCCGCGTACAGGGTGGTCGGGAACGGCGCGATCGTGTGCTCCTCGGGCGACACCCCACCGGCCGCGTTGTACATGCCGGGCGGCACGTCCCCGGCGGCGGGGATGATGTTCCACGACAGCAGGTTCATGTGGAACCCCCACGCGTCGTTGAGCATCTGGCCGTTCGGCCCCATGCCCGTGGCAATGACGACGCCCTGGCGGTCGGACGTGGTCGGGATATCGGTGCCCGCGACGGCCGCGTACCGGGCCGGCGGGCGCAGCGGGCGGCTCGGGTTGTTCTCGACGAGCTGCCACGTCCCCGTCACAATGTCGAGCAGCCACGTGTCGTCCTGCGGCACGTTGTCGCGCGTGCGCCCGCCGAACAGCACAATCTTCTTGGTCGTGTGGTCGTACACGAAGACGGCGTCGCGCCGCCCGCCCGGCATCGGCGTGCCGGCCGGCGGGTTCAGCCGCTGCCACTGCATCGCGGGAACCGAGAAGCTCGGGTCCAGCGACTTGGCGGCCGGCGGCTGCTGCTGCGCGGTCACGGCGGAGAGCGAGGCGAGGGCGAGGACGAGGAGCAGCGCGACCGTGGCGAGGAGCGGTGGCCTTGCGGCGGCGCGGCCGCGGCGGCCACGGCCGCTTGACGGCGGCGTTGCGGGTAGTTTCATGGCAGTCGCTGGTGGATTGAGTGGAGTTTGCGATGTGGGAGAGGAGAGCGAGCGAGTGGAATCGGCGGCGGTGGGCGGCGGTGGAGGTGGCGCTCAGTCGGTCGGCGCGTGCCCAAGCCCTCCAACGGGACTCTAAAATAAATCCGAATTCGCGCCGAATCCACGGCGAGCCGGCAGAGTGCAGGCAGTCGCGATAGACTTTGGCGGCGGTCGGCGAGCAGGAGCGGGGGGCGTCGTCGCTCAGAGGGCGGCCGATCGCGCGTTCCAGAATCCGCTGAAAACGCGGGTCTTGACGCCGACCTGCCACGCCCATCATGCGGCCTGAAACGCGACGGGAACGGTCGTGAGCGGTCTATGTGACGAAGTCCGGACGAAGTCCCTCTTGCTCCCATTCCCTCTCCCTCTCCCTCTCGCTCGCCTCGAGAAGCACTGCCCTCCCGCACTGCAACGTAGCTACTACCGACCCGCCGCCATGACGCCGTCTCCCAAGAAGAGCGCGACGCCGTCGCCCGCCAAGCCCGCGCCCGCGCCCGCGGCTGCCGCGTCGTCGTCGTCGTCGTCGTCGTCGGCTCCCGCGACCGCGAGCGCCGCCGCGCCGCCCGCGTCGGCCGTGGCCGCGCAGACCGACTACATGAGCACGCTGACGGCGCTGTTCGACGAGGGCAACCTGCACTTTGCCCAGCGCCAGTACGAGCTGGCTGCGCAGATGTTCTCGCAGGTCGCCGAGGCCCTGTACGTCGCACCAGGCTGGTTCCATCCATCCACACGGCGACTGACCCGACCCGACCTCCCGTAGCGCGACCGAGTACGGCACCGTGCACCCCAAGTGCGCCGACATCCACTTCCGGTACGGCCGCGCGCTGCTCAACCACGCCATCGAGCGCGCGGGCGTCCTCGGCGACGCCGAGCAGGTTCGCAACGCCACGGGCAAGCGCGAAAAGGACCTCCTGTCCGTGTTCGAGGCCGGCCTCGTCCCCACCAAGGACCCGTCGCGTTTCCACTTTGGGGATGAGGGCGACGCTTCGTCTGCCGCTGCGTCGTCTGCGGCCGACGACGCCGCCATTGCCGCCGCGGCCGTCGCGGGCGTCGCTGACGAGGACGAGGAGAGCGACGACGAGGACAACGGCGAGGAGGATATCGAGGAGGACGACTTTGAGATCGCCTTCGAGGTGCTCGACGTCGCCCGCGTCATCTACGAGAAAATCCTCGCCGGCGAGCTCGCCCTCGCCGACGCCGCCGACGGGTCGCCGTTCGCCGCCGTCGCGCTCCCCGCTACCGCCGTCGCCGTCGAGGGTAAGGGCAAGGCCAAGGCCACCGCCGCCTCCGCGACCGCCGCCGACGACGAGGCGATCCGCCTCGCGGTGCGCAAGCGGTACGCCGAGGTGATCGTGACGCTCGCCGACGTGTCGCTCGAGTCCGAGTCGTTTGGCCAGGCCGTCGAGGACTACACGACGGCGCTCGTCCTGCAAAAGGAGCTGTACGACGCGTCGGACCGCCGCCTCGCCGAGACCCACTACAAGCTCGCCCTCGCCCTCGAGTACGCCGAGGGCGCCGAGCTCGAGCGCGCACGCGACCACCTCGCCGCCGCCCGCGCCGTCCTCGTCGCCCGCACCGACGCCCTGCGCGCTACGCTCGCCGCCAACCCCGACGATACCAACGCACGCACCGAGATCGCCGATATCGCGGAGCTCCTACCCGAACTCGCGCTCAAGATCGACGACGTCAACCACTCGATCCACCTCCGCGATAACCCCGACGCCGCGGCCGCCGAGGAGGCCGCGTCGTCGTCGTCGTCCAAGGCGCGGATCGAGCAGGCGCCCGTCCAGGAGATCTCCAACCTCGTCAAGAAGAAGTCGTCGTCGTCGGCCGCTGCTGCCCCCGCTGCCCCCGCTGCTGCCGCGCCCGCGGCGCCCGCGTCACCAACTAAGAAGCGCAAGCACGACGAGGTCGAGGGCAAGTCCCCATCCGCCTCCGCCTCCGCCTCGCCGCGCAAGGAGCAGGCCGACACCGCCGCGGCCCGCGCGAGCTCCGCGAGCCCCAAGAAGAAGGCCAAGCTCGAGTAACCACCCCGCCCGCCTCGCGCACTAGTATCCTCCTCTGTTTCCCCAAATCACTATCCGTTTCTGAACATAACACTAGCAACATATCGAGGCTGGAAACGAACGAATCCCCGCTGTCGGTCCGCGCGGCGGGACGTCAGAGAGACCTCGCGGTTCGCTCTTGGAGGGGCAGAGGACCCCGACCGCGGGCACGAAGCAACCGCGAGCCGCGCCTCCGTCTCCGGGATGGCTGCAGCAGGGTGCAGCTGGTTGGGTGGAAGGTAGCAAGACGAAGACGGGGTGGCGAACTGGTCGAGTAGAGGATGACGGGAGGTCGAAGGCTGGCGAAGAAGCAGGCAAGGCGAGGCGAAATCGCGGCGCGGCGAGCATCAGGTGAGCTGGCGTGATATCGCAACGCGTCTCACACTGCGTCTTGCGCGGCTGGCCCCACCGGGTCGCACCCCCACAACCCGAAAGCAAATCGACGCTCGAAGCGCTTCTTCGCAAGCTTGGCCTGAACGACGCTCGCGACGCTTGTTCGGCGGGACGAGTCGCGCGTCAGGGCGGGCAAACGCGCTGGGGATGAGCTCGCTTAACGGCTCGGGTGGACCTCACCCAACTCCCCGCCTCGATTTCTCCACACTCATATACGCCTCATCAGCCTCATCATTAGCGGGTCCAGTGGACCCGCCACGAGGACGGTGGGAAACAGTGCGAGCGGGCTCAGCGTCGGCGCGCTCGGTCGCTGGCAAGGACGGACCTCACACAACCCTCGCCCCAAGAACTCGACGCGTGTCGCCGCCTTATCACCCTCTAAATTGGCGGATCCGGTGAGTTCGCCACAGGGACGGTGTTATGCAAGCGGAGCGAGGGGTCCCCACGGCTCACACGTCCCCAGCTCGTAGCAATTCCATCGACAGCTCAGCGAAATTCAGTTCAACCGCCACCAAATGATCGTCGTGGCAACTCGATCTGCCACCGTTTCAGCGACACTGAACGTTTTGCTGACGGCTAACGGTACAGTCCATCTTCGTGCTGGAATGTGAGCGCAGCAGCAACGTTCGCGCCGTCTTGAAGCGTGAGAGCGGCGGCGGAGGTCGCACTGCAGAGCGCGGTGGTGGACTTAAGCGAAAAGCGGATGCTGGCCTCGCTCAACCGACATGCTCACTTATCCGGCGGATATTGGGCTTGGCGCCGTCATGCAACTTTGCGCGTAACCCTCCACCACGGACGCGTTCCCGTCGGTATAGCCCGCCAGATATCTGCTGACCCGGCCGTAATCCACTCGATCATGATAAAATCATTGGTGTAGACCCAACCACTTACGCCCAGCTGTGCATTGCGGTGCGGCGTCGACCTTCCGCACGCACGCGAGCGTGTCAGCCACTCGAACCATGGCTCCGAGATCCGGGCGCGTGCGCGTCCCCAGGTTGCGCTAATCACCTCCCGCGTCATCAGCTACTCGATCGCAGCGGGTTCATCCGCCACTGACCCGACACGGCGCGAAGCCTGATCTCTCTTGATCGCCGCGACACCAGATGCGCCGATTTCCTGCGGCCGGGTCACAAGCCTCGCGGGTCACGCGCACATGACCCCGCGGCGCGACGCGCACGCGCAAAGTCGACCCAACTCGCATGCTTTCCGCGCACACTCGGACGATTGGGCATCTCACCTGCCGCCGTTGGGGCGCCGACTAAATGCAATGCGGGCGAGCGTGATGACCGACACCGTCATGGGACCGCGCAGCCGACCTGCCCCGTGCAGCGCGCGCCGACCGCAATGCAAGGTCTGAAGGGACCGGGGTGTCTCGCGGGCGTGTCTCGCGGCGGTAGATCATCGTCGCGGTCAGGGTTACTGGAGCGACGCGCGCGGGTCGATGGTCGCGTGTCCCGGGGCCGCGCGTCAGTATCCGCCCAGCGCTATTCGGCGAGGGCGGTGAACCCGTCCCCTCGCAGCAGCGTGAGAGCGAGCGGCGGGGAGGAGAGGGGAGCGCCGGAGCAGATAAATAGCGGCCGGTCCCCCGCCGTACAGAGGTGATCCAGCAGAGCAAACATCTTCTAGCCCTTCCTCCCACCGTCCCCTCACCTCCTCAACATGCGCGTCTCCAACGTCATCCTCGCCGTCGCCGTTGTCCTCGGCTTCGCCGCCTCGGGCGTCAACGCTGGCCCCGCTGAGAACAAGGCCGCCGCCATCGCCGCTGGTGCGTCGTCTGCCCGCCACGACCTCCCACGGCTTCCTGGTCGCGATCCTGACGGTTTTCTTCGCCTTTTCTCGCTCCAGGCACCGAGGGCTGCTCGTACCAGTGCTACATCCGCTGCTCGAAGCGCTGCGGCAACGACAACAAGTGCAAGGACCAGTGCAACCTGGACTGCATGGGCTGTGACGACCCGATCCGCCGCGAGTTCGCCGCCCTCAACGCCGAGGCCGTCTCGATCCAGGGCTGCTCGTACCAGTACGTTTTTTTTTTCTCGCTCAAAATTTTACGCTGTCGCCGCGCTGCGCGAACCCGGCCTTGCCCCTGGTGGTGGACCGAGGAAACTGGGATCCTTCACGGCGGAGCCGCGCGCGATCGCGGATTCCACCTCATCAATCACGCCCTAACCTCCCTCTCTTCTACCCAGGTGCTACCGCTCGTGCTCCAAGCGTTGCGGCAACGACAACAAGTGCAAGGACCAGTGCAACCTGGACTGCATGGGCTGCGACGACCCGATCCGCCGCGAGTTCGCCAGCCTGAACACCGAGTCCGCCTCCATCAAGGGCTGTTCGTACCAGTACGTTTCTATCTCGACGTTCGATCTACCGTGGCCGCGTCGTGTCGCGTTGCACCGCGCCAAGAAGGTCTCGAGGAAACTCGATTCTTTGGCGACGGCCGCGCCGCGCGATCCCCGCTCCTCGTCGATCACCGTCTAACCACTTCTTCTCGCTCCCAGGTGCTACCGCGCTTGCTCGAAGCGCTGCGGCAACGACAACAAGTGCAAGGACCAGTGCAACCTCGACTGCATGGGCTGCGACGACCCGATCCGCCGCCCCTGAATGGCCTCGGACCTGACGGCGCCAAGCGGAACTGTTGACAAGGAGGAGATGATGGGATAGAGTAAGAAGATCGATGATGATTGATTGATACACAGACAGTTTTGCTTAAAAGATTCATTGGTTTCTAGTCGGTTGAGCTCCACAATGGAACCGTGTTTCGAATAGAGAGGGTCTAGCTTTCTTCATGACTTGGCGACCTATTAACGCGTGAAGGAGAAAGCTTTGAAAAACGTTTGCACAAGCTTGCATCTCCCTTGTCAATGAAAGTGTGTGCTTGGCTGGCAACAGTGGGTGGTCGCTTCAGTCACCAACCTCACGAGATTCCCGCCGTGAGCAACGAGCAGTGTGAGTAGTTTAATGCCAATAACAAGACGGCCGCTTTAGTTACCTCGCTCTCTCAGGTTTTACCATGCTCGGCATCGCCAGGCCCGAGCTGGGCTCATTCGTTGGAGCAACAGGGTCTGTATACCGCGCGACGCAAGAAGCAACCTTTGTTGATTGAACACAGCGGCGTGGTTGTGAAGGCAAGGCAAGGCAAGGCACCAAAGACGAGCCGCAGCATGCGCGTGACATAAAACACGTGATAACAGAACGCGTCCATAAAAGTGTTTGCTCAAGCCACCAACGCGCCATTCGTTCGAATCGCGCAGCCAGGCGTCGCTGACCGGACCAGGTCGTAGGCGTCAGTCGCCTCCCGCATTTACACACTCCCTGGCAGTTGGCTCCCAGTGATGCCCCGCTTGACAACCTGGCCGAGAGAAGAAAGCGCGTCGCCTGGTCACGCGCCCAAGAATCGCGAGCTCGGGCCCTGGGAGTCGCGTGCGCAATGTCAGTAAACAGAGCGGTGGCCTGCGTGGCCACCATGCACCACCACCTGTTCTGGCATCCGTGTGCGAATCTGGGCTCACTTTCTTGATTCGATCCCGACCAACGCGCGCGCATCCGCACGCGGTCCTCGTTCAGGATTCAAGGTGTCGCTTCGACGTCGGCTCAACTCGTCCGCTCGCGTGCGCACTCGCGTACGTGCATCATGCGACCAATTCACTCGCCCACGCACGTCCCCCGACTGGGATCCGCAATACATACGAATATGATGACGGTGTGCCCGAGCGTCTGCAAGTTCCTGATCTGGTCTCGGCTCCCAGGGAAGTAGCCGCCGCCAGCGACGCACGCACGCGTGTGCAAGTTGCCGACCGTTTCGCTCTCCAACGCGAAGCGTACCATGGGCTTCACGCTGAAGGAAGAGGGCGAGTGAGCTTGAGGCGATAGATAGCGGCCAGCCCCCCGCGGTCCAAAGCCGATTCAGCAGAGCCAGCAACCCCAGCCTCCTCCCCGACCTTCAAACCGCCAACAACATGAAGCTCATCAAGGCCCTCTTCGCCGTCGCTGTCGTCCTTGGCTTTGCCGCCTCGGGCATCTCGGCTGCCCCCGCCGAGTCCAAGGCTGCCAACGTTGGTTCGTGATAGCGTGTTCACACCGGTTTCTTCTGAGTCAACATCTCACCCATCCCCATTCCTGATCACATAGGCGTGCAGAGCTGCGGCTTCGCTTGCTACCATGCGTGCGAGTACAGCTGCCACGGCGACCGCCAGTGTGAGAACGACTGCATCCGCGGCTGCTCAGACTGCGACCGCCCGCCCTTCCCCTAAGCGCGAAGCGTTTCACCAACTCGACCTGCGACGCGTGACGCGGTCGATGTCGCCAAGATCTCCCACGTTCCAAGCGGATTTTGTTTTGAGTGCCACGAGTTTGAGATGAGAGCTTACTTTTGATCATAAAACCTCCTCTTGGATGAACGAGCACCCTTTTGAGAGCGTCGCAATAGAGAGAGAAAAATGGATAGATCTGAGGCTGAAGGAGCGCATTGATGGAATTCGTTGAAGGAATTCATGAATGCCCGCGGAGGGCAAGCTGATTGATTGTAGTTGTGATACGGGCTTGAGATCAGGCGCTATGACCAACTGTTACGCGTCGTTCATGTGGTGGCGATCGTGGTGATCGTCCACCTGATCTTGCCTGTTTACGCCCGCATTCGTCTCGCTGGCTCATCGCGCTCCCGCAGCGCCGCTCCCTGCTTTGTCAACCTCTCTCACCTCACCCAGCCCTGGTTCAGGGCCAAAGGCAGGAATACACCTCCTTGACTAGGTGTACGCTTGCCTCAGCAATGCGTGTATCATTCTGCCGAGCACCTGCCACCGATCCACGCTCATGTGGTGGAAGTGATCAAGGAGAGCGGCAAGGTGCACTGCCATCATCGCTGCGACAACCACGAACGTCGAGGCCAACAAGCTCTACTGCGACAAGCAGGTGTTGGCGAGGGTGATGGTACGCCACAATTAAAGTCCTGACGCTGACAAACCCAAATGGCGGCTTTCATTGCCTGTTTGACGTCAGCGGCACACCCTCATAATCAAAGTTGGGCGGTTTGTAGCAAAGCGGGGCCTCCGCTTGCAGCCTACCAAACGAGCAGTCCTCGCAAGGATGCTCCCCTTCTTCTGCGCAACGCCGCGACAAACCGCAAAGAGCCACGATGACGGCTAAAGCATCTGTAATGACGAGCACATAAATCGGAATTTTTCATGATCACGGGTAGAAAAGCGGTTACCACTCACCCGCAATTTGACCCCGAAACTCGCTCACAAACGATATTTTTTGGCTGTGAAAGTTGGAGTAAAGAGTCACTGTAAGTTGATTTGCTGCAACTCACACACATCGAACTAGCAAGCATTGAGACTGTAGCGTCGAGCTGTGATCGTCACAACGCTTCACCGACCACTCCATGCGTCGCGATCAGGATCACGTGTTTTGGCCAACGCGCTTTCGATCGCCGCTCGCCAACTGTCGTTTTTACTCTCTCGAGTGAAATCCATTTACAAAAGATTCGTGTATATGTATGCGTTCAAAAAAAATCGTCACCACGACACCTTGGCGGGTTGTGGACACGGTGGGCGACGCTGTCGAGCGACACCAGAGCGAGCCGGGCAGGTCGAATTCAAGGGCGGTGGCCGTCGTCGCAATCCATGCACATGTAGTTGCAGTCGTCCTTGCAGCTCGAGTCGTTCCCGCAGCCTCGAATGCAACGAATGTAGCACCTGGTGTGAAATTACGGTTAGACGTCGCCCAGAATCGTCGTCCAGGCTCGTCCATGCGCAAGGGCATCATGGCGAGCTCGCGTTCACGCGCGATTACGTACTGGTAGGAGCAGCCCTGGATGCCGGCTAGAACGAAGGTAGAAAGGGGAACAAGGTAAGCTGCCGGGGCATAGAAAAGGTCAGCTTTATGACCACGCACCGCTAGCCGAGGGAAGGATCGACTTCTCAGCGGGGGCGGCCGACACGCCGGAGGCGGCGAAGCCGAGGACGACGGCGACAGCGAGGAGGACCTTGGAGAACTTCATGGTGAGGGTGAGTTGTGGGGGTGGGGAGGAAGACTCGAGAAAGCTTGCTCTGCTGGTCCAGTCGAAGGAGCGGGGGGCTGGCCGCTATTTATCGCCTCGGACCTACGCCCTCGCGCGAAAGGTCGCCAAGAACTTTGCTCTCCAAACTCTGCCACCGGCTTCACGCACTTTGCGCGCGTGCACGCGCAGCGGAGCGCCGACTCGAGAACTGAAGCCGAATCGAGCGCTTGTGAACTGCGGTTCACAGCCGCTGGGGCCTCATTCCTGCGTTGAACGCGCGCGCGTGACGCCCAGCAGCCCGTGTGACCTCGAAAAGTCGACGGTTGAGCCGCCGCCGTGTCGCTTAAACCAGCAAAAAACGCGTTGTGGTTCACAAAGCGCCCATTCGGGCGACCGAGGGGTGAACCTGTGACCGCGGGCACGCGACGAACATCGACCTCAATTTCAAGTTGGTCGCACGAAAACGCGTGCGAGCGAGCACAACTACGCGCGTCCATCGGTCCTGCGACCGGGGTGGGGGCATTTGGGGTGCATTTCGGTGCATCGGGTGACCGGTGGGCGGCACCCAGATCAGGAGCGCCCTACCACGGATGGAGGTTCGTCGCATCGGTGGCGCAGCCCTCCATTTGGCGCCGCCGAGCAGGTGACCGTCACCAAACGCGTCGAACTTGGGTGCGACAGAGCAATGATACCGTGATGAAATTGTCTCACAACTTGGATTTCGACCTCGCTGGGCGCCGACTCGAGGACTCCACCGTTGCAACGTGCGTCGCGTCCGACGTGCACAAGGCCGCTTTTTCGCACGTGCGCGCGTGCAAGGTCGCATGTGAACAGAGTACAGCTCAGGAGCTCAGCGCCGAACCTGGAATCTTACCGCAGGGTTTGGGCCCCCGCCGCGTCCTTGATCGAGGCGCGGGTTGACCGCTGGTGTGCAGATCCCGGTCCGACTTTCGAGGCGAGCGACCGCTCAGGCCTTGCCCGCTCCTCTGACGCGTAACCACGCGCGAGCCGACCCGCTCAGCTGTTAAGTCGAAGCCGATAAATAGCGGTCGGTCCCCCCGCCTCATCAGCTGGACCAGCAGAGCAAGCATCCTCGAGCCCCTCCACCCTTCCACATCTTCAACATGCGCGTCTCCAAGGTTCTCCTCGCCGTCGCCGTCGTCCTCGGCTTCGCCGCCTCGGGCGTGTCGGCCGCTCCCGCTGAGAAGTCGGCTGTCCCCGCTGCCAGTACGTGTCTCGAGCTCCGACACTGTTGATGAGCGAATCCCTGACATTTCGAGCGCGCTCTCCATCAAACAGCCATCCAGGGCGGCTGTGGCTATCGTTGCTACATGTCGTGCATTTCCCGCTGCCATGGCGACTCCCAGTGCGAGGACGACTGCGCTCGCGACTGCTCGGACTGCGACCACGGGACCACCCGCCCGTAAACACCCGCCAAGTGCCACCAGGCTTCGCCCGCGCACCCCGGCTGCTGTCGTGTTGCCCACCCCAAGAGATTTTTGAAGGATATACAAAGACAAATTTTGGTTGATCCGATATTTCTCGTTGATGGTGAGATCGGAGTGTGATTAGAGGGAGGTCGAGGAGAAACGCGTCGTCAAGCCTTGTCGCCATGGACGCGTTGCGCCACAGCGGCTCGGAACAGCGAGGTCGGCTTTCCGTTCCACTCTGCAAGTGACTTACGTGTTGCTGAGAGATTGGATTGTCTTCTTGCAAGGTTCGGTACAGAGACCTTAGTTCTCAGCTGTAGCTTTAGGGCCCGTTTGGTTCAGATCAGGTGGATCAGCTGAAACAGTTGCCACGTTTCACCTCACCCCCGTTCATCTCAGCGGCCGTGCGAACCAAACGCCCCGCTGGATGAACGCCCCCCCGCAATAAAATCTTTCCCACCTCTTTGCAGCCGCACTTATTGCAACGAATCAACACCTAACCTCACGCATCGTGTTCTCGAGCCCTCAAACAACATGGGCAAGGGATACAACCGCAAGCTGCGCGGCCTAATGCTCACAGCCGCCCTCGCTCTCCTGCGACGTCTCGCTGCTCGCAACGAGCGCCGCTCGTGGGAGCCTATCCGCACGTCCACGCTTTCCGGCGAGTCGTGGGTTTAAGAGCTGCTGACGTGCAACAGCGAAACGCGTTTTTCGGAAATCGCCCGTATGCCCCGCGAGACCTTCAAGGCCATCTGCCGCCTGTTCCGCGACCGTGGCCTTCTCGCCGACGGCCGCGAGCTGTCCGTCGAGGCGCGCTTCATGGTTTTTCTTGTCATGGCCGGCGAGGGCAGCACCAACCGCAACCTCAGGGAGCGGTTCCAAATCTCTGGCGAGACCGCGTCCAGGGTTCTGAAGCAAGTGCTCGACGCTCTGTACCGCCTGATGCCCGAGTTCATTGTCCAGCCGTCCGATTCTACGCCCGTGCATGAGCGCATCGCCCACGACCCGAAATACGCTCCGTTCCAGAACGCGGTCGGCGCGCTTGACGGAACGCACATCCCGTTTGTTGTGCCCACTAAGCTTCACGACTCGTTCCGAAACCGCAAGGGGACCATATACTCAAATGTCCTCGCTGCCTGCGACTTTGACTTGAACTTCACCTACGTTCTCGCAGGGTGGGAGGGCAAGGCGCATGACTCGCGCGTGCTCTCGGACGCCTTCGCCCGTGGGTTCAAGATCCCCGCCGGCCGCTTCTACCTCGCCGACGGCGGCTACGCAAACCGCACGTCCATCATCGTGCCCTTCAGCGGTACCCGCTATCATCTTCGCGAGTTTGCCCGCGGCAAGGATGGGTACGTTCTCACTGCCATGACCATCACGTTGGCGCCATCTCATCTGCTTCACCAACGTACGTAGAGTTAAGAACCGCGAAGAGCTTTTCAATCTGCGTCACGCGTCGCTCCGCAACTCCATTGAGCATATCTTTGGCGTGCTCAAGAAGCGTTTCCGCGTCCTCTCGATTGGCGCGGCCTACCCAATCAAGACTCAAGTCAAGCTTGTGTACGCGCTCTGCACGCTGCACAACATGATCAACAAGTGGAACCAAGGCGGCGACGCCTTCTTTCGCGACGCCGAGACGGAGCTCCGGCGCGCGCGGGACGCGGCGCGTGAGGCGCCAGTGCGTGGGCGCGAGCCCCTGGACGACGAGAACGAGGAGGACGACGAGGCCGCTGTCCTCGAGGCCTCGCTGGACGGAGCTCGTCAGCGCGGTATCTCGCTTCGGAACCGCGTCGCAAATGTTCTTTGGACCGAGTACAGGCGCGTCATGGCCGCTCGTGGGACCCGTCTTTGAAGGCGCGAAATAATTGTTGTACCCGCATGCATGCTGTAATATACTGATTTGTCAAGTACTATAACGTTAGATAAGCGATTCCAGATGATTTGACGCGTCGCTGAGGTCAGAACGCATCGGTGGAGACGCGTCGATCAATCACGTGACGTGCGAGACACTTTGAGAACCACGCGTTTCTCAACGAGTCGCGTCATTTTCGAGCGAAGGGTAACGATTGAAGATACGATGGACACAAAGCCAGATGTATTGGACACAAATGGGCGAGAACAAGGCCAGGAAGCAACGCGAGGGGAGGGGGACATGTGCGAGTGAGCTACTGAATGAAAATCTCGAGGATGCGCTTGCGCTTCGATTCGGACACGGCCATGACGCGAAGCGCTTGATCCTCGGTCAGGCGGGTGGCGACGTCGATCTGGTACTCTTCATTGTCGTTGTACGCGTCCTGGACCCATTCAAGTGCGGCGGTCAAGACGGGCTTGGAGTCGGCGGTCGCGACGCTCTGGAACACCTCCTTGATGCCCATGAGGAATTCCGAGTCCGAGAGGCGACGCGAGCTGCTGTCCGAAGTGCGGCTGCGCTTGCTGGCGGGGGCCGCGTCGTCTTGACCATCGACACCTTCCACGTCACCAGACTCCTTGCCGTCCTGCTCGAGGTGCGAGTACTCGCCGGTGGTGGTCGAGCTGCCCCACGAAGGAAAACAGCGTTTATATAGGCCGGGAAGCACAGCCTGAAGGTTTCGGGGGCGAGCAGACGGGCAATTCAGCGACGAGGGTTCCATTCAGCTCATCCGGGGGTCGACCCAAACGCCGCGATGAACGCGACGGGGTGAAAATGCCACGTTTCAGCTGGGTGAACACCGGACCGTGTAAAATCGATTGATCCACCTGATTCACCCCGGAACCAAACGGGCCCTTAGCGAAGCTGAGTTTCTGTTTGAGCAATTGGAACCTATCAGAGACATCTACCTGCACGTGAACCAAGCTTCGTCTGCAGTTCTGGCCCCCGACCCCAACTATCTTGGTCTAGCTCTCATTCCAAGTCCCCGACTCCCCGCATTGGCCTCAGCTCTGTGTAATAAAAATTCTGACACTGCTTATTTGACGAGGCGACCTACTTGAAAGTCTTCAAATGTGCGTCAACCTGGAGTGACAGTGGAGCGGTCGGTCGGTGCTGTCTCCCACTGCTGCGCCACCCGCTGCTCCACCCGCTGAGCCACCGCTCTCCGACCCCGCCTGCAGCTCCGTCGCCAACCGTTACGACCGCTTTCGAACAACAATCAGCGCAGCATCAAGGTCGCGCAAAAATCATTTTGAAACACCCGGCGCAAAATATAGGTCCTCTATTTCCGCTGGTTCCCTTAACTGTCTTCAATCCGGCCGCCCGAACTTACGCGCTTCGATCCGCCTTTGTCTTTCTCTTTAGGCGCAAAAAAGTCTAGAGTTCGTGAATCGCCTAGTTACCGAGATAGTACAAGGTCATGGATTTGGGTCATCGTTCGCAAGTAAATGATTTCATTGTTGGCGATGGGTAGCGTCTACATAGCGATTACTGAGGGGTAGCGATGACGTGACGTACACATTGACTGGAGAAAGCTCAACATGCACGCAGCAAGGCGAGAACGGTGCGACGCGAGCCCGAAACATAGGTTTCAGGCGGCGAGAACGACTCCGAGGATCCACGACCACGACTGGATCACGCCAGCTAACCGAGCCTAGCCCGACGATAAAGAAGAAGGCTCAGCAGCGTCAGGCGTGTACGCGCCCACTGCATCATACTGAAAGTAGCCAGCCGCGAATCGTGCTCGACACCGCGTACCGCGTCGTGCGGGTCGACCTGCGCGACACAATTCTTTCTCGCTCCAACGCGTCGTTGACGAGGTTACGGGCGAGGCGCACATGCGCATCGTTGACGTGATCGACTTCAAGGACTGGCCCTGCGTCAAGATCCCCTTGGGCTCGATCCTGATCGCTGGTCAGACGTCGGCCGCGTGCGAAAGATCCTCACGGCGACGCTCGTTGCGTTCCGCTCAATAGCCACCGCCCAGAACGCGAGTCAGGGTGACGCCCATACACTGCGGCGCTTCACGACGTCGTCCAAATTATCCAAGTTTTTATTAACCTTCCCGCCCACTGCAACACACCGCGCTTGATCCGTCACGCGCCGACCAGCAACCCAGCGACCGTCGCTGCCGCGGACCTGGCCTTGGCCTTCTCGTTAGTGGCTTCTTCATTTGCAAAGGGTGCCGCCGATGCAGCCTCGTACCAGTTCGGAGAGGTGGATCGCAAGCTTACGAACCGCAACACAGAAAGCACACGGCGGGAACAGGTGCGTGAGGTCGACTGGCTCTTAGACTGCTTCTCATGGACCGGGACCATGAGCAGGTGCTCGGGCGAACGTTCTCTCCAGCAAGGCTGCGGACGATCCGCGCTCAGGAACAAGGCGGCGTGGGCGGCCGCGACCTTGGCCTCGAGGGCTTCTCCCGCTCCTCAACTTTGTTAACTCAGTTAACTTAACTGGTACGGACTTTCGGGCAGCCAGCGCGACATGTTTGAGTCCAGCCTCAGTTCCGACCATGAGCCACGGCTTCGAGTGCTTGCTCAACCGAATAACGTGATTTTCCGCGGCCACGATGCTCATGGCCGTGGGGTAGTTGGCCATGGACGCGTGCCTACCGCGCGCGTTGTACCTGCGCTGCTGTTCTCATCATCGACACGGCAGACTAAAGCTACAGCTGAGACCCAAGTGTGTGCGCAGCACACACACCTAGTGCTTTGTTTGGGCCGCAACTAAAACCGTGACGACGAGCGATTAGAAGCCACGGTCGAGGGTCTGCAGTGCACCGTTGTCGTCGTGACTCGCTGGGCCGGACCCGTGCAAGAGGTCTATTGCACGCCATGAAGCTCAAGATTATCTCTCAAAGCCTTGAGTCTAATAAATTGCGTGATATGAAAGGAGACTCGCTGCAAAATAAAGGATCAGCGACTGCCACGGCGGGCACGTGTTTTGAACTTCGCGTGTCAAGCTCACCTTCAGGAACGGAACACATCCAGATTGAACAAAAGCTTTCGATACATTT
Organism: Blastocladiella emersonii ATCC 22665; assembly: GCA_025594325.1. Taxonomy (NCBI): domain Eukaryota; kingdom Fungi; phylum Blastocladiomycota; class Blastocladiomycetes; order Blastocladiales; family Blastocladiaceae; genus Blastocladiella; species Blastocladiella emersonii. Next base: position 328,853 of record JANHCV010000015.1, on the reverse strand, counting down.
CTATTTCTCAGCAATCCACCGTCTTGACATCAATCTGTTGCGTGGACACGACGGGCCACGACGGGCCACGACCGGCCCCGCGCACGCGAGTCGGCGATCGAGCGTCAAAACCTTACGGGCGGCGGCCGTCGTCGCAGTCGGAGCAGTCGCGGGCGCAGTCGTCGAGGCACGACGAGTTACCGCCGCAGCGGTACGAACAGGCGCGGTAGCACTGGTAGGCACAGCCCTGGATGCCTGTTGGATGGGGAAAAGGGTAGGGTAAGTAAGTATTCAGCTCGAAGGCGCGAGCGAGAGCAAGTTGATGGCCACGCACCGATGGAGGCGGGAGCAGCGGCAGCGGCCTTGGACTCGGCAGGAGCGGCAGTCACGCCCGAGGCGGCGCAGCCGAGGACGACGGCGACGGCGAAGAGGATCTTGGAGAACTGCATGATGATGGCGGGGATGGAAGCGGGCGGAGGGGTACTTGCTCTGCTCTGTGCTGATCCCAGCTCGGACGGCGGGGGAACGGCCGATATTTATCGGTCGGAGCTCGCCCACCCTCGGCCAAGCGACGGCGGCGTAGCGGCAAGCTCTGCGGCGAGCAGCTTCCACGCAACTCTCGATGGGCGTCGGCGCTCCGCCTCAGTCCTGCATCGCCGACCACGCGACGCGTGGTGCGTGACTCGCGTCAGACCCAGTCACTCCGGAACAACAGCGGCAGATCCGCTCTGTCGTCGCGTGAAGTCGCCACCGCAACGTTGCGGTTCGTCAGGCGCTCGCGGCGGCGACCATCCGACCTGTCGTGACGACGCGCGCGTACTTTTAGAGACGGCCGACGAGCGCGTGCGTGTGGCGAAGGAGCAGCACGGTTTGCCCGCGTCAATCGACCCTGTGACCGGTGGAGGTGCATTGGAGTTGCATATCGGCGCAACCGGTGGCCGGGCGCAGCGGCACCCGGATCAGGGAGGTCTCCGCGGTCGGGTGGCGCAGCAGCTCTCCTCGCCGCCTGTGAGGCTGTTCGACACGCGCTTCACGACCGGCTAAATAACATGGGCAGCCGAGAGATACAATGTATGGGTCAAACGAACGTCCGACACGAGATGCGAGGAGAACTTGGCACGTCCGCTCGCCAGAGGCTGTGCGAGAACGTTGTCTGCGTGTGACGACTTCGTGCGTGCTTCGTTCACTCCAAGCATTTGTCTCGTGCGTGAGCCCGACGCTCAGCAACCACCCTCCCTTGGATTTGCGAACTTGAGAGCGTGTGATGAAAAGTCGTGATCCGGCCGGAGCCGAGCGCACGTGAGACGCGTTTCTCACGCCACGTGTGAGAACGCGAACAAGCGCGCGACGCGGCTCGCCTGTCTCGCACCCGCCGTTTCGCTGCACTCCCTGCGACGAAATGGTTCCGATGCTCCAAGTACTCGACGAGCCCCGCGGCCCACTCTCGCTCTTTTCAACACAAGCACCCGTTACCATGAAACTCATCACCCTCTGCGCCCTCCTCGCGCTGCTCGCGACGCACGCGGCCGCCGAGTCGCCGCTGCTCCGCCGTGGTACGCCCCGCGCGTCCCTCGGACCCAACGATGCTCACGACTCACCCTTCGTGTACCCGCAGCCCCCGTGCAGCCCGGCGGCCTGCCCGCGCCTTCGTCGTGGGGCCTGTTCGCGATCTCGGCGCAGGACCTGGGCACGAACGGCTGGATCCCGTACGACCAGTGCATGACCGACTTCAACTGGCGCTCCACTCTCGACCTGCCCGATGCCGGCACGCACCCGACCGAGATCGACCTCGTGACGACGTTCCGCGGGTCGCAGGAGATCCACGACGGGCCAAACGCGTACGTGTGGGCCGACGGCAAGTTCCTGGGCGAAACCGCGACGCTGGCGTCGACGCCCAACACGGCATGCGCCGACTATTTCGCGGGGACCGCGGTGATCGAGCGCGACTGCTGGACCGACCCCGCGGGCAGTGCGGTGCCCAAGGCGACCGTCGTGCTGCCGCCGGGCACTAAAGAGTGGGGGATCGTCCCCAAGACGGGCTCCGGGTGCGCGTCTGGCGCGTTCCGCATGCGTGTCGGGTCCGCGGCGTACTGCGCAGGATCGTCGCAGGACTACGCGGTCCCGCGCAACGAGGCCGCGGTGGTGACGGCCAAGGTCGCTGACGCGCAGGCCGCGTGTGATGCGATCAACGCGGATCTCGCACCCGTGTCGGCCAAGAACGCCGACGAGGTCAAGAAGCGTACGGTTCATCGCATCAGTGTACGACGCGCGCGCCAGAGCTAACCCGATGCGATGCGGTGTAGTGGGCATCGACTGCGTCGGGCTCGGCAAGAAGGCGCTCATCGCGAGCTGGAACGGCGACACGTACGGGCAGCCGGGCCTGCAGCTGACGCTGCCGTCGGTCGCGACCGGGGTACGCTTCCCGCTCGTCGCCATCGCTGGTCCGGACACCTCCCACTCACACCCGTGCCGTAGAACCCGATGTACAACATCGCCAACCCATCCACCGCGCTCCCGCCCATCTGCAAGCTGCGCAAGACGGGCGAGATCGTGCACGGGCCGACCGTCGACACGGCGTACCGCGTGATCGAGACGCAGGCCGGCACGAAAGCCGCGGACGCAGCCGCCGTGTGCGCTAAGCGCGGGCTCGCCCTCGCGGACCTGCGGTCGGGCAACTCGTGGACCCAGCTGCTCGGCCTCATGTACACGGCGCTCGGCGCGCGCGGGTCGGCGTGGATCCGGTCGTACAACGGGAACACGTATGTCGGGTCGTGTATCGCACTGACCGTCGGCGACGCGCTCAACAAGGGCGCGATCACGGTCCCGCCCAGCCAGTGTAACGCGGTGCTCGACGCGGTCGTGTGTCAGCCCCCGCCGGCCCCAGTGGCGACGACGACGGCGGTGCCGCTCGCGCGCCGCGCCGAGTTTTGAGCTCGTCCTTGTCTTTGATCCCACGCACGCATCACTCATCTGTCACATACTTTTTCACGCGCAATAACACGATCTTTCCACTCGAGCAAGGCTACTCTGTGTATTGGTACACACGCTCCGTGATTCCCATTCATTCCCGCCTACGCTCGTCCCTGCGCCGCCGCCGCACTCGACGACGCGGGACTCGCGAGCCCGACGCCAACATTCGCATCAGCGTCCGGCACCAACCGCCTCGCCTCCCTGACCGCATCAAACACGAGCGCGCGGACCTCGGGGTCGGCGACCCACTCCTCGCCCTGCATCTCCATGAGGCGGGACAGCGTGCGGTCCGTAGCGAACCGCTCCTCGTCACCCGGCGGCTCGTCGGGCGCGACGGGCACGAGCTGGTGGACGGGCGCCGCCGTGTGGAGCAGGACGCACGCCTTGGCGTCGTAGGCGGCGTCAATGAAGGTGATCCAGCGGCGCAGCTCGGCGCGGTTGCCCGTCACCGACAGGGTCGGGACCTGGTCGACCAGGATCACCGGGTAATGGGAAACGATCGCCAGGTAGTCGGCGGCGGCCAGCGGCTGCGCGCACAGGTCGTCGAAGGTGAAGCGCGCGACGCCACGCGACGCGACTTGGCGCGGGACGCGGACGGCGCGGCCCGTGTGCGGAAGGTCCCGCGGCGGGTCCGCGTGCGAACCGCACAAGGTGTGCCATAGCGTGTTGATGAAGGTGGTCGCGGGCGGCGAGAGCGGACTGGGTTTGGTCGGAAGTGAGTGGGCGGCGGTGGTGCGAGGAGTAGGGAAGCGGAGAGCGTACTGGAAGTAGACGGGCGCGGTGCCCTGGGCGCGCTTGCGGTAGTCGACGCCGCTGTTGAGCGAGACCACGTCGCACTGGGTCTTGATCAGGTCGATGCACGGCAAGAACGACTCGCGCTGGAGGCCGTTCTGGTACAGCTCGTCTACAGGCCCACATGCGGCTGTGAGCTCCGGTGCATGAGGTGGAGAGAAACGACACACAGCGTACCAGGGTGGCGGTTGGACGTGACGACCATGACGATGCCGCGCTGGAACATGAGCTTGAGCAGGCGGCGCAGGATCATGGCGTCGGCAATGTTGGTGACCTGGAACTCGTCAAAGCACAGGACGCGGGCGTCGCGCGCGAGCTCGGCGGCCACGAGCGGGGTCGCGTCAATCGGCTTGGTGCTGGCCGACTTGAGCTCGTGGCTCCCTGCAGTTGCCGGATCGTGAGCGTTGAGGTGTCGCGAGTAGGGGGAGGGCGGGACGACGTACGGGCGTGGACGTTAATCATGAACTGGTTGAAGTGCATGCGCTTCGCGCGGATGTGCTTGGGGAGCGAGTGGTAGAAGAGGTCCATGGTGAACGTCTTTCCCGTGCCGACCGTGCCGAACTGTACGGGCGGATCGAGGTGAGGGTGAGTCGCGAGCCGTGCGGGAAGGGCAGAGCGACTGTACCATGTATAGGCTCGGGACCTCGGGCGGCGCCATATCTGCGGCATCGCTCTTGACCGCGTCGTCGGCCTTGGACTCGTCGGCGAAGATGCTCTACACGGTCATCATCACAACCACCATCAGCGACAACCCTACCTTCCGCGTCGAGAGCCGCGCGCACCTTGAACCGGTTCCACAGTGACCGCCCGTGCTCGGCGTCCTCCATCTCCTCGACCAGATCCACCACCGCCTCATCCGCGGCGCGCCCTCCACTCGGCGGCGGGTTCGCCGCGACGACGCGGTCGTGCAGGACCTGGAGCCGGCGCACGATCTCGAGCTGGTGCGCATCCATGCGCACGCGGCCGCTACGCACTAGCCCGCGGTACTGCTCGAGCGGACCGCCCGGCGACAGGTACCGGTGGTCCTCGGGCGCGTCCTGGATCGGCGTCGCCGAGTACGCGCGGCGGGACTGCACGGTGGCGGCGGCGGCGGCAAAGGTCGGGAAGCTCCCGTGGGTCGCGGAGCGGGTACGGGAGGCTGTTGCTGCCGACGTAGAGCCCGAGGCGGTAGCAGCGGCGGCGAGGTGCGGGATGTGCGTCGACGACATTGCGCGGCGTGCCGCGAGAAGGCGGGTGGCCGTCGTCGCAGCCGGCAGACCCGCGTGCACATGCGCGTGGACGTGGGCGGCCGACGCAGCGCGCGCCATGGCGGTGCCGCGGGCCAGCGAGGCGCGGACGGCCGGATGGTGGTGCAGATGCATGGTCCGTGGCGGGATGTTCCCGAGTGACATGGCAGAGTATAGCTCCGTGGTGATCGTGGCGTGTATGGGAGAGGGAGCGGGAGAGAGGGCAGACGCCAGCCGGGCGGCCGGCAGGGGAGATGACTGGGAGGAGGGAGATGGCGACTGACCGGTGCCGGCCTGATCGGGCGATCCCGGGAGGCAGTGCGGGGGTGCCACACTCACATGATTTCGAGGCGCGTCTCCGCTCTGTCTCGCAGCCCTGGTCGCAGCTCGCACAGGTGAAGATGTATAGGCACACTCCCACATTCATTCATTCAAATCAATCAATCACAATCACGCTAGCCAATCCATCTCATCGTTTGCGCCATCGCCGCCGTTCGACTGGTTGCTGGGCTGCTGCTGTTGCATCGACTCGGCCGCGGCCGTCGCCGCGATCTCAGAGACCGACGCGCGCCGCGGCCGCGGCGCAGACGCCTCGCGCGAGCCCTGCCGCTGCTGCTGGTTCTGCTGCTGGTGGTACTGGTCGCGCTGCTGCTGGAACTGCGCGAGCGTCGGGAGCGGTGGCGGGTGGCTCGAGAGCGGCGGGAGCAGCGCGGAAGACGACGAGGTCGCTCCGCTGCCGCCGCCGCCGCCGCCGAGCGCTGGCGCGGCCGATGCCGGACGGGCCGAGCTCCCACGGCGACGGCGCTGATGCGACGCGGCACTCGGCTGCTGCTGATGGTGCTGGTGCTGGTGCGCGTGCTGGCCCGCGTGCAGGTCCGTGGCCGAGTGATGGCTCGCGACGACCGGCGGCGGGTACGGCGCGTACGCCGGCTGCTGCTGCTGCGGGTGCGGGTACCGGTGGTGGGGGTGGTACGCCGCCGCGGCGACGGGCGGGGCCGGGAGGAACGGATGCTGCTGCTGCTGCTGGTGGTGCTGCTGCGCGATGCCGGGATACGACGCGGCCGACGCGGCCGCTGCTGCTGCCGCCGCCGCGGCCGCCATGTCGTGCTGCTGCTGCTGCTGCTGGTACGACTGCGGGTACGCGCGCTGCGCGTGCGAATACGGCAGGTGCGGGTGCACGTGCGGCGGCAGCGGGTACACGTTCGGATAGTGGTGGTGATGGTGGCGGTGCCCCTGCGCGTACGCGCTCGCGTGGGCGTTCGCGTGGGCGTGGGCGTGCGCGTGCGTGTGCATGCCGTGCGCGTACGCGAGGTGCGGCGGCAGGTAGTGGAACGGGTGGTGGTGGTGGTGCGTCGACTGGAACTGCTGCTGCTGCGTCGCGAGAAAGTCTCTGGCCTCCTGCGGGTCGGCGGGGAGCGGGACGCTGACCACCTGGCCCGACGGCAGTCGCTGCAGCATCGACAGCGGCAGCGCGTTGTCGGTCTTCTTGTCGTGCGGCCGCGCCGCCGAGTGGTGCCGGTGGAACAGCCCACACGCCTACAATCGATTCCGACAAAGGTCAATCCCCGCTTCGCGGCTCAAGCATCGATCGACCGAAAACGTACGTTGCACAGCGGCTCGCCCGACGGTCCGCGTCGCCACGCCGGCGTGTCGGTGGTCCCGCAGTTGCCGCACGTGTATTTGAGCGTCTTGCGCTCGCGCCGCGTCACGCGCACCTCGGCCTGCCCCGCCGGGTCGATGGACCGGCTGGCCCCGTGCATCCGCTCGTACAGCCCGCACGGGTTGCACAGGAAGTGCGGGCCCGGGAACAGCTGGCTGCGCCGCCACGTCGTTGACTCCTTCGAGTTGCAGTTGAAGCACGCGCGGTCCTTGCGCGGGATCACGGGCTGCGGGAAGTTGGGCTGGTCCTGCTGCGACTGGTCCTGGTCCTGCGGCTGCTCCTGCTGCGGGTCCTCGTCCTGCTGCTGCTGAGGCGGCGATGGGGGCGGAGAGGGCTGCGGCGTGGGCGGCGTCAGCGAGCGGACCGCGGGCGCGGGCGCCGCGAGCAGGGCCGCGCTCGCACTGGAGCTTGCGCTGGAGCTCGGGCGGGCGGCGTACGTGATGGGCGGCAGCGCCGCCGGCTTGGACGCGGCCGTCGACACGAACGACGCGAGCCGCGCCGCGGCGGACCCTGCCTCGGGCGAGGCGAGCCCGGCGAGTCGGCTGCTGCGACCGCTCGGCGTCTCGTCGTCGAACGACACGCGCTGGCGCGACGAGCCCGCCGCGGTACCCGGCTCCTCGTCGCCGTTGAGCCCAGACCCGGGCTCGTCGTCAAGCGGCATGTCGTTGTACGCGTCGAACGGCGTGGGCGCCAGCTCGGCCTCGACGGCGGCAGCGACCATCTTGAGCGCCGACGCCGCGGACCCGAGCGAGGATGACGCGGTCGCCGCGGCAGCGGCAGCGGCAGCGGCGGCAGCGGCCTTCGCCTTCTTGCTCGTGCGGCGCCGCGCTACGGGTTTCGCCGCACTGGGCGTGTCGGCGGTCGACAGCGCGCGCGCCGCGGAGCGGGACGACGACTTGGTGCGGGTGGACGACGACACGCCGTCGGGCGCAAAGTCCTCGTCGTCCGAGTCCTCGGGCGCGCTCGGGGCCGAGCTCGGCTCGCGGGTTGCGCTGCGCGTATCCTCGTTGATGAGGTTCTCGTCGGGCATCTCGACGGCAGGGACCTCGAACTGGTCCTCGAAGTCCATGGGAACCGGCGTGCGCTCGTCGGCCTCGGCTTCGTCGTCGGTGGCGGGGACGGGCGTCTGCTCGCCGTCCTGCTCGTCCTCGGGGTCCTCGGGCACCGGCGTCTGTTCCTCCTGCTCGACCTCCTCCTCGGCTTCCTCCTCGGCCTCCTCTTCGGCCTCGTCTGCTTCCTCCTCCTCGTCGGCCTCCTCGGGCTCCGGCGTCGGGCTCGCGCGGCGCTTAGCCACCCGCCCGCTGCGCCCACCTCGCGCACGCGGCGGCGGAGCCGCCTTCGCCGCAGCCTCGGCAGCAGCAGCAGCCGCAGCCGCCGCCTTCTTCGACTTGCGGGCAACAGCGACCGACTTTGGCGCGGGCGCGGCGAGTTTCGCCTTTCGCGCCGACTTGCGCGCGGCCTTACCGGTCGCTGCGGGCTCCTCGACCGCCTCCTCCTCCTCGACCACCTGCTCCTCCTCGACCGCCGCGCGACGCTTACGCGACGACGCCTTACGCGCGCGGGCCTCGGCCTTGGTGGCAGCTTTCGCTTCCGCAGCCGCTTCCGCAGCCTCAGCTTCAGCCGCCGCAGCCGCCGCCTCCGCCGCAGCGGCCTTAGCAGCAGCACGGGCAGCGGCCTTGGCCGCCTTCGACTTCGGCTTCGCGGCCGCGCGCGCGGTGGCTTTCGCGGCGGCCTCGGCGACCGCCGGGACCGCGGCGGCGTCGACGGAGCGGCGCGTGCGGCGGACGACGGGGGCTGGGGCCGGGGGCGGCGGGGGCGGGGGAGAGGGCGGTGCGGGGGCGGATTTCGTGGTGCGGGCCTTCTTCGTGCGGCGCGCGGGTTCGGGGTCCGGTGTCGGCTCGGGCTCAGGGTCGCTCGGTGGCGGCGTCGGCGAGCGCGCGCGCTTGCGCGAGGATTTCGTGCGTGTCGCGGTCGGCGCAGGCGGAGGAGGGGGAGGGGCGGGTGCGGGTGCGCGCGGGGTCGCGCGGCGGATGCCCTTGGGCTTGCGGGCCGGCGGCGGCGCAGCGATCTCGGGCTCGGGCGACGAGGCGGCGCGGCCCAAGTCCATGTCGATGTCCATGAGCTCGAGCGCCGAGTCATTGTGCGGGAGCCGGCGGCGGCGGCGCGACGCGGGCGCGGGCGCGAGGACCGGGGACGGCGTCGGCTCGTCGATGGGTCCCTCGTCCTCGTCCTCCTCTTCCTCCTCGCCGACCTCCACCTCGCCCGCGAGCGACGGGAGCAGCGGACTCTTGACCCCATCCTCGTCCTCATCCATCTCCTCCTCTTCACCATCCCCCGCAAACCAATCGACAATCGGCGCCCCGTCAAGCACGCGGTTCGGCAGCGGGACCTCCCACCCGGTATAAAACCCGACTGGCGCCGCGGCAGACGCGGACGGCGGCGGCGGCGCGGTAGCGAGCTTGAACAGCGTGGCCGCGGCGATCAGGTCGTCGACCGCCGCCAGCTGGTCGGCGTGCGTCGCGGACGCCACCACAATCACCGTCTTGACGGCCTCGGGGTCGTCCGCGGCCGGCCCGGGACCGGGCGCGCGGGCGCGCGGAGGCGACGAGATCGCGGCGAGCGGCGCCGTTGCGAGCGGGCGCGGTTCCGCAGGGATGGGTTTCGCGGCGGCGGCGGCGCCAGGGAACGCGCGGACGCGTGCGCCGGGCGGTTTGCGGAACTTGGCCGCAGCGACGAGCGCGGCGCGCGACGACGCGGCCGCGGGTTCTGGCTCGGCGGCAGGCGCGGGCGCGGCGGGTGCGGCGGCGGGCGCAGGAACCGGGGCCGAGCCGAGCGGCAGCTGTGCACGGACCGGCCGCGATGGCGGCGCAGCGACAGGGAGCGCGGACGCGACCGGCTCGGACACCGCGAGCGCCGGCTGGTGCGTGGGCGGCGGCGGCGGGCCGGGCTGCGGAGCGAGGACGACCGTAAGCCGCGTCGGCGAGATAAGCGGCGGTGCAGCGGTCTCGGGGGCCGCGGGGCGCGCGAGGAGCTCGAACGGAATCGGCGACGACGACGTGCGCAAGGTGAAGCGGTCGGCGACGGGCGCAGGCTGCGGGGCATCGAGCGGGCGCTCGGGCGAGACGCGGACGGCGGGGAGAGCGGGCGGCGGCGGGAGGGCCGGCGCTTGAACCGCCGCCGGTGCGGGTTTCGGCGGAGGCGCGAGGTCGAGCCCGCGGAACGTGATCCGCGGCCCCGTCTTGCGGACCCCCGGGACAGCGGGCGACGAGGTGGCTGCGGTGGAGGGGAGCGCCGTCGTCGTCGCGGGGTGTGAAGCCAAGGGTGGCGGTGGCGGGATCTCGGGCAGCGGGACGAAGATGGGCACGGTCGCCGAGGTCGAGGTCGCGGTCTCGGGGGCTGGCTGAGGCGCGGGTGCGACCTCCTCGGGTTCGGGTGCGGCGGCGGCGACGGGTGTAGCGGGCACCGGGACCTCAGCGAGCGGCAGCGGGGCGCGCACCGGCGCCAGCGTGGCCTCGGGAACGGGCGCAGGAACGGGAGCGAGGGCTACCGCCGGAACCTCGACGACGGGCGAAACGGGCACCGCAATCACATCCTCAGCCGGCCGTTGCGGCGAGTGAACAACCGCCGCCGCGGGAGAGGGCGGAGCGACGAGCGGGGACGACTGCGCGGCGCGGATCACCGACCCCGCGACGGGCGGGTGCGCGGGGTCCACGACATCCGCGGTCGGGCGCGACTCGATGACGGGCGACGGTGCGGCGGACGTGAGCACGCTGGATGCGATAGGCGCGGGGATCTGCGGCGACGAGGCGACGGACGTGAGCTCGCTGCTGCTGCTCGCCGCCGCGGGCGGGGCGAAGCCGACGACGGGGGACGCGCGCGGGGGTGGCGCAGGCGCCGCCGATCGGGCCGCCACGGTGGCGGAACGCGTGCTCGCGCGCTTGCCGCTGCTATTAGCGGCCGCCACCGCGGCAGCGACGGTGAGGGACCCCGGCGCCGAGACGGCGGGACTCGTCGACCCGGCGCGCAGCGAGCGCTTGATGAACGCGGCCTCCCTGCCGCGCGCGGGCAGGACTGCGTCCTCGAGGCGCGACGGGCACCGGGTGACGCGGCCCGATCGGCGCACGACGTTGAGGGCGGGCGCGGGCGCGGCGTCGACGGACATGGGATCGGACGCCGGGTCGGCCTCGCTCGGCAGCGCGGGCTCGGACGACGGTTCCTGCCCCGCCACCGGCGAAGACACAGACACCCCGTCCTCGACACGCGGGTGCTTGCGCGGGCGCCCGCGCTTCCGCTTAGCGGGCGGCTGCTCGATCTCGTGCCCGAGCTCTGGCGCGGATGCCGGTTCGGGTGCGAGCGCGGGAGAAGGCGCAGGCGGGACTGAGTCGGCGCGGGCCTTGCGCTTGCGCGAAGTCCGGGCGGGCGTATCCCCATCGTCGGCCGGGTTTGGCGGATGCTGCAGGTCGAGCTGCGCGAGATGCTGCTCGAGCTCGGCCTGGCGCGAGCGCCGGCGCGTGAGGCGGGGCTCGACGGGCGGTTTCGCGTGCACGGGTGCGGGTGCAGGTGGTGGTGATGGAGCGGGCTCGCGAGGCGGGTCGGCGGGCGCAGGCGAAGCGGGTCGAGGCGGGTCGGCGGCGGCGGGAGCAGCAGCGGGGGACGGTGCGTGGGCAGGCTCCTCGGCCTCAGCGACGGGCTCCGGAACCGCGCAGCCGCTCAAGGGAGCGGGAGATGGCGCGCGCGGGGACTTGTCGGCGGCGACAGCGGGTTCCGGAGACGGCTCGCGCGCCGACTCGAGCACGAGAGCCGGTTCGGGCTTGACTGCATCGGCAGGGATGGGCATCGCCGTTCCAGGGATCGCAGCGACCACTGCCGGCGCCTCGGGCGGCCGCTCGCCCACGTCGGCGCGCTGCGCGGTGTCGGCGGCGGCTGGCGGCACGACGTCGACGGCAGGTGGTGCGTCACCGTCGGCGATCGCGGGCGCGACCGACTCGGGTTCCGGATCAGCGAGCGACAATGACCCGATCGCCGGCACATCGACGCCCACAGCCGCCTCGCCGTCGCCGTCGTCGGACGCGGACGAGAGCTGCATGAACTCGTCGTCGTCGTCGTCTGCGGGCGGTTCCTGCTGTGGCGGTGGCGTCAGTGCCGCGATCTCCTCCTCCTTGTTCTGCTGCAGCGCGGGTTTCGGCTTCGGCATCGTCGGCGGCGCGATCGGCTTTGCCCGCGCAACACTCGGCCGCGGCGGCGGCGGGCCTTGCGCACGACGAGCGCCAGTCGAGGCGGGCGGGATGGGCGACGACTCGAACACGTCGAGCAGCTCCTGCGACCAGTTGTTCGTCTGCGCGCCCGCGTTCTGCTTCGGCTTGCGGCGGGCCTTGGGGACGGCGGGCGCGGCGCGGGCGCGGGCTGACTTGGTGGTCGGTTCGGGCGCTGCTGCGGTAGCCGACGCCGAGGGCCGCGGTGCAGCGGCGAGCGACGAGGCCGAAGAGGAGGACGGCCGCGGTGCAGCGGAGAGCGACGATGTGGCGGTGCGCGCCGACGTTAACGAGGAGGATGAAGATGAGGAAGAGGACGCCATGAGCTTGAGCGCGGCGGACGCCGAATTGGTGGGCGGGAGCCCGGCCGAGGATGCGCGGCGCGCCGTCGACACCGGCGGCGGTGCAGGCCGCGGGGGCGAGGCGAGCGACGACGTCGCGGCGAAGTTGGACCCGCGAGCTGGCGGTGGCAGCGACGGTCGGCGAGCGGGCGGCTGCGCCGGCTTCGCGTGCCCGTTACTCCTCCCGTTCGCACGATCGGCACCTGCGTCGCTGTTCCCGCCAAACGCCGCCATGGACGACGACGAGGTGGTCGAGCGCGCGCTGCGGCGAGAGACAGCGGGGCGGACGGGCGGCGGGACGGCGAGGATGACGGGGGTGAAGAGCGGTGCCGGTGGCGGCGGCGGCGGTGCGGGTGTGCCGGAATCGGCGCTGCTGGTGCGGAGGAAGGCGGGCAGGACGACGGCGGGTTCCGGCGGCGGCGGCGGCGAAGGTGCGGGCGGCGGCGGGCGCATCGCCGATATGAACCGGGCGATGACCTCGGACGCCGAGTTGCGGTCGACGGGCGGCGGCGGAGGCGGAGGCGGCGCTGGCGGAGCCGGTGTAGCGTCGACGACCGAGCTGGGGAAGGGGCCTAGAGGTAGGTAGAGGTGAAGGGAAGGGAAGGGGGAGTGGCAGAGTTCGTGATGATGATGATTGATCAGTATCACGAGTCGGGCGCAAAAGTCGCGGCAGGCAGGCGGGCGGGGCGGAAGCGCACACGATCAGGAAAACCCGCGAGCGTGACCGGGACCGGCCGCGATGCAGGGAGCGCGAGCTGGCGAGGGTGCAGCGTATGTGTGTGGGGAGGAGAGAGAGAGCGAGCGTACCCGATGCGACCAAAGTTGGCGGTGGAGGTCGTTGTCGAACAGGAACTGCTGCAGCCGGGGCAGCTGCAGCAGCAGCAGCGGAAGGTGCTGGAACAGCAGCAGACGCTTGCTTTGCCGATGGCGCAGCCGAGGAGCCCTTGGCCGTACTAGTCGGCGAGGGCGACCCGAACGGCGGCGGGACGACGAGGATCGCGTGCGCGGGCATCGGCTGGCCGATGGTCCCGAAGGGCGGCGGGACGACGACCGCCGCGCGGGCAGACGGCTTGTGCGTCAGCGCAGATGACGTGGACGAGTTTGCCGCGGCGACCGATGCGTTAGGCGCCGGGGTCGCGCGCGGGCGGCGGGCGGTGGTGCTCAGCGGTGCTTTGCCCATTTTCGAGGCGGGCGCGGGTGGAGCAGGGCAGGTTGAACGACGCGTGATGCGATCTGATGCGGGTTCGCGTGATGCCGGTGTGGACTGGAGGGGGTGAGCGCGGGGCGGGTGAGCAGCGAGCGTGGGAGAGAGAGAGCAGCACACACGGCGGGCGCGAGCGAGCGGCGCCGGCGCCATGGCACTGCGTGCTCGCCGCCCGCGGACCACCAACTACGCGACGAAAAAATCGTACCGCGGCCAATCCGTGATGCGCGCCCGATGCCGCGTATTTCCACGAGTGGCAGGCGGCGGCGAGGGGTGTCCGCGGCGAATGCACAACGCGCAGGAGGGCGGGGCGCGGACGGACAAGCGCACTCGGCGCGCCTCGCCTCGCCATCGCTTGCTTGCTGCTGCTGCCCTCCTCCCTCTGCTCGCTTCGCCACGTCTGCGGCCACGTCGGCGCCGTGACGAAAGTGGGAGATTTTGCTTTCATGTTTCGCGTGTCCCGCTTCACCCTCGTTGTATCGCACCCGCTCGCCGCCGACGGGCCCGCCGATGCGTCTAGGCGTCCCGCTCCGTCGGAGTCGTCGGTCTCGCATAGTCTGGAGCTTCTCACGCTAGCTTTCGCGGTGACGCCCCGAGCCCGCGCCAAACGAGCGTTCGGCGACGAACGTCCGCGCCCGCCTTGGTCGTTGTCGACGCGACGCCGAGCCTCTGTGACCTTCTCGGACCCTTCCTCGTCGCCGACGCGATGGTCGAGCTTGTTTCTCGCGCGCAACGCGGGCCGAATGAAGGCGGACGGGCTCGTCGCGTCCTAGCAACGTCATGGACGCCGCTACGCAGCCCGTCCGCGTCCCCTCGCCGACGGCCTTCACGCTCGAGCACGTCGAACACGGCGCTGCGCCACACTGTCTCACCCTCGCCCTCGCGTCGCGCCGCGCGCGGCGTGATCCACGCTGATATCGCGCCCCGCCCCCACCAATTCACCGACCCACGCGTGCCCACGCATGTCCGCGAGCGTCCCGCGGCAATAGACGCGTCTCGCATCCCTGGGACGCGCGGCGATCGTGTCGCGACGCGCGACGCGGCGGCGTCTCGCGGGCGGCGGGCGGGTCGCGTCGCGTCTCCCGATCACGTCACGTGCGCCGTGCCTCGTGTCTCCTGATCCCGGATGCGCGCCGCGGCCGATCCGCCTGTCGCTCCGCGTCCCCGCGCTCCGCCACATCGCCTCGCTCTCGCTCTCCCTTGATGACTAACCACACCGCGAGAAAATTATTATGGAACCGACAATGAATGCATCCGACCTACAACCGCCGTCGCTGCCCGCCGCGAGCGATGCAACAGCCGCTGCCGTCCCAACAACAACACGCACGCCGCCATCGCCGTACAGCCTCGCCGCCTCGCTCGGCGCGGGCTCGCACCACGGCTTGTTGCACGACGACGATGAAGAGGGCGACGATACCCTCCCCATCCCACCGCTCCCACCCGCATCGTCGTCGGCGATACCCCGTTCCCCCTCCCGCGACGCTGCTGTGATGGACCGTGATCCCACCGCCGCCGCACCCAACGACGGCGAACGCGCGCGGCTGTCGCGCGTGTACTGGAACCTGGCCGTCCCCTTCTTCCTTGCCGCGGCGTTTGCGATGCTTATGGCCCCGCAGTCGCAATTTGTCCTCCGCCTCATCTGCCGCGAGCACTACGCCGCGACGCCCGCGGGCAAGGTCGCGGGCGATGGCGCGGAGCCGCCGATGGCGTATTGCAAGCAGCCCGACGGTACGCTCAAGGAGTAAGTGCGAGGGTTGAACGCGGTTGACTGACTTTGTGAGTCCCCGTAGTGCAGGGCCAGATCACGCAGGTCAGCACCGCGCTCTCGCTGTGCTCGACGATCCCGACCATCCTCGTCACGTCGCTGTACGGCCGGCTGTCCGACAACCCGCGCATCGGTACGTTTCTTGCTTACGCGCCGCGTTGCCCCCGCGACTCACCCGAATTCAAGGCCGCAAACCGTTCCTCATGCTGCCCATCGTCGGCGAGATCATCAGCATCCTGTGCCTCGTCCTGATCGCCCGATTCAACCTGCCGAGCACCTACCTCGTCATCGGCTATTTCGCCGTCGGCTGGTCTGGCGGGTTCCCGAGTTTCCTCATGGGTACGCGTGGGTCTCGATGATCTGCACCCCGCGTCTGTGCGCTAACTGGTCCACGACGTTCCAGCCTTCTTCGCGCTCACGTCCGAGCTGATCCCGGCGAGCAAACGCACCTACTTCTTTACGCTGACCGAGGGCGCGATGCTGTCGGGCCTGACGGTCGGCCCGGCGCTCATGTCGCTCGTCGTGCGCCTGGTCCCGGGCGACCCCGTCGTCGTGTTCCTGGCGTCCGCCGCGCTGTTCGGCGTCACGCTCGTGCTCGCGCAGGTCCTCGTTGACGGCGGCAAATCCGCACCAACCCATCACCACCACCCGAGCGCCATCACGACGGGCTCGTTCCACGACCTGTACCGGCCATGGAACCGGACCCGCATGGTGGTCCTGGCCACGACGTTCCTGTCGAACGCCGGGATCATGGCGCACATGGTCGCCTTTGTCCCCTACACGTACCGCCGGTACGGGTGGACCGCCGAGCAGGACGGCGTGTTCCAGTCGCTCAGCTTCCTGTGGAAGGTGATCGCGATCGCCGTGCTCCTGCCCATCGCGTACCGCCAGCGGCACCTCGTTGCTGCGCCGGCTGCTGCGGAGCCGCAGACGGTGGTGGACGAGGGCGAGGTGGACGGTGAGACGCAGCCGCTCCTCGAGGCACCGAAGCCGAGCGGAACGACGGCGGGGGCGACAGCGAGCTCGGACGGCACGCTCGAGCGCCGCGTCATGGTGTTCGGGTTCGCCGCGTACGCCGTCACGTTCGTCCTGTTCGCGGTCGCGACGCAGGGGTGGATGTTCCTCGCTGGTACGCCCCGCTCCCCTTCCCACCCTCACCCACATCCCTCCCTAACCTCACCAACCTGTAGCGAGCCCGCTCGACGCCGCCGGCATCCTGGCCATGCCAATGCAACGCTCGCTCGCCACCCAGACGGTCCCGCGGCAACACGTCGGCCTGCTGCTCGGGATCCTGTCGGCCGCCAACTCGCTGGCCAACATCGTGGGCCCGATTGCCTTCACGGCCATCTACAGCGCCACGGTCGGGCAGTGGGACGGCGCCGTGTACGCGGCGGGCGCCGTGTGCTGGGCCGTCGCGGGCGTGCTGGCGCTCGGCGTGCGGCGCGAGGATCTCGTGGTGGCTGCCGCGGCGGAGGCGGGTGGTGCGGATCCGGATGAGGAGGATGTACAGGTGTAAAACATGCAGCTGGCGTGCGCGTGAGGTCGCACGAGGGGTTTCACAAACAGGAGGGTGGGGTGTATGAGGAAGGAAGGGCTCCGAGACAGATGGCTCTCGAACAAAACGGCAGTCCCGAGCGAGTTCAGGACGATGGCGCCTTGGTGTCGGCAAAGTTGGCGGTCCAGTCGTTCCACGAGCCCTTGTAGTTGCGCACGCTACAGTCAATGAGAGTGAGCGCATGATCGCGACACGATCCCAGCCTCAAAGCGTACCGCTTGAACCCGAGCTCGCGGGCAATCTTGAGCGCGTTCTCGGCGCGCACGCCGGCCTTGCAGTAGACGACGAGGTTGTCGGACTCGCGCGACGGCTTGGGGAACTGGTTGAGCAGCTGGAACTGCATGTTGGGCTGGTTGAGCGCGTTGGCGAGCTCCGGGACTGTCTGCCCAAGTCAGCAACCTGGCACCATCTCTCACGCCGTGAGAAACGTACGTGGCAGATGCACAGCCGTCGGAATCATGCCCTCGGCCGTCTCGCTCGCGTTGCGCACGTCGACGATCAGCACCTCCTTGCCGACGCCCGTGCGCCCGGCCTCGATCAGCGCGCGCAGCTCGGCGCCGTCCATTGGCGTGTTGCCAATGAACGCCGCGTCGAGTTCCGCTTCGCTCGGGCCATGGGCGTCGCTCCGCGCCACGCGCGTCCACGAGAAGCTCCGGGCGGGGGCCGAGGTGAACGAAGCAGCAGCAGTGGTGGTGCGGAGGACAGGGACGGCCGCCACGCGCATAGCGGCGATGATGGATGGCGACGCTGCGGCACACCGGCGGCGCAGCACGGCGCCGGCCGGGCGGAGCAGCGATGCGGATGGCAGCGACATGGTTTGCTTCGTTGCGTAGAGTGTCGATCACGTAGCAGATGCGGGCGCTTTCGTCAGGGCTGCATGATGGGCGCGGCGAAAGCAAGTCGGCCGCGGCCCGCATGGCCGGCGCGTCGTTCCGCCGTTTCGGGCAATGTGCGCTATCCGGCGGCCCCATCGCGGGTATCCGGATACGCCGCCACCTGATGTCACGCGGCCCGACTTAAACAGGATTGAAGATCAAATCTCCCTTCTCTCGCTGCCTCCACGGCGCCGATCCGCCGAAGCCTTGCACCGCGGGCACCCACGTAGCGAACGCGCCACGTAACTCGGCGCAAATCACGATCACGATGCTGGCCCGCCGCTCGCTCGCCCGCCTGGCGACGTCCGCCACGATGGCGGCCGCGCCGCGCCGTGCCCTGTCGGGCGAGGCGCGCGCCGCCGCCTTCGCCGAGGCGCGCAAGGTGCTCGAGACGACGGGCGCGCTCAAGCCGGCCAACGCGCCCGAGACGATCCGCGCGTTCCGCAACGGCGACGCCAACTACGCGCTGTCCGAGTTCCAGAAGCTCGGCCGCGACCATTTCGTGCGCCACCGCCGCGACCGCGTCGTACGTTCGCGCCTCCGTGCTGCGGTGCTGGCGGGGTGTCCGCTCACGCTTTTTCGGGAGTGTAGATCCAGTTCGCCGAGCAGCGCGGCATCTTCGCCGACTTCTTCCCGAAGCGCGCCGACGACATTGACGTCGAGGTGCACGTCGCGACCGCGGCCGGCGACCTGATCGCGCTCGGCGCCGCCGTCCCGCCAACAGCCACCGTCGACCCCGTCCACGTCTACCTGCAGCCGTACCACGCCGACGTGAAAAAGTACACGTTGGTGCTCGTCGACGCCGACAAGGCGCGCCCCGACTACGAGGTCCGCTCCGAGGAGATCCTCTGGATGGTCAAGGACATTCCGCTCAACGCCGCCGCCGCCACCGCCCCGCTCGCGCTCCCGACCTCGGCGGATGGTAAGGCCGAGGGGACCAAGGGCACGCTCGTCCTCCCCTACCTCCCGCCACACCCGACCAAGGGCACGGGTGCGCACCGCATGGCCGTGTTCGTGTTCGAGCAGCCCGCCAAGACCGCGGCCGGCGACGCCGATGCCGCCGCCGGTGTCCCGCACGCGCTCCCCGCGACCCTGCCCCGCGGCGTCTCCGTGTGGGAGCTGATCCAGGCGCACGGCCTGACGCCCCGCGGCATCAACGTGTGGAAGGCCGAGTGGGACGAGGCCGTCCCGCGCATCTTCACCGAGATGATCGGCGAGAAGGAGCCCCGGTACGTCACCC
Organism: Blastocladiella emersonii ATCC 22665; assembly: GCA_025594325.1. Lineage (NCBI taxonomy): Eukaryota > Fungi > Blastocladiomycota > Blastocladiomycetes > Blastocladiales > Blastocladiaceae > Blastocladiella > Blastocladiella emersonii. Next base: position 309,994 of record JANHCV010000015.1, on the reverse strand, counting down.
GGCCACGGATCGGGCGCAAGGGCGTCGATGGGCTCGTGCACAACAAGTACGAGATCGTGTAAGTTTGGGTCGGGTTGCCTTAGCTGTTTGTTTCTTCCTCTCTTCATATACTTGCCCTATCTACTTGATGAATGCGGTCTTGAAGACGACGACTTGACTCGATGCAATATCAACCTCCTGCAACGCTCACGCCGGCGTTGAAGGCCGTCGTCGCCGCCGAGTGCGACGAGATTCTCGCTGACCTCGAGGAGCTGCTCGCGCGGACCGAGCCGGTACCCGCGCCGGCGCAGCAGGTGGTGTACCGTCCGCAGTCGAGTACCGCCTCGACGTCGTCGCGTTCGCGGGCGCAGTCGCAGCAGCAGTGGGCCGAGCAGCAGCGTGAGCCGTACTCGCAGCCGCCGCCGGCGGCGTCCGCGCAGAGCTACAGCCAGCCGCAGCAGCAGCAGCGTGCGCCGTCGCAGCGCCGGTCGGCCGACGGGTACGCTCCTGCGGTTGCGCCGGCCGCGTGGAAAGCGCCAAGCCAGCAACAGCAGCAGCAGCCGTCGTCGCAGGCGCGGTGGGACGAGCCAGTCGTTCGGCGTGAGAAGGTTTCGGGACCGCCGCGGGCTGCGCGGTCGAGTGCGCCGGTCGCGTCATGGGATGCGCCGCAACAGCAGCAGCCGTACCCGTCGCAGCAGCAGTGGGACGGCGGCCAGCAACGGCGTGAGCCCGCTGCGCCCGCATCGTGGGAGGCACCGTCGCGCCAACCGCAGCCGTACTCGCAGTGGGACGACCAGCAGCACCAGCGGGAAAACCACGACCCGTCGGTCGGCGTGCGTCAGTACCAGAGCTACCGCCCGCCGCGGCCGACGTGCGAGCGGCCCGCGTCCGTGACGTCGTCGTGGGGCAGCGGCCAGCAGCGACCGAACAGCACCGGGTACTACCCGCCGCGACCGCGTGAGCAGGCGCCCCCAGTCGCACGCGCGCCGCCGCCAGCTATCGCGATGCCGCGGATCATGGACCCGAGCGATACGATCATGGGCGGCGGGTCGCGGAACCCGGCGGGCGAGACGGCGATGCTGGATGTGCGTCGACGACGTGCGGTTGTTCACGCGAAGCGGAGACTGACGTGCGCGCGAGCGTGTGTAGGAAGAGGCCAACCGTATCGCGCAAAGGTACTTTGCGCCGAACCGGCGCTCGTGACAAAGGATACACATATATAGATTTACTAGCAGCTACTCTCCAACCATCTCAATCGCGCATCTCCTAGGCGCGCTCGACCTCGCCCTCCACATCCTCGCTGGCCTCGTCAAAGAACCACTCGTCCTCGCCGACGGGTCCCTCGTCCGCGAGGTAGGCCGCGATCTCGGCTTCGGTCTCGGCGGGCGACTGCGTCCAGAGCCGGTCGAGGTCGTACGTCGCGCGGCCCTCGGGCGTGAAGATGTGCACGAACACGCGGCCGAGATCGACCACGACCCAGTCGTCCGTGTCGAGCCCGTCGACGTGGATCGCCGCAATCGCCTGCTGTGCGTCCGCCGGCGTGGGGGCGGATGCGGCGGCGGCGGACTTGAGGTGCCGGTACAGGTCCTCGGTCACGGCACGCATGTGCGCCGTCGACCGCGCGCTCGCGACCACCATGGCGTCCGCCACGTCGCTCCGCCCGCGCACGTCGAGGACGGTGACGGACGTGCACATGCCGCGGTCCGTTAGGAACGATGCCAGGTCTGCGGGTGTCACGGTGTCGCCGAACGAGAACTCGTGCCCGTAGAGGAGCGGGTTCGCGCCCGGCTCGGAGACGGCGGCAGGAGGGGAACCGGCCTCGGCGTTGAGCGCCGTCAGGTTGCGCATCCACACGGGCGACAGGTCCGACGGCAGCGGGTCGACGAACCAGTCGAGGTTCGGCTTGGACTCGGCGGCCACGGCGGCGTCGAGCGACGACGACGGGTCCGAGTCGGACGTGTCTAGGGTCACAGACTCGCTTGCCGCCGTCGCCGCAGCGTTCGCGACCGACGCAGCGGCAGCAGCAGAGGTAGCAGCCGTCGAGAGCGGCGAGACCGAGTCACCCGGCGTCGTCGAGGCGGGCAGAATGACCTTGTACCCGAACGGGAACGCCATGCGGCCGACGGGCACGCTGCTGCTCGATGCGCGCACGGCAGTCGTGGCGAGAGTGCGGGCCGCGGATGGGCGCGACCGCGCGGCAGCGGCGGCGGCGGTGGTTGCCAGCGGGCGCAGGGCGCGTTGCATGGAGCGGTACATGGTGGAGTGCGGGGGTCGAGGTCGTTGCTCGGGAGGAGAGGGAAGGAGCGAGGCGGGACCAAGAGCGATCAGCGAGCGATCAACAGCATCACGCGACTCGTGCATCAACTCGCGTGCGTCGCGTCGCGCGCCCGAGTCCCTGCTGAGCCACCACGCCCCACCCCCGCGATGCAGTCGCCGCCGAGCAACGCGACGCGGCGACTCGCTCGACCATACATCATCATTCACCGCTTTCCGCGGCGGCGACCCGGACTGCCGGCGAGCTGGGCGTTCATGACCCGGCCAAGCCCCACACGTGGTCGAGTTAATGGACGGCGACAGGGCTTGCGACAGGTCCGCGGAATGAGGCTGACCTTAGGCGTCAGGAATACTTCACCCTCGGTCGCGCTACAAGTACGAGGCGCCGCCCGCGCATCCCTTCCTCTCCTCTTCTCGTTCAGACTCCTCCCTCCGAATCTCCATTGACGACCTGCTGTTCTCTCGCTGGGCGATAGACCTCGTCGCACACTCCTAGACTTGTCTCCATAGAAGACCGACCACCACACCACACACTCTCTCTCAACCCACCCGCTGTCGCCGCCATGAAGACTCAGTTCCTCGTCGCCGCCCTCTTTGTGGCCGTGGCCTCGGCCGCGCCGGCGCCCAACGCCGTATATACGCCTATCATCAAGCCGCCCACGTCCGACCCGACCTCGTCGGCGGCCGTCTCGCCCTCGTCGTCGGTCCCCGTCCCCGCCCCGACCCCCGTCGACCCGCAGCCGCCCGCGTACGGCCGCAAGACGTCGACCGACACGGTGCCCGCGACCTCGTCTGTCATCGCAACGTCGACCCCCGTCGCCCCGCCGGCGTACGGCCGCAAGACTTCGACGACCGACCCCGCCGTCACCTCGTCGGCCTCGTCGGCGTCCGCCACCACCTCGCAGACCGGCACCGCCGTGACCACGACCCAGACGGGCACGCTCGGCACGACGACCCAGACGGGCGCCGTCAGCACCACGGCCACGCAGACGGGCACCGCCGGCACCACGTCGCAGACCGGCACCCTCGGCACCACGACGCAGACGGGTACCGCGTCGTCGGTCTCGAGCGCGACCACGACCGCGACGGGCGGCGCCTACATCCCGTCGTCGACGCTCACGGCCTCGTCGACCGGCTCCGTCATCGTCACCTCGACCGCGTCCAACGGCGGCGGGTACGGTGGCCCGACCACGACGCCCGGCGTGTCGTCGGTCATCGCCACCACCACCGTCGCGACGGACCCCGTCCCGACCTCGCCCGTCGTGTCCACCATCATTGGCACCGACCCGGTCCCGACCACGCCCGCCGACGGTGGTTACAACGGCGGCTCGCCCGCGCCCATCTCTCCCCCGGCGCCCGTCCAGCCCGAGCCCGGCTACGGCAACGGCAACGGCGGCGGCAACGACGGCGCCTCGCCCATCTCGCCGCCCGCCCCCGCTCCCGTCGAGCCCGGGTACGGCAACGGCGGCGACTCGCCCGCGCCCGTGCAGCCCCAGCCCGAGCCCGGGTACGGCGCGCCCGCGCCGACGCCGACGCCGACCGGCGACAACCTCGATGCCGGCACCACCCCGGCCCCCGCGCCGGTTCCGGAGCCGACCGAGGACTGCGACGACGAGCCCGACAACCTGACGGGCGACGAGGAGGAGGACTGCGAGGAGGACGAGCAGCCCGATAACCTGACGGGCGACGAGGAGGAGGACTGCGAGGACGAGGAGCCCACGGCTACCACGCCCGTCGACCTCGTTCAGCCCACGGCCGCCCCCACCGAGGTCACCCGCGACACTGGCTACCCCGCTGCCCCCGCCCCGGTCCCTACCCCGACCCAGGTCGTTGACGACGAGGAGGATTGCGAGGAGGAGCAGCCTGATAACCTGACCGGCGACGAGGAGGACTGCGAGGAGGAGGACGAGGCCGACAACCTCACGGGCGACGAGGAGGACTGCGAGGAGGAAGACGAGGCCGAGGAGGACTGCGACAACGAGGAGCCCATCGCCACGACGCCCGTCAACCTCGTCGAGCCGACCGCCACCGCCACGACGACGCCGTGCGAGACCGCAACCGCTGCCCCCGCCGCGACGGCCGAGCCCACGTACTCGGCCGCGCGCGACGCCTCGGCCGAGACCCCGGCGTACTCGCCCGCCGTGATGCCCGAGAGCAGCGCGGCCCCCGCCGCGACCGAGTCGCCTGCCACCGAAGGCAACGCGTACACGGGCGGCAGCTTCTACTGAGTTGACTGTTGATTGTGCCTTTCGTCATCTTGTAATGTAATCCGCTTGCTTCGTCACACTTTCGTTGAAGAGTCGAGGTCGAGTCAGTCGCGACGACGCGAAGGCATGATTGACGCGGCCGCGTCACAGGCGCGTCACCCGTTCGACGCGACCGCTGTCCGCACCGACCGCAACGGACAATATAAAGGGCGCCCGCTCCCCCGCTCTCCCGCTCTCGCCGTCCCTTACAGCACGCAAGCGAGGCCCCGTCCTCGTCTCGTCCTCACCCGCTTGAACCCGCACCACCTGCAATGTAAGCTCGCCCGCCATGCGCGCGTGTCTCGCGCCGATCACTCACCCCCGCTCCCCTCCTCCCACAGCATGTCGGCCACCGGCAAGTCCGCGACCTCCGCCGCGACGGCCGCGCTCGGCGAGATCCTGCAGGTGATCACGTCGACCAAGATCGACGCCTTTTCCGCGGTCAAGTCGCGGTTCGACGCGGCGTACGCGACGATCCTCGCCGCCGCCGACGCGGCGCCGTCGCGTACCGCCGAGCTGCGCGTGCTGTGCGACGGGCTCAAGTCCCTCGCCGTCGCGCAGACGCCGTTCCACCCGGACGTCGCGGCCGTGCGCCCCGTGATGCAGCTCCTCGAGCGCGACCCGACGGCGCACGCCGACTCGGTCGCCGTCTGGTGCACCAAGCTGCGCGCCGAGATCGACCAGGGCAAGAAGCGGTGCCAGTACGCGATGCTGTTCGGCCAGGTCCTCTCCGAGCACGCCGCGTTCACGGCGGGGGATAAGGGCGCCGACGCGGCGGTGTCGGAGATTGCGTCCGAGGACTGGGAGGCGATCGAGGCCGCCATGGCCAAGTCCGAGTCGGGCACGAGCCCCGCGGCGGCAGCGGCGCCGACGGACCGCGCGCGCATCATCGCCGAGTCGGTCGCCAAGCTGCGCGCCGAGCGGCAGGCGACCAAGGACGAGTTCGTCGAGCGCGTGCTGACGTCGCCGCCCGCCGAGCTCGCCGACGCGGCGCCCTTCATCGAGTTCCTGCGCACCGAGGTGTTCCAGTTCGCGAGCGCCGACCAGAAGGCCTTCTTTGACGCCGAGGTCGCCGAGATCGCCACCTTCGGCAAGGAGCTCGCCAAGACGACCATCACGGCCGAGGACGTCAAGTACACGGTCGAGGGCCTCCTCGCGCAGGGCCTGCTCGACGACGCGCGCCAGGCCGCGCTGCGCGACATCCGCACCAACGCCGTGATCCACGCCGAGATCGCCTCGGTCCTCAACATGTACCTGACCCAGTACGAGGCGTGGTCCTGGCCCGCGGCGGGCGTCCGCGTCGACTTCCGCCGCCAGATGAACGGCAAGTTCCGCGCCTACCTCGACGAGGACCTCATGACCGCCCTGTTCCTCCAGTGGGTCGGCGTCCAGTGGTCCTGCGCGCTCCGCGGCCTGTTCGTGGCCGTCCACGAGTCGCAGCTCTGGAACGCCGTCGAGGTGTGCAAGCGCAAGGCCGCCAAGGGCCAGTTTGTCGGCCAGCACGCGACGACGTACGATTTCCTCCGCGGCGGCTCGGGCGGTCGCGGCCGTGGCCGTGGGTCGGGTGCCGTGACGGCGCCCGCGCTCGGCCGCATCGCGCGCACCATCAACCGCCGCCGGCCCAACTACGCGTCGTCGATCGCCGAGGAGCGCGCCGAGTTTGTCCGCGCCGGGTTCATGGAGCAGATCCCGTCGACGATCATGTCGCAGGGCACCACGGGGTCGTACGACGACGGCGACAGCGACTCGGACTCGGACGACGACAGCGACGCGGGCGGCAAGGCGTCGGCGCAGGCGGGCAAGGTCGATCCGGCAGCCGCGCTCAAGCGCAAGCAGGAGCTGCTGCACTTCATCGCGGCCGAGGCGCGCCTGCACCGTGCGATCCGGCCCGCGGGCGCCGAGCTGGTCGTGGTCCGCACCGACTTCGAGTGGTTCGGGCCCTCGCTCCCGCACCCGCACCTGCTCGCGCTGCTCGAGTTCCTCGGCGTGCCCAAGCCGTGGGTTGCGTTCGTCGGCCGGTTCCTCGCGGTCCCGACCAAGTTCGCCGACGACGAGACGCCGCAGATGCGCAAGCGCGGCGTGCCCATCTCGCACGCGCTGAGTTTCCTGCTCGGCGAGTCAATGATGTTCCTCCTCGACTTCCACATGATCCGCCACGGCGGCGGCGCCGTCTCGTTCCTCCGCCTCCACGACGATATCTGGATGTGGTCCGCCGACACGCGCAAGGCCATGCACGCGTGGAAGGAGTGCCAGCGGTTCGCCAAGCTCGCCGGGCTCAAGTTCAACGTCGAGAAGAGTGGCACCGTCGTGATCCGCAACCCGACGGCGGCCAACGAGGGCAACGCTGCGGCGGCGGCGGCGACCGCGGCGCCCGCGCCCATCGCCATCGAGCTCGCCGAGGACATCAACGGCGCGCCCGGGTCGGGGTTCCCGAAGGGCGACATTTCGTGGGGCTCGGTCAAGCTGAGCGCGTCGACGGGCGCGTGGGAGGTGGACGCGGCGCTGCTGGAGCCGCACGTGGCCGAGTTCCGCGGCCGGCTCGCCGCCGCGCCCACGGTGCTCGCGTGGATCAACGTGTACAACCGGTACATGCGGTTCTTCGTGCGCAACTTTGCTACTACGGCCGTCGGCGCTGGAAAAGCGCACACCGAGGCCGTGCAGCGCGCGCTCGCCGATATCCACCGCGCGGTCTTCCCCGACGCGCCCAACGGGAACGTGGTCCACGCGCTTGCCCACCGCATGCAGGCGGCGCCCTTCGCCGCGCACGTGCCCGCGGGTGCCGACCTCCTCGACGCGTGGGCGTACTGGCCGCTGACGGCCGGCGGGCTCGAGCTGTGGAACCCGTTTGTGCTGGTGGGTGCGACGCAGATGACGATCGACGACGAGGACGAGGAGATGCAGACGTCGTCGCTCGGCCACGTCAACAGCGCCAAGCGCCGCGAGTCGCTCGACCGCGCCGACGCCAACGAGTACCGCCAGGCGCTCGAGCGGCACCACCGCGTGTTCAAGGAGAAGTACGCGGCCAAGCACCAGATCTCGGTCAAGAAGTTCGACACGGGCGCCGCGGCGACGCGCTACGACTCGGACGGCGACGACCACGACGAGGGCGCATTCGTTGCGTCCGCCGAGGCCAAGCACGAGGACGAGAATGACGCGGCCGCGCCGCTCACCAACGCGTCGGTCACGCTCACGGTGCCCGGGCGCACGGACCTGCCGCCGCTCGTGATCCCGGCGTTCCCGGACCGCGACACGTGGCTCGCCAAGCGCCGCGAGTCGCAGCTGCGCCACTGGCTCGCGTGGTTCGACGAGCTGCGCCGCGAGGTGCAGCCCGTGCACGTCACGGACAAGGTCACGGCGCAGCTGCGCGGGCACCTGCCCGAGCTCAAGCGCGCGGCGGGCGGCGCCGAGACGGGCGGCGACGTCGTTGACACCCCGCTCAAGGGCGGCGATTTGGCGGCGATGGGCCAGTACTGGTCGTGGATCGTCCTCACGTACGGCGAGCAGCTCCTGCGCGACCTCGGGTCCCTCGCGTTCATGCCCAGCAGCGTCGTGCCCCGCGCCATGGTCCTCGCGCATAAGGCGGAGAAGATTCAGTGGGACGCGTAGGAGGGGAGTGTGTATGGTTGTACCTAGTAATGGATCTGTTTTGCCACACTTTGAATCGTTCCCCGCGACGGACTTGAGAGGCATCATCTGCGCTTCTGACGAGTTTGCGCCCGTTCCGCACCTCCCAAACCCGCGTTGCTCGAACGAGCTTTGACCGAAGACCGACGCGTCGGGACCGTGAGACACGGTGCGAGACAGACGCGCTCCCACGTGGCGCTAATCAAGGCGCACGTGTCGCGCTGACTCGCGTCGCTCTTCGTTTCGCTCGTTGCCTTCGCCCGCCTTGACGCGGTGCCCCTCCCTCCCTCTCCAACGCATCGCAAACCAACGCAACCATGGATCTCGGAAAGCTGCGCAAGGACATTGACTCGCTGGACGCCAAGATTGTGGCGCTGCTCAACGAGCGGGCGACCATCTCGGTGCAGGTCGGTCGCGCCAAGGCCGCGGGCACTCGTGCCACGAGTACCGATGTGGATATGACTGGCGACGGCTCCGCCGATGCCGAGGCGGCGGACCAGCCGCCCGCGCAAGTGTACGTGCCGCGGCGCGAGCGCGAGGTGCTCGAGACGGTGGTGCAGCTGAACCACGGCCCGCTCAGCAACGAGGCCGTGGTGGCCATCTACCGCGAGATCATGTCGGCGAGCATCTCGCTGCAGCAGCAGGTCGCCGTGGCGTTCCTGGGCCCGGCGGGGACGCACTCGCACCAGGCGGCCATGGACCGGTTCGGCGACAGCGTGCTGTACGTGCCCATGGCGACGATCGCCGAGGTGTTCACGGCGGTCGAGCAGGGCCGCACGCTGTACGGGCTGGTCCCCTTTGAGAACTCGACGTTCGGCAGCGTGGCGCAGACGCTCGACCGGTTCATCTCGAGCCCGCTGCAGATCCGCGGCGAGACGTACCTGCCGATCCACCACTATCTCATGTCCAACTCGCAGCTGCACTCGATCCGTCGCGTCTACTCGCACCCGGAGGCGCTCGGCCAGTGCCAGCGGTTCCTCGACGCGCAGATGCCGCACGCCGAGCGCATCAGCGTCGCCAGCACCGCGCTCGCCGCCGAGCTCGCCGCCAAGGAGATCCACGCCGCCGCCATCTGCAACGCCGTGTGCGCGCAGCTCTACGGCCTGTCGGTGGTCGCGCCGCGCGTCGAGGACACCGCGGGCAACACCACGCGGTTCCTCGTGATCGCCCGCGAGAGCGACGGCGTCGCCAGCGCGCAGTCGGACCGCGACAAGACGCTGCTCTGTTTCACGGTCGACCACCGCGTCCCCGGCGCCCTGTGCGACGCGCTCCGCATCTTCAAGGAGTACGGCATCAACCTCACCCGCATCGACAGCCGCCCCGACCGCCTCCGCAACGACCGCGCCGGGCTCTGGCACTACGTCTTCTTCGTCGAGCTCGTCGGCCACGCGTCGCTCCCCGCCGTCCGCTCCGCGCTCGACAAGCTCGCGGCGCTCTGCGTCGACCTCAAGGTCCTCGGGTCGTACCCCGTCATGGAGGGCACTATCGCCGCCGCGCCCGGGTCGGCCGTCTAGATGTCTCACCTTGCCTCACCCCAACATTGTCTCATGCAAAATTTTGGTGTCTTGCAACGTGGTCGGAGGTCAGGTCATCGGGGCCGCTGGCGGGTAAAAACAGGCTTGCTGCACCGTGTGGCGGAGGCGGGACAAGTCGCGCGCATCACGCCATCGCGCCCGTCCCTGACGTGACCAAACGCTCCTCCCACCATCGCGGCCGACTCGGCGCTCGCGCCATCGACGTCGCGCGCCGCGCCGGCCGCGGATGCAGCGGGTCCCCTCGGTTCTCGGATGACTGAGATCCCGATGAACCCTTGTCCCTTGGGGGTCGCGGCTCAGCGCGTATAAAGAGCGGCCGTCTCCCGCGTTCCCATCGGCGACAGCCCTCACGCATCGTCATCTGCTACGCATCGAACGAACGAACGAATTCCCTTCGGCTCCGCGCTCATCACACGTGGTGTCTGGACCGATCCATTCTTGCTGCTGACAAACCCGCCGCGAGGACCATCTCGTACGATCGCCGCCGCGGCCATCTCCCTCTCCCTTACGCGAGGGATACCCATGCATCGAGCCTCTTATTGACCCTGCAGCCCCCGCTCCATGTATCGCTCCACCATGCTCGGCCGTCTTCGCCAGTTTGCCACTCAGTTCCGCGCCGCTGCCGCATCGACCACCACTGCCGCCGCTACCGCTACCGCCATGACCCCCGAGCCCTCGACCACCACTTCCCCCGCGACGACCGAGTTCGCGACGCTCGCCGCCGGCTGCTTCTGGGGCGTCGAGCACCTGTACCTCAAGCACTACCGGACCAAGGGCATCGTGAGCACGGCCGTCGGGTACGCGCAGGGCGCGTCCGCGAACCCGACGTACAAGCAGGTGTGCTCGGGGACCACCAACCACGCCGAGGTGCTGCGCGTCGAGTTCGACCCGGCCAAGGTGAGCTACGAGGAGCTTGTCACTTTCTTCTTCCGCATCCACGACCCGACCACCGTCAACCGCCAGGGTCCCGACGTCGGCACCCAGTACCGCTCGGGCATCTACACCGAGAACGACGCGCAGCGCCAGGTCGCCGAGGCCGTCAAGGCCAAGGTCCAGAAGTACTTCAACGCGCCCATCGCCACCGAGATCCAGCCCCTCACGACGTTCTGGCCCGCCGAGGAGTACCACCAGAAGTACCTCATCAAGAACCCCTCGGGCTACGAGTGCCCCTCGCACTTTGTGCGCGAGTTCCGCGATTGAACGCGGTCGGCTGTGATATCCCCCGCGTGCGCGAGCGCGCGTATGAATAAATCGTCCCTTGTATAGTCTCCGCACGTGTCTTGTGTCGCTGCGTGCGCTTTGGATCGGATTGGTCGGCGTTGGTCATGAACAATGCGTGCGCCTTGGCCCAAGGTGGGCCGGCGGACCGGTTCACGCGTGCATTCACTCGTGGTCACATACGCACTCCACCATGGCCGTACAAAGCCGCTGCTCGAGGCCGCTATCCCACAGTTCCTCCACTTCACATCAACATCACAATGTTCACTCTCAACCACCTTCCTCGCGACCTCGTTGCCGACATCCTGTGCCTCACCACGCCCAAGTCGGCCCCTACGGCCGCTGCGCGCGTCTTCCACGAGGCCATTACGGCCCATCGCCTCGTCGTGCTCGTCTGGTTCCAGCACGTGGCCGAGCCCATCTCCTGGCGCCTCGCCCGCCGCACCAAGGCCACCGACTCGCCCGGGACCCTCGTCCTGCTGTGGCCGTCGACCATGGCCAAGTGCGCGACCGCGGCCATTGACGCCGCGCACGCTCGTTGCGCGGCCGGGGTCGGGTTCGCGCTGCCGCCGATGGATATTGGTCTGTTTCACAGTCTGCTCGGGTCGCTGCTATGGCGCAACGGCGGCTTCATCACGGCCGCGCGCCAGCATCATCTCCTTGATTCACTCACAAAGCCCGTGTTGCTGGGTAACGGGCTCCACGGCTTCGTGCCGGACGGGCTCGTTCTCGCGCTTTACTTTGAAGCCCTCGGCGAGAACGCCCAGCTCGACGCCGCCCTGAGCGTCATGGCGCGCAACACGCCGGTCCTCGCGTTCGAGCCGCGCGTCCCGCTGCAGCGCCTGCTCGAGCTCGTGCCCGACCGCACGCCCGCGTTCGAGACGGAGCTCGGGTCGCTCCGCTCGGCGCTCCGCCTGCACGAGCGCGACACGCGGAACGGGTCCGTCCTGGCCGACTTCTTCTCCCTCGTCGCCGTCTCGGCGGCGCTGCACTGGAACCTGGACGGGCTCCAGGCCGTGGCCAAGCACCACCCGCAGTTCGACCGCGTCGTCGCACTCCTCTCGTCGCCGCTCGTCTACGGCGCGTTCCTCCCGCTACTCAACCAACACCCGATCGCGCGCGTGGTCGAGGTGCTCGAGTGGCTCTTTGCGCACGGGTGGTCGATGCAGACAGCTGCCGGCGAATCCGTCTCGCATGCGGGCTCCACGCCGCACCCGTTCGTCACCGGGTACGTCGATGGGTGGTCGCCGTCGGCCACGGCCGTCGCGGCGCTCCTCCTGTTCTACAAGTTTGACTACGCTCACGTGGATGCGAGCGCGTGGTCCGAGTCGACGAAACGCGCCGTCGCGACGGCGCTCATCCCGTGGATCAAGCGCGGCGACACGGACGTGGCCATGGAGATCGCGATCGCGTGGCCGTGGCTCCTCGAGATCCCGCACTGGGCGACCGTCGTCGCGGCCACGTGCTACGCGGGCCATCCGGCCGACGAGATCAAGCTCATGGTCTCGCTCGTCAGCGAGGACGCGTGGCGCCCGCTGATGCGCGCGCTGATGCGGCAGTTCGTGGGTCCGTTCTTCTCGTTCATCGGCCCTCTCACCCGCATCATCTCGCTGGTTACGGAGCGCGAGGGCGACGCGGCCATGGCTGCTGTCCTGACGCCGTTCGTCCCGCAGATTGCGGACGACTGTTTCGCCCGCAGCCTCGATGCGCTCGGGCTCGGGTCGCCGGCGGTGCGGTTCGAGATTGCCGAGGCCCTGATGAAGAAGGCGACGCCGGAACGCGAGCCGCTCGTGACGGAAGCGCTCGGCGAGCTGCTCATTTCCTTCCTCGCCCACGGCGGCGACGGCGGTGTTGACAAGATCGTGCAGCTCGCTGGCGACGACGCCGACAACTGGATCCGCATGTACGCGTCGATCATCGGTACAACGACCCACGCTTTCCGCCTCATCCTGTACAAGAACGGCCTCCAGCACAAGTCGCTGTTCGAGTCGTCGGTGGCCAGCGACACTCGCGTCGTGCCTGCGCTCACCGCGTTCCTCAGCGTGTGTCCGCCAACGGTCCTAGTTCCCAAGGACTCGGCGACGCTCAGTGCTCCGATCCACGTCCTTGCCGTCGTGGCCAGTGCGCCCGCCCGGGCTGATGAACTCCCGCAAGTCCAGCGCGAGCGCGCGGTCGCGGGCGAGATGTTCCGTGTTATGGTTCAGCACAATGCGGAGGGCATTTTCAAGATTGCTCTCGCGTACGGAATCGAGGGAGTGCTTGTCCGCGTCGCGGATTGGCTCCCGCCGAAGCTGGCGGAAAAGATTGTGGACGCTGTGCGGTCCAAGGATGGAGTGGATAGTGAAGGTCGTCGCGCGCAGATACCCGGAAGTTGATTTATTCTATACCTACTTTAAACTTCTGTGTGCCCTTGACGCGGCTGCTGTGTGGAGGGGAGGTGGTGTGGTGAAGACGCGATGCGCCACTCACGACGGCGGCTGTCACGCCAATCACGGCGAGAAGCGGCGAAAACGCAGGCGGTGCCTCGTGCGCCATCCTCGCTCTCCCCTGCGCAACGGAAGGAGTCATGAATCAAACGAAGCAAATGGACCCACCGCTGGATTTATCATCGCTTCCCAACGAGCTGGTCGACCACATCGCATTGCTCTGCACCCCTCGCGTGCGAGTCGTGCGCGCGTCCCGCGTCCTCGCGGCGAACCGCCACCGCCTCCTGTACTCGTGGTTCAATCGCGCCGGCTCAGGCGTGTCAAACAGACTTCTCAACGCAGTTCCGTATGATGACCTTTGCGAGGGCAGCATACCTATTTGGCCCAGCGCTCTCGCACGGTGCGCAACGGCATCGCTCGCGCTCAGCTGCACCTCGACTGTTCATGACATACCTTGCCCCCAGCTCGGCGTATACATGTTCAACGCCGCTTTGAGGGCGTGTCCGCGACTCTCCGCTTACCAGCAGCGCGTGCCTCTTGATCTCAATGCCACACCCGCGAGCCATGGTGCTTCAAGCGGTTCGAGTGGCGGCACCAAGCGTATTATCGACACCGTGATCCTTGCGCTGTACTTTGAGGCCATCAAAGACGCGACTAGTCTTGATTCCGCGCTCTCGAGCTTCGTCCGCTCGTATCATATCCTCTCGCTCGAAGCCACCTTGCCTTCGCGTGAATTCGTCAAGCTACTACCGGACCATGCCCCATGGCTTCAAATGGCGCTCTCTCACCTCTGGTATGCCCTCGACTGCGACGCTAATAAGAGTGCGAAGCCGTTTAGCGCGAGCTTCCTGGAGCTCGTTGCTATGTTGGCCGCGTCTCATGCAAATCTTGAGGCACTCAAAATCGTCGTGCGGCATCACCCACAGCCTTCTCGCATCATTGATTTCCTCGCGGCACACCGCGTGTACGGAACGTTCCTTAAGTGTGTTAACGTCTATCCGCTCGAGGCGGTTTGCTGCTTGCTCGACTGGCTCTTTGACCATGGCTGGGAGCCGCAGCAAGTCACAATGCCTGCAAGCATGAAACCCCATTGCGCAGCGGTTTTCACGTTCGTTTACGCGGATCGTACCGATCCCGCTATTGTCATGCGTCTGTTCGAGACTTATGATCGTGTTCGCCTCGCTGACCTGGCAAGCGGGACACAACGAGCTCTCATCTGCAATATTCTGTGCCGGTGGGTCGACCGTGGCTACGCCGTCGCGTCTGGGCTTGCGATTGCGATGGGTCGCGCGTGGCCATGGCTGAGGCAGTTCGAGTACTGGTCCCTGATTGTTCCCCAGACCATCATTGGCGATCTTAAAGGCGTCGAGCTTGATGACCTGCTTCTCGACCAACAAGGCAATGAAGCGGGTCAAGTACTTGGCATAATGCTGGAAGAGCTCCCAGCGCGTTCAAAACGCCCAGATGAATTTGCTCGGATCGTTTCGCTCGCGCTTCGCCGTTGCGGTAAAGAAGCAACTGTTCACCTCGTTGCTGAACATTATCTCATGTTGGCCGATCATCGCTTTGGCATGAATCTCGAGGCCCTCGGAATTGGCGGGATTGAGGCTCGCATCTTCTTTGCAAACCGGCTGCTACAACTCTTGGACGAGGACTCGGATGAATTTTCTCCCTTCGACTTTTACGGAACTAATTTCGATGCCTTGGCGACCTGTTTGATTCCGGTCATGCTCGATCAGGCCGACAAGAACCGTTTTGTGCAGTCCATCTCCGCTCGCAACGCGGCGCCAACACTGATGAGCAATGCGTGCGCATGAACAGTAACCGATGCTGAATGCATTTGCGGTCGCGTGCGTGCATTCTTGCTCCTGTGCACATTCCTAGTCCTGAGTGCATTAGTGAGCTTGTATGGGTTCCACCACGGCCGTACAAAGCTGCGGCCCGCCCACACTCCTCGCCTCAACTGTAGAAACCGCAATGCAAACTCTCAACAATCTCTCGGACGACCTCGTCGCCCACATCCTGTGCCTCGCCTCGCCCAAGTCGGCCACCACGCTCGCCGCGCGCGTCTTCTACGAGGCCATCACGGTCAATGATGATGATGAATGAAGTTTGTATTCTTCTTCAAATTCATGCGTTGACATATTGTGTGTAAGGGAGTACCGGTGATCGTTCCATACAGGTGTTGGGTGCGCGCTCTGGAAGGGTTGGAAGTCGCACGTACTGCGCTCCCTGCAGCTTTGAGGTACCGAGTAGGCGAGGCGTATGAGAATCAAAGTAGAGGAAATAGATTCTTGTCTTGGAAGAAGACGTGCACGCGGCAGGGTTGATGGAACTGCTATCGCGCTCGCACTGATGTGGATTGCGTTGCTGACGGCGAGCGTAGTTGAACACAGACTGCAACCCTCACGAGGTTGCTGACAATTTAAGCCTAAGTGAGCTTTTGAGCAGGCTTCTCGGTGCTTCGAGGTCAAGCAGCGCGGGACGCGGCGAAGACGCGTTGCGCCACACACGTGCGACAGCTGCCAATCCAGTCTCTGGCGCAAGCCCAGCTGAGTGATCAAACTCAGGCGACGCAACGCAAGGCGCCCTCTCTCTCCCGCCGCCCCGCTTGACCCCATGCATCGAATGAAACAATGAACTCGCCACCCAGTCTTGCTGCATTGCCCTACCTTATTATAGAGCAGGTCCTCCTGCTCGCGAGGCCCTCCGCTCGAACTGTGATCGCCTCCCGTGCCCTTGCGGACGCGGCCAGGAGCAGTGTCCCGCTCTTGCTGGTCTGGTTTGATTCCGTCAGCGAGCGGCAGTCGCGGATCTTGATTGTTTTGAAACATATGAAGCAGTACGGCAGCCTTCTCCCAACACCCGACTGGCCGTCTGCCATAGCTCAGTGCGCGTTCGCGTCGGCGGACATGTGGAACCACGCGCGCTTCCGCCTACCTCTCAATTCCAAGCTTTTTCACGCCCTGTTGCGACCCGCTAGCCGGAGCTCGCCCGCGCAGCAGAAGTTGCTGCTGAATCACGTCTCAACCCTGAAATGGGTCCCGAGCCAGCATTGCGGCGACACGACGGCTTTCCTCATTGATGCGGTCGTGCTCATGCTTTGCTTTGAATCGACTGGCCAGTTGTTGGAGCTTGAACGCGCACTTGCGACTTTGGTCCGCTTGTCTCCCGCGCTCGCGTTAGAAGCCATCGCACCTTTGCGTGACATGCTCGATTGGATCCCAGTTCCGAACAAACACGTGCAATCGGCCCGCAAAACCCTCGAGACCGCCACGGATCTCAGCGTCGGCATACTCTCACGTTTGGCGATTTCGGCTGCAATCAACATGAACCTCGACACTCTCAAGCTCATCTTTGAGCACCACCCGCACCCCGAGTCGATTGTCTCCACACTCGAGGCACCCTCCGTGTACGCAGCGTTTCTTCCTGGCGTCAACTACTTTGGGCTCAAAAAAGCTTGTCTGTTGTTCGATTGGCTGGTGGGCCACCGCTGGGCGCCCCGTATCCCGACGCCAGGTCACGATGGCAAATTTTGCTCGGCCGTCTGCAGCTATCTTGACGCCAATCATCGCGACTCTCAGACTTTTATCCGCTTGTTCGAGTCGTACGACTCGAATCGCCTCGCAAACTTAGTTGATCGAGACGAGCAACAAAAATTTATCAAGGTTTTGGTCCGCATGATCGCGGATGACGAAATTGCTGCGGTCGTTGCAGCCGGCCGCGCGCTGCCATGGCTAGCGGAAGTCAAGACCTGGACCGCGCTGGTGACCTTTATCGTGCAGCGGGGTTGTCCTGCAAGCTTGGTGGAATCTCTCCTCCTTGACATGCAGGGAACGAACCTGCACCAGCTTTTCTGCCACATGTTGAACGCAGTGCCTGAACCCTACCACTCAGAGCACCTGGATTTTTGCACCCGGCTCATTGCCTTGATGGTCGAGCGGTGCGGCCAAGAGGCGGCGTCCGAGCTTATCGTTGCCAATTGCGATGCGATTGCTGACCACGAGTTTGGACTTGATCTCGAACATCTTGGAATTGGCGGCTCGGAAACCCGCCTCGCGATTGCCGCCCGGATGCTTTCGCTGATGCTTGCCAAACCCAAGTTCGACCCGAACGACGATTTCAAGCTTGGAGCGCTGGCTACGTGTCTGCTCCCACTTCTTACGAGGTCAGAAGCGCCGACGCGCTTTTACGGCTGGTTCCTCCAGGCGAAACGAGTCGCGCGCAGTGGTCGACCGTGTACGCTGGAATTTTATTTGCCGTGTTGTACGACTGCTTCGCATTCCAGCATTTGCCTCGACCCGAAGGCCGCACACTGCTACACAACGATCGACTTCTACCTGGGTGGCGCGCGTTCTTGACAAAGTGCCCCGTCGAGGCAGTCAATCTAGCGGATGCACGATTTTGCGCACAGCTCGAATGGTCGCTTCAAATGTTTGTAAGGAACGCGAACTCGACTCGGCCTCATCACGGCGAAGACGATCAGCACCGTCAGCGCCGCCAAACGTTGGCTGCTGACGTATTTTCTGCAGCGGCTGCCCACGCGCCTGCGCAGTTCGCGGCACTCATCCTCCTCCATCACAAGGGCGACGTCAAGTGCCTGTCCAAGGTCGAGTTCATTTTTCCTCCCGGTTTCTTCGAGGCTTACGAAGCCAAGTAACACGGCACGACCACGGTTGATGATGGATAAACTGAATATTATTTGTTAATTGCCTGGCCTGTGCGTGGGCAGATGCGAGAGGCGCGGCCGTTCCAGCGCGGCCGCAGAAGTCTCAAACCCTTCTCACCCCTGGCCGTTCAGCGCACAGTGGCTTGACCAAAAAGTAGAATGCGCCAAGTTATGGAGCCAATCGGTGTGCCGTATCCCTTAAGGGATACGGCACACGGCTGCCCTTAGGGACTTTGCCTCTGGACTCTATCCACCCGGGCTAACCCACGTGATATCTCATTGCTTACCCCGAGTGACTCATAATGAATATAGCGATATCCTCAGGGATTTCGCCACCCGGATCGGAGGCCGAAGGCCGAAGCAGGTGGGCGGGAGGGTGGGTGGAAGGGAGGGGCGAGCGGTCCAGGAGTGAGTCCCTGACCTGACCCCTGAGCCCGTCCCTAACCAACCCCTTGGGCTGACCATTGCTTACCCCGAGCGGTCGGCGGCGGCCGGCGAGCGCAGCGAGACGAAGAGCAGCGCAGCTGCGGCTACCCACTGACAGAGTTCCCTGGTCTGGTCCCTGAGCACAGCTGCAAGTCGATCTGTGAGCAGTCCCCGAGCCAGTCCCTGAGCCCGTCCCTGACCACCTGCTGCAAGCGACTGCTATGAAGCCGTTCACCGTAAAAGTTCCACTTTTCGCTCAAAAACAGGTAGGTATATATATACACTGCCCCTTTTTGAGCGAAAAGTGGAACTTTTCAGAGACAAGAGGTCAGGGTACGGGGGTCAGGGCAGGGGAGCGTCTTAGCAGGCAGCGTCTTAGCAGGAAGGGGCATGCCAGGTCGGGGGTGCCGGGTCAAGGAGGGTCGGGGGTGCCAGGTCGGGGGTGCCGGGTCAAGGAGGGTCGGGGGTGCCAGGTCAGGGGTGCCAGGTCGGGGGTGCCGGGTCAAGGAGGGTCGGGGGTGCCCGTTGCTACGTCATGCCAAGTGCGTTGAATGCGTTTGTCAATTTAAACTTTGTTGGACTACTGTAACTATGCGAGGCTGTATCAAAGAGATCGTCCCCCTGCCCAAGCCGCCATGCGATCACTATGATGCTCCCAGCTGGGTCCATGACAATGAGCTGCTGTGGGTCCAAGTTGTGTACCCATGCTGCAGGCACAAGTACACATACCGCCGGGTAGTCTGAGAGCGACCAGTGAAGGCTTCAAGGTAGCTAACCAAGTTAACTTGAAGGATCTATTCAAAGCAGACAGTGTACACAACCTTGGCACCTGGCAGGGCCACGTCGCGGATGGCCGTGTAGTTGGCTGTCGACTGGGGGCCTGGACGGCCAGTCCAAGGGATGCTCGTGGAAGGTGCGTGGGGCGTTGATGCAGTAGAGCCAGTATTCATTGTCCTGTGTCTTACTATGCCTTCGCAGAAAGAATTTAAAGCACATGTCGTTGCTTACTCTACGGCGCGGAATACTTTGCTTGTGTACCCGACAATGGCCAGGTTGGCTACAAGGATCAGGGCGTTGGTGGCAACAAGGAGCGTCTCGAGGATCATGTTTACAGTACAACAACAATTAAAGTCAACGTCAGATGAACGCGAGCTCGACGTAGAAGGGTTGGCCGAGAAAGTCGACAGAGCGCAGGTTCTCATCTACCACGTCAATGTCAATACAGTCAATCTGCTGGGCCTGTCCCTGCGCGTCAAAGCGAAAGTAGTCACCCATGTGTGGTCGATGCTCGAACCAGCTGCCAAAGGGTTGCATGACGTGGATGCTACAAAGTACGCCGTTGTCTTGTGGGTACGCGCTGTACATGTTGTCCGCAAGCCGGGTGCCAAGGTTGCGCGAGTAGACGTGAAGCAGGTTGATGGGCGAGATGTTGACCAGCGCCGACGCGTACTGGACCTTGCTGTAGCCATACGCTCCAACAAAGCCCATGTGGACGTTCAGCGACGCCGTCCCTGTTCCAATTGTAAAGTCAACCGTGTCGTTGGCCAGGCGCATCTTCTGGGTAGTCGAGTCAACCTGGACGTCCCATGTGCCCTGCCAGAGGTACGCTGAGGGCGCGTTGTTGAGCAGGCTCTTGAGCGTGGCCGTGAACGTCTCGACCGTGTAGTTGCCATCAGGGACGGTGATGGTGCCCGGGAACGTCAGCGCGCCACGGCTCTGGGTCAGGTACACTTTGTTGGCCTTGTGCCAGCTGTTGCAGAGGTACGCCGAGTTGACCTTGACGCCGCGCACGGACAGGGGTCGTGGTAGGTACAGGATGCCGTTCTTGAGGTCGCGGCTGCAGATGGTCAGCGTCTTGTACTCGGACATTTAAACAAAGACAACAATTTATTGTACAGCTGTCCCCGTGTCGTCAGCGTCTGCCTCAAAGATCTCGCTCGTCGGTTGGTTGTACCAGGTGTGAATGTCTTGGGCAAGGTCCGCGCCCTTGGTCACCATCTGCGCAATGGAGCTCACGGCGGGGTTGTGCGACCGCTCAAAGAACTTGGACACGGTCTTGACGCCTTTGAGGACAGTCGGCATGTGTTTGTTGACAAAGGACCCGACCTGGCCGAGCACATTGCTAAAGTTGGTCCAGAGGTTACGGAAGATCATGGCGGGTTTAACTCTATGCAAGAAAAGAAAGGACAGGGCCGTTACTTGTAGATGTTGATCTCGCTGGTTGGCAGGAACTTGTAGACCACGTCGATGCCAATGAAGGCGTCCACGCGCTGGTTTGGGGCCACGCTTGAAGTCAGGATCACCTGCATGTCCACGGCCTGGCTCTTGCAAGACTTGTCGCCGCTGACCACGGTGCGACTCGACTTGAGGTCACGGCCGACAACAAAGGTACCCTCGGCCAGCGCGTTGAACTTGTCGACTGTGAGGCCAGCGCCAATGACGTGGCCATGGAAGGCATTGGTCAGCTCAACGAACGCCTCGGACGCGTAGTCGTCACAGCGGATGGGTCGCTGAGGGAAGAGTCGGCCGGCCACGCTGAACTGGTACGATGTAATGGTCTTGGCACGAAGGAACGAGTCCTTGGCATTGTCGTTGAGCACGGCATTGTCGCGGAACGACAGCAGGATGTCTTTCTGTGAGGCCGAGCGGTCTGAGATGTTGAGCGTCGAGTTGGGCACCGAGTAGTTCAGGAAGTGGTGGTTGTAGGTCGTGCCAAAGAGCTTGAGGCCCTGCTTCTTGAAGGCCGCGTCCATGACCGCGATCTGCTGGTCGTTGAGCTTGATCAGGTCCGAGACAATGCAGACGTCCTTGACTGTGTAGCCCGGGATTGCATTGTTCTTGACCACGCAGGCGTCGCTGCCAGGTGCAAGGGTGAACTCGACGCGGATGCCGCCCGTGTACTTCATTGGGAGGTGCTTCTGGTTTGCCAGCAGGGCGGATTTGATGGGCAGCATGTACCGGTGCAGCCCGGACGAGACGGCGAACTTGTCAGCGCCGGACGCAAAGTAGCCCTGTGCCACACCAAGACACGAGTCCTTGAGGTACTGGGGGACCGTCACGTCGGCCTCGATGCGCTGACGCAGGTTGTAGTACGGGAGCTCTTCGAGTAGGGCACCAGACGCGCTGTAGATGCGGACACGGTCAATGACGCTGAAGATACCATCGCAGAAAGCAACGTTGGCGTCCGTGGTCTTGGCCGAGAACTGCAGGAAAGTACAGTGCGTGTCCATCATGTCGTCGCGCGGCGGGAGCAGGACGCTGATGCTGTTGCCAGGAGCAAACTCGGGGCCGCCCTGAGCCGTGAACTGGACGGTCTGGCGCTCGGCATAGACGGACTCCTTGGGCAGGTTGAACGACATCTCGGGAGGGAGAGTCTTGGACAGGACCTGCAAGAACTGGGCGTTGGTACTGGACATGGTTTAGTTTAGGACTCGGCAACAAAAAAAAGTCAAGAGTCTACTGCTTCACGATCCACTCGCTGAAGCTGTCTACGAGCCGGTACTTGGGCGGGTTCTGGTTGTTGACGCCCAGGAAGCGTCGCTTCGTGTTGCCAGTACGCGTGTCAAAGAGCTGTTCAATGATGGCCTCAAACTCCTTGAGGTCGAACTGCGACCCAATCTCCTTGTGCAGCGTCTGGACCTCGGTCTTGTCATAGATTGGGTAGACCACGCTGTAGCTGCAGTTGATACGCAGGGTCTTGGGCAGGGCACACCACCGCTGGACGCCAATGATGCAGCTGATCTTCAAGTGCCGCGAGTTGCACAGAAAGTTGGTCAGCGTTTGGTGGCTCAGCAGCTTGAGCCCAAGCACGTCGTCGATGATCAGCAGCTGGTCCTGGAGCGCCTTCTTGCCAGACTCTTCGAATGTCTTGGTCAGGTCCTGGCGCATCTTGAGCAGGGTCGGGATGAACTGCTTGGGGTCCGTGACGATGCAGCTTGGCTTGATCTTGAGCCGGTCCGGGTCGCGCTCCTGGGGGTCCAGCACGTTGCGCTCCTTCTTGGGCGGTCGCAGGATCGGTTGACTGGCAATGTACTTGTACTTGTCGTCGGCGTGGAACGTCGGGTTAAAGACCCAGATGTTGTCGAACTGGCCCTTGTAAAAGTGCGGGAAGCAGACCATGTTTGCGATCAGCGTCGACTTGCCCTGACCCTTGGCGCCAATGACGTTCATGGTGAACGGGTGCGTGGGGATCGGCAGCGGCTCGCCGTCGTCGTTGCGCGTAAAGCCGTTGTCAATGGCAACAATGTCGTACATTTAAAGACTGCCAACAAAAAAGGGCGTCAGTCCCAGCCGAGGTCAAGCACAATGCCGCTGCGCCTTGGGGTCTCACGGACCTGCTTGACGGGCCGCTCAGGGATCTTCTGGTGACGCTGGATCTTGGGCGCTGTCAGCCCGCTACCCGCTGCCCGCTTGTCTGTGAACAGCTTCGCGTCGGTCGGCTTCTTGTAGCCCAGTTGCTTGAGGATCTGTTCGAGGAGCATGTCGGTCTTCTTAGAACTACTGCCAGAATTGTTTTGCGCGGCCAGCTCCCTGATCATGGCCTCAAGGCCGCTTGTGTCGGCAGGCTGGACAATGACTTGGGGTGCAGGGATCGTGTCCAGCTTGGACCCAAGGTCTTGGAGCGTCTTGGTCATGGCCTCGTTGCTCTGGGTCTGCCCTTGGATCGCGCCCTGGACGCCGCTTGCGAGCTGGTTCATGAGCACCTGCTGGTTGCTGAGCGCAGAGGACATGCCCGTGGCAATCTCAGACACAAGCGCGCGGTTGCCAGCGTCAATCTGGCGGACAAAGTCGTTGCGTTCGGCTCGGAGCGTGTCCACGATCCCGGACGCGAGGTTGGCAAATGCGTCCATGGCCAGTCCCTGAGCGGCCGCCGACTGCTCGATGAGCGCCTGGTACGCCTGGTACTGCATGACCTGGGACCCGGCAAACTGCGAGGCAATGAGCTCAAGCGCGGCCATGACGTTCGGGTCATTGTTGTACTGGACCAGGATCTGCTGCCGCATGTCCACGTTCTGCTCGTAGTAGTTGTTCTCGTACTGGGTGATGAACTGCCGCATGTCGACGTTCTGCGTGTTCTGCTGCGTGTAGCTGTTGTACACGAACTGGTTAAACTGTTGAAAGTTCTGGACAACGTCGACCTCCATGTCGTCCGTGGTTGTCAGCGCCCGCTCGGGGTTGTAGACCTGCAAGTCCTTGGAGCCCTCGATCGTGCGTGCCTCGTCCATGGCCGGGTGGACGTGACCCTCGTTGTACACGCCTTGCCGCTGTGCCACGTCCGGGCCGTAGCTTGGTGGCATGACCACGAGGTTGCGGGTGCCGTCGTCAAGCCTTGGGGGTGGGTCGTTGCCGCCGTCATTGTCATTCTGGATCAGGTACTGGCCGGGGATCATGGCGCTGTACTTGTCAATGTCTTGACCAACATAGTCGCTGGCCTCGACCGGGTACTGCTCGGGCATGACTGGCCGGACGGGCACGGGGAGCAAGTGGTCCGGTACAGCGTCCTTGTCAATGACATCCAGGGCTCGCGAGATCTCTTCTGCCAGCTCGTCGCGCTCCTCTTCGCTGCTGCCCCTGTTGCTGTCCGTGGCCGACTCGGGGGCCTCTGGTCTGGGGCTTGCCGCTGGTGGAGCGACTGGGACTCAAGTGACCTTGCCCGTTGCCTGGTGCTCTTCCCACGCTTTAAGCGTGTCTTGGACGTGCTCCTGGAGGTCCTTGACCTCGTACCCAGTGACGCCGTCCTGGTGCTTGAGGTAGAACAGCGAGTCACCTCGTTTGCGGCCAAAGTCGTTGGCATAGCTCTCGGGCGTCCAGATGCCAAGGTTGCGTCCGTGTCTGGGTCCAAGCTCGTGGCAGGCACAGTCGGGACCTCGGTCCTGGCAGACGGCTCAGTGACTGATGCCAAGGTCGCGTCCGTGTCCGGGTCCAAGCTCGTGGCAGGCACGGTCGGCACGGCGGCTCTCGTTGACCTGGCAGTCACAGATGCCAAGGTCGCGTCCGTGTCTGGGTCCAAGCTCGTTGCAGGGACTATTGGGACGGGAGCCCTGGCAGACGGTGCCATATCCAACGCCAAGGTGGCAGCTGGCATCGACGGGTCCAAGCTGGCAGCAGGCACGGTCGGCTCCCTGGTCCTGGCAGACGCGGCCGTGACCAACGCCAAGCTGGCAACTGGCATTGATGGGGCCAAGCTCAACGTTGGGTCCATTGGAACAGCCCACCTGGCAACAGGCGCGGTCACAGACGCCAAGGTTGCGGACGTGTCGGCGGTCAAGCTCACTGGGATCCTCGACCCTGCCCGCATTGCAGACGGGACCCTGACCAACGCCAAGCTGGCATCTGGCATTGACTCGGCCAAGCTTGCAGGGACCATTGACCTGGCACGACTCCCCGACGTCTCGGCCAAGGTCACGGCGGTGAGCGCAGCCTCGGTCGCTGGCACGCTCCCCCAGTCCACCCTTGGGCTTGGCGCTGCCTTTGCCTTTGCGAATACGACGGACAGTTTGACATCAAGCACTGGAGCAGTCACCATTGCTGGTGGTCTTGGAGTTGGCAAGCAACTGACTGTGCCCAACGTCCTGGTCCGGAATGCCACAAGCGCAAACCTTGTCTTTGACTCGGCTGCCAATACATTGACGTACGTCGACTTTAAGCAGGCAGGCGTACTGCGAAGCAACCTGGCATGCACAGCGGCGGGTAACATTGAGATTGCGTCTGCGACCACAGGCGGGGTCTCCCTCGTGGCAGGTGGCAGCAACGTGGTCGTGGGCTTGGCGACGCTTGGCACAGAAAGGCTCCGCGTCAATGGCACTGGTCGCTTCACAGGGCAGCTCACTCTTGACCTCGCTCCAGTGGCAGGCACCGATGCGGCAAACAAGGCGTACATTGACTCGCGGTCTGGCACGACCCGGTACGTCGCTCAGGCCGAGCACCGCTCTACAAACGGAGTGACCACGGGCGGCAAGATCATTGGCGGCACAGCATCGACAGGCCCAGCCACCTTTGCGTTCCAGTCCACGGCGGGCGCGTTCACGTCTGTGATCAATGGATGCGTCAAACCCCCTGTCAGTGGCTACTACCTCGTCCATGCAAAGGGCTACTACGCAAACGGCGCGCTCCCTGGAGCCCACACTGTGAACTTTGCGCTGTACAATATGACAGACATGATTGCAGTGTCGCTTGTCACCGGGTGCCGCGCTGAAGGCAACGTCCAGTTCCTTCAGTTCTCGAGCATTGAGTACCTTGACGCGGCCAAGAGCTACTCTTTCATCTGGATCCCGTTGGTCGCAGTTGCCAACGACTGCCAGGTCATCATTCAAAGCCACTGGACCCTGCTCTAAAGCCCGCGGTCCCACTTTTCTTGGACTCGGACTGGGACGCGCCTGACCCGGGTCGAGGGCTCCCTTGGCGTGACTGGGGTGCGCGCAACAGGGAGCCTTGGAAGACCTGGACCTACGCGCTGCCTTGTTGGCGGGTCCTGGGTCGCTGTGACTGGCTGGACGTCGCTTCGAGGGTAGAAGCCCTTGAGGCCTTGGACCTTGTAGCTCGGATTGCTTACGCCCAACCCCTTGCGCACGACCTGGACCTGGCTCACAGTTGTCGACCAGACCGGCTTCCCCTTGGCCTCCATGGCAGTCTTGTACGGCTCGCGGACTCGGACCTGGGTCCCTACCTTCAACAACGCGCTCAGAGGGTCGCCTTCTGGCTTGCCCTTGGCAGCTCGGATTGCCTTGAGCTCTTCCTTGGCCGTTTCGCGGGGCATGTCATGGAACTCGTTGGGCGCCCTGCCTGTGGCCCTCGACTTGCTGCTGTTGATCACAGATTCAATGGTCTTGAGGTGCTTGGGCCAGTCGTTGTTGCCGGCAATGGACAGCCACGGTGTGAGCATCCGGCGGATGGTCCCGTTCATACGCTCAACAACACCTTGACCGTATGGCACTCCTGCCTTGCCCTTGATGTGCTTGGCCTCGGTCCCGGCCTCTATGCCAAAGAACTCGGTCCCATTGTCCGTCTGGATCGTGGCAGGTGCAAGGCTGTGCTTGGCGACCACGCTGGACCATGCTTCCCGCGTCTTGTCCTTGGTCTTGATGGGTTGGAGGTAGACGCGGCGGCTCGCCAGGTCGACACACGTAAGAATGTAACGGAAGCCCTTGTACGTACCGTTTTCGCCCATGTCAATGAGGTCGAGCTGAAAGTTGCGGCCAGGACTTGTTGAGTTGATGCTTCGAATGTCTTGGCGCTTCTGAGGTGCGCGCTTGTACTGCTGCCACACGGACTGGTCGTTGAGCCACCGCTCGAGCTGGGCGCGGTAAATGTGCTTCCCTGTATGCTCGCGGTCAACAATGTCAAAGAGACAGCGGATCCCGACCCCAACATGGCCGCGTTTGTAGTACAAGTCTTTCAGGTACTCGGTCTGTTCAGCAGTCAAAGGTTCTTCGTGTGGGTACATTACAATACAACAGACAAAAGTTACACCATGTAGTGGGCGACGGCGACAGGCACGCTGTGACCCATCTCATTGGCGCGCTGGGCAATGGCCGCGTAAGCCTCGGCGTTCTCGCTCGCAGCAATCCGACGGATCTGCTGCACGCCGCACCCGTCAAACTTGAGCTTCTTGGTAGCAAGGCCAATCGTCTTGGACCAGTCCTTGCGAATGGCCGTGTTCACCTTGGCGTCGTCGAGGTCCTTGATTGTGTAGTCAAAGAACAGCAGCTCGTAGCCGTCTTCCTTGCGCTTGGCCATGACCCGCTCCAGGGCGGCTGCCACGTTGGGGTCGGCGATGACATGCGAGAACTCGTAGCCACGACCCTCGGTCTTGACACAGATTGGCCCGGCCAGCGTCTTGGTCTCAGGGTCGTAGGACGGGTACTTGTCGCTTGGGGCTGTAGTCAGGAACGCGAGGTCGCTGTGGGTCGCGCACACGACTTGGAGGTAGAGACGCAGGTAGCGCATGGTGCCCGTGCACTCGAGCTTGTCCCACTTTTTGGCAGCAACCGCAGCAGCCAGCAGAACGGCACGGCTTGGAAGGGCGCCCGACTCAAGCTCCTTGCGCACGTCCACGCTGGCGTCAGCGTCCCGCTTCTTGGCCTCTGTGTACTTGGCCCCAAGCTCGGTCCACCCATTCCACGTACAGTACTTGGCAAGGGCCTTGAGCGTCTCAACCTGCAGTCCCTGGACGTTCTTGGACCCCTTGGTCGCGCGGTACGTGGCCACGGCCTTGGACACGGCATCAACGTTGTGGATATCCATGCCCGACTTGGCAAATGCAAGGAGCACGCGAGTTGTCTTGGTCTTGTCCGTGTCGCTCAGCGTGGCCTGCTCCCCGTTCTTGTCCACCACAGGCGCGTTGACACATGCCTCGATGGCATCCTCAGTCAGCTCAGCAAACTTGACCTTGGGGGTGTCGACTTCCACGGGAGTGACTTGCTGATCAGCGCCGTGATCTGGGTCGTGTGACTCGATGGCCTTGAGTCGCGCGTCCAAGTCCTTGAAGCGCTTGTCGATTGACCCAAACACGGGCTGGAGCTTGTCCATGACTTGCTGCACCACGTCTGCGGCAACATGCTGAGCGAGGGCAACGGCGACCTGGGAGGCAAGAGACTCGAGCGACATGGTTTACTGACTGTCAACAAAAAGGCTCCATGGGCTCAAGTGCGTTTGAACGCAACGTTCTTTTTTCTGGGTAGCTGGGCCTGGGTCAGGGTCAGGGTGGTGGCAAGTCATGGACCGTGGGAGGGCCCAGGTCACGGTTTGAGCGGATCGTGACCTTGGACCCTGCTGGCTCCCAAGTCGGGGTCATGGGGGGGGGGTGGAGGTCTGGTTCTTCGCCCTCAGTCGCTGCCCAGGTCACGGTTCAAGGATCGTGACCTCGGCCTCTGCTGGCTCCCAAGTTGGGCTCCTGGGGGGTCCGTGACTTTGCCCTCAGTCGCTGCCCAGGTCACGGTTCAAGGATCGTGACCTGAGACGCGATTGGCTCCCAAGTCGGGGTCATGGGGGAGGTCGTGTCTGGGTCAGGGACAGGTCACACAAGGGCAGCCGGGCCTGGGTCAGGACAGTGGCAAGTCATGGGCCATGCCAACAAGGGCTCCCGGGTCACAGCCATTAGCGCTAAATCCTGCGCGTTTAAACGCACCTGCCCTGTCACCTTTTCTGTTACCTCATCATAACAACATGGTCTGCGAGACGGTCCCCGACAATGCAGGTGGCAAATCCTTTGGTCTCCAGTGGTACCGTGGCAAGGACGGCGGCGGCAGCGACATGGGCCCTCAGCGCAAGCTCTTGTCCGAGCTGCAAGACGACGAGACGGTCATCAAGCGCCTCATCAACAAGGGCGTCGACAACCATGGCGAACCCAAGGCGGCGCACTATTTTGCCAAGGTCAAGACGGTGGGCCTGGCTGGGCTCCTCAACAAGAACTGCTGCATCCAGGAGATGGTCCACCCCGAGCGCCTGTCCAAGGTCTACTTTGACATTGACTGCCCGGGCAACAACAAGGACGTGACGCTGGACGTCATCAAGAAGGTCATCCTGGCCCAGTTCCCCGGCGCCAACCTCCAGGTCTGCGGCTACGAGACGGACCTCAAAAAGTCGTGGCACATTGTCCTCAGCAACTACACGGCCACGCTCAAGGACATGTCGTTCCTGAAGCTGTTCTGCAGCCACCCCGACCACGTCAAGCTCGGCTTTGACGCCAGCGTGTACAGCAAGCACCGCTTCATGAAGTGCATCAACCAGTCCAAGCCCAAGAAGACACCCGGCACGTTCAAGGCAGGGAACAAGGACCGCCTGTCCAAGCATCTGATCCAGTACGACTTTGACCCCAACTGCGTGCCGATCTCGGACCTGTCCTTTGTCGAGTTTGTGTCTGCCGAGGCCAAGGCAGCGCGGGCCAAGCGCCGCAAGGGTCGCTTTGACTACGACCTCGACATCCCCGAGTTCAAGGACGTGCAGATCGACCCCAACTTCTTCTACTATGACGCCACGCCACTCGAGATCCTCCAAAACCTCCCTGTCAGCCCTGAGAACGCGTTCCACAACAACGTGACCTGGCTGATCATGACCTGGGCCATGCGCAAGGGTGTCACCTTTGAACAGTTCTGGGCGTGGACGTCGCAGCAGGACAACTCGGCTCAGCGCTTTGCCAAGTACCAGCAGCGGTGGGGCGAGATTGCCAGCAACTGCGACTACCAGGTGCCAGACAAGTTCATCAAGGCCATCTTCTACAAGCGGTTCTGGGACGCGTTCAAGTCCAAGGCCATGATCAAGTTTGAGCAGTCGCTCCAGGTCCCCGCCGACGTGACCGTCCCCAACCAGTTCCTGAGCTGCAACGACATTACCGAGGCCAAGTTCAACGTGCTGGCCACGGGCATGGGCTCCAACAAGACAGGCGCTGTTTGCGACTACATTGCCAAGTACCCAGACGCGCGAGTGGTCTGGATCACACCTCGCATCACCCTGGCCCACAACACCGAGGGTCGAGCCCGCGAACAGAAGCTTGGCTTTGTCAACTACCGCAGCATCAAGGACAAGAAGACACTGGGGGATCACAAGCGACTCATTGTCTCGCCGTGCTCGCTGCACTACTTGACCGAGCCCTACAACATTGTTGTGGTGGACGAGTCCGAGACAGTCCTCAAGATGTTCCAGGACGCCAAGTTGCACACAACCACCATTTGCAACAACCTCGAGGCCAACCTCAAGGCCTTCAAGACGCTGTGCGAGCACAAGGGCAGCAAGGGTATCTTCATGGACGCGTTTGTCACAAACCTGACCATGGACGTCCTCCGCTCCTTTACTGTTGAGCACAACATCAAGACCATACTCCATGGTAAGATCAAGGTGATCACGAACACGCTTGGCAAGGAGTTTGAGCCGCGCAAGATGAGCCTCATCACCAACGACAAGGACAAGGAGAAGTCCGCCGAAGACATCATGGAGAGCAACATCATTGCCGACCTCAAGGCCAACAAGAAGCTCTACCTCTTCCTCCCACGACCATGCAAGAAGTCAACCAAGTGGTCGGTGCAGACCTTTGGCGAGTACCTTGAGCGGGTCTTTGCCAAGGAGACGTGGAAGATTGGCAAGCAGATCAAGCTCTACCACGGCGACCGCCCCAACCACGAGGACAAGGAACTCATTGACCCTGACTCTGTGTGGGGCGATGATACGGTCCGTATAGTCATCGCCAACCTCAAGATCACCGTTGGCGTCAACTTCTCGACAAAGAACAAGTTTGACAAGGTGTACGCGCGCTACGAGTCCTGGGTCCCTGCCCGCGACTTCTTCCAGGCAATCTACCGCGTGCGCTACCCCATTGACAACGAGATCGTGTTCATGATCAGCAATGGTTGCCACGGCGCGTACATGAACAAGTCCCAGGTCATTAACTCGGACTTGGTCGGCAAACTTCACCAGGCCATTGTCAAGAACACGGATCTCGAGAACGAGATGGCCGCTGTGACCTCGTGCCTCAAGGTCTTTGACGCCTTCTGCAAGGTTGCCAACATTGTCATGGACGACTCCCCCGAGTACTACTACAAGGCGCACCCCGAGATTGAGGATGTCATGACATCGGGCTGGTCCTTTGACTGGGCAAACGTCCAGCTTCCATCCAAGGAGACCCTGCGCGACCACTGCCAGGGTACACTCGAGGACCCAGACTGGACCATCTGCCTCTCTGTCCGCAAGGCCTTCTTCATCCGCAAGTTCAAGGGTCTGAGCGAGAACAACATGGAGGCCATCTGGGACGACAACGCCGAGCGCTTCATGGAACGTATCCAGTACTTTTACACCAAGGACAAGGCCCACGTCCTGCACAAGCTCCTTGACCACAACGGCATGGACCTCCGCACGTCCGAGGAGTTCAACATCCAGGCCACCATCCCCGCCACGTTTGAAGCAGACATCCACAAGTACTTCAAGAAGCTTGGGTATTACAAGTGTGACACAGCAACAGTCCTAAACAGGCTTCTCAGCACTTACTTTAACAAGTGCCTTGCTGTGCCAGACAAGGACAACCGCCAGGTCACAATTCGTGGCAAGAAGTACACTAACCTGAAGTGGACGGAAGACATCAACTACTTTGTCATGTACAAGACCTGGACCACTGCCCCGGCCAAGTCGGCGCCGTTTGTCCTGGAGCTGGACCTGGATGAGGTCTACAACGAGCTCATCAACGAGCCCTAAGACAGTCCACAACCTGCCACAATGCCTGCTAAGACGCTCCCCTGCCCTGACCCCCCGTACCCTGACCCTTTGTCTTTGATTAATACATTGATGCTGCTAAGACGCTCCCCTGCCCTGACCCCCCGTACCCTGACCCTTTGTCTTTGATTAATACATTGATGCTGCTAAGACGCTCCCCTGCCCTGACCCCCGTACCCTGACCTCTTGTCTCTGAAAAGTTCCACTTTTCGCTCAAAAAGGGGCAGTGTATATATATACCTACCTGTTTTTGAGCGAAAAGTGGAACTTTTACGGTGAACGGCTTCATAGCAGTCGCTTGCAGCAGGTGGTCAGGGACGGGCTCAGGGACTGGCTCGGGGACTGCTCACAGATCGACTTGCAGCTGTGCTCAGGGACCAGACCAGGGAACTCTGTCAGTGGGTAGCCGCAGCTGCGCTGCTCTTCGTCTCGCTGCGCTCGCCGGCCGCCGCCGACCGCTCGGGGTAAGCAATGGTCAGCCCAAGGGGTTGGTTAGGGACGGGCTCAGGGGTCAGGTCAGGGACTCACTCCTGGACCGCTCGCCCCTCCCTTCCACCCACCCTCCCGCCCACCTGCTTCGGCCTTCGGCCTCCGATCCGGGTGGCGAAATCCCTGAGGATATCGCTATATTCATTATGAGTCACTCGGGGTAAGCAATGAGATATCACGTGGGTTAGCCCGGGTGGATAGAGTCCAGAGGCGAAGTCCCTAAGGGCAGCCGTGTGCCGTATCCCTTAAGGGATACGGCACGGTGGTCGGTCAGAGCACACTATGTGGTCAGGGAAGCGAGGTGGTGACCACGGCGACAACGCGTCCAGCCCGGCCAGTGAAAAATCGGCGGCGTGCCCCAAAGCGCGCTCTCTCTCCCGCAGCTCCACTCGGCTCCATGAATCGAATGAAGTTGATCATGAACGCGAATTTATCCCCGAATCTTGCCTTGCTCCCGGACGATCTTTTTGAGTGTGTCATTGCCCTCTGCGCGCCCGCCTCGCGGATCCTGAGCGCGTCCCGCAACTTTGCGGACCTCGCGCGCGGTTATCAGCGCCCTTTGCTTGTATGGTTTGAACGCGTTGGGGCGAGCTTGTCGAGTCCGTTGCTTGAAGCCGTTGAGAAAGAGATTGCGCTCTACGAATATCCCAGCAGCCCATCGGCTGCCGCACTATGTGCCATGGCGGCGAATGCGCTTCGAGGTCTAAACGTATCTGACGCATTTGTTCGCCCTCCGCTCCATCTCACTATGTTCCGCGCGTTCATGCGGTCATGTTCGCACCTTACGGCCACTCAGCAGCGCGCGCTCGCTAATCATTTTCTTGGCGCCAGAACCTTGCCAAGTCTTCACACGGCGGTGACGAAGCGCTTCACTGACGCGATTAGCCTTACCCTGTACTTTGAGGCAACACGCGATACAATCGCGCTCGACTTTGCGCTCACGGAGCTGCTCAGCTCGCTTCCCGTTCTCATGCTCGAAGTGCGCTTCACTATCAGAGCCCTGGCGGGTGTGGTGCCGGACCGCACTTTTCGGATGCAGGAAGCCCTCTCGAACCTCTCGCAAAGCGCAAACGGCCTCGATGCACCGTCTGGGGTTGATTTCTTGACCTTCCTTGCAAGCTTAGCAGCAATCCACTGGAACCAAGACGCTCTTGAAATTGCTGTTCAACGGCACCCGCGGCCAAACTCGATCATTGACGTTCTTGCGATGCCTCGAGTTTACGGCGCGTTCCTGCCAAGCATTGACGCGAATTCACTCGAGGCGACTTGCCGGCTCCTCAACTGGCTGCAAGGCCAAGGCTGGAAACCCCGCAACCCCACAGCGAATGATCGACATCCTCCGTACCTGGCTATCTCAAGCTACTTCTCTCCAGAGGAAGTCGATTTGGACACGTTTTTATTCATATTTGACACTTACGATCGCACTCGCCTCAACGAACAACTTGACGAGATGCAGCGCCAACTGTTTTGCAGAGAGCTGGGCCTGTGGGTCGAAGCGGGCCACGTTGTACCTGCTGTTGCGGTTTCTCGCGCGTGGCCATGGGTCGCTGAAATTGAATATTGGTCGCAGAATGTGAGATATCTCCTCGGAGCAGATCTCTCAGAGACCGATTTGCGCCCACTCATGCTTGACAAGGAAGGCGCCGAGCTCGGGCAGCTCCTTAAAGAGTTGCTTGACAACGTGTCCGAGAAGTACTCGGATTGGCGGGAAATGTACTTGCGGATAATCACGTTCGCGGTCGAACGGTGCGGATTGCCGGGTGCTCTCGAGCTGGTGTCCCACAGGCTCGCGACATTTGCTGACAGCGAGTTTGCTATCGATCTCAATCGTCTCGGCTTGGGCGATTTCGAGTCCCGGATCGTACTCGCAAAACGCCTCATTGGTATTCTTCGCAACGACCCAACTGCAAGCTATCCTTACTTGCTTGAGGCGCTAGCAATACTCCTGCTCCCTTTGTTCCTGAACCCAAATGCCAGTGATCATCTCACGAGCTTGATTAGCGCGGGCGAAGCGAGCCACACGCAGTATTCCACCATCTATGCTGCATTTCTCACAACCGCGAGCACATGCATCCGCCAAACCGAGAAACTAGCCAACAACGACCTCGATTTGTTGGCGTCAGTTGGCAACCAAATCGTTCCCGCTTGGACCTCGTTTCTTTCACTGTGTCCACCTCACGCCGTCGACCACACCGACGAAAACCTGCTCTGGTGGACGCGCGAAGAAATGGTCGCAGTCTACCGCTCAGCGTGGGAAATTTCCTTGATTGGGCCTGAGACCCACACGAGCGAGCGCAAGAGCGCCTTGGCGCGCGGCATAATCCGTGGTGCGGCATCCCATTCTCCTTCGCGCTTTGCAGAATTCGTGATTCTCCAGTGCCAAGACGGACTCTTCTCCCTCGTCAACCTGCAGTATCTCTTCCCGGAGCGTTCGCTTGACGCGTACGTGAACCGCTGGTGGGATGAGCAAATGGAAGACGAAGAGTTCCGCCGCATGGTTTTCGAGGATTGGACCAACGGGGGCGATTGAGCACACGGTTGGGTCTGAATGTATAATATACCGCTCAAACTTCAAGTTGATTGAGGCTGGCGGCGTCAAAGTATCCTCCCACGCTTTCTCATGCAGGCCGCCATGGAAACTCACGTCCGTTCCTGGACTATTTCTGCATTTGTGCAGGGTTCCTCATTACTTGTATTGGCGACGACTTGTGGAAGGCGTGCGAGCCGCCTACCGACCAAGCTCAGGCGATGCTCCTGCCTCATCACGCGGACCAAATTGTCCAATCGTGGACCGCGTTCCTCTCCGTGTGCCCGCCCAAGGCCGTCGACTTCACCGACGAGGATTTCCTCCTTTGGACTGAAGAGGCGGTGGATTTCCTTCACAGAATCGTCGCGCATCACAAACCGAGCACTCAAGACCACGAAGCCGCGTGGAAGCACGCTTTGGCGTCGAACATGCTTCGCGCCGCGGCAGCGCACGCTCCAGCTCGACTTGCAGAGCTTGTCATCCACCACTGCGACATGGAACTGACGGCCCTTCTTGATCTCGAGCACCTCTTCCCCAAAAACTCGATCGACACATACGTCAACATGTGGTGGGACGAGTGCGTGGCGGACGACGAGCTCCGCGCGATGTGGATTGCGGACTGCAAGGAGGGTGTGTGGGAGGGACCCGAGTGGTGATCCAAGCCGCAGTTGGAGTAAAAATATTTGTTTCTTTACGCACTCCAGCTGGACCAACAGTGTTTTGAGCGAGTGCGGCGTCGAGGCTTTATGTCTCTCGTCTCTCGGCTGATGTGCAAGACGCGTTGCGCCACACGCTGCCGAGGCTGTCAACTCTGTCGAGGCCGGTGGCGGTGAGAGCGCAGCGGCGCGCCACAAAATGCTCTCTCTCCCGTCTCCCGCAACAGCGATCGCGATCCGATGCATCAAATGAATAACCCTAGCATAAACCTTGCAGCACTTCCTGAAGTCGCAGTGGCGCTGATCGTTGCACTCAGTGCGCCCGCGTCTCGGATCGTCGGCGCATCGCGAGTTCTCTCAGCTGCAGCCGTGGACCACCCAGTGCTCCTCCTCGCCTGGTTCAATCGCGCTGGCGGTCCTCTTTCGGATCTGCTTCGCGAGGCCGTACCCGAAGGTCGTCTCTTGACCGACTGCATCCCCGAGCGCGCGTCTGCCGTTGCTCGGTGCGCGAGTGCCTCGATCGCGCTACAGGGTTCTTTTGGTGGACTCGCACGTCCTGCCCTCACTACACAGCTATTTGACGCGCTTCTACGGTCCTTCCGACGCATCTCCGACGCACAGCAGCGCGCGCTCGTGGATCCGACAATCGGCGGGGTCGCCGTGCCTCGACCTCCCGAGGGTGTCAAGGAAGGCCACGCCATCGATGCCATGTCCCTCGCGCTCTACTTCGAATCGACCAGTGACTTGCCATCTCTCAACCACGCGCTCGCGTCTCTGGTTCGCACCCTTTCCGCGCTTGCCCTCGAAGCGTGCGCTCCGCTGCAAAAGATGCTCGAGTGGATCCCGGACCGGACCGCCGATTTCCAGTACGAGCTCGAGGAGTTGTGGTGTGCGCTGCAGCAGCAGGCCATGGTCACCGAGGAAGTGCCTCGCGTCGAGTTTTTCGCGGTTGTCGCCATCTCGGCCGCCATGCACATGAACCTCGATGCACTCGAAGCTGTCTTCGCGCACCACCCGCGCCCCGGCGCGATCATGGCTCTACTCGAGACTCCGTGCGTCTACTCGGCCTTTCTCGAGCGCATCGACAACTGCGAGCTCAAAGACTGCTGTCGCGTGCTTGACTGGCTCGCGGCCCGTGGCTGGTCTCCGCGTATCGCGACGGACGACTGGGGCCGCACGCCGTGCATGGCCGTCTCAATGTACCTCAGCCCGGCCCGCTTTAGATCGGACGACTTACTCCTCGTGTTCGAAAAGTACGATCGCGCTCGGCTCGCCGATCTGACTGACGAGGTCCAGCGCAACATGATCTGTTGTACGATGCTCCGTTGGATCGACGAGGACCACGTCGAGCCCATCTTCGCGTTCGCGCAAGCGTGGTCCTGGCTCGCCGAGTTCAAGTACTGGGCCACCTTTGTAACCCGGTTCTTGGAAATGGATTGCTCAGAGGACGGGTTCGATCGCCTGCTTCTGGGCGCACAGGGCGGCGACCTGCAGGAGCTGCTCGGCCTCATGCTGCGCGCAGTGTCGGGAAGCTACTCGGACGCCCCGAAGACTTTCTCGCAGCTCATCTCAGTCGCTATCCAACGGTGCGGGTACTTGGCGACGGTCAAACTTGTGGTCGAGCACCTGGACGCGTTCGCTGACCGCACGTTTGGCATCATGCTCGATTCGCTCGGGATTGGCAGCACCGAGGCCCGCGTCGCGATCGCTGACCGGCTACTCGAGCTCTTGCTCGAGGACGATAACGTGTACGACGAGGACCTGCTCGGCGCGCTTGCGACCACTCTGGTCCCGGTTCTTGCCGATGCCGGCGCCTCTTCTCCCTCACTCGAGCAACTGGTTTCCGCTGGTTCTGACGAAACAAGTCGCACTCGCTGGTCCACCCTGTACGTTGCGTTCCTGGTCGCCGTGTCAAGCGAGTGCTCGCTGCGGACCTGGGCGTGGCGCGACCAGTTCCAGGGCCGCGCGCTGCTTCACAACGACCACGTCGTCCCCGCATGGCGCAGCTTCCTCGCGTCGTGCCCGGTCGAGGTCGTGGACAAGGACGACGCGCACTTGGTCGAGCGAATCGTCGAGCCGATGGGCGTCTTGTGCCGGACCGTGCTTGAGCTTATTGACCCGCGAGACGAGGACACCAAGCGCGAGCTGGCCCTCGCGGAAGCGGTGCTTCGAGCGGCCGCGGACCACGCTCCTGCTTGCTTCGCCGAGCTCCTTCTCCATGTGCGCGAGGGCGACGCGAGTATCGTGCGCTGCGTGTTCCCCGAGGGGTTCCTCGGGAGCAACACGGGCTATTGACGTGAATGTTGGCTCGATAAATCCGAATTTCCGAGTCAAGTTTAAACAACAACTGTGAGGTGGAAACGACTCCGCGAGAGTCACGGCCACGCGGTCGCGTTGCGCCACACGCGTGCCGAACGCGCGGTCTCGACCGCGCCACGCGTTCGCGCTTCCCGCATCGGCAAGCGGGCGGCCACCTGCTGCTGTTGCTGCGCAGTCTCGCGTTGATCCGGCGCAATAAAAAGGGCGGCGGTCCCTCCGCGGTCCCTTCTTCCGCTCTCCCCTTGAGACCTCAACCCCCTCACCCACCACACCCACCCAAAATGTCCACCCCAACCGATCCCACCAAACAGCTCTCGACCAAGACGACGAGCGGCGCGGGCATCCCGTCCGAGGAGGACCTGCCGGCGGACCGCCTTCGCCGCGCTGGGTTCCCGCGCACGCTCGACGACACGGTGCCCGGCGACCCGAACGCGGGTATCGACGAGCCCGAGGCGCCGCCCGCGGGCATGGTCGGGCGCGTGCGCAAGGCCGTGGCCGACGTGCTGTCGGGCGCGCTCGGCGACTACGTCGACGTGTACCCCGAGTCGATGGGCACGTCGGCGGCCGCGGACCCGAGCACGGCCAAGGCGGTCGAAGAGTCGGGCATCCAGGCCAAGGCGCGCGCCGGGCTCGCGCACGCCGAGGAGGTGCTCGAGAAGATGCTCGGTACGCGTCTCTCACGCGTCGTGTCGGTGGTGTGATAACGAACCTGATGTCTCACCACTATCCACTCCTCACCGTGTAGAGACCGTCTCGCCGTTCGCGTCCGACACGCCCGGTTCCGAGACCACGACGGCGGCGCGCAAGGTGGCCGACGCGGCCAAGGGCGCCGGTGTCTCGGCGGCCGAGTCTACCAAGGCGGCTACGCGCTCGGCTGCCGGGACCGCCAAGGACGCGGGCGCCGCGGCGCGCGACACGGCCATGTCGGCCGGCACTGTTGCGCGCGACACGGCCATGTCGGCGGGTACCGCTGCTCGCGACACGGCCGTCTCGGCGGCTGGTAGCGCCCAGGCCACGGCGTCGTCGGCGGCGCAGACGGCTCGTTTTGCCGCGACCACGGCGTCGAACAAGGCCGCCGACACCGCCGCTGCCGCGACGGGCGCGGCCATGGAGACGGCGGCGCAGGCGGGCGAGACGGCGCAGGCGACCGAGTCGTACCTGTCATCGATCGCGCACCAGCTCGTGGACGCGTCGTGGCACGCGATCGAGTCGGCCGAGCACACGGCCATGTCGTACGTGGGCGCGGCCAAGGACCTGGTGGCGCACGAGATGGAGGTGCTGCGCGACCGCGCGATTGCGGTGCCCGGCCAGGTCGTGCACGCGGCGCAGGACGTGCTGACATCGGTCGAGGTGCGCGCGCTGCACGGCGCCGAGGTGGCCGTCGAGCAGGCCGAGCGCGGCATCGAGACGGTGCGCGGGTCGCTCGCGGCCGTCGCTGGGTCGGCTCCCGCGCGCGCGGTCCGCGACGCGCAGACCGAGATGGCCAAGGAGGTCGGCGAGGTCGTCGACCGCGTCGAGCGCGCGACCGACGAGTTTGTCGCGGACGTCGAGGACAAGGTGCGCGACATGGGCGAGGAGGGCGCCGAGTTCGACCTCGTCGTCATGCAGGGCCACGGCACCCCGACGCCCGGCGCGCTCGCGGACGACGACGCCAAGATGGCCGCCGACGCGCCGCACCCAGCCCCGCAGGAGGCGAAGCCCAAGCCCGAGGCGCCGCTGCCGCCGCCCAAGAACGTGTCCAAGGCCGACCAGTCTAAGGTGACGGGCCCCTCGACGTCGGCGGCCGCGACGCCGCCGGGCCCCGCGCACGTCGCGCAGTACTACCCGTTCGGGTCGGCCGACAAGCGGGCCATGGCGCCGTTCCCGACGGCCGACGAGCAGGGCGAGCACACGCCCGAGTCGCGCGGCAAGGGCGCGGCGGGCGAGGTGCCGCGCGAGCACGTGGCCGAGGCGCCCATCGCGCAGGCCATCAACCAGGGCGACCTGCCGTCGTTTGCCGCCGTGGTCAAGTCGCCCGACGCGCTCGGCGACGTGCCCGCCGCGGACCCGCTGCGCTCGGTCGCCGAGGAGTAGGCGCGCGCGGTCGTTGCCTGAGAGTTGAGCTGTTGCGCTGAGAATGCACGAGTATCACCATCCCATCCCATCACGCGGTATTGATATATTCAAGAGTCCAAAACGCCTAGTCGCTGAGCAGGTTGAGAATAAAGCTCAAACTCGCCGTCAACGTCACAAAGCACGCGGCATACTGCGCGAGCATGACAGCCGCCACCTCCTTCGCCTCCCCGCGCGGGTGGTAGAACTTGGTCATGATGAGGCACAGCTGCGCCGTGGGCACACACGCCTCGATCATGAGGATAAACCTGAGCATCTTTTGGTCGCGCGGAATCCACCCACCCCTGACCGCCGCCTCGACCGCCGCGACCCCGGCCACGGGCATCAGCACGAGCCGGAACACGAGCACCGCGACGAGCGCGCGCAGGATCCCGGGGAACTCGCGCCACGCGGCCGCGTCCGTCTCGAGCGTCGTTAGCGACGCGCCGAAAATGGTCATGCTGAGCGGGACCGCCGCGGACCCCAAAAAGTCGGCCGCGTCGTACAGGAAGGAGAGCGGTGCGGATTTCGAGCCCGCGACGAGCGGACCGACGCCGGGTACCAGCGCAACGAACAGGCCCAGGAATAGCCCGAGGTTCGGCAGGTTCATGAGTGACGCGATCGCGGGGTGCTGCGTCGCACGGCGGAAGAACGCGGAGAGCGAGGCGGCGATGCGGCGGGGCAGCGAGTGAGGTCGCAGCGGTGGTGGTGATGCCGCGGATTCGTCGAGCGGGACGAGCGGGATCGTGGACTCGGCAGCCGACGAAGACGGGCCAGCCGCGTCGTCACGGCTACGCGACGCGGGCCGCTTCACGTCCTCCTCGTCCTCCTCGGGCACCGGCGTCGCCGCGCGGAGACTCAGCTCGACGGCCTCCTCCACTTCCAGATGCGCGACGTCGGCCTGGAAGTGTCCGACGCCCGACGAGAAGAAGATGACGTTGAACGCGGTGAGGAACACGGCCACGAGCGCGACCCCGAGCGCCGCGTCGCCCTTCCGGAACGGCGGAGAGTCGCCGACCGTGTACAGGATCGACAGGATCAAGTCACCGTGGTTCCCGAACGCGGCGACGGGGATCAAAGTCCGCCGGAAATGGCGCGGCAGGGAATCGCGCAGCCACCACACGAGCACGGCGCCGACGACGTGGCCGAGCGCAAGGTAGCCGACCGAGAAGGCGACGAGGTGCACGAGGTACGGCACGTTCGCGGGGGTGATGGCCACGGCCGATTTCGCGAACATGAGGCACGGGATCAGCAGCCGCACGTATAGCCCCGACATGACTTTCATCGACGGCGCGTCGAACATGCCCGACTTGAAGGCGAGGGCGCCGGTACCTGTGTCCGCGTGAAGGTGGTGGTCAGGGTGTGAGCGCGTGTCGCGACGAGGGAAGGGGGAGCTTACCGCAGGCCAGGGCGACCTTGAGCACGGCGCGCGTCGCGGCAAAGATGGAGGTGCCTATGGACGCCATGGGCAGAGGGTGCAAGGGTGCATCAAGTTACATGGAGAGTCGAGTTCCATCGCGGGGAGCGAGGGCCGCGCCATGGGGGAGCGGCGGCTGAAGCGGCGGCCGTGTTGACGTCGACCAAGCCGCAGTATCACAGGGACATGACTCTCGCTCTCTATCGCGCATGAAGGAGGGAGGGGGCGATAGTACACAAGGGTACACGAGAATCCTATTCCAGCTTATCTCGCGGGCGACTCGTCGTCGCCGCCGCGACCGCGACCATCCCGAACTCATTTCCGCTTGGCCTCGACCGAGCTCCACTTGTGCAAGCAGTCGGTCTTGCAGCACACGTAGAAGAGGGTCATCTTGGCGTCCTTGTGCTGCGACCGCGACTGGAAGTAGACGCACTCGCGCCACCCGCAGCTCGGGCACGGGAGCTTGGCCTTAGGCAGCGTCGAGTCGGTGACGAGATCGCGCGCGCGCGACGTCTCACCGCTACACACACAGGCGCGTCGAGGATGAGGGAGCGGAGGGGGAATGTGATAACCGTGGCGACGTACGCGTCCGAGATGGCAATCTCGTGGCGGTACACGACCATGTCCATGGCCTCCTCCTGGTGCCCGCACCGCCGGCACCCGTACAGCAGCCGGCCCTCGTGGCGGTCCTCGCGCGCGTACAGCAGGTTGAGGCTGGAGGAGGGGCGCGCACACAGCACCGCGTCAGTGCCCGTCCTTACAACAGCTCACGTCACAGGACACCCCATCGCTCGCCGACCACAGCGACGGCGACGGCGTCCCACCAACAGCAGCGACGACGACTGAGAGCGGGCCGTTACCATTCGGGGCAGAACCGAACTCGACTGGATGACATGGTGGCGGGTGTGGCGGGTAGACAGCAACCTCGGGCGGGAGGCGTGGTATATATAACAGCGTCGATGCGTTGCAGATAGTGTGATGCCGCCCCGTCCTCCCCGGGATGCAGTAGTAGTGAGAGGTCGGCTAGCGCGAGGCCACGCTCGAAGAGATTTCGGCCCTGCCTCGCATCGCCGACGGGAGTGGCAGGTGCTCGACGCGGTCACGTTCTGTCTCTCGTTCTTCGTCACGTCGCGTTGCAACGCGCATCAGCTCGTCTTCCTCCCAGCAACGGACTCGCATGTAAGCCGCAACCATGGGCAATGTACTCGAAAAGGAGCTCGACAAGGCGCGCAAGCAGCCGCGCGTCGACCTGTCCAAGCACAACCTGGCGCAGCTGCCCAAGCAGCTCAGGAAGCTCACCAAGTGCGAGGAGCTCGACCTCAGCGAGAACAAGCTGTCGGACCTGACCAAGTGCATCAGTACGCTTTTGCTACGGCGCCCGCGTGGAGGCAACGACTGACGCGCGCGCGACTAGCCGAACTCCCCTTGCTCGTGTCGCTCAACCTGAGCCGAAATGTGTTCAACGCGTTCCCCATCGACCTGTGCGAGGTGCTGCAGCTCATGTCGCTCGACCTCTCGCACAACCGCCTCTTCTTCACCCCGATCTCGCCCATGATCTCCAAGCTCGTCAACCTCGAGAGCCTGGATCTCAGTCACAACCAGCTCGAGTACGCTTCTCGGTATCCCTGCAATCCTCCCCCACTCACACACTCGAAACGGTAGAGAGATACCCAAGGAACTCGGCGACCTGCAACGCCTGGTGCACCTGAACCTGTCGCACAACGAGTTCCAGGCCGCGCCCGACGTGCTGTTCCTCCTCGCGAACCTGCAAACGCTTGGCCTCAGCGAGAACAAGATCAAGGTCCTGCAGGCCGACATAGGCCGGCTGCACGAGCTGCGGGTACGTGGCGGCTTGCAGTATGAGTGGAATCGCTCTGACGCGAGCGTGTGTATAGATACTCCGGATCAACGGCAACCTGCTCTCCATCACGCCCGACTCGCTCGGCAACCTCGCGTGCCTCAACGAGCTGTACCTCGGGTTCAACCGCCTGCGTTCGCTGTCGCCGAGTCGTACGTCTCACGCCTCTTTCCTGCAGTACCAGACCCTCACCTCGCGTCGTGCACAGTGGGCAACCTGCACAAGCTCAAGGTGCTCGACATCGAGGACAACCGCGAGCTGAACGGGTGGCCCGACTCGCTCGCGGCGCTCACTGAGCTGCAGGTCGTCAACTTCCGCAACACCAAGATGGAGGGCCTGCCCATCTACATTGAGCAGTGGGCCGAGCTGCGCGAGCTCGGGATGAAGGATAACTCGCAGATCGAGTCGCTGACCGGTACGTTTCACGGGTGTCGAGTGACGGAACGGTTTCTGACTCTGGGCGTGTGTGTAGAAAACATTGGCGCGCTGGCCAAGCTCGAGCGCATCGACGCGAGCGGGTGCTCGATCCGCGGGATCCCCGAGTCGCTCGGGTACTCTGCAGCGCTGGTCCACCTCGACCTGCGCCAGAACCAGCTGTACTCGTCGAGCTTCCCCGGGTCGATTGTCAACTGGCGGCTCATCTCCAAACTCGTCGTCAGGTACGGTTTTTGGGCGCAGTAGCTAGGGCGATGAACTAATCTCGAGCCGTGTAGCGAGAACAACATCGAAGTGCTCCCGGCCGAGATC
This sequence comes from Blastocladiella emersonii ATCC 22665, assembly GCA_025594325.1. Classification (NCBI taxonomy): domain Eukaryota; kingdom Fungi; phylum Blastocladiomycota; class Blastocladiomycetes; order Blastocladiales; family Blastocladiaceae; genus Blastocladiella; species Blastocladiella emersonii. The sequence continues at coordinate 266,296 of JANHCV010000015.1, read as the reverse complement.
ACCCAGCTCGTGTCGCTGACGGAACTCGATCTGTCCACCAACATGCTCAAGGAGCTGCCCGAGGGCGTCGGCGCGCTCGTGTACCTCGAGAAGCTGCTGCTCAACCACAACAAGCTGCGCGAGTTGCCCGGGTCCATCGGGTACGCGCCACTCCCACTTTCACACCTCTCCAACCTAACACTCTCCTGGGTGTAGCAAAATGGTCCGCCTGACAACCCTCGAATGCCGCAACAACTCGCTCACAACCCTTCCATCCTCGATCGGCGAGTTCCAGAACCTGTCCAAGCTCGACGTCGCGCACAACCAGCTGTCGACGCTCCCGCCCGAGCTGTGCCTGCTCACGGACCTGTCGGTGTTCGAGATCGCCGACAACCCGTTCCAGTCGCCGCCCATCAACATTGCGCTCGCGGGCCGCGCCACGCTCATGGCGTACCTCGAGGATGAGCTCGATAAGAAGACCGGGGGGAAGGAGTGGCGGAGACGCCGGCCGACGGCGGCGGCGAAGCGGAGTGGTGGGAGCGGCAGGTGATGATGGGGTGGAGTAATGTACACGAGAGAGGAGGAAGCGGACGCGTCTGTGAGACGCGAGACATCAGGTGAGCGTTCCGTTCGCTCGGTCGGTCGGATCTTCGTCCCACCGCTGCCTTCACTCGAGCCCTTCACAAACACGCAACCATGAAGCGACGTAACCGCATGCAACCTGAAGCAAAGAGCTCCTCCGACGAGTCCAGCCCCAGCCAGAGCGAGAGCGAGAGCGAAAGCGAAGGCGAGTCGGACGACGCGGCCGTGTGGCCGACCGAGGGTCTGCTCGCGTCCATCAACCTGCTCTCGACGCGCGTGTGCGCCCCCGAAGCGTTCCGCCGGCTCGATGCCAGTGCGCTCGTATGCGTCGGTATGCAACCTCTCTCCCGTGCCCACCCGCCCCTGCCTCCTCCTGACCCTCGGTGCCGTCGCTAGGACTCCTCGCGCAAGCGTGCCTCGACCGCCACACCACCGCCACCCCACCCACACGAGTCCCACTCCCGCCTACCCCGCCGCTCGCGCCCGCGACCGATTCGGACGCCGACCCCGAGTTCATGACGGTCGAGGCCGAGATGGCGGCGCTCCGCGAGGAGCTCGGCACGCGGCGCACCGAGGCGCCCGACGCGCTCGTCCGCAAGCGGCAGTCGCTGCGCCGCAACCGACGCCAGAAGATTGCGCTCGCGCGCGCGGCGGAGGCCGGGGACGAGTCAGATGCGGGCGAGGGTGAAAAGGAGGTGGATGCGGTTCTTGCTCCTGCTGCTCCTGCCGCTGGTCCGCGCAGGAGTGCCAGGAAGCGTGCCGCCGAGGAGGAGGCGGAGGCGAGTGCCAGGAAGGAGGCGGCGGCAAAGAAGCCGCGGCGCGGCGACCGGTCCCCACGCGGGTTCCCTGCTGCGCGGCCGATTGTCGAGGATCGGCGTACGTGCACCCTCTCATCGCGGTCTCCGAGACGAATGACTGACGCGGTACCCCTGAATAGCCGTGGTCGAGCTGTCGCGCAACCCGCGGTGGTGCGTGTGCTGCCGGCGCGTGTCGACGAGCACGCTGGACGGCACGCTGCCCGTGTTCATGTACCTCGACTCGGTCGGCGGCTACGTGCGGATCCACATGTGCTATATGTGCCGCCGCTCGCTGCGGTACGTCGCGCGTCGCCTCGCTCATCCACGGACGCCTCTCCTAACCCACACGTGCGACGTCCAGGCAACGGCTCGCGTACTGCGGCCACTGCTACAAGATCGCCGACATGCGCGCGCTCTCGAAAGCCAAGGCCGCGAAACCCGACGACGACGAGGACAAGCGCACCGCCAAGTGCAAGCGGTGCAGCGAGCCGCTAAGGTTCATCGACAAGCTCGACCCCGCCGTCACCCAGGCGCCCGTCGTGCCCTTTTTGTGCAAGGAACCCGTCTTCGAGGCGCTGCCCGCCGACCACCCGAACGTCGAGCCGCTCGATCTCCGCCGCCGCGCCGACGCGGAGGCGGAAGCGGAGCCAGAACACGCGGCGGTCGTGCCCAAGTCGCGGCGCAGGGCTCCGGCACCCGCGGCACCCGCGGCACCTGCAGCAGTGAGCTCGCGGCGCAGGGCCACGGCAGCAGCGGCCGCAGCAGCAGCAGCGGCAGCCGCAGCGGCATCCGTCGTCCCGCCACGGCGGCGGCGGACACCTGCTCCAGCTCCAGCGACACCAGCACCGATCCCGTCGCCGTCGAGGGCCCCGTCGCCGCCCAGTCCCCCGACTCCACCGGCACCGGCACCGGCACCGGCACCGGCACCGGCACCAACACAACAAGCTGCACCGCTTCGTCCACTGGAGGCCCCGCCGCGGCCCAAGGCGATCCGGAGCCGGCACGCGGTAGTAATCACCGACAGCGAGAGTGAAGGCGGTAGCGACGAGGCCTTTGAGCCCGAGGAGGTCGACGAGCTGGACAGTGAATGATGATGAATAGACACGGGTTTGTGCTTGCAACGTCACTCGATCGGCGCACGCCAAGCGCGCGGGAGAGCGGAAGCGAGCAGGCAAGCGCGCACGCAAGTGTGGCGCAAAGCGCATGGGCGGCGGTCACATGCGCACGCTTCATGGCCGTGGGCGTCGCTGCAGCGGCGGCGGCGGCGGCGGCGCGCACGCGAGGCGCCCTTGCTCGCCCACCCTACGCCGCACTCGCTCTCCCTCTCCCCTCCCTTCGCCACCACAACCAGGCAAGCTACACTACGGAGCCCACGCATCAACCCTACTACGCCCGCCGGACGGACGGATCATCGACTGTATCCCACGACTACCACTCTCGCAGCAGCATGGCGCCCCCACGCTCGGCCAACGCGCGCCGGCAACCCGCGCCGTTCCCGGGCGCCACGCCGTCGGCCAAGAAGGCCGCCCAGCAGCTCAAGAAGGAGGAGCAGCAGCTTGTCGCGGAGCCCGAGATGCGCATGAAGACGCAGGCGACGCAGACCCTGCACAAGGCCGTGGCCGCCACCATCGTCGCCACCGAGGAGCCCGCCGCCGTGTCGCCATCGGCCGAGACGGCGTCCGCTGAGAACCGCCCCGAGACGCCCACCGAGCCCGCACTCGTGTCGCCCTCGTCGGCCAACGGGTTCTCGTACGCGGACGCGGTCAAGGCGCCGTCGCCGCCCGGCGGGTCCTCGCCCACGCCGTCGCCGCCCGGTGGGTCCCCGACGTCGGCTAACGGCAAGTCGAAGAGCAAGGCCATGGGCAAGTCGTCTGCTGCTCCTGCTTCGTCCAATTCCCACGCTCCGTCCAAGAAGGCAGTCCCGAGGGCACCGGCTGCCGTCGATGCTGCGCCCGCAGCGCCGCGCGCCGTGTCTCCGGCGCCCGAGGCCAAGTCTGCTGCGGCTGCTGTCCAGGTGAACAGCGAGAAGGACGCGGAGCCACCACGGGAAGCGGCCGCTGTCCCAGTACCGTCCGTCGAGGCCGAGACCGACGACGCCGCGACCCCCGCCGCCGCCGCCAAGAAGACCAACAAGAAGAAGAAGAAGGGCAAGAAGCCCGTGTCGGACTCGCCCGAGGTGGACCCGGACCTCGAGGCGCTGGCCGAGGCCAAGATGTACCAGACGATCCCGGCGGACCGCATCGAGTGGGCCAAGCGCGCCATCAAGCACGCCGAGGAGTACTCGACGCGCATGACGCGGCACGGCGCCGACGCGGTGCGGCTGACGCGCGACGACGCGGCGGTCCACGGCGCCTTCCGCGCCGCGTTCCCCGACTACGACGTCACCGAGCTCGACCCGGTCGCGCTCCTCGACCCCGTCGAGCAGGCCAAGTGGATCGACACGATCCACACGGTCGCGGCGTGGCTGCCCAAGGCCGCGGCCAAGAGCGCGGCGGGTGCCGGCGCCAGCAGCGCCTCCGCGTCGACGCTGATCCGCGTCCGCGCCCGGGACGTGTACCAGGACGACAACATGGTCATCGTGTCCATGGGCCAGTTCTACCTCATCGAGGTGGCCCGCAACCGCGAGGGCGCTAACGACGCCTTCGCCGCGCGCGTCCGCGCCGAGGCCGACAAGGAGGCCGCCAAGGCTGCCAAGCCAGAATAGCCCCGCCCAGTTTTGTCGCTACTATTTGTTTTCCACTGCCAGTATCCTATACACTCCATCATATACATACGAGATGCTACGCGGATGCGTCAGGTGAGCCCGACTGATTTCTGGACGGCGGCAGCTGCGACCGCGGACTCCGTCGCGCCGTTCGCGCTCATCTCCCCGTCCCTTTCTGCCCCTCCCTACCGGCCGCTCTCGCCAGCACGCCCGGGCACCCACTTGCTGCAACGTATTCCCCCTGCGATCACCTCGTCAGAATGGCCGCCCCCGCCGCCCCCGCGGCCCGCGAGACGACGGTGCTCCTCGGCTGGGAGCACCACCTCGTGTACACGCCCGTTGACGTCTACGGGCCCGCCGCCGCTTCCTCATCCGCGGCCGCCGCCGCCGAGCCCGCGCCGCCGCTGCCCGCCGACTGGCGCGGCGTCCCCGCCGGCGTCTTCTTCCTGCGCGACCACCCGGTCCACTGGTACCTCGAGCAGTGGGGCGAGGCGGCGCTGCCGTGGTCCGCCCGCACCGCGTCGGTCCCGGGCGCGCGCCTGCACCTCGTCGTCGCCGCCGCCCGGCCCAGCGCGACCCGCCGGATCGCCGTCCACCTCCACGGCCTCCAGGGCGTGCACCTCGTCCGCGCTACGCCCGCGGCTGACAACAAGGGAGATGTCCTGGACGTGCTGCTCCTGACGTGGGACGCGCGCCTGCTGTCGGTCCGCATCCGGATCCCGCCCGTCGAGGTGCTGGGGGATGCGGCGGCGCACCCGTACCGCCGCCGCGTCGCCAAGGCGCTCCCCGCGCCGCACGCCAAGGTCGCCGGCACGTCCGTCGGGTACATCAAGACGCGCCGGCCCCGGCTCGTCGTCGCGCACGGCGACGCTGTGTTTACCATGGCCAGCGAGACCAACGAGATTGCCGTGATGCGCATCGACGAGAAGTGGACGCCGCGCAAGGAGTCGGACTCGTGGAGCGGATCGGGTACGTCTTGTGGTAGTTGAGAGCCGTTTGCGAAACGCGCTAACGCACTGTGACTAGTCTCCTTCGTCGTGCGCTCGCTCGACCCCGACTTTTTCCTGAGCGCCGCGGGTGCCGCGCACCTCGTCAAGTCGCTCTTCTCGCGCGCCGCACCCGTCGACATGGCCATCGTCCCCGTCGACGACCAGGCGTACCTCGGCGTCCTCATGTCCAACTCGTCGCTGCGCCTGTACCACCTCGTCGAACACACACTCGTCGTCGAGCGCGCGCTCGCCGCGACCAACCTCGCCTCGATGCACGTCGGGCCCGGCCGCATCCTGTTCCGGTCGACCGCGGGGGCCTTCTCCGTCGCGTCCGTTTTCCTCCTCAACGACACCGCGCACGTGAGCGACCTGCAGGTCGTCCCCTCGTCGGGCCTCCCCGACGACAAGCACGCGGGCGACGGCCTGCTCGCCTTCGCCGACGCCGGCTGGATCTCGCCCACCACCGTCGCTGCCCTCTTCACCGGCCCGCGCACCGCCTCCGTCACCGTCGCGTGGACGTCCGGCGAAACCGTCTGGTCGCCCGTCGCGGCGGACCTCGACCGCGCTGTCGACCGCGACCTCGCCGCCGCCAACGCGCCCGCCGCAGACCTCCACCAGCTCGCCCTCCGCGCCTTATGCGCCGAGTTCAACGTCCCCGTCTACCACCTCGGCGTCGCTGGCGCCAGCCCGTTGACCGTCGAGGGTGTCGCTGAGGACTACGCGCGCCAGCTCGCGCTGGGCAACGCGGGGCCCGAGGTTTCCGCGATCGACGCGTCGCGGTCCACCACCAACGCGTCCAGCAGCAGCGCCGGGTCCGTCGTCACGTCGACCGCCGTCGCGCACACGCACGTCACCATGTTCGTCCACAAGTTCGTGTCGGCGTACCTCCGCGGCGTCCGGTTCGTGCGCGTCGAGCAGAAGCGCGGCGGCTCGCCCGTCGCTTCCGCTGACCGCGACGGCGACGTGGACATGGACGACGACGACGAGACCGAGGTCCCCGGCATCACCACCGGTTACGAGCCCGCGCCCGCGCACTCGATGCTGTGGATCATCAAGCGCGGCGGGTTCGGCCTGCTGCGCGCGTCGACGCCGCTCGAGGACACGGTCGCCGAGCTCGAGGTTGCGTACAACGCCGAGTTCCGCGACCTTGCCGCGCACGCCGCGTACCTGCCGCACCTCGACCCGGACTTTATCCAGCTGTTCTGGTTCGCCGAGCGCATCGGCGAGACCGTTGCCCCCGCGGCCCAGATCAACGCCGTGATGCGCGGCGACGCGCCCGCCCTCGCCGCGCTCCGCGAGGGGGCTCAGGCGCGGATCGCGCTGCTCCAGGCCGACGAGGCCGAGGCGTTCAACGCTCTGTGTGCCAAGTTTGCCGCGCTCAAGAACGACCGCGTCAACGCCGTCACGCGCAACTTCCGCGAGATCGTGAACCACCTCAACTTTATCGTCGAAACCTCGGCCGTCGCCGCCGCCGCATCGGGCTCTGCCGCTGACGGCGTCCCCGTCCCGCACCTCCTGTGCCCGCTGCTCAACGACCTGCTGGGCGCGGCGCAGACGCTCGCGCGCGCGGTCGTGCACGTGATGGCGGCGATCCCGGCCTTCTCGCGCGTCGTCCCGTGCGACCCCGCCGAACTCGTCGCGCGCCTCCGCCCGCTCTTCACCTTGCCCGACCTCGTCGTCCCCGAGGTCCTCCCGCTGCTCAACCTCGACCCGGTCCTCACGCCGGCCGCGGAGGTGACGGGGTGGGCCGCCGACCAGCTCGCGGCCGCCGCGCGCGCCGCGACCCACTGGACGTATGCGCAGCAGGCCGAGTTCGTCGCCGCGGCCCCGGCGTCCGCGACCGCCGCGCTCCTCGCGGCCGCGCGACAGGGGACCCCGCAGCACGCGTTTCTCCACGGCCTTAGCGCGGTCCTCGCCGCCAAGTCGCCCGCCGAGTCCGACCACGGGCTCGACCTCCTCCAGCGCGCGGCTGAACTCGAGCGCGAGCTCCACGGCGACGCCGAGCCCGTGGCGTCCGCGCCGTGGTACGTCCTGCACGATACCGCGGCCTTGGCGCTCGAGCGCTCCCCCGCACATGCCGCGGCGGCCGCCGCGCACCTGTCGCGCCAGCTCGCGCACGCCGCGGGCGATGTCGGGGAATCCGCCCGCGTCCTGTCGCGCCTCCTCGCCGCGCAGCTCGCCGCGCACCAGGTCCCCGCCGCCGCGGCGACCGTCGCGCAGCTCAAGTCCCTCCCCGGGGTCTCTCCCGCGGCCGTCCGCGCCGCCGCTGCGCACCTCGCGCCGCACCTGACCAACGCGCACTTCAGCACGCTCGAGTTCGGCCCCGCGATCGCCGACATCGAGGCGGCGCTCCTCGCCAAGGCCGCCGAGCCCGCGAGCCACGCCGACCACGCGCGCTGGCTCGAGCGGTTGGGGTCGATGTACCACCAGTGCGGGCCCGATTTCCGGACCGCGGCGCGGTGCTACTACATGGCGGCGGACGCGGCGGCGGCCGCTGGCGCCGAGGTCGCGGACGTCCAAGTCCTCGTCAGGCAGGCGGCCAATGCGCTGCGGCTGATCGCGAACCCCGCTGCGCAGTTCGTTATGCTCCGCGGCCCCGCGAACCCGGAGGCGGACCCCGAGTTCGCGGACCTCCCCGCGCCGCGCATCGTGCCGCTCGCGGACCTCGACCGCGTCTACGACGAGCTGACGCTGGCCGTTGTCGCGGCGGGCGTCGACGCGGACGTCCACGTCGATGTCCGCGCGGTTCTTGCGGGCGGGGACCCGTACATCCTGCCGTCCCTGATCGCGGGCGTCGTCCGGTGCGGCGACCGCAGCCAGCGCGATATGGCGCGCGCGATGCTCGAAAAGTACCGAGACGCGATCCGTGCGCTGACGGGGATGGATATGGAGTGGATCGCGGCGGCGATGGCTGCGTCGGTTTGACGAGGGTGGTGGTTTTATGGTGGTGGTTTGAATTGCATAAGTATCGAGCTAATAGTCTTTGTTGTTGTTGCAGGGGAAGGTTCAAATACGGAGGGGAACAGAGCAGCAGGAGGTGGGGCATGGAATACAGGTAGGACGGCGAGAGGCGAGAGAGGAGTCTACTTGCGCTGCGACCGGGTGCGCTTGCGGAGCTTGCGCAGCTTGTGCTTGTTCCTACACATCAACGAATCAGCATCGCGCCCTTCCCTCCGTCAGCCAGAGTAACGTACATCTTCTTGCGGCGCTTGCGCAGCACGGACGTCATGTACATGCCGTCGACCGCGCCCTCGGCGCCCGGCGCGCGCGTGTGGTCGAGGAACCCGGCGGGCAGCTCACCGGCACCCGCCGGCGACATGAGCTCCATGACGAGCGCGTCGCTGTGCACGATCGGCGTCGGGCCACCGGGGAGCAGCGGGAGCCCGGGCGCGAGGAGGTACGGGAAGTTGGCGTGGTTCATGAGCGAGGCCGCGGCCGCCTCATGGGCCTCGGGCACCTCGTCGGCGTCCGCGTCAAACTCGCGGTGCGGGAGGGTGAGCGGGCCGAAGATGGACGCGACGGTAGGGCGCGACGGGGTCGCGAACGGCGTCAGCAGCGCAAAATCGTCCGTCAGCAGCGGGTGGTCGGCCGGGATCAGCGGGTTCTCGAGCCGCTTGTTGCGAACGCCCGCCGACGCGTGCGCGTCGTCCGACGTGCCAGTCAGCTCGCGCTGCCGCGCCGCCTCCTTGTTGCGCAGCATCGTCACGAACAGGTCCATGTCGGCGGCCACGGCGGACTTGCGCTCGGGCAGCGCGGCGGTCGCGGCGGAAGCGGTAGAGAAGGTGGAGGCGGCGGGTACGGAGATGACCTCGGTCGCGGTGCCCTCTACACGTGAACGAGCGTTAGTCGGGCCACCGTCAACGTCCCCACGCGGAGCAGCAGCGTACCGAGCACGAGCTCGTCCTTGAGCACCTCCATCTCCTCCATGAGCTCGTCGACGCGGGCAGCGGCCACGGGCTCCGAGGCAGCAGCCGTCGCCGTCGCGGCCGGCTTGCGGGCAATCGCGGCGGCGGGGCCCGTGAACTTGGGCGCCGACGAGGCGTCCGACTTGAGGCGCAGGGCGGAGCTCGACAGCGCGCGGCGGGCCGCGGGCGCCGCGCGGACCACCGTGGAGGCGCGGGCGGCCACGGCCAGGGTGGGGACCAAGTGGCGGAACATGGATGGCTCTCCTTAGTCAGGGAGTCTAATTAATCGACCGCGGATAGGGTTCAGTCGAAGGTCGGCAACGCGTTGCAGCAAGATGCAGGGGATAGCTACGTGGTAGTCGGGGGTGGTCCAGCGAGGGCAAATGAGGTGAGAGGCGAGGAAAGAGGAGATTGCGAAAATGCTGTGTATCCCGGGCATCACGTGGCGCACAGCTGATCGAATCTGTCTCGCATGAGACGCGTCTCCCCTCCCCTGTCTCGCGCGTGGGGTCGACCATGTGTATGTGTAAGCGTGCAATCGGGTGTATTGTGCAGTGGGGTGTGCGTTACAGGACGAGGGCAACCGCGGCGACCAGCGCCACGACCAGCCCCATGGCCGGATCCGTCAAACCCGCACTTGATGAAGCGGTCGCGGTCGATGGATCCGTCGTCCCCGACTTGCTCCGCGTGACCGTAGTCGTGCCCGGATCCGATGCCACCGCATCCGTCAGCGGCAGCGGGTCCGGGACCAGCCGCTCGGCCACCGCCAGCGCCTCCATGTAGTACTGCAAACGCTGCGACCAGCCCGGGTCCGTGCTCGTCTACACGGCGCACAGTGTGAGTTCTCGCGTCCCCTACACTGAACCACGCCGCACGTACCCCGAAGATGCACGGCGAAATCCCATACAGCCCGCTCGGCGCACCGCCACCGCCGTCGACCATGGCCGCAGGCCCGCCGAGCCCCTGGTCCGCGTTGCGCCGCAGGTCGCCGCACCCGGCAAACCCGAGCACGTTACCTGCGCCCGTCGTGAACCACCACGCGGCGGTGCGGAACGCGAACTCGGGCCGCGCAATCACCGCGCCGACGGCCTGCTGCATCGCCGCGTCGGACTTGATCCGCGCCGCCATCGCCGGCACGTCCACGTCGTCCCCCGCGGGCGTCGCCGTCGCCGGGACGACCGCGCGCACCGCGTCGCGCAGCGCCGGGATATCGCGCACAGCCGCCGGGAAGTTGGACGGCAGCAGGTGCAGCGCGCCGGCCCCGTTGTCCGCAGGCTGCCACATGCGCCGCAGCGACTGCGTCTCGTGCCGCACCTGCGCGAGGAACGCCGCGATGCGTAGCGGGCAGTGCATCGCGGACTCGCGCAGCGCGGAGTTTATGTACGGCAGGTAATACGCGCAGTACGGGCACGATAACGCGCCGCCCATGAACGCTGTCAGGTCGCACTCGGTCAGCGTCGTTGCGAATGTGCACGTCACGTTGGGCAGTGCGCTCGTCGAGGCGGGGAGGTTCTGCGGAGAGCGGGAGCGCAGGGTGCGGGGCGCGGCACGCAGCGCGCGGAGCGTGACGAGCGCCGCGTTCATGGCGCCGGCCGAGACGGTCGGTCGCGGCGGGCACGACGTGCTGTTGGACGAGGGCCCGAGCGCGCGGCAGTTGCTGAGGCACTGGTCCGTCGTATTGCACGCTTCGGCCGAGGAGGTGCACCTATTCGTGGCCGGATGTGAGTGCAACCCCTCGCGGTCAACTGCAGCGCGCGGCGTACCATCCCATGGCCTTGGAACAGCACAGTCCCGCGGGACACGCCGGGCTCGCGGCCGAGCACTGCTGCGCGAGCGCCGGCGCCGCGGCGTGGAGAAGGCACACGGCCACCGCGACCAGCGCGGCGGCCGCGAGCCGGAGTCGGTGCATTGTAAGATTCATGTCTGTCTAGCGAGTCTTCGTTGCGCAAGGGTCGGTCTAATGGGTGTGTAGTGGTGTACGGGCTCGAGAGAGAGAGGGCGATCGGCCGCGCCTGGAGGCGCCCGCGTACGCGGGGTAACAAGCAGCACCCCGCGTACGCGGGGTAACAAGCAGCACCAGAACAAGACAAGGTGGCGCGACGCGCGACGCGTCCGCGAACGAACGGGGCGGGAGACAGAAGAGCGACGCGCCCGCGCCACTCACGCGTCTCTCAGGTGACGCAGGCTGCACGTGGCGGCTCACGTGTTTTCGCGACGCGTGTCCGAGTTTCAGGTCGAGTTCGAGTTCGACGCGTAGTTCAAGGTGAGGTTTTCACGTTTTGCTTTGGGATGTAGGAAGATATTATCAATTTACAACGACAAACCAAAACACCCAACGCGTCTAGTCTCCATGGTATGGGAGCTCTTCGTGTCCACGCCTGGAAGAACAGTCGAGATTGTTATGCCCGGTTAACAAGGTATGACTAGGGCTCCGGAGCTGCAGCCGGAGGGGCGGGTGATGTCGCGCTACCCGCGTTCGCGGTGCTCAGCGCAACAAGCGCGTCAAAGTGAGCACGCGCATGGTTTGCTGCGCCTCGGAGCGTTTCGTGTGCGAGCGTGGCAAAAGGATCCGAGAGATTAATCCGTTCGCGATAGAGAACCCCGAGCGGCCCAAGAATGTGCTGAAGGAAGCGTGGGTCGTCCGGCCGGACGGCCTCGGCAGGGCAACTGGAAAGAAACTCGCGCCACGCGGTAAGAATGAGCTGATGGTCGACGGATTCGGACTCGATTGCCTCGATGTAGTTCCCAGTCTCTTCGTTATACCAAAATTGCGACGCCGAGGTGCACTCGTTCGCAACGGCCGCAAGGAAGCCTGCGTACACGATCGACCACAGCGGGAGGTTTCCTTCGCCAGCGGGAATCAGTCGATCCATGATGCCTGATAAGTTGATGATGGGAATCATGCACAACGCAAGCGCAGCAAGCTTGCTCTCCTCGGCTTGGTCGCTGCTTAGGAGCACATTAAGAAGCCGCTGAGCGACCGCGACGCGGGATTCCGTATCGCCAAGCCCAATCAGGTCGAGGTCAAATCCGAAGCGGCGGTCAGTATGAGAGCCAATGTTTGTAACGACAAGCTCGATGGCGACTGGTTCCCCGCATTCGCGTGCCGCGATGGCTAGTATCTCGGCGTACCGCTTCCATCGCTGCGGGAGTCGAAGCGGAACAGCGCGGAGCATGGCGTCCAGCAACTGCCGCGCGTCCTCGCCATGCTTGCCAAGGAATAGGCATTCAAGCTCGATTCCAGGCGATTCTGGTTGCACAGCGCAGATCGCGACCGGCGTCCAGTACTCGAGCTCCGAGAACCAGGGAACCGCAGCGGCAATCGCGAGAACGTAAGCGGTGTGACCTTGGTTAATCCACCACTCGAAGCTCCAAGAAAAGACGCTCCGCTGTTTTTCGTTGGTCAAGCTTTGGAGTCGAGCAAGGTCATACTTGTTGAAGATGCGAACGACAGTCTCGAGGTCATAGATGGCTGGATCAAGGTTCCTGGCAATGGTGAAATTTGCTTTGCGTACCTCGTCTGCTGTCGCACACCGCGGTTCCCAACCTTGGGCAAGCAGCCAGTCGAGCAGCCGGCAGCCGGTTTCGAGCGGGTAATTGTTGAGGCGTGCGAGAAACGCTGGGTAAACAACGGTCTCGGCGAACAGAGCAAGGACCGAGTCCGGCCGCGGGTGATGGCGCAAAGTCAGCTCGAGCGCATCGAGGTTCATTTCCATGGCAGCTGAAATCGCGAAGAGGGTGAGGACGTCTGCGACGACAGGTTTGTATGGATGGGCGAAGAGGTCCTCGTGTTGAGTCAAACATAGAGCTCTGAGCTCCTCTTGGAACTCGAAAGTGCGATTGGGAATCAAGGGCAGCATCGTGCGGAGGAGTACGCGGGGCTCAAGCATAAATACGGGTAGCACGCGGACCAAGTTTGACAGGGCGTATTCGAAATCCGGTGCGTTGTGCGTTGCAACAAAGTACAGTGCAAGGACGGTTGCATCGATGATACAGACTTCGTTGATAGTATACGCACCTCCTTCAACTGCGTAATCGAGCAGGTCGCGCTGCTGTGAAGCCGGCATGAGGCAGGAGCGTCGCATGAGCGCGTGAAACAGCTTGACGTCCAGGGGCGGCCGCGGGAGTCCGTCAAACCGGCCCTGCAGCGCGATCGCTGCGGATGCACAACGAGCGAGCTTGGACGGCATCATGGGAACTAAGCCAGCGACGAGGGTGTCCTCCAGCGAATCGGATGTTTCGGGCGCCGCTTCGGTGAGCAAGTTCGACAGCTGCTCCTCGGCTTGGTCAAACCAGACGAGCGGAATCAGCAGGCTTCGGTTGACAGCGTCGGCATAAAATTGAGATGCGGTCACGGTCCGCGACGAGGGGGCGCTCAGGAGCAAGATGAGCTCAACCGCCTCGTCGGGGAGCGAGGTCAAGCTGGGTGGTGGTCGGTCCATTTTCATTTGATACATTATCGGCCGGGTTGCGGGAGAGAGGACGCGCTGCGGTGCGCCGCGGGAATTTCACCGCACGCCCAGCCGGCCGGCCACTCTGAAACGCGATGCGTGCGACCTCCACTCCGGCAGCGACAGGCTCGTCAACCCTCCCCGGTCGCCGGTGTCCAGAGTAGCACCGGAACGCGCAACAAACACCGTGAAGGACAGGCTGCAGGCCCTCGTGTCGTGCGAGCGCTTGAGGGCGTCAACGTGGCGTTGGCCACCGCCATGTACACGCGCCATGAATGCGCGCTTGCTGATCTCAAGTCGGACGAGAATTTATCGCGGCCTGTGGTTGCACGTACAAGGTGCTGGTCAGCGGCAGCGTCGCGTGGATCCGCTCGTGCAACGGCGATGCGTACGCGGGCACCCGCGTTGCGCTCACAGTTGGCGAGGCTGCCGACAGTCTGGCAGCGTCACGGTACCTGCGGCCGGGTGTACGACTAAGCTCGGCGCGGTCGTGTGCTAGGAAGAGGGCGAGACGACGGCCCCGCTGCAGCCTGACGAGACGAACTGCGAGTTTCGCGGCCAGGTTTGCCGCTGATCTTGGTTGCTTCCCTCAAACATTTGAATTGTTGGACTCCGTTTATTTTTTTTTCTCTGCGTCAATGTCAAACGAAAGCTGCGCTGAGCCGCGAGACGTCAGACCCCTCGTCCGCCGCGAGCTGGCGCGCGTGGTCGCATTACTCATCGACGAGCGCGTCAAAGCAACCAGCCGGAAAGACAGACTGCAGGCCTGCGAGCCGCGCCGCGTCGCCATTGTAGTGCACGAGGAAAAGCGCGGCCAAGCTTTCAGGTGCGTGGGCCGCTGCCGCGCGGAGCATGTCCTCCGCCAGATCGATTTCGTACTCGTCATCCGAGTCTTCAGGGTCGGAATCGATCATGGTGTGATGAAGGACCTCGAGCGCGGGGCCCGCCTGCGCGACAAAGCGCGGGTTGAGCTGATCGACGGCGCTGGGCGGGCACATGACGAGGAAGTTGTGCCACGCGGGAAGCAGCTCGTCATCCTCGGGGAGCCCGTCGTCCATAGATTGGTCGTCGTCCCACCCCTGTGGCGTCCGTGAGAACTCGCTCGATACGGCCGCCAGGAAGCCCGCGTATATGGCGGACCAGCGCGCGCGACCGCTGTCGCCAGCGGGCACGAGCGAAGCAAGGTAGCGCTTGGCGTTAGGCTTGGCCAGAACCGGAATCAGGCAGGTTGCAAGTGCGCAAAGAAGGTCTTTGTTGCCAAGGATCGAGTCGGCGGCGTGCAAACGAAACAAGTGACTGGCGAGCGCGACGCGGGACTTGACACTGTCAAGGCCCAACGCCTCGAGATCAAGGCCAAACGTGCGGTCGGCAAATTCGTGAGCGTGTGTAGCGACAACCTCGATCGCTGCCGTCAGCCCGCACCGCTCGACGGCAAAAATAATGGTGCGTGAGAGCGAGCCGTGAAACTCGGTATAGGGGCCACCGATGAGGTGCAACATGCGACCAAAGAGCTGTTTCAGTTCGCCAGGGCGCTTGTTCGCGAGGAATGGTTCGAAGTCGTCAGCGGGGTGATTGAAGCGGACAACGTGCCCCAGCACCACGGCAAGGCAAGCAGGCGCTGAAAGCCAAGGCCACGCGCGAGCAGCAGCAAGGATCGGGACAAAGCAATCCCCGTCAATCCAACGAGTGAAGGTGTTGCAGATCAGCTCCTGCTGGTGCTTGTCGGCCAAGGTGGCGAGCCGGGAGCGGTCGTACGCTTCGAATACGCGGAGCAGATCGTCGTCGCTGAAGACGTCAATGTCGAAATAGCTGACGACGGCAACGCACGGATCAGTCTCGCCAGCCTCTGGTGTGATCTGCGGATTCCACCCGCGGCTCATCAGCCAGTCAAGGAAGCCGCGAACGCGCTCGAGACGGTAAAGGTTGACACGTTTGAGAATCATTGCGTAGACCCACGGCGTCTGGAGGAATGTCACGATCGAGTCAGGGCTCGGGTGGTGCTGGTAAACGAGCTTGAGCGCATCGACGTTCATGTGCAGCGCTGCTGAGAACGCAACAAGAGTTAACATATCCGCGCGCTCCGAGTCGAAGGACTCCATGAACTTGAGGCTGCCAAATTTGTCCTGGAGGGAGCTCGACCGGTCGGGAACCCATTCAAGCGTTCGGCGGAGCGGAATGCGAGCCTCGAGTACAGCCGCGGGGAGCGAGCGGACAAGCGCCGCGAGCGCGTAATCGAGTGCTGCTGTGTTTTGGGTGGACTCGAAAAGCAGGACAAGAACTAGAGCGTCGACAACAAGACCCGCCGCGGCACAACTGCAGTGCCTGGGTTCGAGGGTACCAGACGCGAGGCTGTCCAGAAGCGAGCTGCGCTGCGTGGCCGAAAGCTGTCGGCACGGCCGCAGGAGCGTGTCAAAAAGTTTGGGGCGAAGCGCGTTTGGCAAACTGGGGTGCATAGCTAGCTGCGGCCGGTTGCGGTCACCCGCAAACGAGCCGTGAGACTTCTTCTTCAAGTCCGGGTCTTTCCGCAGCGCAAGCGCCGCGCGTGCGCAGTGGGCAACGACCGACTTCCACTCGGGCACCGAGTCGAGGATAAATAGGTTGCGAGGTTCGGCCTTGAACTTGGCAAGAGAGTCCGAAAGTTTGCTGCTGACGCGGTCGAACCAAATAAGCGGGAGGAGCGGGCAAGCGGCCGCGGCATTGGCGAGAGCCCGGGTCGCGCTCACGACCCGTGACGCAGGGGTGGTGAGTTGGACGATGAGAGCCAGTGCATCGTCCGGAAGTGAAGCAAGGTGTAGCTTCGGGTTGGAGTATTTCATTCGCTGCATGTGGTGCCGGTTCGGGAGAGAGAGGACCGGTTCGGGAGAGAGAGGACCGGTTCGCGAGAGAGAGGACCGGTTCGGGCCTGCGGCCGCAATTTTCACTCCAGCGAGACCGCCAGCGCCACTGATTTGTTTGACAGACGGTGGCGTGAGTGGCGCAACGCGCCACCCCGCTCTCCATGTTCGCGTTCTCGAGGGCAAACATACTAGCCAACCATTCACAATCTTATCTCCAAGGCACAAACATTGGTTTATATTGACCTCCGTGGAAGCCTTGAGAGCCGCACCGGCTCGTTAGTTGAGGAGCGTGTCAAAGAAGCCTGCAGGGAAAAAGCGGCGCCAAATCGAGAGAAGCTGCGCCACGTCGCCTTCGTAAACAATGAGCAATAGCGCGGCAAGATTATCTGGTGCATGAACGGCTGCTGCGCGTAGGATTCTGACCAAAAGTCCCGCCTTGCGTACGGCTTCAGAGTGGCTAGTTTCCGCACAACCAGCGATGGCGGACTTCCACTCGGGTACCAAATCGGTGACAAGTCGGTCGGAAGGCGCGGCCAAGGCAAGGTAGGCCGAAAGTCTGTCGCCGATGCGGTCGATCCAGACGAGCGGGAGCGGGAGAAGAGGGAAACTGGTCGCAACGTCCGTGAGAACTCGGGACGCACTGACAACCCGTGCCGCGGGCGTGGCAAGTAAGACGACCAGACCTATTGCATTCTCGGGAAGCGAAGAAAAGTCGAGCGGTGGCGGCGGTGAATTCATGATATTCATTCGCTTCATGTGGCGGCACTGTGAGAGCGCGAACCGTTCGCGGCGCGCGCCAGCGATTTTCACCCCGCGGGCCAGCTTGGGCCGACACGTCACTCCTTCCAGCGAGGTGAGCTCGATCTCAGCACGCGACGCGGGATCCGATGCCAAGAAAATATGTTAAATGAGCATTACATTCTTTCTGACTCTGACGTGAACTACTGGCTCTTGGACGCGATCTGGAACTCTGAAGCGAACGATCCAAGCAGGCACAGCGAGGCCTGACTCGGCCCAGTCCTCACGGACGAGTTCCGCGGCCGCCTGCCGCAGCGCATCGAGCAACGCAATCCGGGATCGTGCTTTCCACTAGCACGGTCGGTAGCATCCTTTTCGCACTGGTCAATGCCCTTGGAAGCTCTCGATTGCAGGATGGCGGGCTCGTCCACGAGCTCCTCGTATTCGAGCCACGCGCGCACGTTTGAAGGCAACGCGAGTTGTGATGAGGGCCAACAAGCGCCGTCAGCACTTGACGAGCGCTCTCCCCAGCGGCAGACTCGAGGATCCGGCGGCGGCGGAGCGCGTCGCCGTGCAGGCGCTCGAGCTCGGCGAGGTAGTGGCGGTACACGACACGATCAGGCGACGCTTCTGGGCCGTAACGTGCCGATCAAGTGCGGAGGAGACGACTCGTGGGAGATTCCGCCGAAGCCGATGGACAAGCTGTGCTAACCCGGGCATCACGGGTTGACACCCGGCAGGGCCATTGCGTGAGTAGTAGTTGAGAAAGACTTCGCGTGCTGCTCCGGGTGGGATCGTGGTCCAGTCGGGGAAGCACTCGGGCATGTACTTGGTGTCGGTCACCCATTCATTGATATCAGCGATAAGCTTGTGAGACAAAGTGACCGTCTCGCCGTTCCTGTAGGCCAGGGCGATATACTCGTTGAGTATTTCGCCGATACCGGTTATACGTATGGACAAGAAGCCGTCGCGGAACGTTGGTCTTGACCACGACGCCGCAGTGATCTCGGGGAAGCTGAGAAAGTCGGCCTCGAGCGCACTGCCATCAGTTTCATGAGCTTCTTGCATGTGGTCTTTGGCGTTTGCTCCAAGTGCATGGTGGGCCCTGATGCACGGGCGAGACGAAGGTTCGCGAGCGAGCCGACGCGGCAGAGTGAGGAAAGGTGACTAATTTCGCTGACAGCCGATCGCGTGAGTGGCACAACGCGTGGTTGCACACCCCAAGGTGGCGCTGCGGGCTCTGATTTCCCTTGCAGTTTCATTATCGGGTTGATCGATGAATCAAAGTGGTTTAATCCTAGCTTCATGTCCAAGAATCGTTGGTTCGAGCTCCCTGTGCTCCCTCGTGTTACTCGTCGTTCGAAGAGCAACACAGTCTCGAAGGCTCAGTTAGTGTTGCGCTACGCAGTTTTTTCATGCTGGCACGAGGCGAGAGGCGCTACATTGTCCCCAGGAGCAATTATCGGCGCGATTCTAGGGGCTGGCTTGAGACGCCCAACACGCGGCCAAGCTGTTTGCTTCGATTTAACTGTACTCTTGCTCCGATTGGCAGAAAGGTGCGAGACGTCCGTTGCGCTGACCACAGATGTTCGCAGCGTGCCACACTGCGTGGGTCCGCGGTGCGACGCATGTCTCATGCTTTTGTGCAACACAGTTGTGTCTCCCGCCTGGGCCTTTTTCGACTACGGGTGCATCTCCCATCACTAAGAGCTGCAGTTATTCGATTCTCACCATCCGGGCGCATCCGTCCAGCAGCGCAAACAGACAGGTTTGGGGACTGGTTGGTGGTCATCGTGTCCGTCCCGCCTCGTCTTCCCCTCATTTACGATTGAAGACAGCCCATCTCCACATTCGCTATGCAGATCCTCATCGCACTTGCCTTCTTGTCGCTGCTGTGGGCCGCCGGTGCACGCGCCGACGCCGCTCGTCGCGGTATGTGCGGCGCACGCTGACTTTGCTGCTGTCGCTCACGCCTCCGTGACGGCGTGTAGCGGCCGTGCAGTCAGACCTGATCCCTGCGCCCGAGCGCTTCATCGGGGCCGGCTTCACGACGGATCCCACGCTGCCGGATCATGTCGTAGAGAACATCTGGCACCCGTTTGTCAGCTGCCACGGGGGCGCATACTGGTCGATCCGACCCGACGCGCCTGCTGCGGTGGAGCGCGGTATGACCCTTGACGCGTTTGTCACCGTTGGATACCGCTCCGACGGATCGCAGACCCGCGACCCGTCGCACGCGCTCGTGTGGGTTGCCGGCAAGTGGGTTGCCCGGACTGACACGGAGAGCGTGATCGCCGAACTTTGCCCTCCTGGCAGCTGGACGGATCCGAAGGTGCCCCTCCCATCGGATGCTGCCGATGCGTGTCTGCTCGACCCAAAGGGGCCTAAGGTCTCCGTGACGGTTCCGCCCGGCACCCAGCAGATCGGTCTCTACCCGCTGCCCGACAACAACTGCATCTCCGGCGTGTTCCGCTACCGCATCGTCCCGCCTCCGTCGGCGTGCACCTCAACCAGCGCGCCCGACTACGCCGTCCCGCGCGACAAGACCGGTGGACTCACTACGACCACGCTGCTTGTTGCGCAGCTCGCGTGCGACCAGATCGGCGCCGACCTCGCCCCCGTCACGTCCAAGAACGCGGCCGATGTGGTCAAGGGTACGCGAATTTGCCTCGCCGCTGGCCTGGCACGATCACTGACCAGAAAGGCGAGTAGCTGGCATCGATTGCATTGGTCTCGGCAAGCAGGCGCTCGTCGCGAGCTGGGACGGCAACTCGCACGGCCAGCCCGGGCTTCTTCTCACCCTGCCGCGCAAGGCTGGCAAGGTACGCGCGCCTCGACGCATTCCCAACCTCCGCTCACTCTCTCACCTTGCTTAACGTTTAGGCGGCCAACGTCAATGTTGCCGACGCGTCGACCCCGTTGCCACCCATCTGCAAGCTGCGCAAGGCTGGCGAGACCGAGTACGGCCTGGTCGTGGGCGCCGACTCCCCAATCCGCGTCGTGGTCGTGGCCGACAGCGTCGACGCCGCCTCGGCCGCCGCCGTGTGCACGCGCCGCGGCTACTCGCTCGCTGACCTCAAGTCGGGCTCGGGCTCGGACGCGACCTTCACCAAGGCCATTGGCATCGTGTACCAGGCGCTCGGCAGCGGCGGCAAGGCGTGGATCCACTCGTACGACGGCGACTCGTACGCGGGTTCGTGCGTCGCCATCACGGCCGCCGATTCGGCCTCCAAGGCTGGCAGCGTCAACGTTCCCGCTGGCGGGTGCACGGCCAAGCTCAGCGCTGTCGTGTGCCAGACGGCGGCCGCTTCGACGGCTCCGATGCAGCGCCGCAGCGAGCTGTAAGCGTCTCGGCTCAGCGAGCCTCACGTCGGACGGTCCGCGCTGCTGATTCCCCCTCGCTTCTCGTGCAAGAAGCCCCCTCATTTTCCTCCCGAACTACGATGAATAGATGAGCTTGAACGGGTTGGGTTGTCAAACTTTCCATGCAACAACCGAGTGAATTGGAAAGATGCGTGTGCACAGCTACATCGTGCTCATTGGGTATCAAAACGTCACTCAGAAATGACCGAAGATGACCTTGGGGTAGTAGGGCGCCTCGAGTGCCTTGACCTCGTCGTCGGTGAGCTTGAGCAAGAGGGCGGCGACCGCGTCGTGGAGGTACTCGATCTTGTTCATGCCGACGATCGGGGCCGTGACGCCGGGCTTGGCGAGAACCCAGGCGAGCGCGACCTGGGACATGGGCACGCCGCGGGCCTCGGCGACCTTGCGCAGGGCAGCGAGGACGCGGTCGTCGGTCGCGGCGGCCACATCCTCGGCCGAGGCGTTGCCCATCATGACCTGGCGCATGCGGTCCGTCTGGGCGCGCACCGAGTCGGACTGCTTGCCCTTGCCCGACAGGATGCCGCGGGCGAGCGGCGACCACGGGATGACGCCGACGCCCTGGTCGCGGCACAGCGGCAGCATCTCGCGCTCCTCCTCGCGGTACAGCAGGTTGACGAGGTTCTGCATGCTGACGAACTTGGTCCACCCGTTGCGCTCGGCCACCGCCTGCGCCTTGGCGAACTGCCACGCGTGCATGGACGAGGCGCCAATGTAGCGGACCTTGCCGGCCTTGACGAGGTCGTGCAGCGCCTCCATGGTCTCCTCAATGGGCGTGTCGTAGTCCCAGCGGTGGATCTGGTACAGGTCAATGTAGTCGGTGCCGAGGCGCGCAAGCGACGCGTCGACCGCGTCGAAGATGTGCTTGCGCGACAGCCCGCGCTGGTTGACCTGCGTGTACTTGGGCGCCGCGCCGGCAAACGTGTTGGCGCCGGGCGAGTCGGCGACCTGGAAGTAGCACTTGGTTGCAATGACGATCTCGTTGCGCTTGATGCCGTACTCGCGCATGAAGTCGCGCAGGACCGTCTCGCTCGCGCCGTTCGAGTAGACGTCGGCGGAATCGAAGAAGTTGATGCCGGCGTCCCACGCGGCCTTCATGAGCGGCAGCGACTTGTCGGCGTCGAGGACCCAGGCCTGCCACTCGGGCGACCCGTACGACATCATGCCGACGCAGATGCGCGAGACCTGCAGGCCCGTGTTGCCGAGGCGCATGTACTGCATCTTGTGTGCGTCGGGGCGGTCGGTGCTGGCGGCAGCGGTGGTCGATGACATGGTTGGTGTATGGTTGATACGTTGCGTGGGGTTAGAGCGAGTCTGAGAGAGAGGGGTGGTGGGAGGAGCGCGGGTTTTATAGGCGGCGCACGTAAGCGAAGCCGACGGGCCGACGGGCCGACGCGCACGCGCTCCCACGCGTGTTCGCCCCAGACACCGGGCGTCAAAAATCGCATTCACGGGGGAACGATCGACCTGGACCAACGCGGACCTGAAACGCGACGCGTCGGTCGTCCGCGGTGCGAGCTTAACGATCGATCCTGCGAGGTTGTCATGCGAGAGACCTTTCTCAGCCGCGCACGCCGCTGATCGTACACCATGGAATAGCTATTCACGCGGATCTCTCACTCCCGGATACTGTCAACGCCCGGAGCGCCGTCGCCCAGCCCGCCGCTGAACTGACGGGTCCGACCGACCTTGGCGGCGCTGACGTGCGGCCCGTCGCTTTCCTTGTCCTTGTCCTTGTCCTTGGAGCCGCTGTGCGACGGTCGCGTCGAGAAGCCGCACGCCTTGGTGAGCTGCGCCGTCCACAGGTTGAACTGCGCGGGGTTGGAAAACTGGATGTAGACAGCCTGGCCCATCTACAAGTAGCGTCAGCGAAGTCGCGATCCGAAAGAGAAAGCGAGATGATTGTACCATGGTACGCAAGTTGATGATCCCGGCAACCTGCGTGGTGAGCGACCCGACCGTGTCCGTCGACTCGCCGACGGCACTCGAACCGACTTGGACCGGGGCGAACGCCATGCCACTGCTCCCGCTTGCGGCCGCGGCCGTGTCCTTGCCCGACGTCGCCTGGCCACTGCTGCTCGCCGCCGCCGCCGCTGCCGCCGCGGAGATCGTACCCGGCTCCATCTCGACCACAGACACGAGCGCCTGCGACAGGTCGACCACGACCCCGAGCTTGCCCTGCGCCGACGTGTCGAACACGGCGACCATGGGCACCGCCGGATCGCCCATGAACGTGACGAGCGCCGGGAACCAGACCGCGGTGAGCGAGTCGAGTCGACTCCGCAGCACGCGAGCGGGCGCGTGAAGGTACATCGTGTCGAAGGTCGACGAGTCGTGCAGGCCTGGGTCCGAGATCCCACGCGAGGTGGTCCGCTTGCGGATGCCCGGCTGGCCGCGCCACGATCCCATGGTCGCGGGAGGCGCGGGGGCCTTGCCGATGCCAAAGGTCGAGGCCGTTTGCGTCTTGAGCGCCGTCGAGTTCTCGCCGCCGGCACCGCGCGACGGGTTTTTGAGCTTCAGGATGGCCATGATCTTGGGCGCGAACAGGAGCAGCTGCGTGCTGATGCACCCGAGGAGCGTGACCACCGTCTGCACGACGAACCACAGCATCAAGTTCGAGGTGCTCGAGGCGGCGAGCGGGATGCCGATGGCCGCGAGCGCGATGAGGTTATACATGATGAGGCCGACTTGATCCGGGTATGTTCGTGGTCAGCGATCAGGACAGCGCGGCGAAAATGACTCGATGAAACGTACTCGGGCGGGACTCGTTGAACCGCGCGATAACCGTGCGCGTCACGAAACCCAGCGCGGCGCCGACGAGGATGAGCACGACGCTCTACAATCGAGCGTGTCAGTGAACGATCTCGGTCGGCTGCGAGCGAACACGCACATATGCGATGAGCAGCGCCTCGAACGCGCTCTCAGCCCCGCCGCGGCTCTTGCAAACGACGTTGGTGAGGCCCTCGGCAATGAAGATGTTGGTCGGCACCGGCGGGTCCGTTGCCACCCACGCGACCCAGATCGTAACGCTGACGAGCGCGACCGCGCAGCCCCACGCGACGACCTGCACGTCCGTGATCTTGCGCCCGCGCAGCTTGACCGTGTTGAACAAGAGGTACACGCGCCATGTCTTGGCGACCAGGAACCCGATAACCGTCGCGAACCCGACCGCGAGGAGGAACGGCCGCGCCGCGCATACGGCGGGTGTCGGCTCGCCGACGGCCAGGAACACCGATGTAAGGACAGCGAGGACGCCGGCCTGCATGACGATCGAGATGGCCCACGACGTCGCCTTGATGGTCGGGTCGGTGCGGTACACGACGATGAACGCGGTCACGGCGAGCGTCGACGCCATGGCCAGCCCCGTGATGCCCATGAGCGCAACTGCGACGCCCGACTGCGCGCTGATGTACGTGAGCCCCGGGTCGCGGACCGTACAGTCGTGATCTGGGCCGAGCAGCCACCCGGGCCTGCACGCACACGCGCCCGAGTCGAGGCAGATCCCGCCTCCCGCGACGCCGGCCGCACCGCACTTGGCCGGGCACGCCGGGCACTCGGCGCTCGGGTCGCGCGTCGTGTCGGCGCGGCACACGGCCGTCGCGAGCGTCGACGGGTCGATGATGCGCGGGCCCGTCTCGAGGAGTGGGTTCTGCAAGATGTACCCGTCGGTGAGGTACAGCGACAGCGACGCGACGGCCATATACGCCTGGAGGTACGGCTGCTCGTCGACCGTGAACGCAATGCGGCCGCTGAGGATGCTCTCGGCGACCTCGGAGCTCATGCCGTAGCCAGCGACCACGACGCTCGAAAGCGATCTCGTCGTTGCCGACAGCACCATCTTGGCCGCCTCGGCCGACGGGTACACGATGGCCGCGACCCGCGGGAACGCCGCAAGCGCCGTCTGGATGTCGACGACGGATTGCACCACGTTCCGCACGGACACGGCGAGCGGGAGCGCGGAGCCGCCGAGTCCTGCGGCGACCACGGTGCGGCCCATGTTCAGCGCGGCCTGGATCCCCGCGCACTTGAGCGGCATGTCGTCGCTCCCGAGCTCCTGCGTCAAGCACAGCACCTGCGACCCGGCCGGGACGAGCGCGTTGAGCC
The DNA here is from genome assembly GCA_025594325.1 of Blastocladiella emersonii ATCC 22665. Taxonomy (NCBI): domain Eukaryota; kingdom Fungi; phylum Blastocladiomycota; class Blastocladiomycetes; order Blastocladiales; family Blastocladiaceae; genus Blastocladiella; species Blastocladiella emersonii. The sequence goes on along the minus strand of JANHCV010000015.1, from coordinate 241,829 downwards.
GCGCGCCGAGGAGCATCCCGCTCGTTGTCTCGTTCTGGCCGATGTGCATGAGCGCGCTGCCGTTCTGAACGCGGTCGGACCCGCGCACCGTGCCCGTGGCCCACGTCACGACGGGGATGGTGTGCGCGGCGGCGGCATCGATGAGCGACGCAAAGTTCTGCCCGGCGCCGATCGACGGGACGGGGATGACGAGCGCCGAGACGCGGTCGTTGATGGTGGTCTGGATGAGCGAAGCGAGCGCCTGGAGGTCGAACAGGTTCGTGTCGATGAACCGCAGCGCGGTGCCGTGCTCGCGCGCCGCGGCGAGGGCCCCGTACTTGGCCTGCTGGTGGAACGAGTCCGTGCCCGTCCAGCTGCCCGTCGCGGCAATCGCGATGGTGATGGACTACAAACACGTCCACGGTCAATGCTCGGCCGAGAGTTGTCGAAGTGCTGTAACGTACGCTCGGACTCGGATTTGTACACCCAGACCGCGTCGGGTCGAGCTGGCACAGCTTGCGCTGCACGTTAGCGAGCCGTACGACGGACGGGCCCGAGAGCAGCAGCTTCGTGGCAAGCTGCATGCCGCCCGTCATGTGGTAGAGCTTGAGCAGCTGCACCGTCGTGAAGGTTTGGATAAACTCTTGCTGGTCGATGGCGAAGAGAGCCTTACCTTGGGCGATGGCGCTGCAGAGCTCGACGGAAATGTCGAACGTGGCGATGCCAATAGTCGAGGAACGGCCGCGAGCCTGCACGGCCTGGATCGCGCGCATCGCGACGTCGGTGCCGAGCGTCACGATCGCGTCGAGCCCGAGGATGGTGTCGAGCGCGTTGTTGATGGTCGCGTCGATGGCCGAGATGGACGTGCCGTCGACCGCCATGGCCGTGCTTGAAGCTCCGGCTACACAAAGCAGGCGGTTAGATCGTGCGACGTGGTGAAGTGTCGTTAGTACACGGACGCGTTACGGACTTGATCCCGTCGTTGACGCCGTTGCAGCGCTCGATCAGCGCAATATTGCCGGCCTCGTGCTGGATGCAGGCCGCCTTGACCTTGCCCTCGCGCGCGAGCGTCACGCCGACCTTGAAGGCCGCCGTGTACTCGGGCTGGCCCACAAAGTTCATTCTACACGCGAGGTCGTGAGCATGGGTGGGGGTGACAGCTGCGAGAGACGAACGCACACTCCGAGCGACGAGATGAGGCTGTCGCCGGCGTTGTACGCCACGACGGCCGCGCGCTTGCTCTGCGTAATGTTGAGCACCGCGTTACCGACGGTGGCCATCTCAACTACACGACCGAGCGTTAGCAGCAGGTACGACCACATCGCTGCGACGCCCGCTCGTACCGATGGTCGTGCCGATCAGCGAAAAATTGGCCGCCGCGTTGGTCACGGCGATCGCGTTGTCCGCCGGGTCAAAGATGGTCGGGTTGAGCGGGTACGCCGAGACATTGTATAGCTCCGCGGCGCGCACGATTCCGCTCTTGGACCGGATCCAAAACGAGTCGAGATTCCAGTCGCCTAAACATCACGTCGCTTGTAAGCTACGCGTCGGAAACTTGACAGTAAACGACGCGTACCGTGCGACACCATGCCAATCTGGACTTCGGATCGTCGGTGGCACACACGGCACTGCGCGAGTAGGCTCGCCATGGCAGGCGACGTCGGCGCTCGGCTGCTGACAGTGGAAGCCGTTTCGGCTGCTGCTGCTTCGCCGGAAGTCTCCGTGAAGGCGACTTGGACAGCAAGGTTCAGCCATATAATTGAGATGATCCCGGAGATTGTTCTAAGCTTCATCGAGAGTGCCCCGGGCGCGCTGCATGAAGTTGCATGTGAACGGATAGCTTGCTATATCGGCGCGAGAGCTTCGGGATTTGGCGGTCTGCGTTCGCGACGCGGAGAAATCCGAGCGTCGCGTGTGAAATGTGAGACGCGTTGCGCCACAGTTTTGGACTTGCGCTTCGCGAGAAACCCGAGCCTCTCGAGCCAAGGAGAAAAGCCATGCGATACTCATCGCGGAATGCACTGGTATATATCGAAAAGCGTCCTTCGACCACGATCTAGCCCAAACTCTCAGACCCGTCGCTTGCAACCGCAGGAAGACCTCAAGGGACCAAAGAAAGCGCGTCGGCTTGAACACGTGCGTGGCGCGGCGCGAACTACGGCGTTGTGCACGGGTGACGTGGTCGAATAGTGCGTTGCACGGTGTGCAGCTCAAGAAACCGCATCCAATATCCCGTCAAACAACTCCGGTGCACAATCATCACCCAGAACACACTCGGAGAACCCTTAAAGCTCGCTGCGGCGCTGCATCGGGGCGGTCGAAGCGGCAGCCGTCTGACACACGACGGCGTCGAGCTTGCCGGTGCACCCGCCGGCGGGCACGTTGACGCTGCCGGCCTTGGTCGGCGAGTCGGCGGCTGTGAGGGCGATGCAGGAGCCCGCGTACGCGTCCCCGTCGTACGAGTGAATCCACGCCTTGCCGCCGCTGCCAAGCGCCTGGTACGTGACGCCCGACGCCGTGGCGAACGTCGATCCCGAGCCCGAGCCGGACTTGAGGTCGGCGAGCGAGTACCCGCGGCGCGTGCACACGGCGGCGGCCGAGGCCGCGTCCACGCCCTCGGACAGGACCACGACACGGACCGGCGAGTCGGCGCCGACGACCAGGCCGAACTCGGTCTCGGTGGACTTGCGCAGCTTGCAGATGGGCGGCAGCGGGGTCGAGGGGTCGGCGACGTTGACCGAGGGCGACTACGCGGCGAGTGAAGGTGAAGGGCAGTAGTGAGTGGTGGTCTGCAGTGGTTTTCCGTGGACAAGAGGAGAGCGTACCTTGCCAGCCTTGCTCGGCAGCGAGAGAAGCAGGCCGGGCTGGTCGTACGAGTTACCCTCCCAGCTCGCGACGAGCGCCTGCTTGCCGAGGCCAATGCAATCGATGCCGGCTACATGTCGCCATCAGCGGTCAGCGATCTGTCGGCGCATCACGCAAGACGAGCGGCTCGCAGCACGCGTACCCTTGGCGACGTCGACCGCGTTCTTGGACGTGACGGGCGCGAGGTCGGCGCCGATCTGGTTGCACGCGAGCTGGGCGACGGGCAGCGCCGCCGTCGCGACCGCCCCGGCCGTGTCGCGCGGGACCACGTAGTCGGGCGCGCTCGTCGACGTGCAGTACGGCGGCGGCTCGACGAAGCGGTACCGGAACATGCCGGCGGTGCACTTGGTGCCCGTGATGGGCCCGAAGGCGAACGCCTTGGACCCGGCCTTGATCGTGGCCGACAGCTTGGGCACGTTGGGGTTGGCCCAGCACTGCGCGCCTGCGACGGCCCGCACCATCTGGCCTCCGATGCAGTTGAGGTTGACGGGCTCCGCCGCCTCGGTCAGCGCGACCCACTTGCCGTCGGACCACAGGTACGCGTGCGGCGTGTCGTACCCGGCCGTCGCGGGATACGATACGACCACATCGACGACCATGTCGTAGGTCGCCGCGTGCGGGTGGTCGAGCAGGATCGTCCACGGCGTGCCGGAGCCCGGGTAGCACGCGTTGAACGAGTACCACTCGTCGCCCGGCGGGATGAAGGTCTTGGACGAGTAGGTCGCGGTGCCCCACGTCGCGGGCGCGGGGATCGCACCCGGCTGCACGGGCGCTACAGTACGCGGCGTGGGGAGCGCGTTAGCGCACACAACTACGCGAAGGCTCGAGCGCGCGTGTGATGCGCACCACGGCGGTCAACCTCGGCGGCGCGTGCGCCGGTAGCGCTCAGCAGCGAGACGATAAGGAGGGCGTTGAGCAGCTTCATGGTGTTGATGCCGTGGATCCGGGACGACGAGTCGAAGGAGGGCGAGCGACGCGCGAGCTGGGGCGCGGGTCAAGGGAAGGCGAGCAAGGTGCATAGCCGCGGCTGCATCTTCACCCTGTTTTCTGGGGTTGTCCCGGCAAGCATGTGTTTTCCGCCGGTTGGGAACCGCACGCGCTCCGTGGCCAACGCGCGTCTCAGCCACGCCTCAGAACGCGTGGTCCAGACCGCGACGCGATCCACCACCGCGTCCACTCCTCCACCCACCGCGCCCTACGACGACCGTCAACGAGTTGAACTGGTATATTCCATCGCCCACACACGCGCGCGCCATCACTCGGCCTTGGCGCGACACACGGCGCCGGCGGTACACGCCATGAGGGCCGCCTCGAGCGCGTCAATGAACGCGCCACGAGAAAACTTCTCCTCAACGCGCTCCCTCGCCGCCTCGGCAAACGCCGCGCGCTGCTTGGGCGCGAGTCCCGCGGCCCACTGCATCCCGAGCGCGAACTGGGCAACCAGCGCCTCATCCAGGTTTGCGCCGCCGCCGTTGACGGTGCGGACAAAGTCCTCGAGATCGACCTCGCCCTCGCCCACCTGGGCGCCCGCGGGCGAGCACAGGTACCCGGTGCGGTGGTGGCGGACGGACTCGGCTGGCCCGCCGTTGTTGACGGCGACGACGGGGACGCCGGCGCGCATGGCCTCGACGGGGACGATGCCAAAGTGCTCGTACGCGGGCGTGTAGACGAGCGCGGTCGCGCGCGCCAGGAGCGCGGATTTCGCGGGTTCCGGGATGCTGGTCACGAACACGACTGGGGTGCCGGCGGGGAGCGGCCATGCGGGGCCCGTGAGGTCCGACCCGGCGACGGTCGCCGAGGTGAGGTTCAGGGACTTGGCCTGCTCGGTGAGCTCGGCGAGCACGGCCGCGTTCTCGCGGACGCGCGGGTCGAAGCCGCCGGCGAGGACGAGCGTGGCGCCTGCGGGCAGGGCGGCGCGGGCGCGCGCGAACGCGGCGAGGGCGAGCGGCAGGTTTTTCTTGCGCTCGAACCGGTTGATGCTGGCGAACACGGGGCCGGGGGCCGTCACCTCCCACGCCGGTGCACTCCCGGAAACGGGCGCGGGCGGGACGCCCGGGTACACGACGGCGGGGACGCGCTTGATGGAGGGGAACGCGGCCCTGAACACGGCGCGGGTGAACTTGGAGTTGACGACGATCTCGTCGGCGGCGCCCGTCGTCGCTTCCTCGATCCAGTCGAGCGGCGCGCGGTACACTCGGCCCAGCGTACTCCCGCGCGTCTTGCTGGAGGCCAAGAGCTTGTCGGGGAAGTGGCAGTAGAACAGGACGCGCGCGCCCGTCGCGCGCTGGAGGAAGGGCACGCCCGTCGACAGCTGGTCGACGACGTACACGTCGGCGGGGTCGGACCGGTGGCGCAGCGCGAGGATCAGGCACAGCCACAGGTGGCGGACGACCGCCCACACGAGGTGCAGGCGGCCCAGCGTCGACCGCGGCAGCCAGTCGCCGTGCACGCCGACGCGCAGCGTCCCGTCGCGCGTCTCCGGGAAGCAGTGCGCCGCGTCGTGGTGGCTCGTGTACACGCGCACGGCGTGCCCGCGCGACTGTAGGCCGGTCGCGGCGTCGACGATCAGGCGTTCGGCGCCGCCTACACGTCGCGAGGCGGGCGAGAGTGAGTGACTGGTGATGGATCATCCAGCACCGCGGGGAACGCGCGTACCGATACCGAGGTCTGGGTGCACGAAAGCGATGCGCAGGCGCGGCGGCGGGTGCATCGTGTCCTGGTCATTGGGCCGCAGGCGCGGCGGCGAGGCCGAGCGCGAGCGCGATGTGGACGCGGCGCGCGCTGGCGGGGACGTGGGGACGGCCATGGTGGCGATCAGGGCGGCGGCGACGCAGAGGGCAGCGACGACGGTGAGCGCGCTTGGTAGGATGGCGGGCGTCGGTGCTGGGTCCGAATGCATGGGCAGAGCGGGCGGCGTATGTGAGGGTGAGCGACGCGAGGGAGAGGGCGACGCGATCGCGGCTGCAGCACAGCGGGCGAGTGCGCGCGCCTCCGGGTGTCTCCTTCGCCAACGCGGGAGACGCGCGTGAAAACGGCCGCGGCGGCGACGCACATCGAGGTCAAGTCAGGACGAGTGGTGGTCAACAAATTCTTACAGGTTTATAGAATCTCGCAGCAACAGCAGCGGCAGCGCGTTGGGTTATAGGGTACAGGGGGAGAGGGACACGAACAACCCGACGGGCAGCACCACCGAGACTGGGAAGCAGGGAGAGCCGGTGAAGGTCTCCTTACATCTCGTCAAAGTAGTCGTCGCCCATGACGAAGTCCGAGTCCGAGTCCGAGTCGGCCTCGGGGAAGAGACCCTTGGAGCGGAGGTAGACGATGGCCTTGGGGAGGGCCTCGTCGCGGATCTTGAGCGTGAACTTGCCGGCGTCGGGGTTCGAGTAGATCTCGCCAACGGCCATGCCGTCGTCGCCGCGGACGAACTTGCCCTCATACTGGTCGAGGACCGACTTGAGCCACGTGGTGGCCGACAGGTCCTTGGTCTTGTCGGCGGGCACGTAGGCGACGATGGCCAGGGTCTGGTCGTTGCACGAGAAGACCATCTTGCCGATGGCGCCCGAGCCGCCCTTGCGCTCCTCCTCGGCCTCGTCGACCTCGGCGTTCATGGCCTCGACCGACTTGACCAGCAGCTCGGCGTTGCCCGCGGGCTCGTCGACCTTGGTGCAGAAGTACTGCAGACCGCCCATGGTGGCAGCGCCCTCGATCTCGACGCCGCGCTTGCCGCCCTCCTTGATCACCTTCTTGAGCGTCTTCTCGTCAAAAGTCATGGTTGGTAGCTAGACGGTCGTGGCGACGGCGGCGCGTTAGGCGACGCGTTCCGTTCGTTGCGTTGGTGCATGCGTGGAAGACTGACCTGGAGGGAGATGGATACACCGAGGCGATACAGACCAGGAGGAGAGAGAGGGCGGGCGACGGGGGGCGACCAAACGTTTTGGTGTTTGGGGGGCGCTCCGCCGCCCGGCCGCGCCCGCCTGCCCGGCCCGCCAGCGAAAACGCGACACTCTGTTGCCGCGGCCCAGAGTGGCGCCTGCCATCCACGTGCCCCGTTGCCGATCGCCCACACGCGCGTGAGGTCACGTCGCTGCTGCCGCGACCTCGCGTTTCCTTTCGCTCGGTTTCCCTTCTTCTCTCTCCTCCCAAACACCCTCACTCGCCATGGAACCTGAACTCTCAACACAATCCGCATCGCGCGCCGCGGTCCGCGGCCTGCTGATCCACCCGCCGTGCTCGCTCGCCGTGACCCCGCTGCGCGCGCCCTCGGTCCCGGACGGCGGCAGCGGCGGCGCGCCGACATCGCCGACCTCGCCCACCACATTCCACTCCGCCACAAAAGCCGAGTGGACCGACCGCGAGCACGCGTCGCTCAACCCGTGCGCCGAGGCGAGCGCGCCCGTCGCCGTCGTGTCGGCCACGACCGGTGCCGTGAGCCGGCTCCCCACCGTCCCCGTCGAGGTGCCGCGCGCGCTCGAATCGACGGTCGCGGCGCACCTGATCTCGGCCGTCCTGACGCACTCGGGTGGTTCGGGCACCGCGCCGCCGTCGTGGGACGCCCTGTACGCGTCGCTGGTCCCACCCCGCTCCGCGTCCACCCCAACTTCGGCTACCACCTCCACGCGTGTCCCGCACGGCACCCCGCCGACAGCGTGCGGCCGCGTGTTCCGGAAAAACGACATCTTGTACCGGTGCGCGACGTGCGCGCTCGACTCGACGTGTGTCTTGTGCGCGGCGTGCTACGAGGCGCAGGACCACGCGGGCCACGACGTGTACGTGCACTCGTCCATGGGCGGCGGGTGCTGCGATTGCGGCGACCCCGAGGCGTGGAAGGCGGAGCTGCATTGTCCGATGCACGGGACGTGTAACTTGCGCAGTGGGTGATATATAGAGTGAATAGTGAGTGGGTCATGGTTTGTGCTAGTTGCGTGGAGAGGGATGTGTTGGGTGCGCGCGCAGCGCCGCGTCGAGGTCGCCCGGCCACCACCCGTGCCGGTGCTCGCGGTACCACTCGACTACACGTCCGCCCAAAGTGTCAGCGATCCGTCGAGCTCGCACGAGTAAAAGGCAAACGTACTGGTCCTCGCGAGCCCCTCGTCGAGCGACACGCGCGGCGTCCATCCGAGCTTGCGCATCTTAGCCGAGTCGACGGCGTACCGGCGGTCGTTGAGCGCGCGGTCGGGCACCCACTCGCAGTGCTCGGCGATCGGGTCCCTCGCGTCCGGGTAGACGGCGCGCACGAGCGTTTCGGCGAGCTGGACGTTGGCCATCTCGACGTCGGTCCCGATATTGTAGATCTCGCCAGGCACGCCGCGGTGGATGACGACGTCGAGCGCGTCGGCGACGTCGCTGACGTACAGGTACCGCCGCACGTTACTCCCGTCGCCGTGGATCGTGCACCGCCGCCCCTCGAGGAGGAGACACACGAACTTGGGCACGATCTTCTCGGGGAACTGGCACGGCCCGTACACGTTGTTGGACCGGGTCACGATCGCGGGCAGCCCGTAGGTGCGGTGGTACGCGCGCACGAGGCACTCGGCGGCGGCTTTCGTCGCCGAGTACGGGTTGTTGGGCGCGAGCGGCGCGTCCTCGCGCGCGTTCGGCGCGTCGCCGGGGATGTCCCCGTACACCTCGTCCGTCGACACGTGCACGAACCGCGGCATCGTCGGCGCGCACTGCCTTGCGGCCTCGAGCAGGACGTGCGTCCCCAGCACGTTCGCCCGCGTGAACTCGAGCGACGACACGCCGCTGCCGAACGAGTTGTCGACGTGCGACTGCGCCGCCAGGTGCACCACGGTGTCGATGGGCGCGTGCGCGGCGAACACGCGGTTGACGAAGGCCGGGTCCGCAATGTCGCCCTGCTCGAACACGACGCGGTCCGACGGCAGACCGTCGAGCGAGCGCAGCGACGAGCAGTAGTCGAGCTTGTCGATCACCACGAGCTGCCACTCGGGGTACAGCCGCGCGAGTTTGCGCACTAGAAACGACGCGCTATGTCCGCGGGGAGTGTGAAATTCGGCTGCAAGAGCGAGTGCGATGACGCGCGTACATGAACCCGGCCCCGCCAGTCACCAGCACGCGCCGGATCGACGCGAGCGGCGGGTCGATGCGGTCGCCGACCTGGTCGTCGAGGTCCTGCCACGGCGGCCGCGCGTCGGGGCCCGGTGCGCCGCCGTTGGAAGTAGACCGTGGTGGTGGTGGTGTCGCCGCGGAAGCCATCATGGTTGCAAGAGGTTGGCTGTTGTCTAGTCGATGCGTAGCAAGATACGTGTGTTGGCGTGCGAAGAGAGAGAGAGGATCAGGTCTCCTCGAGCGAGAGCGGCGGCCGCGGCCGTGGCGGCGGAGGTGGGAGACACGGGTGTGGCGCACGCGCCGCCGCGTGAGTGTTCGCTGCCTGCCTGCTTCGATGAAGCCGCGCCGTCAACCGCTCGCTCTCCCCTCCTCGTCCATGTATCTGGCCCCGTGAGTGCCCCGCGACGCATCGAGACTACCAGCAATGGCGACCCAGGCCGCGTACAAGCGCCTGACCAAGGAGTACAAGGCCATTGTGGCTTCGCCGCCGCCCGTACGCTCGCCCTCCCTGCAGCCGCCCCGACCCCCACCGCCCGCTCACTCTCCCCCATCCACCTCGTAGCTGATCACGGCGCGCCCGCTCGACTCGAACATCCTGTGCTGGCACTTCCTGATGCACGGCCCGCCGGACACGCCGTTCGCGGGCGGCGTGTACTGGGGGCAGCTCAACTTCCCGCCCGAGTACCCGTTCGCTCCGCCCTCGATCCGCGTGACCACCCCCAACGGGCGGTTCAAGCCCGGCGAGCGCATCTGCATGTCCATGAGCGACTACCACCCCGACACGTGGAACCCGGGATGGTCCGTCGCCACGATTCTGTCGGGCCTGCTGTCGTTCATGGTCGTCGACGAGATGGCCGCGGGCACCGTCAAGGCCAGCGCCGCGGAGCGACAGGCGCTCGCGCGCGTCAGCGTCGCGTGGAACCGCAAGCAGAAGGCGTTCGCGGACGTGTGGCCCGAGTTTCTCGAGGGCGAGATGGCGTTTGGCGGCAGCTACGACGGGACCGCCGACGCACCGACGCCAACGTCCACGACGGCGGCCGCTGAACCTCCCGCGCCACCAACCGTCGCGGCCGTCCGCCGCCGCGTGCCCTCGGTCGCTGTTGTCGCGCCACCACCACCAACGACCGCTGCGACCGCTGCGCAGCCAGTGCCACCAGTGCAGCAGGCGGGCATCTTCGCGCGGTACAAGTGGCTGCTCCTCGGGTTCGCGCTCTGGGTCTACCTCGTGTTCCACCGCATCGTCATGCGCCTCGGCACCGCGGCCGGCGGACACCACCACGACGCCGGCGCGGGGGCTAGCGCGTGAGTTGTGGAGGGGCGTCCATGTACAAACTACTTCATCCGTTTATGCATCCCGCTCACTGTGACCCGGACGGCGGCGGCGCGATCGCCGTGGCCGGTGTCCCCGCGCGCTGGGTGTCGCTCGCGGCCGAGGTCGACGTGGCGGCCGCCTGGTGGATGGTCCGCGCTGTCGCGGTAATGTCGCGCCTACACACGAGTGCGCATGAGCTGTGCCTCGACCGAGCGTGGCGGGGTGAGCCGAGCGTACATGATCCCGCGCAGGTCACCCAGCTACAACGAACACGCCCAAAGTGAGCTTCCCAGCCTCCATCCCGCGAAGCGCGCAGCGTACCTTGGCCGTGAGCACCGCCGCCTGGTCGCGCTTCGCCGCGAACCGGTCCTGCGTGCGCGAATACGTCGCGTTGTTGGACTGCCCCGTAGCGCCGCCGTTCGACTCGTCCCCGGCCGTCGGGTCTCTACGTGTTGGCGCGTCAGTCGCAGAGCCTCGCCCATCGACAGTCGCGCGCGTACTCCGGATTCAACGGCGGCGTAGTCCCGGAAGCGGGTGCAGCCGACGCGTGCTCGGCGGCCAGCGCGACCTGGACGGCGCGCAGCTGGTCGAGCTGGCGGAAGAGACGCAGCTCGTCAGGCGTTGACGCGCCTACACCCTCCTTCGCGTCAGCTTCGTGACCCTCAATACCTCAGAGCGCGAGCGTACCGAGTAGCGCCGGCTCAACCCCGCCCGCGGCGGGCCCCGATGCGCGCCGCCCTCCCGCGCCGCCTGCCCCGCTCGCGGTCCCGGTTCCCGCGAGCGTGGTGCTTCCCGCGGCCGTGCTTCCGCCGCCCACACTTCCCGCACCCATGACAACACCCGAGAGCGGCGAGGCCGAGGCAGCGAGTCCGCCCGCAGTGGGTGGCGACGCGGCGAGCGGGTGGGACGCCTGGCGGCGCAGAGGCGAAGCACCCGCCGCCGAAGCGATTCCGAGCTGGGGCGTGCTCGCCGCGGCAGCAAGCGCGGCGGGGCCCGTGGCGGCGCGTGCACCAAGTGTCGATGTGCGGTTCATTGGTTTAACGTTTGCATGTATATTGAGCGAAGAGCGAGATCTACTTGGCGGCGTTGGGCCCCTTGCCCGGCGGGTACGCGCGCGCGCCGAACAGGCTGCTGCCGACGCGCACGTTGGTCGACCCGTGCATGATCGCGAGGGCGTAGTCGTCGGACATGCCCATGCTGAGCTCGAGCGGGCTGGCGACGCGCGGGGCGAGGTCGGCGTTCGCCTTGACGGCTTCCTCGAGCGCGCCCGCAACGGCCGAGCGCCAGTCGGCGAGCGTGGCGAAATCGCGGTCGCCCATACCCGGCTCGCCGATGGTCATGAGCCCAGCGACGACGAGGTGCGGGCACTTCTCCACGATGGCGCGCGCGAGCTCGACGATCGCATCGCGCGACGCGACGCCCGCCTTGGACTCCTCGCCGGACGTGTTGGCCTGGATGAACACGCGCAGCGGAGCATCCCGCGTCGCGCGGCCGGCGTGCTTGTCGAGCTCGGCGGCGAGCTTGAGCGAGTCGACCGTCTCGACGACGTGCAGGTTCGGGATCGACGCGACCGCCTTGGCCTTGTTGCTCTGCAGGTGCCCGATAAAGTGCCAGCGCAGGTCGCGCGGCAGGACCGCGGCCTTGTCGACGAGCTCCTGCACGTAGTTCTCGCCGAAGTGCAACTGCCCCGTCGCGGAGTGCATCGCCAGCACGTCCGTCGCGGGCTTGGTCTTGGACACGGCGACCAGCCGCACCGCGTCGGCTGGGCGCGACGCCGCAAGCGCGGCAGCGCGCAGGTTGCCCGAGACGAGCGACCAGTTGGCGGCCAGGTCGGCGGTGCGCTCGGGCGTCGCGGGGACGGACAGGTCGGCCATGGTGAGGCGGGCGGGTTTGGGCAGGGCGAGCGGGCGGGTCGTGGACAGGCCGCGGCAGAGGGTCCGCAGCGGCAGCAGCTTCATGGAGTCGGTTGATGGTTTCGTTGAAGGGGGAGAGGGGAAGGATTGCGAAAGCGCGAGCGGGAGGGATCGATCTGCGGCCGGTGAAATCATCAGGTGAGTGGCGCGCGCTGACGCAGAATGATGCAACGGTTGCGCGTTGGGCACGCACACGTGCGCACGCGTTGCGCCGCTTCCGCTTCCCGGGTCCGCTTGTCCGCGTCTTCCGCTGCTGGCCGTTCGCCGGTCGCGTTTTAGCGTTTGGCCCTTCGCCAAGCGCGGCTACAAAAGGCGACCAGGGACCCCGCCGCCCGCCAACGCTCCCCTCGCTCGCACCATCACAGCAACGCAACGTATCAACACTTTAGCATCCAACCAACCATGCTCGCAGGCAACCCCAGCGTGCCCGTCGTGCGCACCGCCACCCACGCCGGCTCGTGGTACCTCAACGATGGTACGCTGCCCTTCTTCCGCCGACTCCCTTCGCTGAGCGACCACTCAACTCCCGATGAATACGTAGAGGACCAGCTCGACGCGCAGCTGACGGCGTGGCTCACCGACGTGCGTTCGGCGAGCACCTTCCCGCACCCGTCATGCGCGCCCGCGACGCCCGCCACCAACCCGCCCGCGCTGCCCATGTCCGGCACCCGCGTCCTGGTGGCGCCGCACGCCGGCTTCACGTACTCGGGCGCCACGGCCGCGTGGGCGTACGGCGCCTGGGACACGGCGGGGATCCGGCGCGTGCTCGTGCTCGGCCCGTCGCACCACGTCTACCTCGCCGGGTGCGCCCTGACCCGGTGCACCGCCTACGACACGCCGCTCGGCGCCCTCGCCGTCGACACGGCCGCCACCCAGCGCCTCGCCGACACGGGCCACTTCACCTTCATGGCGCGCGACGTCGACGAGGCCGAGCACTCGATCGAGCTGCACCTCCCCTGGATCGCCAAGGTCTTCAACGACCGCGCCGCCGCGAGTCTCGCGTGCGCCGACCTCGCGGCCGATGAGGAGGGTGAGGGCGAGGACGAGGCGCGCGCCGCCATGGAGCCCGAGCCGCTGCCGACCCTCGTCCCGATCCTCGTCGGCAACCTGTCGCCCGAGCAGGCGCGCATCTACGGCGAGCTCCTCGCGCGCGAGCTGGCTGACCCGCACACGGCGGCCGTGATCTCGACCGACTTTTGCCACTGGGGCTCGCGGTTCCGCTTCACGGCCTACACGCCGCACCCGGCCCCGCCGTGTGCGTGCGACCACCCGCGCACCCACCACGTGCACCCGCATCACGACGCCGAGCACCACGCCCCCGCGCCCGCCATGCCGTGGTCGGTCCCGCCCGCCCACCCGCATGCGCCGCCCGCCGACGTGGTCGAGGACGCGGGCTGGTCGGCCCGCCCGACCGCCGTCATCCCGACCACCGCGTCGCCCGTCGAGCACCTCAGCACGCGTACCGCGGCCGAGGCGATTGGCGGGACGGGCGTCCCGCTGCACGCGTCGATCGAGGCCCTCGACCGCCGCGCCATGCACCTGCTCGAGCGGCTCGACCTCGCGCGGTTCCACGAGTACCTCGCCGAGACCAAGAACACGATCTGCGGCCGCAACCCGCTGCTCGTGCTGACGGCCGCCCTCAACTACCTGTACGAGGCGAGCCTCGACATGGCCGCCATGCCGCTGCTCGCGCCGACGCCCGCCGCCGAGCACGCCGCCACGGCGCCCGCCGACCCGTCGTCGCTCGCCCTCCAGCCCTCGTCGCTCCGGCCCTCGGTCGCCGACCAGCGCACCATGCTCGCCAACCAGGCCCGCATCCTGTCCACGCCCGGCGCTGTGGGGGTTCGCGGCCACGCGCCGCCCGCGGTCCTCCCCGAACTCCGCTTCGTCGCGTACGCGCAGTCGTCGGCGTGCCGCACCCCGCGCGACTCGTCCGTGTCGTACGCGGCGGCCATCGTCCGCCTCCCCGACGGGCTCGACGCCGTCATCACCACGCTTGAGGAGGAGGCCAGGGCCGCCGACGCCGCAGAGCGCGAGATCCTGCGCATGGACGAGGATACCGAGAGCGCGTTTAGCGAGCAGCCCGAGGCCGAAGAGGAGATGGCGGGGCAGCAAGAGGAGGCCAAGCCGGAGAACCCTGTCGCCGCGATCAAGGCCGCCATGGCCGCGGCTGAGCGCGAGGAGGGGCGCGCGGTTTGAGACAGAGTAGGTGAGACGGAGAGAGTGTATATATTGTTCATTACATGCATCGGTTCAGCAACGATCTGACTGGGGCCACGTTGTGAGTGACCTGGGCGCCGCGGTCACTTCGTAAGGCTTCTGCCATCGCCGCGACCCGCTCTGAGACGCGGACGACGACTTTCCTGCCGGACTTGGGGGCGGCAAAGCCGTCCCAGTCCGTCCAGCGGAAACGATTCGACGAGCAAAAGCTCAGCACGGAGCGCAAGCCGGGCGCGCCGACGTGGCTGGCGGTGCTCTTGATCCGAACCGTGATGCCCACGCACCGTAGCGTGTGCTGAATCAAGCGTGCTGCGCCGTCTCCGCGTGCGGGCTGAGTCGAGGTGCAAGTGGGCGTCCGTTCAGAACTGAAGGGCCAATGGTAGCCCCCAACACGCGGCTGATCGCACAACCGGCTGTAGGCCGGGCCGAGTCGGCCTTAGAGCCTCACGATCACGAATCAGCAGCACCCAAAACAATTGCTGCAGGCGAGCGAGAGCGAGCCGACGCGCACCGTCATCCGACGCGTACTTGCCGGTCACGCGGACGTGAACGTCGCGCGTCGCGTCGCTAACTATGACTCGAAGCCCCGGTCCACGTGACACGACTTAGCTGTATGGTTTCAAGATGCATCGGAAACATTTTTCTGAGGGCAGATTCGTGATCAGCGACCTTCAGAGGCCCGGAATGTGCGAAAATCTCCGAGTCGAGGTGTCGGGGTACCGAGAACTCGTCCGACCGTGCAAAGTTGAAAAAAACTTTCGGTTTGGTCGCTCGGACGAAAAACGCACTTAAGACTTAGCTTCTTGAATTCAGTGACATGTTCGACCCGGCTGAAATTGCATATGCGACTCTGACATGTCAAAGGAGCAATTTTAGCGGTGTCCTCACAATTATTAGATTTAATCTGCGGGGTGTGGGAGGGGTCAGCGACTTAGCCTTCTAAATCGGCCGCCAGCCCGCGGACGTGTCGCGAGGTCGATCTCAAACGCGACGCGCGGTGCCGCTCGCCCGTCGTTTCGTTAATTGCCGCCTGGCTCTCCATCATAATGGTCGCGTGTCATGTATCTCCTGTGAGGAACTAACTGCAATGTAGCTGAGCACCAAATGCCATGATGCAGGCCATCTAGGTGGGAACTCTCCCTCCCTGGACGGCCTGAGCAGCTCGTCGATCGGGACCAGACCAAGCACCGCAACCTCTCGAGGGCGTCGCGCCTAGCGCACCAGGACGGTGGCGGCACCGTGTTTGGGATAGAGCTCGCGTCACTAAGCGTGATTGAGGCGACGGGCCCGGCCGCCACCCGCCGTGTACGTGGCCCAGCGCGTCGACTACTACTTGTTTACCCCGGTCAGTAACCGAATAACGGGATCTACCATGATGCGGCTCTCCGAGCACGTCATCTACCGCATCAAGACGGCTCGGTCACGCGGCTCGCGATGAGCTGGGAGACATCCATGCAGCGCTAACAAGTGCCGCACAGTTTGGCGAGCCATCAAACTTAGGTCGCTGAGTATGGGTCGAAGCAAACGGACAGTGTTCTGCTTCATATCCCTCGCAGTTTCGTGTAGCGGTGCAGGCTTGATGGACCGGGTGATCCGGACCGTGTCATGTCGCGCCTTGAGAACGCGCATGACGCTCAACGGTTTGTAGTACGAGCTATATTACATACGGCAGCAGTTTTCTCCGAGGTACACGATGGAAAGTCACGTCCGACGACGCTTTCGAGACTTGGGCGGGTCGTAAGGCGTCGGTGCAGGGCCTTGCTGCTGAATATCGGCGGATTGCGGGTTGGAACCCGACTTCTCCGCGGCTGCTGAAGGCGTTGCGCCGGCCTTTAACGCGAGGTTATGTGCCAAGCGATCGCTAGCGCACCGCCAGAGCGCAACGCATTCACCCTCCGCCCGCGTGAGGAACGACAGGCACGACTGAAGCAGGAACTTCTCGCGCTTGAGAAAATCAGCGTCAAGCTTGACGCGCACCGACGACCATTCCCCGCGAACGGCAGCCGCGCTGGGCACCTTGGCCTGCTCGATCAGGTGGAGCATTCGCCCAGCGGTGGCGCGGACCTTGGGTAAAAGCTCCTTGAGTGCACAGGAAAGCGGGAGGCGAGGGATCGCGGTACCCGGATCCACACGGGCCCACTGCGCGGCCGCCAAGTCGGAGTACGTCGGATCGCAAATGCAGTTGGCTCGTTGAGCGTTGAGTTTGGCATTTGCTTGCGTGAGGCACTCGGCGTTGGCCTCCGAACGCGCGAGCATCCCGACGGTGTGACCGTGGTCAGCGATGACGCCGTCGAAATCGGCACGGAGATTCGAAAGCTGCTCGGTGCGCAAGTCGCACTGCTTGTGCGCCTCGGCAAGCTCGCCCTCCAAGGTCTCAATACGCGCAGTTTGCTCGGCCAAGCGCAAGTTCGCGGCCTCGAGTTGCTTCGCCGGGTCGGCTTTCGACTGCTCGGCGGCGAGCAGGCGCGCCTGCTCGAAAGAAGCTAGTTTGGCGGAGAGCGCCGCGATCTCGGCCTTGGTCGCAGAAAGCTGGGCGGTCATGTCGTCGTGGTCGGGGCACACGGACAAGGCGACCTGGGCATTGAGCTTGGCGTTGCAGTCTTCGGCAACGGACAACGGTCGAGTAACCTTGATATCGCTGGCGCGAGACTGGTCAAGGCCGATCCGCACAGCGTCAAGCTCGGTCGCAAGCTTCGTGTTGCTGGCGGTGGCGGTAGCGAGCTTCTGGGTCGTCTCGGCAAGTTCTCCTTTGGCGACGGCGAGCGCGTCAGCGATCGAACTGCAATCGGCATACGCTGCAGCAAGCTGGGCTTGACACTTGGCGAGCTCCTCGCCCAGCCGCGCAGCACGGCTCTCGGAAGATTCGGTGCCCTCGTCGTGCACGACGCGCGCAGGCAAAGCACTTGGGTGCTGCGACGATGATGCCGTAGGTTCGGCGGCATGCGTCCGTTCGAGCTCTTTGAGTCGCCATCTTTCGTCGGTAAGCTCGGCGGCCAGCTGGTCCCGCTCAGCGCGAATCGTCTCCAGTTTGCGCTCCTGTGCGGAGCACCGAGCACGAAGCAGAGCCACCTCTTCTTCCATATTGATAAGAAGCTCAATAGCAAGAAATGAAACAGGGAAGCCGATGTGAAGCAAGATCCGATGGAGGTGGGAGGTGGGAGGTGGGAGGTGCGGCGATCGCCGCGGGACTGTCGACGTCAAGGGGCCGGGCAGTCGATCTAATAAGTTGCAGTAATTGTCGCCCTAGAGATTAATGCATCAAGTTACATCGATCGTTTGTACGATCTCACATTCATTCGCTTCGTTCTTTGGGAGGAGGGAGACGGGAGCGCGAGTCTCGCAGCTCAAGCCACTCAGCGGCGGCGCCACTCACGCGGCGTCTGATGGGCCGCGTGATCCGCCGCGACGCGTCGCGACGCGCCTCTGAAGCCCGTGTTGGCTGGCCGGTTCTGTCGCTCGGTTTCCCCAGAAATACGGTCAATGTGGCACTCGAATTCGAAAAAGGCGGGTTCACGTCAACCTTGCGCTCGCGCGCGCATGATCGCGATCAGCCCGTTGTACATCAAGAACGCAACAGAACAAGACATTTATGGAGAGACACGAAATAGAAACAAAGAACACATCAGCGAATGATTACGCCATCGCGACAGTGCTTCGAAAAGACTGCCTGCACCTTTGCGCTGAGCGGGGGGCCGTACTCCAGCACGAGCACGCTCAAGTCCTTTGGAAGTCCTGGGAAGAGGTTCTTCAGCGCCTTTTCAGTGAGCAAACACTTTTCCACGCGTAGCGTCGAGAGATACGGAGGAAGGCCGTTCGCGAGAATCTCAGCACCATCGCTGCCCATGGCATTCTCTGAAAGAGTCAGGCTATGAATTGTAGGTGGCAGAGCTTGGACCAAGTCAGTAAACGTGTCGTTTGGAAGCAGGCCGCAGCTTATCAGCTCGAGAAATTCAAGGTTGGGAGGCATCCCCTTGGTGAGTGTGACGCTAGCAACTACGCGGCAGTCGTCCCGAGCGTTGAGCGGAGCTGCGGCCAGACTGAGTTTCTTGAGGTCGCGAGGGAGAACCCGTACGATTGCACGCACACCGTTTGCTGTTAGTCCAACACGCGAAAGTGAGAGGACCTCGAGCGTCGACGGAAGGCGATCGCCAATGGCAACGATGGTGGGAACGTCGACTTGAGTATCGGTGATTGAGAGCGATTTCAGATGAGAAGGCAGACCCCGAACAAGCGGAATCAGTGAGTCCAATGGCGCGTGACAGTTGCTGATGTTGAGTGTCGCCAACGACGAGGGAAGGTGATCAAACCCTTGGCCTTGAGCAACGTAGATGGACGAAAGACGAAGCGTCTCGAGTCCCGCGGGGAGCCAGGGTCCGTTCACGGACTCAACGTGGACGGGAACGTCGTGCAGGGTGAGAGACCGAATCGACCTAGGAAGCTGCATCCTTTGGATTAGCGGCATGGTGATCGCGCAACCCGAAAAGTTGACAGTCGATACAATACACCCGGGCTGGGAAAGCATGTGCGCAATGAGCCTCGCACCACCTTCGCTGAGATAAATGCGGTAAGCGGCAAGGCAGTCCGCCCGGCCAGTGGAAAGTCCGCTATAGGTGTCCCGTACCCACAGGTCGCCGCGAGTTGACAGAATGCAGCCATAAACCTAGGGCACGAGGTGAGCATCGCGGCGGCACCAGTTGGAAACGAGCAGACGTACTTCCTGGCGCAGACTGAACGGAAGCGGGTCCGCGGGCGGCAAGTCCATAAGGCGTCGCTCTGCAGGCGAGGCACCAAAGGGAAGCTTAAGCCGCAAGCCCGACTTTCGCCACCACTCCAGGACGGCGTAATCGCGGCGAAACAGTGCATACTCGAGCGCTTTTGGCGTGAAGTCCAGCGGCAAGCCAGCACGCACCCACTCGTCAAGTACGTGAACGTGTCCGCTAAGGCTCACGCTGTCCATGTTGGTGAACAACGTGGAACGACGCAAAACTGCACGAATGACGGCTCCGCTGTGCGTGTGAGGAAGGACGCTCAAGTACTGGCGGAGGGCCATCGTGTCATTGGGTTTGGCCGCGTGGACGGCGTACTCAAGAACTCGCTCAACAACGGCGTAAAGCGTTGAGCGAGCATCTCGCTTAACGTTGCATATAGTGATTGGTTGAGTTTCAGAGGGATGCATGTTGCTGAGGAGACTCAAGGGAAAAGCATTAGGACTTGGTCGCAACGCAACGTTGCTTGCAGGCTTCCTGCACTTGCTGAGTGCTGTCAAGCCTCATCACCCTTCACCCATGAATTTAAATACTTCGACCGCGAGGAGACGTTAGGTTCGCTGAGGCAGACGTGAACCAACAACGTGCCTACTACTCTAGTTTTGATGGGTGTTGTGATCTCTCGCCTTGCTGCAAGGCCTCAAGTCTGAGGGTCGTTGATGACCCCTTTGTTATAGGAGCATTACGCGGTACTCAAATCATGCGATAGGCCGACCGGATTACTAAGATAGAAGCATTCTATGGTCGATCTATCAGCAGCAATACAGCCATCAACGAGGGTCAGGCTTGCTT
Organism: Blastocladiella emersonii ATCC 22665; assembly: GCA_025594325.1. Taxonomy (NCBI): domain Eukaryota; kingdom Fungi; phylum Blastocladiomycota; class Blastocladiomycetes; order Blastocladiales; family Blastocladiaceae; genus Blastocladiella; species Blastocladiella emersonii. The sequence goes on along the minus strand of JANHCV010000015.1, from coordinate 221,916 downwards.
GGGAGCTTGGCATGGAACTCGGCGATAAGGTCGAGGTGCTTGATGTTCACGCGCGCGAGCTCGTCGTGCGACTTCCACGCAGTTCTGAAATATCCTTGCCGCTGGACCAAGTACTCGGCGGTTTCGCCATTTTGACAAACGGCAAGGATTTGCTCAACGAGGTAGTTGCCTGGCTTGCGGCGAATGGCCTTTGCATCCGCTTTGATGCCATTGTTGGACGCAGGCGCCTTGCGTTTACGCGACGGCTGAAGCGTTGGCGCAGGAATGGGTCCAGAAAGAACAGGGGGTGCAAGGTCCGAACCAGTCGAAGCGGCGGCGATGTGGGCCGATTTGATAATAGCAAGAGTATTGCGCGGTTGAACAGCATCAGCGTGGTCCGTCTCAAGTGTTACAGCAGATTCCGCGAGCCGCGATTTGAGTTGAGTGCAACGCTGCACCGCGGCATCGCGTTCCTGCGCGAGCAGCGCGTTGCTCAAGCGGGCCTGCTCAAGCGCAGACTGGGCTTCGTTGAGCTTCTCTGTGAGCTTGTTGTTGTGCTGCTCCACGTCCTCGTAGAGCTGGTTCACCGATCCGAGCGCGTTCCCCACATCGTCGCGCTCAAGGCGAGTGCGTAAAATCTCGGCCTTGGCCACGGCCACCTGCTCGTTGAGGTTTTGAATCAAAGTGGTGGCCTTGGCGCACTGATCAACCACCACCGTATGATGATCCACCAAATCGTTGTGCTTGGCTGTGGTCGAGTTGATGAGCGCCGAACCACGTTGCTGCAATTTGATGCAGTTGGATTTGAGGGTGTCGTATTTGGCCTGAAGCGCCTCGAAGTTCTTCTTGAGCACGACGTTTTGAGAGCGGAGGAGCGCAATCTTGCCCAGGAGCGGATGATCGGGTTGGATTTGCGCAGGACGAGTAGGAGGCGGAGGAAGGTACGAGAGCGGATGTTGTGGATGCTGGGAGCGGGTCGTTGGCGCGCAGTCCAACTTGTGCGAGGGGATGACGGTGTGCGGCGCCGCAATGGGCTTGTCGAGGTCTGCAGGCGGAGGTTGGCGCCAAATCTGCGGGATCGGTTGGTCTTTTTGTTCCATGCCAGCCGCCTCAGCAATCAGACGATGCAGCGGCGGCAGCTCGTTTGGGTTGCTTTCGGGAAGTTTCATTTGTTTCGACGTTGACGGCCAAGAGGGCTCGAGCGGGAGAGCGAGAGCGGGCCGGCTTGCCTTTTGTACCGCCACGAAGGCCGGTGAACCCCTGACCAACCCCCCTGAACTCCTCGCAAGCTTCAGCACGTGATGTACCTCGTGATTGTCGTGTCACGCCTTGATCACGTTTGGCTCCACGTTATCCGCGAGTTCATAGGGCACAGTCACAGCGGAAAACATATCAAGGAGCGAACACAAGGGTATGAAGGGCGGAGCGGCGGGCGTGCTTGCGTGGCAGTGATCGCTCAAGTGATGGAGTGACACTAGCATCCAAATTCGATCGTGGGAAAACGTCATGTTTGGTGAAGCACGCGGGACAACAAAAATCAGCATGTCACTCGCAACGTTTGATGGGTGGTGTGATCACTTGTCTTGCTGCAAGACGCTGTGTTTGAACCTTGAGCGATATTCAGCTCAAAAAAGCTCCAGAGAGACGCAAAATACTCAATTTCTTGGGCGGCGATGAGGGATTTTGCCTGCAGCAGCACTGTCCATGGACTTAAGCGCCTTGCGTTTGAGCGCTGGATGGAGCGGCAACGCGGATCAGGTCCAGGATGAACAGGGGAACCAACTGCAGTCGCTGAACCAGTTGGAGCGAACATGGTGGGCACCGTCTCAACAATAGCAAGGGAGTTGGGTTTAAACAGAGAAACCGTGTTAAGCTAATCCAAGGGGTTTGAGCAACTTCAGCATGCTCCAAGCGCGCCGTGTCCACCATCACTTTCAAGTGATGGGAACCATGAGTTGAGCAGAGTGGAAAACCGTACCAAATTGTCGCGCTCTTGCGCGAGTGCAGCGTTCTGCAAGTGCGTCTGTTCCAGCGCAGCCTGGGCCTCAATGAGCTTTGCCATGAGCTCGTTGTTGTGCCGTTCAACAACCCCATACAGCTGATTGATCGATCCAAGCGCGTCCCCTACCTCGTCGCGCTCAAGACGAGCAGCCACCAGGTCCTTTTGCCCACGATCCAGCTCGAGCTGGGGCCGCGAGGCGCGCTGGTCGGCACAAAGGAGCTGATGGCTGGTCTGAGCGACGCTGACCTTGGCCGCGTCCAGCTGCGTATTGAGGTTCTGGATCAGAGCTGTGGCCTCGTTGCTTTTGTTCAACACTTCTTTGTGTCGATCCAGCAGGTAGTTGTACTTGGCCGCGTGCGAGTCCTTGGGCTGCTGAACACGTTGCTGTTGCTGCTGCTGCTGGGCGCAGTCAAACTTGAGCGTGTCGTAGCTCGCCTGGAGCGTGGCGAGGTGTTGCTCAAGCGCAGTGTTGTGTGCGCGGAGCAGCGTGATCTCGGCCAGAGCAGGGTGGTTGAGTTGAGTTTGGATGGGTAGAGTTGGAGGGGGAGTGGGGTAGGCGAGCGGAGGTTGTGGGTGCTGGATTGCGATCATGGGTGCACAGATTGGATTTGGCTAAGCGGGGCAGCGTTAGAGTCTTGGCGGGCGCTGCACACAGAAGCTTGCGATCATGTACCTGCAGGATCAACTGGTTGCTACCCACTGCCGCGTGCTGATGCTGCTGATCAGCAAGCAGAAATGGCAAGGGCGCCGGCAGCTGGGGTGGGAGTTCCCACTGGTTGTTTTGAGGGCGACTCACTTGCTGAGTAGTGTGTGGCTAAGAGCTAGGAAGGGAGAGCGGATCAACCAGGTTTTATACCCGCCGGCATCTCGGCCGCCTGGGCTCCTTAGCAACGCGACCCAAACAGGAGCACGTGAGTTGGTGTAAGTTTAGCGTCACGCTCCGGGCCCAAGATCGTCCCGGCACGCGCGGCATGGAGTCAAATCGCGCCGTGTTTTCAACGCGCCTGAGAACTGCCTGATCTGAAGTGTGGCGTGTCTTGCGAGTGCCCATGAGCGAACCGAAAGCAAGCTCGTCATCAACGAGCGGTTGGACTTCCAGAGGATAAGGAGGAGTGAGCATATATTTGATTGAAGTTCACTAGGGTGGACTTGGGGCAAGGCATCAGCTGTCTTCCACCATGAGCGAGGCCTACGAGCTCCACGCTTGGGTACTGCGGCGACCCGTTGGAAGCGACCACCAAGCACCGCAGGACAGACCCCCGGCGCCTACGCGCACCGACTTGCACAGAGCTGCATCGTGTCTCAGCGCGACCCGATTCGACAACGCGAAAGTGTTGCGGACACCCGCGTGCTTACTCTCAAACACCGCGCACACCGCGCAGGCGAACGGGATGAACATCATGGAGGAGTCGGCGTGCAGGATCTGGAACATGAAAGTCCAAGCCTGCCTTACCCCACCGTTCAGGAACACGGACCTGGCGACGGGACAAGGCCGCAAGCATCCAGTGGCAACCCACTGCGCGCTGATTCGCGCAGTAACGGCGACTCGGCCGGCCGTTCAGTCGAGCGGGACATAGCAGCAAGAGGTACGGCCCAAGCGCGTGCACGAGGAAGCACAAGCAGGGGCCGAAGGATGGCAGCTGTGTTGGTGGGGTCGGCCACGCAGGCGGTAACCGCTCAACGACTCTCAATAATGCAGCAAGAGATGTGCCGAGGGCTCTGTCCGATGTTGCATAAAGTGATTAACATAAGTTACTGTGATTCCATGGGCTACATCTTGTGTGGGGGGAGCGGGAGCTCGAGCTGGCCAAGTCAAGTTGGTCGCTCCTTCCATCGTCACCCGGTTCATCGCTGCAGCTCGAAGCCCATGACACCGCTTCTCCTTCTCGCCCTTCTGCAAGCAGCTTGTAATGTACAAGTGTATTCTCAGCTAGGTCTGCTCAGCGAATGTACGCCTTGAGCTTGGACAGCGCGGCGACCGCCTGCCGCAGGGTCTCGTCCGTCTTGCAGAAGCAGAACCGAGCGAGGTTCTCGGCGAGATGCGCGTTCTCAGGCGAGTAGAAGCTGGAGGGCGGGATCGCGGCGACGCCGATCTTGGTCGTGAGCCAGAAGCAGACGCGCCAGTCGCGGTTCGCACTGGGCATCGGCACGCTGCACACCTCGGCCCACTCGTCGTCCGGGATCGCGATGCGCGCGGTATCGACGACGACAAAGTAGCTGCCGTGCGGGACGGTCGCGGTGAGGCCAAGGTCGTTGAAGGCGGCGAGGAGCACGTCGCGGCGCGCGGCGTACTCGTCGACCTGGGTCGCGTAGAACCCGGTCTCGCGGGCCTCGCGCAGCGCGTCGGCGACGGCGAGCTGCAGCGGCGCGTTGGCGCAGAAGACGATGCGGGTGTGTGCGTTGAGCACGTTGCGGATCACGTCGGGCGCGCCGATCGCCCACCCGAGCCGCCACCCCGTCACGGCAAAGGTCTTGCCGGCGGACCCGATGGTCACGGTGCGGTTCCACAGGTCCTCGGAGAGTGACGCCATGCGGACGTGCGCGTGCGGGGCGTAGACGAGGCGCTCGTACACCTCGTCGGCGATGACGAGCAGGTTGTGCTCCGCGGCGACGGCGCCGATGGCGAGCAGCTCGGCGCGGGTGAACACCTTCCCCGTCGGGTTGTGCGGGGTGTTGACGATGATGACGCGGGACCGCGGGGTGATCTTGGCCTGCAGCTCGGCGATATCGAGCGTCCAGTCACCCGAGCCCGGCTGCTGGCGCAGCGGCACGTAGACGGGCACGCCGCCGTTGAGCGTCACGTTGGGCTCGTACTGGTCGAAGAAGGGCTCCATCATGATGCACTCGTCGCCCGGGTTCAGGTACGCGGCGAGCGTTGCGTAGATGGCCTCGTTGGCGCCCGCCGTCACCACCATGTTCTCCTCGACGTCCAGGGCGCGGCCGAACAGCGGCGAGAAGGTGGTGGCGAGCTCCTTGCGCAGGGCCAGCTGGCCCTTGGGGTGCGCGTACTGGTTGTTGAGGTCGGGCCCGATGGCCTTGGCGGCGGCCTCCTTGATGAAGGCGGGCGGCGGGAAGTTGGGGAAGCCCTGGCCGAGGTTCACTGTGGTGACGGCGGAAGCGTGAGCAGCGAGCAGGGTGGCCGCGGTGCTCGCGAGGACGTACCGGCGCCCGTCTTGATGGCCAGCGGCGAGAAGACGGACCTAGCGAGTCGGAACAGCAGTTAACCACGGCGTCCGAGGCAGAAACCCGCCGCGAGCGTGACGCACCAGACATCCTGGACAAAGTGGGCGACGCGGTCTGAGCAGCGCGGGAGGCGGGCGGCCATGGCTGGTTTCCTGGCGTTCTTGAGAAAGAGATACGTTGGCGTCCAGCGGATGTGGAGGCCCGGTTCGTGGTTGGGGAGCGGGAGAGAGGGAGGGGAGGTCGAATCGCGCCATCCATCAGCCGACGTGAGCCACACGGCACCGAAATTTTGGACGCGACTCGACCGTCACGCGCGCGTCACGCCGCGCCGATCGCCCTTTCTTCTCGCCGCGAAACGAGTCAGCGCGACCGCCTCTTCTCCTCCCCCAAGAACAACTACGAAGCACACGAACCCAAATGCCCATCACGCTGCTGCACAACAAGCACGCGCACGCCGTGGCGTTCGACCGCCCGCTGTCGATGGTGACGCTGGCCGAGCTGGTGGCGACGGCCGCCGCGACGCTGGGCGTGCCACAAGCCGGCCTGCGCCTCGTCTACAACGGCGGCATCCTCAAGGACACGTCCGCGACGCTCGCCCAGTACGGCCTGCACGCCGACTCGCGCGTCCTCGCCCTCGCCTCGCAGGGCCCACCGCGCGCCCCCGAGCCGTCCATTGCCCCGCTCCAGCCAGCCTACACCCCCGCGGCCCCTTCCCCCGCATCAGCACCAACGGCCAACCTCGCGTCGGCCGACCCGCGCGAGCAGGCCGTGATCGCGACCGTGTCGGACCTGCTGGCGGGCGCCATGGCGCCGCTGAACCCGCTGCTGGACCGGTTTGCGCGCGCGCCGGCCGCGGGCCCGCCGTCGCCCGACGTGACCAAGCTCAAGGGCGAGATCGGCGAGCGCCTGATGCAGGCGCTGCTCAAGGTCGACGGCGTCGCGGTCCCGCCCGGGTTCGAGGTCGCCCGCGCCAAGCGCCGCGAGGCCGTCAACACGCTGCAGGCGCTCATGGACGAGGTCGAGGCGCGGTATCGCGCCATGATGGGCAAGCGCGCCTGAGCAAGTAAATACACTAGTCTAGCTTGATTGATTTCGATTGAACAAACTCGTGTGTGTGTATTCCGCGCGCAACCCGATCAGCTTACGCGACGTAGTTATATACATTCTTGTCCGCCGCGTCGCGCTCGATAAACTCGCGCTGGAGGAGCCCCTCGACGCACTTCTTGAAGTCGGGCGACTCGATCGGGAACTTGCACTGGTCGCACACCTCCTTGAACAGCATCGCGTGGGGCAGCCGCTTGCGCGTCTTGAGCACGCGCACGATGGCCGCCTCGATGGCCATACTGCGGTCCTGCTTGACCTGCTCGTGCGTCTTGGCCGTGTCGGCGTCCTCGACCTCGCGCGGGATCAGCTGCGGCACGCGGATCCGGTACTTTGCGAGCGACGCGGGCAGCGCCTCGACCACGCGGAACTGGTCCGTGTCGTGGACCTCGCCGCCCTTGGCCGGCGGCGGCGACTTCTTGAGCAGCCGCAGCTTCCCGCACGCGAGCCCCTGCAGCGTGTGGCGGAGCACCGCGACGTCGAGCCCCGTGCGCTCGGCCAGGTCCTTGAACCCGAGCGTCGGCGGCACGTCCGCGGCGCCGTGGCCGTCGTCGTTGAACGCCATCAGCACGAGCGCCTGCGCGAGCGACACCACGAGCTCCTTGTTGTACCACGCGCGCAGGATCACCGACCCCTGGTCGAGCTGCCACGTCAGCGCGCGGCCCTCGTGCTGCGACTTGTAGAACTGCGTGAACGCGTGCGACGCGGCCGCGAGTTCCGCGGGCAGCTGGACACGCGCGCCGAGCGGCGACGCCGCCGCGCTCGCGTTCTTATCGCCGTCTTTCCCACCGCCCGAAGACGACGTGAGCGCGGCGGCGCCCGCGGGCCACACGCTGCCCTGGCACACGATCACATCGAGGTCGACACCGCGCGTCTGCTTGCCGAAATCGGAATCGGCGAACTGCGCGCGCAGCTCCTTGCTGCGGGTCACGTCGTGGAACATTTCCTCGAGGGGCTTCGCGTACTCGCGCCCGCACTCGAACTCGAGCCGCGTGAGCATGGCCTTCTCGGCGTCGTCGGAGGTCACCTTCCCCGTGAGCAGGCGCCGCGCGAGCGCGCGCTGGTAGAAGGCGTGGAACGTGTCCTTGCCGTGGATGTGGCGGAACAGCTGCATAACGTGGTCGAGCGTGCGCGCGAGCGTCGCGTCGTCGACGATACGGCGGGACCGGAGCACCGAGTCGAGGTACTTGGCCACGTCCTCGGCCGGCTTGTTCTTGACCGCGTTCATCACCTTGGCGAACGCCTCCTCGGCCGCCGCCACCAGGGGCTCCGCCGACGCGAACGCGCTCGCGACCAGGTGCTCGAGGTGCACCTTGAGGATCAGCAGCGCGTCGACGCGCGGCAGCTCGGCCGTCTCCCCCGCCTGCTGCTGCTGCTGCTGCGGCGAGTCGCTGAGCAGGACCACGCCGGCATCCACAGCGCGCTTGCGCGACTCGGCGAGCACCACGGCGCCGTGCGGGTCGCGCTGCTTTCCCGCCCCACCAGTCGCGCCGAGCACGATCGCCGACCCGCGCTGCACGGTCCAGCCGTACACCTTGTCGCGGAGGTCGGGCACGACGCGGCCGACGGCGCGCAGCAGCCCGAACAGCGTGCGCAGGTCGGCGTCGCGGGCGCGGCTGAGCCACGCGTCGACGCCCGCGAGCAGCGTCGCGAGGTGCGCCGACACGAGCTGCGCCTGCAGGACCTGCGTGAGCAGCGGGCCCGACGACGCCGGGAGCAGCGCGTGCAGGGCCGTCTCGGCGGCCAGCGTCGACCGCACGTAGTGCAGGTAGTGCGTGGCGCCGGGCGCCTCAACCGCCGCGTCGTCGCCCGAGCCCGAACCGGCGTCCAGGTTGGCGGCGTCGCGGATGACCGCCGCGGCGTGGTGCGCGAAATCGCGCTCGGAGGTCGCGACGAGCACGGACTCGAGCTTGTCCGTGTACATGCCAAGCGCGTCGAGCTGCTTGGCGACGGCCGCGACCGCGGCCCGGAGCGCCGCGTCCTCGCCGTCGGCAACCATGGCGTCCTGCATCATCCACGTGTGCCCGCGCAGACGGCGGACGGCGAACACGACGGCGTTACACGCGGCGTCGCGCACCGCACCGCCGCGCGCGAGGTAGACGTGGTCGGCGAAGGCGCGCAGGCCGAAGTCCCACAGCGGCGTGTGGCCGCCGGGCAGCGCGTAGGTGCGGTCGAGGTACAGGAGGACGGCGCGCGCCATGCGCAGGGCGTCCGTGTACTGGTCCCACGCGGCGACGAGCGGGCGCAGGAGGGCGAGCGGGTCGCGCGCTGCGTCGTCGGCGTGGACGCCCGTGAAGGACGCCGTGTAGATGGCGCGCGCGTGCTCGGCCACGGCATCCGCGACCTGCGCGTGCAGCCACGCACCAAAGTTGTGGTGGCACAGCGCCTCGCACGCGCGGTACAGGTCCTCGAGGCCGTACGGCACCGGCTCGCGCGCGAAGATGGCGCGGATCGCGGTGCGCAGCTTGGACCACGTCGTGTCGCGGAAGTCGGGCGGGAGGACCGGTTTGACTAGACACGCGGAGGGCGCAATCAGCGTCAGTGGACGTGCAACACACGGGACGAGCGCAGGACGCACCCTTGAGGTCGCGCACGACGAGCTTCTTGGCAAAGTGCTTGCTGCCGAGCCCGCCGCCCGACTCGGCGAGCGAGAGACGCGGGCCGGAGCGCAGCGCTGACGACTTGCCCGCGGCGCCGAGCATGAACGTGGTCGTGGACTTGAACGCAAACTCGGGCCCGTTGCCGGTGCTGTTGTTGCTGTTACCGGTGCCACCGCGCGAGGCGGGCCCGTTACTGGCGTTACCGCCACCCCCTGCGGGTCGGGACATCATGCTCGACGACGAGGCGGATGCAGACGAGGATGATGGTGCGCTGATCCGGACGCGTTTGTTGGGGCTCGACGGCGACGGGGCCGACGTGGACGATGATGCGGAACTGCTGCTGGCAGAGGCGCTGTGCTGCTGCGCGAGCTGGGCGAGGCGGGCCTGCGCGGCCGGGGTGACGCGGACACTCGGGTTCTTCTTGGGCTTGGTCGGCGGGCGCGAGTCCCGCGGCATGGCAGGTGGGCGCGGCGGGCGGGTTGCAGCGAGTGCGGGGCGGGGGTTGCCTCGTCGCAATGGACGGTTTGAAGGGAAGATGAGATGAGGCGAAGCGAAGGGCGACGCGCGAGTTCCCAGGCCGCGACGATCGGAACAGTGCGTCACCTGAGCGCTGCTTCAAGGCGCCTGCCACGCGCGTCAAGTTGCCTCTCACCCGCGAGGGACGCGTTTTCCAGCGAGAAACAAGTCGATAGATTGATAACAGCACAAAATAGTAAACAATACACAACAACACCTCACGACGTGGCCGCCATCATAGCCACGCCGCGCAGGATCCAGTACTCGGGCGGCTGCTGCGTCTTGACGTCAATGTCGAAGATGTAGTTCTGGTCCGTGCGCCGCGGCCGCTTGTACACGGGCGACCGGTACAGCTTCGGGTCGGGCTCGTCGTTGCCGTTGACCGCCGAGACGTGCACCACGGGCATTGCCTGGTAGATGATCTTGGGCTGCGAGTCGACGAGCCGCAGGTTCTTGCGGTCCCACCCGGCGCCCTCGATGAACAGGCCGTGGATGTACAGGCCCTCGCTGGGCGGCGCCGTGATGTCCTCCTTCATCTGCTTGACCACCTCGGGTGCGAGCCGCACGTTGTCGAGCGCCCACCCGGCGTGCACGCGCGTGATCTCCTGCCGGATCGCCGTCAGGAAGCCCTGCGGGTTGAACAGGCCCGTCAGCCAGAAGACGAGCGGGCGCCCGTCAAACACCCACGTGTGGTACTGCTGGAACCGCAGCACCAGCTCCGTGAACCACAGCCCGAGCGTCGCGCCCTGCCACGACACCTTGGCCCACGTCGCGGGCACGCGCGCGTCGTACAGCGCGTCGAGCGCCTGCTGCAGCTGCGCCGAGCAGATGATGGTCCCGTCGATGGCCAGCTTGAGGTCCTGCAGGTCGTTGCGCGCCACCGTCAGCACCGTCTGCATGCGGTCCACCTCCTGCCCCAGGAAGATGTTGAGCGGTTTCGGCCCGCCCTGCTTCTTGAGGCACTCCTTGACCCGGTTCTTGTCAAAGTCGTCGGGCAGCTTCGACAGCAGGTCGTTGGCGATCCGCTTGACCGCGTCCTCGCGCGTCTCGCCCGAGCCGCCGCCAGAGTCCTTGGGCTGGATCGACAGGATCGTCTCGAGCATCGACTGCGACTGCTTGGTCTGCGACGAGATGTCCGCGTTCGGGTGCAGCCCAAACACCTCGGGCGAGTCGACCAGCGGCAGCGTCTCGATCGCCGCCCGGTACTCCTCGATCGTCTTGAGCGCCGGGATCGTGTACCCCTTGTAGAACATGAACTCGGGCAGGAACATGTGGTCGCCGAACCACACCTTGCCGTACGTGTTGAGCAGCCGCCGGTCGTAGTCGTCCGTCACGCGCCCGCCGTAGTGCACCTCGCAGAACATGTACCGCGCCGTGATCCACGAAATGGACTGCTTGGGCTGCAGCTCGTCGACGTGGTTCTGCACAAACTGCACCGACGCCGCGAGATCCGACTGGTTGAACTCGTACGGAATGTTCCACCCGATGGGGCCGAACTTGCGCCGCTCCTGGACCACCGAGTGCAGGAACGCGAGTCCGTACAGCAGCGGCTTGTACTGCGGGCGGTTGCTCATCTCGAGCATGTCCTGGGTCAGCCAGTTGTAGGTGCGCTTGAGCCCGGCCTTGACGCCCTGCGGCGGCTCGTTGGTGAACTTGATGGAGATCTGCAGCAGGTTGATGGGGAACTTGGGGTTCACGTCGGTCGTGATCCAGATGCGGAACTTTTCGCTGATCGTCTCCGTGTCGAGGATCGTGTTGAGCAGCTCGTCGAGGAACGGGATCCCGAGATGGCAGTTCTGCAGTAGCAGCCACCCGCCGTTGGTCAGAAACTGCTGCAGCCACTTGCGCGCGTGGATCTCCTGGCCCTGGCCCATGGAGATGGCCTTGATGTCGACCTTGTACTTTTTCGACAGCGCCTCGATGTCCGACGACGGGTCCGACCCCGTCGACAGCAGACACACCATGGGCGTGCGGTTGTCCGACTCGCACAGCAGCGCGTCGAGGTCGAGCACCTGCGACTCGGCAAACTTGACGCCGAGCGACTCGGCAATGTACTGCTTGCACGCCATGACGGTGCGGTCGAGGCACCACGCGCGGACTAGGAGCAGCTTGCGGAACGCGTCGAGCGTGTTCTGGTACCCCGAGGGGAGCACGTCGTTTTCGGGCGCGTCCTTCTCGTACCACGTGCGCCACGCCTTCTCGTTCTTGCTGATCTGGCTAAGCAGGTCGCTGAACGCCGACATGCGCGAGATGGCCACGATGTTGAGCCAGGTGATGTCCGGGATCCACCCGAACGGCTTCTTGGGCACCGCGTTGATGTCGAGCGCAGCACCACCACGAATGAAGGTGCGGAACTCGTCGTGCGTCACCTTGCCCGCGGGGATGTCGATCTTGAGCGCGAGCAGCAGCACAAACATGACCTTGTGCACCTCGTACAGGCCGCGCGAAATGTACACGAACGCGCGGAACGTGCAGTACTCGATGATGTTCTGGATGCGCTTGCTCGGGATCGGCGACGGCGCCGACTTCTCCATGGACTCGTCGAACAGCTGCAGGAACTGCCGCAGCGACGTCTGGTACATGACGCTGACCATGGACAGCTCGGCGATCAGGAAGTAGATGATACTGCCGCGCGTCGCCACGGGGCGGTACTCCTCGCGCGCCACTCCAATCTTCTTCTGCGTCTCGGCCGCGATCGTGAGCTTCTCGTTGACCTCCTCGGCCGTCACCTTGGTCGTGGCCAGCACCTCGATGAGCGACTCGTCGTCGACCAGCGAGCCCTGCGTCGACGTCAGGCGCTGCAGCAGGTTGTCCTCGAGCTGCTTCATCTTCTTCTTGTTCGAGTTGACCTACGGTGTCGCACGAGAATCGTTAGTCGACCGTCGCGCGAGTGCAGCGCCACGTCAGTCTCCGTACCTCCTCGAGGAGCTTGGTCCGCTCCGTCTCGAGCTCCTGCTTCTCGCGCAAAATGACGCGGCCGAGCAGCTGGTCCTCGAGCCCCTTCTGGGTGACGGTGAAGTCGATGATGGACGTCTTGGCCGAGATTTCGGGCGTGTAGGACGGGTTGGGCAGCTTGGTCGTGATGTACAGGCAGAAGCCCTCGGTGAAGTCGAGCTCCTTGTCGCCGAACACGACCTTGAACGACTTGCCCGACTTGATCAGGTTCTTCTCGAGGATGTTGTCGAGCGTCGGGTCGAGCGTCTCCTCCACGTCCTCGATGAGCAGCGGGCGCCCACCGCCGACGCAGTCTTCGACGTGCTGCCGGAAGTACTTGGAGTTGAGGTTCGTGATCTGCAGCTTGTTCTGCTCCTCGCGGTTGCGGATCCACGACTTGGCCTGGCCCTGCGGGTCGATGAGCAGCGGGAACCGCGAGCCGCGGCTGACGATGATACCGTTCTGGATCGACAGCTCGTCCGTCGGCAGGCCCTGGATGTTCCACTCGCCAATGGTCGTGTTGTCGACGAGCATGCCGATGATGTCGAGGTCCTGCGTGAACGGGATCTTGCGCGCGAGGAGCTCCTTCTTCCAGTCGGCCATGAGCTGGTTGCGGAACAGGTAGTTGAACGGGCCCGAGTACGACAGGAACGCGCAGCACAGCATGATGTCGCCGACGAGCCGGCCGATGCGCTCGGCAAACTCCTTGGACTGCTGCGTCCAGCGGTCCTTTTCGCCCTTGAGTCCGGAAATGAGCGCCGTGGCCGCCGACATCTTGCGCTTGCAGCTGTCGGCGTCGGCCTGCAGCGCCTGCTTGGTCGCGATGGCCTGGTTGTACCGCTCGCGCAGCACGTCGAGCACGGCCTGCTTCTCGTCGAGCACGGCCTGCGCCGAGTTGAGCTCGTCCATGGCGAGCGACAGCTTGTGCTCCTGCACGATCAGGTTGGCCTTGAGCGGGATCACCTTCTTGTTGATCGAGTAGTACGAGCACATGGCGCGGACCCACGACGCGAGACCGGCGACATCCGACGACACCTTCTTGGCGCCCTCGAGCGTGAAGTCGGGCATCTCGAGGTACGGCTGCAGCAGCTCAACCGTCTCCTCGTTGATCTCGTCCTTGGGGAAGTTGAGCAGCGAACTCAGGAAGTCGGGCGTCGACATGAGCTTGAGCGACTCGGACCACGACGGCCGGCAGCACGGCCGGTCCGCATCCTGCGTGACCGCGTCGATCTTGCGCTTCTGCAGCAGGATCACGCCGTCCATGATGCGCATGATGAGGTGCGGCGGCTTGGCGAGCTTGCGCACCGACGAGATGTGCGACGGCTGGATCGAGTTGAGCGCGCTCGCGGCTTCTTCGAGCGCGGGCTTCGCCGCCTCGAGCTCGCCCTCGGCCACCATCTTGTCGGCCTTGATGTTGTTGGCCATGGCCTCGGCCTTGGTCTTGACCTTGAGCACCTCGTCCTTGACCTTCTCGGCGGCCGCGGTACTCACCGTCACGTCGGCCAGCACCTCGTCGGCGGCCTTGGACGCGACGGCCAGGTCCTTCTCCTTGACCACGAGCTCCTGCTGCAGCACGGCCACCGACTGCGCGGCCTCGAGCAGCTTGCTGAGGCCCATGTTCATGCGGTCCGCGAGCTCGCCGACCTCAGCGCGCTTCTGCTTGTACAGGACCTTGTACGCGTTGATGAACGACAGGTACGATTTGGGCGTGACGTGGGTGCGGCGGCGGAACTGCTGGAAGTACTGGTCGCACACGTCCGTGACGAGGTCGTGCGTGAAGGCCATGTGGTTGATGACCTCGCGCCGCACCGTGTCCGAGCACACGAGCTCCATCTCGCTGACAAACTTCTCGGACACGGCGCGCAGCGCCTCGTTGGGCCACTTGGTGAACCAGTCCATGGTGCAGCCCGAGATGAGCCCGGGGAACTTGAGCGCGCGGTTGCGGAACTTTTCGCCGACGGGCGAGAAACACAGCACAATGTGCAGGTTCGCCTTGACGCGGTCGATGAAGAACTGCCACAGGTTCTCCATGGTGTCGGTCGTCGTCGGCCGCTGCTTCTTCATGATCGGCCGCATGTCCGACGAGATGGCGATCACCTCGTCCTTGGGGAACAGGTTGGCGACCTCGCCCGACGTCAGGATGTTGTTGATGTACCCGAGGAAGCTCTCCTCCTTGACCTCGTTGTCAGTGAAGATGAAGGTGGCGGGTTTGCCGAGCAGGCCCGCGACCTTGTACATGGCCTTGAAGTCCTCCATGAGGTTGGTGACCGAGTAGTTCTTGGAGATGGCGATCTGGAACACCTGGGCCTTGGCGATGAACGAGGCGAGGCGCGTGAGCGACTGCTTGCCCGAGCCGCCAACACCGACGAGCAGGGCCGACCCGCGCGGCGTGCGGATGATGCGCGAGATGCGGATGATGTGCTTCATGGCGTCCTCGAACAGCACGAGGTCCATCTTGGACCCGCGGATCGCCTCGTTGTACTGCTTCATGAACTCCATGAGCCGCGCGCGCAGCACCTCGAACGACGGGATCTTCTCGTAGATCTTGAAGTCCTCGGGGTTGATCTCGATCTCCGGGTCGTCGGGCTCGGGCGGGTCGCGCATGAAGTCGACAAAGTAGCTGCGGCTGCCGACGACCTGGCCAAACTCGTCGCCGAGCTCCTTGGTGATAAAGTTGGTCATGGTCCGGTTGAACCAGTCAATGTCCTCGCCGTTGGTGAACCGGTCGGGCAGCACGCGCGAGCACTCGTGCTCCCACAGCGACATGAGCATCTTGGCGTTGCAGATCACCTCCGAGTTGGTGTTGAGCATGCCCTGCATGATGCGCGACAGGTCGCGCAGGTTGAAGATGTAGTGGAACTTGGCCGGCGTCGGCAGCATCTTGGACTTGGTGAGCTGCCACAGCCGCCGCGTCAGCGACGCCACCTTGGTCGCGAGCTGGATCACGTCCTCGGGGAACTTGCGCGCCGCCGAGAAGTGGCCCTCGAGCATGGTCCCGAAGATCTTGTCGACCGACACGTCCGACGGGATCGTGCAGTTGAACACCGAGAACTGGCGCTTGAGCCGCGACGGAATGTCGTTACGGCCACCACCGGGGTGCATCATGGCGCCGAGGAACTGCAGGTCGACGATGGTCGTCCACTCGCCGGGACGGTCGAGCGAGTAGAAGCCCTGGTACTCGACGAGCTGGCGCAGGATCTCGGCCGTGACCTGGTCGCCCCACTCGTTGATCTCGGGCATGTTGATGTCGTCGATGAAGATGGTCATCTTCTTGCCGGCGGGCGGGCCGTACGTCGTGCCCATGCGCTTGTCGACAAACGACTCGACGGTGCGCTGGTAGATGTTGGGCGTGGTCGCCGACGAGAAGTTGACGCCCTTGAACAGCGACGTCTCGGCGGGCAGCTTGGCGAGGTACCGCATGATGGTCACCGTCTTGGCGGTACCGGGCTCGCCGATGAGCAGCACCGACTTGCCCTGGCGCGCGATCGTGTCGACGAGGAACTCGGTGCGCACGTTGTCGACCGTCGGGATGATGATGGACGAGAACTCGGGCGTGTGGTCCTGCGGGTAGTTCCACTCGGTGACGCGGTCGCGCCAGTGCTGCCAGTGGCCCTGGTCGTTGACGTAGTACTCGTAGAACGTGTCCTGCGTCGACGCGTCGAGCGGCGGGTAGTCGAGGTTCGGGTACTTTTCGAGCAGGAACACCTGCAGCTTCTTGCGCTCGTCCAGCTCGAGCAGCGACCCGAGCGACCAGAACATGGAGAAGACGTAGAGCTTGCCGAGGTAGTCCGAGGTCACGGCCTTGCCCGAGTCGGCCTTGGGGATGAGCCCGTTGAGCAGCAGCGTCGTGTTGGTGATGAACGAGTTCTTGGGCACCGTCATCTTCGGGTGCAGCTCGTGGTAGATGTAGTTGAGTGCGGGGCCAAACGACATGTTGAACAGCGGCTCGAGCACGCCCACCTCCTGCGGCGCGCGCGTCTTGTACCAGCCTTGCACGTAGATGTCCCACGTCAGCGCCGTGATGCCGATGTAGATCATACCGCACCGCGAGACGGTGGCGGGCGACGCGTTGCGCAGCGAGTGCACCTCGAACACGAGCTTGCACGCGGGCGACATGGGCAGGCGGTCGCCGTTGGCGAGCGTGAGGCATTTGTTGTCGTCGAGCACCGAGTTGAGGTTCTCGATCCACACGGCGTCGACGGGGCCGTCGAGCACGATCCAGATCACCTCGCCCTTCTTCTTGAGCGTCTTGCGCCACAGCGACGAGAAGATACCGTCCGTCCAGTCGTTGGTGGCAACGTCGAGCCGCCCGAACATCTGGTAGTCGGTGATGGCCTTGGGGTTCATGCGCACCTCCTTGTGCGGCTCACCACACGCCGTCATGGCCTTGAGCAGCGTGTGGATGCACCGCGTCTTGCCCGTGCCCGTCGGCCCGAGCACCATGATGCCGTGGCGCACCTTGGCCGTCTCGTACAGCTGGATCACCTTGAGCACCCACGGCGGGTGCGAGATGAGCCCGGACTCGGCGAGCTGCTGGTCGATGGCCGCCTCGACGTTCGGGTAGCTGCCCTTGTTGGCGGTGAGCCCCGGGAACAGGTCGTTGATGAGCGACATGAACAGGGCCTCGTCCTCGTCGACGAGCTTGGACAGGTTCATGTCGCGCAGCACGCGCATGATGATCATCTGCTCCGAGTCCTCGGGGTTGGCGCGCTTGACGGACCCGCACGTGCGCAGCACCGAGAGGATGTTGCGCAGGCCGAAGTCGTAGTGCACCTGCTTGGAAAGCTGCTCCTCGCAGAGCCGGTACAGCACGAAGAACTTCTTGGCCAGGATGATGTTCTGGATGAAACCGCACCCGGCGAGCTTGACGCGGATGATGATCTGGCGGTCGGGCACCATCATGGCCACGTAGCGGAAGTGCACCTTGAGGTTCTCGGGCAGCTCGACGCGGCCGGCGTAACCCGGGTTCATGGTGATGAACATGCCGACCTCGGGGTTGAGCTCGACCACGTCGCCGTCCGTGAAGATGAACGAGGCCTTGCGCTCCTTGCGCGCGGCGAACACGCAGCCAATCTGCTGCGCCGCGACACTGAGCACGGGCAGCTCGATGCGGTTGAACTCGTCGAAGCAGCCCCAGCACCCGGACTGCGCGAGCCCCTTGTAGATACGGCCGAGGCCGCGGTAGTCCATCTGGTCCGAGCAGTTGAACACGACGACCCACTTGCCGAGCGCCTTGCCGAGATCCTTGGTCGTCTCGGTCTTGCCCGTGCCGGCGGGGCCCGCGGGCGAGCCGCCGAGCGACATGCCGAGCGCCTGCGCGAGCGTGATGTAGCACCGGTCCGTGAGCGGCGTGATGACGAGCCGGTCCGTGCACCCGAGGTACTCGCACTGGTACCGGAAGTCGAAGTTGGTGATGGAGCAGATGCACGCGTCCTTGGTCTCGCGCCAGTAGAAGCGGCACTGCTTGAGCCACTCGAAGTCGTCGGGCGACCGGATGTGCATCTTGAGCAGCTTCTCGAACACGTCGCGGTGGTGGACCTGGATCGTGATGAACGTCTCGTACTTGACGCGGTCCATCTTGCTCAGGTCCTTGGTCGTCACCTCGATGAGCGTGTTGAGGATGTCCGTGACGCGCTGGTTCGTGTTGGCCATCTTCTTCTTGTCCGACTTGCAGTTGGCGAGCGCCTCCTCGGACATGGCCGTCCACCCGATCTGCAGGCACAGCAGGCCGATCTGCGCCGGGTAGTCGTCGAGGAACTTGGTCAGCGGCATGTCGTTCATGCGGATCGCCGCCTCGCGGATAATGTCGTTGATGGCCGTCTGCATCGACTTGAGCAGGAGCCCGAGCCACATCTCGACGTTGCCCGACGCGAGCATCGGCTTGCTGAGCGGGATCTTCTCGCCCTCGGACGACTCGAGCCCGATGATCTTGTCGTACTCCTTCTCGTGGAACGTCACGGCGTTGACGTTGTCGAACACGGACTTGAGGTGCGCCTGGATCGTGTGCGAGTCCGAGGCCTGGCCGAGGATCTCGAGCAGCGCCGGGTCCGACACGAAGTAGAACCGCGGGAACACGGCGCGTTTGGACTCGAGGTAGCCCGACAGCGACTTTTGGCACAGCTCGAGCTGCTCGGTCATGTGCGGGAGCAGGTTGCGGATCGACTCGTCGGTGACGCAGCACTTGATCACGTTCGGGTTCTCGTTGGCCGAGCCCATGATCTTGCACCACGACTTGTCGATGTTCTGGAACCGCTTGGCCTCCTTGGGCATCTGCTTGGCGATGTCGCCGCCCACGAATACGGCCTCGAGGTAGATCCACAGGTTCTGCACCGCGAGCCAGCTCTCGATCACCTCGGACGCGGTACTCAGGTTGTAGACCCACTGCTGGATGTCGGCCTTGAAGGGCCCGTTGAACCGGTTCGACATGAGCGAGGCCAGCGTCATGAGCGAGTCCTCCATGGCCGAGATGATCTCGGACGTGGCCGCGGGCTTGAGGATTAGGTTGCCGCGCGTCTTGAACCCGGCGAACACGAACGAGCGGTCCTCCCAGTCGGCGATCACCTGCTTGAGCTTGACCTCGATGTCGGCCTCCTTGACGGCGGCCGTGCACGTGTCCTCGATGTCCTCGCGGAACTTGAGCAGCGGCGCCTCGAGCAGGTTGCGCAGGTAGAACATCTCGGGGTCGAGGTTGAAGGTCGACTTGGTGATCTTCATGATCGTGTCCCAGTGCCGCTTCTGGATCGCCTTGTGCGACATCATCTCGAGCAGCGGGACCACGTCCGTCAGGTCGTCGACGATCTTCTTGAGCTCCATGAACGCGTCCCAGTCCTTGATGGCCTTGGGCAGCTTCTTGATCTTGTTCTGGAAGTCGGCCACCTCGTTGGTGATGCGGGCGAAATCGACCTCGGACCACAGCATCTCGTAGTAGGTGGTGCGCTTCTCGAGCACGTCCGTGTACAGCGAGTATAGGTTCTGCAGCAGCTTGAGCTCCTTCTTGATGCGGACCAGCGTCGGGAACGGCGTCACGGGGAGACAGAAAAGGTCCTCGCCGGCCGAGTACGTCTCCCACTTGCGGTTGAGCTCGTCGAAGGCGCGCTGGAACACGTTGAGCCGCTCGCTGGCCGTCTTGGGCGGGATGTTGCCGGCCATGGGCCCGTTCTCCGTGTACTCGGCCGTGAACCCGTCCACGTCCTGCGAGAACTTTTGCACCGACGAGATGAGGTCGGCCTTGAACTTGGGCTGGATCAGCGACAGGTTGGTCTGCACCTCGATGACGAGCGACTTGAGCTTCTTCCACGAGTACCGCAGCGAGTCGACCATCTCGGTCTCCTCCTTGCTCACCGTGATCCCGTGCTTGTTGAGCAGCTGGTACGCCTCCTCGATGGGCTGCACCTTCATGTCGATGTCGACCTCGGTCTCGCGGATCTCGGACAGCGTCGTGACGGCGAGGCGCAGGTCGTCAATGTCGGAGATCTTGCGCGACAGCTTGAGCGTCTGCTTCTCCATGTAGTCGATGAGGCCCTCCATGTCCTGCTTGACCTTGAGGTTGAGGTTGAGCCCGTAGACGTGCTTCCACTCCTTGGTCTCGGTCATGAGCGCGAGCTTGAGCGGGTCCGACGACACGGACAGGAGCCCGATCTGCGTCGACGTCGGGATCTCGCCAATGTCGCGCTCGATGATCTCGTACCGGTTGATCTCGGCCTCGAAGTCGGCGATGGTCGGGTTCGACGACAGGAACTTCTGGATCGTCTCGGTCTTGTCCTCCTTCCACAAAAAGTCAAACCGCGAGAACTGCTCGCGGTGCGCCTCGAGGTCCTTCTTCATCGAGTTGACCGTCGACGACAGCACCACCGCGATCTTGGACACGTCCTTGTTGTTGGACACCTGCGACGTGTCCTCGGGGTTCTTGGCGAGGTGCGCGTCGGCGGGGTCGTCGAGGTACTTGCGCCACGACGTGGACAGGCGGCGGGAGATGTCGATGATCATGGTCGACGCCTTAGAGATGGCCGCCTGGATGTCCTCAAGCTTGGGCTGCAGCACCACGTTCGGGATGAGCAGCACCAGCTCGGCGCGGAAGAAGGGCTTCTGCGTGCCGGACTTGCCGTACTGGTTGGACGTGTAGTTGCCGAGGCGCGACTTGAGTAGGTCGAGCGAGCCCTTGGTGCTCTGGACGAGCGCCTCGAGGTTCTGCATGTTGTAGTGGAAGTAGACCTTCTCGAACGAGAACCGCAGGTCGCCCTTGATGGCGGCCTCGGGCACGCCGCGCTGCAGCTCGGCGATCAGGTCGCGCGTCGCGCTCTCGACGAGGTTGCTGCGG
Source organism: Blastocladiella emersonii ATCC 22665 (assembly GCA_025594325.1). Taxonomy (NCBI): domain Eukaryota; kingdom Fungi; phylum Blastocladiomycota; class Blastocladiomycetes; order Blastocladiales; family Blastocladiaceae; genus Blastocladiella; species Blastocladiella emersonii. Next base: position 201,284 of record JANHCV010000015.1, on the reverse strand, counting down.
TTGTTGATGGCCTGGACCACGGCCGCGCACCGCTTCTCGGTCTTGTCGAGGAACTGCTCGAGCGACCGCTGCTCCGTGTCGCCGGGCACGTCGCACAGCATCATCTCGGCGAGCTTGTGCAGGCCGACCGAGATGCGGCACGTCGCGATGTCGAGCACCTTGTCGACGAGCTCCTCGAGCCGGGCAATCTGCGCCGTGCAGTTGGCAATGTAGCCCTCGAGGTTGAGCGACGACCACGTCAGGGCCAGGAGCCCGGGCGACAGCGCCTTGTCGAGGGTCTGGACGTGCGGGGCGATCGCGTCCTTGAGGATGTTGGGCACGCGCTCGAGGATCGCGCGCTTCGACTGCAGCACCGCGCACAGGTCCATGTACACGCCCTTGTAGTAGAGCTCCTTCTCGGCGACGGCCGCGAGCGAGGCGGGCACCTCGAGCCCCATGCGCTGCATGTGGCGCGTCTCCTTGATGAGCTGCAGGATCTGCGGGTCGAAGTTGACGAACAGGGCGCCGGCGTGGTCGGCGACGAGCAGCGTCGCCTGCAGGCCGACCTTGCACTGGTCGACGGTGCCGAGCCAGGCCTGGTGGTACAGGATCTCGAACTCGATGAGGGCGCGGGCGATGCGGTTGTAGTTCTTGACGTGCTTCTTGGCCTCGGCCGAGGCGAGCACCTGCGTGTGCTGCTCGAAGAAGGCCATGGGCCGCTCGATGCGCCGGTACAGCTGGCGCGCCCACGCAATGGCGCCCGCGACGGGCGGCATGTTGCGCGGGATCGGCGGCGCGTCCTTGTGCTTCTGGTACAGCTTGCGGATCCCCTCGAGGTCGCGCCGCGTGTACTGCTGGAACACGGACATGTGCTTGGACTCGAGGTCGAGCTGCAGGTCCTTGATCTCGGCAAACTTCTCGAGCAGCAGCAGCGCCTGCTCCGTGTTGGAGAGGCGGTCGAACGAGTTGTCGATGAACTGCTGCAGGTCGCCCTCGAGGTCGCCGATCTGCTTCTTGAACGAGCTGTAGTCCGAGTCGTACTCCATCTTGCGGTGGTCGAGAATGTCGTACGGCTTGCGTTGCATCTGCGTCACAATGTTGTTGAACCGCTTGAGGATCGTGTCCATGCCCTCGACGCCGAGCGTCTCGAGCTTGGAGAACTTTTCGATGACGCTGAACATGTCGACGACCTTCTGGATGCGCTTGCAGAAGGCGTCGAACTTGCCGAAGATGTACATTTCCGAGAAGTCGAACTGCTTCTCGGCGGGCGTCTCCTGCAGCTTGCGCTTGGTCTCGTGGAAGTACATCTGGTACGCCTCGTTGAGCTTGATGGCCTCGCTCAGCTTGCGCATGAGCACCGACCGGTCCTGCTCCCACAGCTTGGCGCCGCCGTCCTTGTAGATGTACTCCTTGCACCCGGTGATCATCTGGTTGGTGATCTTGACGAACAGCGACGTCATGCGCTCCGACGTGTTGTAGTACCGCGAGATCGAGTAGATCATCTTGATGGCGTTGATGAGCCCCGGGATCGCCGGGATCATGCCCACGGGGTCCGACCGGTACAGCGGCTCGCAGAACCGCTCGAGCGCGTACAGGTACTTGACGTTGTCCTAGATTTCGGGGGAACGGGCGTACGAGGGAGAGTCAGTCGTCGACCGTTGGCGTCGCGGTGACCAGCGAGCGAGCGCACCTTGGACTCGTTGGCCGCGTCCGTGACGCGGTTGTCGAGCTCCTTCCAGGTGCGCAGGAGGGCGCGGGACTTGACGGCGTTGAGGATACCGATGACCTTCTTGCACATGGGGGTCTTGAGCTGGTCCGTGATGGAGTTGAACTTGACCATGCGGGCCTTCCAGTGGGCGAGCTCGGCGTTGGGCCCGATATCGTCGGCCTCCTTGCGCATCTGCTCCGACTCGGCGAGCACCTGCTCGATCTGCTTGCACCACTCGGAGACGACCGACTCGAGCGCGTTGATGAGGGCCGGGTCGTGGATCGCGTTGATGTAGTCGGACGGCGACGCGTACGCGTCGAGCGGCACGCTCACGGGCGTCAGCTGCACGCTGTCCTTGAGGTTGAGCATGGCCACCTCCACCTCGGACACGAACCGCTGCAGCGACTCGATGAAGTCCTTGGACGACTCGCCCTTGGTCTGCTTGCTCAGCTCGCCCCAGCTCTCCTATACGCACGGGCGCGCGCGGAAGCCTGGTCAGTGGCCGAGGTCCGACGGGTGGTGCCGCGAAGCAGCAGCGTACCTGGGCGCGGAGCGCGGGCATGATGACGTGCTTGACCATGACGGCGAGCGACGGCAGGATGGTCGGGTTGATGACGCCAAACGACACGTCGGACCCGATGTTGGCGACCGTGATGGCCTTGGTGTTGGGGCGCACGAAGAAGCAGCCGGACCCGCCGACCTGCTCCTTGACGCCGTCCGTGACGACCAGCTGGAACTTTTGGACTGCCTTTGGCGAGTCGTCCTACACACACACACGCGCGCGCGCGGGATGTCAGTCGGCGCTGGAGAACACACAGAGAGTCGACGCGAAACGTACTCGTCTCCAGAACAGCATGAGCCGGCGAATCCCGCCCTCGCGGAAAAAGTCGTTCATGGTATCGAGCTTGGTCCCGACGAGCAGGCTGTTCTCGAGCGCGGCCGCCTTCTCGCCGATGAACTCGGCAAACTTGTCGAGCAGGGCGCGGTGCCGCTGGTCGAGGCTCGCGCGCCGCTTCTCGAGCGCGTTGGCCTGCGCGGCGGCCGCCGCCGCCTTCTTCTTGGCCTGGTCCTCGCCGCCGCCGCCCAGGTTGAGGTTGTTGGACGACCCGCGCTCGGCCCGCGCGGGCGCCGCAGCGAGCCCGCCGCCGCCGCCGAGGCCCGTCGTGGGTTGCACCGAGTCCGCCATGGTGGTGGTGCTGAGCGTCGGTCGGTCACGCGGTCGCGGTCGGGTGTGTGCGGGTGGTGTGCAGGGATGGAGGGGTATCGAATGCGATGCGATGCGATGCGATGCGACGCGGCCTGCGCGCGCGCGAGATGGTGGTAGATGGAGTGCAATGACCTGCGGGTGGCGAATGCGCAAGGTCGCGACGGATGGAATGAGATGAGATTGCTGAGGTACAGGTGCACGAGGAGAGGGTTGAGCTAGGGCGGGGCGAGGCGCGACGCGTCCGTGCGCGAGGCTCAGGAGGGAGGTCGGTCCAGCGCGAGACGCGACGCGTGCGTGGGCTGAGGTCACGCTCCGTGTCTCCCGAGCTGTGGCTCCGCAGATTTTGAGTCAGTCGTGACACGATGGGCGGGCGGGGAGGGAGAGGAAAGCAAGAAGCAGGGCGGCGCGATCGCGACGCGTCTCGCGAGCGTGCGCGCGTGAGAAAGCAGGAGACACGGCCCACGTGACGTGTGGCGCATCGCGTCCGGGCCGTGGCGCCGCCACGCTTGCCTTTCTCGGCTGGGCTCGCATCCGACGATCCGGCAAGCTCACCAGCAAGCTCACCACCGACAGCAGCGCAAGCGGGATAGTGGGAGTGAACAATACATTGTTGAATGAACACGACGACAATGTCTTTACAAAGTGGCGGTGAACGGCAACGATTCGCCGGGCTGCCACGCATTGAACCACGCGTCGGGCTCCACCGCATCGAGCCACTCGCCCGAGCTCGAGTTGTAGACGTCGACCCACGCAGCCTCCATCCCGTCTCCCGTCGCGTTGCGCAGGAGCACGCGGCGGAGCATGCACGCGGACCACGGCACAATGTTCCCGTGGGACTCGCGGACGACGTGGTCGTAGTCGTCGTCGACCTGCTCGGGCGCCACGTCGTAGTCGATGGGCGAGATGGCTCCGCGCTGCAGCGAGTATTTCGGCTCGCTCACGCGCCACCGGCGGCCGGGCGTCGGGTCGAACGGCGCGCGCCCGCCGGGCGGCAGCGCCGCGGGCAGGTGGCACGCGAACCCGCAGTACTCGAGGCGCGCGAGGATCGCCTTGAGCGCCGACGCCGGATCAGCCAGCTGCGCGTAGTAAAACGAGTCCGGGAGCCCGGGTGGCGCGCCCGCGCGCCGCGCGAGGCTGCCGACCGCTACCGCCAGCGTGCGCGGGACGGGCGGGCCCGTCGGGCCGGGGAACGGGGTCACGGCGTACGCGGCGTCAGGCTGGTCGTCCTCCTCGGCCTCGCCGGTGCCCTTGGTCACGCCCGACGCAAACACGACCACGACGTCCGCGGCGTCGGCGCACTCGAGCTTCCACCCGCCGGCCGAGATCCCGTTATCCTCCCACGCGCCGCGCCGGAGACACTGCCGGCCGACCGCGAGCACCCCGATCCGCCACGGCGCGGGGACGGGCCACGGCGACGGCCGCGTGTACTCGAGCAGCCACTCGCTGGTCGTGTTGCGGCCGAGGTCGCGCCACCGCTCGCGCACCACGCCTGTCGCGACCAGGTGGTCGACCACCGTGTCGCTCACGCGCCGGTAGTCGGGGCAGCACGTCGAGGTATCGTTTCCGGGCACGGGCAGCCGCGCCGTGCACTGCGCCGAACAGTCGCACGCGGGCGGCCGACCCGCGAGCGTCGCGGCCCACGCGCCCGCGCACGAGCGCTCGGACAGGACCCGCGCGGGCGTCCACCGCTGCGGCAGGAGGGACGGGTCGTGGACGCGCACGGCGGGCGCGAAGACGAGCGTGAGCAGGCCGAGGAGGAGGAGGATGCCGATGGCGAGCGAGGTCGGGGCCGGGGCCGGGGCGCCCGGCTTGGTCGACGACGGGCGGCGGCGGCGGGGCGAAGCGGACGCCGACTTGATGGACTCCTCCTCGTCGCCGTCGTTAACAGCTAGTGCTTGGTGGTGATGATCTGCGGATGGCTTCATGGCTGCGACTGGGTGCAAAGGGGAGAGAAAGAGAGCGAGGGCCGGCGGGTGGGAAGACCCTCGGCGAAGTGGCTTGCTTGCGAGTCGCGTTGGTCATGTCGAGGTGAACTCCCACGCTTGGCTCTCGCTCCCTCGCGGCTGACACGGACGGACTCCGGTGTTCGTTCAGTCGTAGTGATACATTTACATGGAGTTTCGCCAGACGGGCGGTATACACGCCGCAAGAGGAAGCAAAGAGAGGGAGGGAAGAAGGGAGTTGTACAGGTGGAGCGACGAGAGCGGGGAGGGAAACCGAGCAGGCGAAGCCGGTCTAGTCTTGGTGTAGTTCTTGAGGGTGGTGGTGCGCCGTCGCTGACCGGCGCCTGTTACATGCGCCACTCGGGGAGCACGAGGCGGAGGTCGTCGACGTTGGCGACCGAGAGGAGAAAGTCCTGGAGGCGGAACAGCTGGGTGTCGGTGGTGTCCGTGTACCACGACTTGATCGGGAGCCCGTTCGCGGGCTGGAGGGCAAAGCACCCGGGCGTGTTGTCGACGAGCATGATGCGGCGCATGTCGGTGCACACGCGCGTCATGTCCTTGGCAAACGCCGACTGCGGCGCCGGCCCGCGCATCTCGGTGCACGCGTCGCGGTACAGGCGCGCCGCGAAGATGGTGCCCGTCGGGTCGAGCACGTCGAGGATCTGGCTCGCGTACTCGCGGATCCCCGCCGTGAACACCATCACCGTGTACGCCTGGCTGACCGCCGCCAGGAACGCGTCGACGCCCGGGCGCTTGTACACCCAGAACACCTCGCGCGTGCGCATGTCGCCGCCCTGGATCACCTCGATCCAGAAGTCGGCGGGCCGGCGCGGCACCAGGCTGCTGTGGATCAGCGTCTCGTCGAGGTCCAGCGCCAGCACCGGCTTGACGCCAGGGCCCGCCACGATCGGCAGCGCGAGCGGGAACTGCACCTTCGGGACTGACGTGACGCGCGGCGCCAGGTTCTCCTCGGACTCGGCCTTCTTGGCAATGGTCGCGTCGCCCGACTCCTCGGACTCGGCCTTGACGAGCACCGCGGGCGCCGGCTTGGTCTGCTGGGTCTGCTGCGCGGCGGCGGCGTGGATGGGCGTGCACGCGAGGATCTCGGGGACGCTGAGGTCGATCGTGTCGGAGGTCACCTCGAGGTTAGGCACGAACCCCGTGGGCGCCGCGAGGTCCACGTCCATGGCGTCGAAGTTGTCCGAGTCGTAGTCGGACCCCTCGAGGTTCACGACATCCTCGCCGCTGTTGTTGTCCGAAGAGAGAGACGTGAAACCGGCCACGGCCGTGGTCGGCGGCGGGCCCGTGCGCTTGATGGCGCCGCCGGCCGACGCCCACGCCATGGTGATGGTGCGCGCCGAGATGTTGGAGATCGGGTACCCTACACGGATCACACACGGGTTAGGCTTCGGTGGGAGGCGAGAGTCGAGGGGGAAAGCAGTCGTACCGACGGTGCCGACCACCGAGTTGGTCGCCTGGCGGAACTTCTGGCGGATGCGCGACGACACGTTGCTTGGAGTGGTCTGAGGCGGGTGAACACACGATGGATACACGAGAGGGAGGAGAGGCACGCACCGAGCAGTTAGCAGTGCAACAAACGCAAGGAACACGAACGCGAACGCGGGGGTCGCCGCCGAGGCCGAGGCCGCGAGCGGGACAGTCGGGCCCGTGCCACCGACGGCGGGCAAGCCGTCGTCGACGTGTCCGGGTGGCGGCGGCGGACCGCCGACCTGCTCGCGCGTGTGGTGGTGCTCGGGGATCGAAGGCGGCGGGGGCGGGATGTGCTCGAGGGCCGAAGGCGGCGGGGGCGGGATGTGCTCGAGGGCCGAAGGCGGCGGCGGCGAGCCCGACTCGATCTGCTTGCCGCCGGCGCCGGCGAGAACGCGCTGCTGCTGCATGTCGACGGGCAGCGGGAACGGCATGGCCTCGGCATAGACGACGGGCGGCGACCCGAGGAGAAGGATGAGAGACGAGGAAAGTACCAGAAGGCCCTTGGCCGAGAGCGCCGACAGCGCGGTCGCGGCCGACCCGGGCGAGTTGGTGATGCTCGGGGTCGTGGGGTTCGGGATCGACTGGCCCGCGGCGGCGGCCGTCCACGGATCCGTGGCCGTGAGCTTGGACGCGGCCGTGGTCGCCGACGAGGCACCCGAGCGCGCGGGCTGCTGCTGCTGCTGCTGGATCGACTCGGGGCGGAGCGGCATGGTGGCAATGGTGGTGCGAGGGACGGGGGCGGCGGCAGCGAGTCGACGACGGCGGTGGGCGAGGCGGAGCAGACCGCGACGGAGACCGGGGGTGAAGGCCGGGATGGTGCCGGACAGGTTGAGCGGGTCGACGCGGGTGGTGGACTCGCGGATGGTGGTGCAGCGCCGGTGCAGTAGCTGTTGCCGAGATGTAGTCGATGCGTGTGTAGTACAGCCGATCAGGGTAGGGCGGGACGGTATCAGCCAGTGCAGGAAGGAGCGAGAGGCTGGGTCGATGCGAGGCAGGTAGAGAGTCAAGTGACAGATGGTCGATGGATCGAATACAAGAGTAGGTAGGTGTTAGAGAGGGAGGGGTCAGGGACAGGCGAGGTCTTATAGGAGGCCCCTGATCACAGCACTGCACGATGATTGATGGATCGGGAAGGAATCGTAATAGGGCGGATAGCTCGAGCGGGCGGGACGGCGCGGCACCAGCGTGTGAGTGCGAGCGCGAGCGGGTGGAGACAAAAAGGCGAGTAGGAGACTTGCAGCAAACAGACCGACTGGGTGCAGGCCCCGTCGCGCGCGCCCGACATTGCCCACGGTCCGGATACTCATGGTGGCGCCCAGCGGGAAACATTGCGATGCGAGGCAATACGTCGGGCGCGACACGGCCGCACGGCGCGCGGCGAACGACTGACTGCATTTGTGTCACGGCGCCGTGGGTGCCATGGGCGGCACGCGCGATCCGCGCCGCCGGTGCCCACAAAGTGCCTCGCAGGCGCCGGAGACACGCGCGCGCGCGCCTCGAGAATGAAACGCGTCTCGCATCGCGCACGCGTTTCTCACGTGGCGGCCACGCGGGGCGGGCCTAGGAGAGTTTCCTCGCGTTCTCGCACTTCCTCGGTGACGGATTCGACCCTCATCGCTTCAGGCAACGCAGATCGCCCGCCAACTCTCCACGGAAAGGCGCCCCGCAACTCGCTGCACGCGTCCCTGGGCCCTTGCGCCCGCATGCATCCATCCTAGCTCGGCGCGGACCCGCTCGCTCGCTCATCGACCAACAACCATGGACTACCAACACCACCTGCAGCACGGCCGGCTGCTTGACCACGCCGGTGCACCCGCTGCTGCTGCTGCGCCACCCGGCGCGGGCTCGGCCTCGGCGCCGCCAACGACGCGCCGGAACCGCCGCAAGCAGCGCACCACGGTCCTCTTCGACTCGCTTGCGCGCTCCGTCGAGGACCTGCTCGCCGCCTCCTCCTCCTCATCGTCGGCGGTTGCCGGATCGCGCGGGACGCCACGGAGCGCCGACTCGACGGTCCGCTCGTCGCGGCAGCCACCTCGGTCGCGGACGCCGTCGCCCGTGCGCAGGCCCGCGCCGCCCGCGATTACCGTCAACCACCACCATCCGCACCACACGTCGTCGTCAGCGCTCGCGTCGCCGCCGCTCTCGAACCACGGGTGGCGCGGGCCGGCATCGCCCACGCGGTCCACGGCGAGCACCAGCACGGCGTCGCGCCACGCGCTTCCGCCTCGCTCGACGCCGTCGCCCGGCCTCGGCGCCGCGCACCACGCGCTCGCGAGCCCAACCACGGCATCCGGGGTGCCGCCGTACCGGCCCGAGTCGGCTGCCGCGCACCACCACCTGCGGCGCAGCTCGCTCGCGTCGCATGCGTCGTCGACGGGCGGGTCGCGGCCGTCGTTCATCGCGTCGTCCTCCGACGGGTACACGGAGTCCTCGCCGACGGACGTGGAGCGCGACGCGGCCGCCGACATGCTGCTGCAGACGGCGTGCTCGCTGTCGGCGGCGAACCGCGACGCGGCGTCGGCCGAGCTCGACCCAACCGTCGCGCACCTCCTCGCGCACCTCGCCACCATCACCGTCGCGCTCAACACGTCGCTGCGCCAGCTAACCGCCGCCGGGTGCGCGTGCGACGCGGCCGAGGTCGGCGCGCCGTGCCGGTGCCCCGCGGTTTTGGCGGCTAAGGATAGCCTCGACCTGTCGGCGAACCAGGTCTCGGTCATGAGTGCCGCGCTCGCGCTGCTCTCGCGGCTTCGGTGCATGGACGGCGGACAGTGGCGGCTCCCCGTCCCCGCGCCGCCCGAACGGTTCTTTGAAAGCGACGACGATGAAGCGGCCGTAAAGCCCGACCGCGCGGCTTCCGCGACGCCGCGGCACCTCGCGGTCACCACGCCGCGCAGCACGCGCGCCAACTCGAGCAGCAGCGCCAGCGGCGGTGGCGGGGTGGCATGGGTCTCGCCCAGCGATGTGCTCACGAGCGACGCGGGATCGCCCGAGACGCCGACGCCGACGGCGCCCAAGGGCAACAACCATCGCCCGCCATCCCGCGGCGGGGAGTTACCGTCTTCTTCTTCTTCGTCGTCGCATACCCTCCACTCGCGCCACGCGACCGCGCCGCCATCATCGGGTCTCCACGGGCAGCAGCAGCACCCGACGGCCTCGTGGCCGCGCATGCACTCGTCGCCCGCGGCGCCGCAGTACGAGGACCGGTTCACGCAGCACCAGCACTACCAGCAGCAGCAGCAGCAATACCCGCTGTACCGCGACCAGCAGCCGAGCCTGCGCCGCCCCGCCTCGAGTCTAGCGCTCGGCCGCGCTTACCACGCCGGGACCGCCTCCGCGACCCTGCGCCGCGACAGCAGCAGCAGCCACGCGCCCGCGCCGGCACCCTCCCTCCCCGACTGGCGGCCCGCGTCGGTGCAGCCGGGCTCGCTCGGCCGGCTCGGCACCTCGCGCAGCACGTCCCCGTCGCGTTTATCGGCTGCGGGGGCCACGACCGCAACCGCCATGTCGCCGTCGCTCGACCCGACGTGGCCCGACGGCGTCGGCGGGCCCGGCAGCAGCACCATGCAGCGCGACCTCGAGGCGTTCATGGCGGGGCTGTCGCTGCCGAGCGGCGGGCCGGGGTCGCGCAGCTCGGTCGCGTCGTCGGTCGGCGAGCCCGCGCCCGCGGCGGGGAACTCGACGATGACGCCTGCCGCATCGACACCCGCGCTCGCTCGGACGCCGTACCGGCCACCCGCCGCGACGTTCGGCCCAGCGAGCGGCGCGCGCGCGGCCGCGGCCATGTTCGGCGGCGGCTCGCCGGGCGGGCCGGGCCTGCGCAAGTCGGCGTCGACGTCGATCCTCGACCGGTTCTCGCCCTTCCGGCCAGCATACGGATCGACGCCGTCGTCGTCGTCGCAGCCGCCGCCGGCGCCGAGTCTGCGGAGGCACCAGCCGGAGCTGTTGCGTGTCGACGACGATGAGGACGACTGGTGAAAATGGACCCTTATCACACACACCCGCGTTACGAGCTGTCCAGTGCGTGAGAAATGTGAGCATCCCGGGCTCGACGCTCGACGAGGGTCGCGCGCGGGCAACTGCGCCACCCGGCGCGCGTCAGAAGTCGCGCGACCTGCGACGGCGCGCCCCCTTGCGGTTCTCGTTGCGGAAAGGACGCGCACCGCAGTCGAACTGGCGAGGATCCAATCAAGGGTCGGTCCGGCCCGACGGCTGCTTGCCCTGCCCTGCCCTGCCCAATCTCGGAACCTAGAGAACCTTGTGCTCCTCGAGCGAGGCGTTTTCCCTCGTCGAGCACTATCTCTCTCCCTCCCGCTGCCCTCCACTCTATTACGGCGCTGCTGGTCGAGCGGACCGAGTCGCACACTACACCTAGACGACGCTCTGCGCACCTGCACCGGCACCACAACTAGAACAAGAAGCACCACTACCACCACTACCAACCGCCCAACATGCGCCTCGCACGCTCCGCGGTCCTCCTGGCCGCCGCGCTGCTCGCGTTCGTGGCCGGGTGCCTCGCGCAGAAGGTGCTCGAGCCCGGGTTCGTCATGGTCCCCGCCTGGGAGAAGCTCGCCAACCCGACGGGCGTCCGGTTCGCCCCCGACGGCCGCGTCTTCATCATCGGCAAGGGCGGTACGTTGATGATTCTGCTGCTATCGACGGGATCAGCGGGGATCACAAGCGAGGCGGGCCGACGACGCACGCCTTGCATCGTGTTTCAGCTGATCCGGCGACCGCGCCGACCGCGCCGACCGACGCAAGACTGATCCCGACTCTGATGCACCCTTCTAGGCGTGATTTACACGGCCAAGTCCGTCGAGGACCGCAACCCCGTCGTCGCCGCCGATATCTCGGGTATCACCTTCAATAATTTCGATAAGGGACTCGTCGGGCTCGCTCCGCACCCGGACTGGAACGCTGGCAAGAAGGTCGTCTACTTGCTGTACTCGCGTGATGGCGAGGTCGGTGGTCCCACGCCCGTGTACTCGGACCTGTGCCCGTCCGGCATCTGCTTCACGTCGGGTGCCCTGTCGCGCATGGCGTGGAACGCGGACCTCGAGAAGCTCGAGAACCTCGAGGAGATCATCGTCGACTGGTGCTCGGGCTCGACGACACACGCGCAGGGCGACCTGCGGTTCGACAGCGCCAAGAACCTGATTATGTCGGTCGGCGACAACAGCTTCCTGCCCGGCGACTCGATGAACCTGGGCGCGGCACCCAACAAGTGCCCGTACGCGAACGGCGGCGCGGCCAACCCCGAGTTCGGCGGCGTCATGATGTCGCAGGCCATGGACTCGTACTTGGGCAAGGTCCTGTACGCGCCCGTCGCGACGCTCGACGCCTTCAAGCCCGGCATGCCGACCCCGAAGCTGCAGGTCCTCGCGCGCGGGTTCCGCAACCCGTACCGGTTCGTCGTCGACCCCGCCACCGACAACCTGTACCTCGGCGACGTCGGGTTCGCCGACTGGGAGGAGATCAACCTGATCCCGAGCGTGCGCGCGACGGGCGGCAACGGCGCCAACAACAACTACGGGTGGCCGTGCCTCGAGGGCGTCATGCACTCGGCCACGGTCGAGGCCCAGAACTTCCCGACGTGCAACGAGCTGTACACCAACCCGTCCAAGTCCAAGCAGGCGCTCTTCAAGTACTCGCACTTTGGCCAGTTCGGCAACGTCGTGACCAAGGCCGGCGGGCAGTCGGCCATCACGGGCATCGCCGTGTACTCGGGCGCGTCGTCGTTCCCCGCCGACTACAAGGACGCGCTCTTCTTCGCCGACTACACGCGCGGCGGGTTCTGGGGCGTGCGCCGCAACGCGACCGGGCTCGACTTCGACAAGGCCCGCATGATGATCGGCGACACGACCCAGATCGTCGACATCACCAAGGGCCCCGACGGCGCACTCTACATCTCCCAGATCTGGGCCGGCACCGTGTGGCGGTTCCAGGCCGCCAGCAAGGAGCTGCCCGTCGTCAAGGTCGCCGCCGACAAGACCTCGGGCACCGTCCCGCTCACCGTCAAGTTCGACTCGGCGGGGTCCTACGACACGCTCGGCGGCGGCGCCCTCACGTTCGCGTGGGACCTCGATGGGTCGGGCAAGTTCGCCGGCCCGAACACGGCCACGGCCACGTACACGTACGCGACGGCCAAGCCCGTCACCGTGTCGCTGCGCGTGACCTCGACCAGCGGCGCTGTCAACACGGGCTCGACGCTCGACAACGGCGGCAGCGCGTCGGGCATTGCCGTGAGCAAGAAGGACTACGAGTTCAACGTCGGCGACTCGCTGACCGCGACCGCGACCGTCACGTCGCAGGACGGCGTCGCGATCCCCGAGGCCAACTACTCGTGGGAAGTGCTCATCTCGCACTGCTACCCGGGCCCGCCGTGCCGTCCCAACGACATTTCGTGCCACCAGCACCTCGTCAACACGTACGCTGGCGCCAAGGCCATCACGTTCGTCGCGCCCGACCACGAGTACCCGTCGCAGCTCACCATCAACCTCAACGTCAAGCACCCGACGACGCCCGGGCTCGTGATCCCGTACACGACGCGCGTCACGCCTAACGTCGTCAACGCCCAGGTCACCACGGACCCGCCGGGGCTCTCGGTCCTGCTCAACCTCGCCCCCTTCAAGACCCCGACCGTGTTCCCGACGCTCAGCGGCGGCGAGATCTCGGTCGACCTGTACACGGAGCAGCTCATCGACCGCCAGGCGTACCGGTTCGCGTCGTGGTCGCAGGGCGGCGCCGCGCGCCAGGCGCTGCGCCCCGTCAACGGCACCGTGTACACGGCCAAGTTCACACCCTTCACCATCGGCAACTACGCCGCCGGCCAGGGCCCGTCGGCACCGACCGGGCTCGTCATCACGCCCGAGTACCAGAAGTGCACGCTCAACTGGGCCGCGCCCGCGATGCAGGACCCCGCGGCCGCCGTCAAGTCGTACATCGTGTACCACCGCGAGATCAAGTTCGGCGCAACGGTCCCGCCGTTCTCGTCGGGCATGGTGCCCGTGACGTCGACGACCTACTCGATCAACGTCGACGTCGGGTCGCAGTGCGAGTTCTACGTTTCGGCCGTCACCAGCGTCGGCGAGTCGTCGTTCAAGGCGGCGCCCGTCGCCGCGTACTCGCTCGCGGTCCCGGCCATCGGCAGCGATACGTGCCCCGACACGACGTGCCGGTACAAGGCGCTCGTCGTCGACGACTTCAACCACGCCACGTCGCCCAAGTCGCTGCTCGGCCTGCTGCAGGAGGGCGAGTTCCTGACGCGGTTCGAGATCGTCAACAACAAGCTCGTGTCGCAGGCGCAGTCGGCCAATACGTACTGGTACTCGCTGCTCGGCAACACGGTGCAGTGCTTCGACGCGTCGCAGTTCACGCACCTGTCGTTCAAGGTCACGGCGCCGCGCGGGTTCGAGTACTCGGTCGGCATGGACTCCAAGGACGCCAACTGCGCCGCCTACGTTCCCAAGAAGACGGTCAAGGTCCACCTCTACACGCCCGAGAAGGTGTTTACGGGGGCCGAGCAGGACGTGCTCATCCCGCTCGCCGATATCTCCAACAACCCCGCCAGCGCCTTCTCCATCTTCTTCAACGGGTACTCGTCGTTCACCGACCAGGTCGTCATGGACGACCTCGCCATCGTCAACCGCTGCAACAACCTGCCGCCGACGACTACGACGACTACCGGCCCCGTCAACCCCACCGGCACCCCCGGCCAGTGCACCGCCCCGCCGCTCCCCGTCGATGCCTTCACCAACCCCGACAGGTACGCGTCGCTGGCGCTCAGACCGCTCGTTTGTGGCCCGAGACCACTCTGCTGACACTTCTCTCGCCCTTTTCCCCCGCAATCTAGCAACGCTCTCGGCGTGTGGTCGGGCACCGAAGGCCTGGTCCGCAACTACGCCAACAACGTCATGACGGCCAAGGCGACCGCCGCGGGCGCGTATTTCGCGACGCTCCTCGGCGGCCAGGCGTGCCGCGACCTGACCGTGTACTCGGCCGTGACCTTCTCGATCCGCCAGATCACCACGGGCACCGCCGCGGCCTTCCCGACCCTGCAGCTGCAGGGCCGCAACGCCGCGTGCACGGCGCGCGACCCGGCGCAGTCGGCGACGGTCGCCATCGCGCAGTACGTCAAGGACGGCGTCGCCACGGTCCCGCTCTCCGCCTTCGCCGCCAACGTCGACCTCAAGCGCGGCCACGCCCTCGTCATCGGCGACTGGCCGCTCAACGTCGAGTTCGCCGTCGGCGAGATCCGCCTCGCGTGCGCCGCCGGCGCTACCCCGACGGGCACCGCCACCACCACGCCCGCGCCGACACAGACCGGCGGCGCGACGTGCCCGCCGCTCGTCGTCGACACGTTCGCGCAGGCCGGGCAGAACTCGCTCCAGCTGTGGGCGGGCTCGGAGCTCGCGAACGCCGCGTACGCGGGCAACGCCATGACGGTGACCGCGACCGCCGCCGGCGCGTATTTCGCGTCCAACATTGCCGGCGCGTCGTGCCGCGACCTGTCGGCCTACTCGGCGCTCCAGTTCAACATCGCGCCGACCACCGCCAACGCCCAGGTGACCTACCCGACGCTCGAGCTGCAGCAGCGCACCGCCGCGTGCACCGCGCGCGACCCCGCGGCCTCGTTCAAGGTCGCCCTCGGCCCGTACGTCAAGGACGGCGTCGCGACGGTCCCGCTGACGGCGTTCGCGGGCGCCAACATCAAGCTCGGCCACGCCCTCGCGCTCGTCAACTGGCAGGTCAACACCCCGTTCCGCCTCAGCCAGATGCAGTTCATGTGCGGCGCCGGTACCACCCCCACCACGACCGCGACGGCCGGCCCGACGACCGCCACGCCGACGGCGACGGGCACTCCGGGCACCTGCACCGCGCCGCTCGTCATCGACACGTTCGCGCAGGCGGGCGCCAACGCGCTCGGCGGCCTGTGGACCGGCGGCGAGGGCGCGACCATCGCGTACCCCGGCGGCAACAAGGTGACACTGCGCACCACGACGCCCGCCGCGTCGTACTTTGCCGAGGTCCTCGCCGGCGCCACGTGCCGCGACATCTCGTCGTTCGCGGCGCTCTCGTTCGGTATCACGGCCAGCGCCGCCGGCGCCGCGCTCCCCGGCCTCGAGCTCCAGCTCCGCAACGCCGACTGCACCGCGCGCGCCCCCGACGCGACGTTCCGCGTCGCGCTCACCGGATACGTCGCGAACGGGGTTGCGACCGTCCCGCTCGCGGCGTTCGCGGGCGCCGACCTTAAGCGCGCCCACGCCGTCGTCCTGTCCGGGTTCGGCGCGAACGTCGACTGGACGCTCACCAACCTCCAGCTCGTGTGCGGCGCGAACCCGCCCGCGACTACGGCCACGGCGACGCCTACCGCCACGGCGACCGCGACCGCGACGACCACGCCCGTCCCGACGGGTACCTGCACCAAGCTCGCGGTCGAGTCGTTCACGTCCAACGCCGACCAGAACGCGCTGAACCAGTGGGCCGGCGGCGAGCCCGCGACCGCGATCGCGCGCTCCGCGGGCCGCCTGACGGTCACGGCGACGGCGACCAACGGTGTGTACTACGCGAGCACGCTGTCGACGGCGGCGCAGTGCCGCGACGTGTCGCCGTACACGCACCTGGCCTTCACGGTGCGCGGCCCCGCCGGCGGCAAGTTCAACCTCGAGATGCAGGCGCTCGCCGCGACCGCGGCAGCAGGGACGTGCCAGTCGTCGCCCATGAGCGCGCTCAATCGGTTCGTCGTGCCCGTCACCCCCGCGGGTATGGGCCCCGCGAAGCCCGTCCGTGTCAAGGTCCCGCTCGCGTCGTTCACGGGCATGGCTGCGAACCGCGTCCACGCGTACAGCTTTGGTGATTTCGCTGCGGGGTCATACGGGTTCGAGGCTGTCGAGCTCGTCTCGGCCGCGTGCGCGTAGGCGAGTGGTTTGATTGTTGTACCCTTAGCTCCTTTTGCAACAGCTCTATTGCTGAATAATATTCCCTTTCATTCAACAACTCGAGCTGAGCGCGGGCAAGTGTTGCTCCATCACGAACACGATCAGAAACCCAGTTTGAAGAAGAGACACGATTATATTTCACAAGAACACACCGGTCGGTGCCTGCGCAACGCGTACGTTGCCGGCGGGTATACGAGGTCGCGAGAGCGCGACCACGTTGCGCGCGAGCTTACGAGCGCTTGGGGCCAGCCGACGCGCGGCGAGCGTTCTGCTGCTGCTGCTGGCCCTGCATCGACTGCTTGCGGGCATGGTTCTGCTGCTGCTGGGGCGACTGAGCGCGCTGCTGCTGCTGCTGCTGCTGCTGGGCCATCTGGTTCTGGCTCTGCTGCTGCATGGACTGCTTGCGGGCGGCCTGGGGCTTCTGGGCCTGCTGGGCCTGAGCCGACTGAGCGCGCGCCTGCTGCTGCTGCTGCATCATCTGCTTGGCCTGGGCCTGCTGCGCCTGCTGCATCTGCATCTGGAGCTGCATCTGCTGCTGGGTCATGCCCTGCTGCTGCTGCTTCTGCTGGGGCGACTGGGCGCGAGCGTTCTGCTGCTGCGCCTGCATCTGCACCGGCTGGGCCTGGGCCTGGGCCGACTGGGCGCGGGCCATCATCTGCGGCGCCTGCTGCTGCTTGGCCTGGAGTTGCGGCGACTGCGCGCGCACAGCGGCAGCTGCGTTCTGCTGCTGGTTCTGCATCTGCTGCATCGGCTGGGCCTCGGCCGACTGCTTGCGCGCCTGAGCCTGCTGCATCTGCTGGGGCTGCGCCGCCGACTGGGCGCGCTGCATCGACTGCTGCTGCTGCTTGGGCAGCTGGTTGGCCATCCACTGCGGGACGCGGGCCTCGTCGAACATCCACGCGCCCGACAGGAACGCGTCGTCGGGGTGCTCGCGGACGGGCGTCGCGCGGTACACCTGCGCGGCGGCGGCGGCGGCCTGGTTCTGCTTCTGCTGCATCGGCATCTGCTTGTCCTGGTTCTGGGCGGCCTGGGCCTTCTGCTGCTGCTGCTGCTGCTTGAGCTGGGCCGACTGCGGGCGGGCAGCGGCGGCCGCGGCCTGGTTCTGCTGGCCCTGCATCGACTGCTTGCGGGCCTGGTTGTTCTGCTGGCCCTGCTGGTTCTGCTGCTGCTTGGCCTGCTGCTGCTGCTGCTTCTGGGCCTGAGTCTGCTGCTGCATCATGTTCTTGGGGTTGGCGGCCTGAGCCTGCTGCTGCTGCTCGACGGCCTGGCGCTGGGCGGAGGTGATCTGCGTGCGACCCATGTTGAAAGAGAGAGGTGCTTAAGGGGAGGAGGTAGGATACAAGTGGTAGAACTCGATGTCGGAACAGCGTGGTGAGAGCGAGGGGACGCCCGAGCTTTATACGCTCGCCCCCGCTCGCTCGCGCCCGTGTGCCGGGCGGTGCACTCGCTCACTCGGTGCGCTGCCAGACTGTTGCGATGCACGGTGCGAGACAGGACGACAAGCCGGCCGACTGACTGGCAGAGGCTTGGGAGGGAGAATGCTGCTGGAGACACGGAAATGAAACGCGACGCGACTGGCCACGTGAGGCCAGCCCAATCACGGGCGAGTGTCTCGCGGGCTGCCTCGCACGCCGTACCGCGTTCAACCGACACCGCTTTCCCTAACGCTCGAGCTTTAGAGCACCGAGCGGAGCACATCGGAGGACAGCATGCAGAGAGCCCGCGTCCCACGCTCAAACCTTACGGTCCTCGGCACGAGCGCCGCCTCCGCCTCGCGACCAACCCTCTTACGCTGAACTTCACTTCGGTCACGATGGCACACGTCAGGACGAACGCAACAATGAGAATGTATGAACTGAAACGTGAGTCGATCCCTGACCCGGACGCAAAGTGCGCCTGGAAGCGCACTCGGCCTCACCTCGTGGCGGCCGACCAATGGGCGAGCGAGGCCCAAGCGGTGCATATCCCGTGGCATCGGCACCCTCGATTGATTCTGCTTCCGGGCCGCCGCCACAGCTTCTTCTCCCCTTCTGCGCTCGCTCCCATGCCCAGCCGGCGGTTCAAGTCGTACACGCACCGTATCAAACCGCAACGCAGACCACCATGGCCGGCACCGTCCTGCATGGTACCATGACATCGAAGCCGCTGCCCAAGGAGAACCGCTCGTGCGCGGGCAAGCTCGGCTACCTCCTCGAGCACCTCCTCATGTGGCTGGTCGGCATGCCGACCATGATCTTCATGTTCCTCCACGCGCTGGCGTGTGCCGGGCTCGGGCTGTTCATGATCTTCCTCGCACGTACGCCCTGACGACGAACCCGAAGACCCGCTACGGCGCGATCACTGAATCCGCTCGCCATGTATCATGCAGAGTCGACGACGCGCGCCGTGGACCGGCTCACGTTCGGGCAGGCCGAGAAGCAGAATCCGGACAGCTCGTTCACGCGGGCCATGGAGAACGTCAAGTTCAGCGGCGCCGTGGTCCTGTCGGGCGTCCTTGCCGACGTGCTCGCGTACCTTTCGCTCGGCGGCGCGCGGAACCGGATCGTGTGGGCGGTACGTCGTTCCTGCTTGAGTCTCGGGCACCAGCAACACTGACATACGCGTCCGTCCGCATCGTGACAGATCATGTGTGTCCTCGCGATCGGGATCCAAGGCTTCCGCGTGTACTGGCTGCGCGAGCGCGAAAAGTACGAGCGCACGACGGCCGAGTGGGACTCGAGCTCCGAAACGGCGGCCACCGTCACGATCACGGCCGAGTTCATCGACCTTGGCTGCGTCGTGGTCGCGGCGATCGCCGGCTACTTTGCGCGCAAGGCGGACGAGACCGCAGCGATGCCAGTGTAACTGAAGCGAGTCGTGGAAGAATAGAAGTGGTTGCGAGGCTTTGCGTTGCACAAAACGCTCTACTCGCGACCCTGCGAGGCGGTTATCTGGCGCTCCCCTCGAGATCATGTTGCAACTGACGACGTTTCTGTGTAGCAGCTTCGAGCTGACTGACTAGAAGCGAGAGGATTGAGCAGGGCGAGCCTGTCGAGCGCGGCGTGGACGACGGGAGCGGGAGGAGTTCAAATCTGCTTAGGGCAACGACGCCATTACATTACTCAAACCGAGAAGGGTCACGATCTGTCAGCGGCTGCCTCGAAGCGCAAAAGGGCGGCAACCGCTGCCTTGCGGCACCAACAAACTCGCGAACCGCAGCGTGCGGACTCCATCTCCAAGGACGGATTGACGCTCTCGGAACGACCGAAGCGGGCGAGACGCTCGGTCTGATCGCTAACCCGGGACGCGCTGCGCCACCCACGTGCGGCGTGCAGCAACGTGTCTTCAGCCGCGCCTTTGCCGTTGGCCTCCCTTGTTCTCGGCCGCGGCCATCAGGCATTCCATGAATCCCGCTCTAACATGGCGCAACGCTCGACACCATGCATCATCATAACGATTCCAGGTTTACTTGGCGAACGGCGGCGTGCGTGCCGCCTGGCCTGCTGCGAACGCATCCCGCGTGAGCCCGCTGGCCGCGTCTGAGGGAGACGATCCGCATGCGCCTGTACGTGAAGGATCTAGGCTGGTATGCTTGCCCTAACGCGATCGTGACCTGGTTCCCGGCCAACTTGCTCAACCGACGAAAAGGGTTGCTGTAGCTCAAGAACGGGGGCTGGGTTCCTGCCGAGTAGAGCATGATGTCGAGGCGTCTATGCGCGACGGCATGCACCACAGCGAGTGCTTTTATAGGGCGGACCGAGTACGTGCTCAAAGCCTGCGCTCCTCGCCGTCTCACGCTCACGCTGAAGGACTAGACGTGGCTCGGCGTGGGTCTCGACAAGTGTACGCCCTTCGGCTCGTCTCCTCTGGAGCGTGGACTCGTCGTCCGAGCCGCTCAGCGGTCGTCGCGATACCGACGAGATCGGCGGCTCCGTTTCGCCGAGCGAGGTACGTTCGCGCGCCGTGGAGCCCAAAGGATGGGTGAACCAGCTGACATCGTCGCGATCGCTACGTGTATGGCCAACAGGGCACCCTGCCTCGGACTCAAAACGGGCGTGCGAGCTCGGGGCGGTCGGGATCCAGTGGCAGTAGACTGCCCGCGCAGTACGATGGGCTGACTTGAATTGCTGGACCGACATTTCGCGCTAACTGTACCACCCCTCGAGTAGCGCTGTTCGGCCTCGGCGTAAGCGTATCGAGGAGATTGCGGGTTCGGATTCTACAAGAAGGAGCGTTGACGATGGCCGCGCCCCCACGTCACCGTACGAGCTCGTACGGATGACAACCACCTCTTGGCGCTGCTCACTCACACGGCCGCTTCGCGTAGATCTTCCGCACCGGAGAGCCCGCCAACAAGTCAAGGTTCCTCGCCGCCTTCATCATCGAGTGCCGTCGCACCATGGCCATCGCGACCAAGGACGATCGAGTACGAGTACAGGTACGCATTTTCGGCGGCTAGCAGCATCAACCAGCTGAGCTGACACCAATCCCTGCGCAGCGCCGCGCACGACCATTTCCCGAGCACAGCACGTGCCGTCAAGGTTGGCAAGTCGCCGTGGCTCGTCAAGCTCCACGCCTGTTCTGGCGCGCGAGCTGTGTGACGGCCGCCAAGGTGACGACGCGGGATCAAGGGTACGGATCCGCTCACGCTCGGTTCTGCATGGACCGCGGCTCACTCAATCGATACGGACGATGCAGCTCGCGACCTCAATTGCGTAGTCGTCGGCATTCTGGACGGTGACGCGCTTCCACTCAAAACGGACAAGGTCAAGACCAACGACGTGACGTGCGTACGCCTTTGCGATCTCGGCACCGTGGCTTCCGTGGAGGCCGGGACTGGCGACACGAGACGCGGGATGCTGACGCTTTGCGCTGCGCCGTGCTGCACTTCTAGGCCAAGATCCACCACCGGCATCCGCCGTGTCGTGCGGGCCGAGGCCACGACGACTCGGCGGTGCCTGCTCCGCTTCGAGCTCAAGTTTGAGAGCGCCAACATTCCCAACCCTCAACTCAAACCGCTGCGGGACGGCATCGGTACGGCCCTGCGTCATGTTCAGCTGCCGCTCTCGTTCACGGCTCATTCTCTTGTTACTCACGTCCGTGTGTAGCACCAACTTGACAGCTGCAGTCGCACTACTTGCCACGCGCAACGCCACCACGGGTTTGAGCGCGTAACGTTCTGGGACCGTACTGCGTTGGAGAGTTCGCCGAGCTGCAGCCCGGTGCCCCGCTCGCCGCCAAACGACGCGTTCGTGCCGTGGACTCGCAGGGCGCCACGGTGGCGGCATCGCGCGGTGGTCGTGGCCGTAGCAGTCCGTTGCCGTTGCTAGACAGCGGCAATACCGCTGAGTATGTGCGCAACGAGGTCGTTGAGCAGCTGAACGGTTACGACGGCCGAGCGCGTGTCAGCTATGTTGCCCTGATCCTTCTCATGAGCTGCGACTGTGGCGCAGCGCCAGGTAGGCTTCATCAGGTGAGTGGCGCAGCACGTCCACGTTGGGCGTGTCCCCGCTGCTCCTGACCTTGCATTCCACCCATCACCTCTCAACTGTTCCTACCGTACCTCAAACCCGGCGACTGGGGACCAAGTCGCGCCGAGGAAGAGAGCAGGGTGAAAGAAAGGGGAGCTTTTTGCGCAGTGACCAACATTCCGACTGGGAGCGAGTGGACCATGGGTACAGGCTGGGCACAGGTGAAGTTGGGGACAAACTGGCAAGCGACACGGCAGAGCGTTGAGGGACAAAGACCCGGCACGTTGAGCAGCAGGCATTGATGGGCGGGGTGGTGAGGGAGACGATGATGTTGGACAAGAGTCAGGGGCGGCGGCCCTTGGACAGCGAGCAGCGGAGCCGTGGTTGCGTCAAGTGCGGCTGTTAGAGCTGGAACGCCGACGTGGAGAGCTGCGCCTGAAGTCGAGCGCGAGGAAAAAGGGTCAGCTCGTAGTTCAGTACAGCGAACGGAGCGGTAAGAGCGTGCCGAGTGGCGCTGGGTCTCGCCGACTTTGGACATACCGTCAGCCAGCGAATCCGGCGACGAGCCGCTGCCGCTGCCCTGCTCGGCCGACATGAAAATAACCTGGGACGACTTGCCAGGTCCGCGCGTAGCCTCCTTGGTCGGCACCTTGAGCTGGGGGGCCGACGCGGCTGCATCGATGGTGCTACAAAGGACAACGAGTCAGCGTGCTGGATGTCAAAGGCGCCGAAATGACGCCATGTCCCCGCAGGGCCCGAGGCGCGCCTCCAGCTGTCCAGTCAGCGTAGTCGCCCGCTCTTCCGCAAACATGAGCTTGTTGGTGAGGCTGGTGTTGGTTGCGGCGGCCTTCTCCTCGCTGACGACGGCGTTGACGGTGACGGCGATGAGCATGCGCCAGGCCTCGTCCGAGTAGCCCGCGGGGGCGCAGTCAAGACTGACGCTGTCGCCGTTGGGGACGGGAGGCAGGCGCGCCGCCTCGGCGACCTTGGCGAGCTTGGTCCAGGCGCGCGGGATGAGGTCGGCCGGGACGTACATGGCGGGCAATGCGTGGTGCACTGAGTACAAAGGGGACGAGGATGATTGAGAGCGAGGAAGACGGCGCAGGCGAGGGCGCGCGCGCGGGCGAGGTCAGGTGCGCGGTGAAGCAAGCAGACCACGCAAGGGCAAGGCGCGAGGCGATCTCGCGGGGAAGCACCGTCTTGACTTGTGTCACAAGGCCGAGGTGGCCTCAGGGCGTGACGCGCTGGCTAAACCGCACGCGCGCGGTTGTCACACCGCTGCCAACCGACGCGCCAAAAGTCGTTCCCTGCCATCGCCAATAGCGATAAGCCCGCGCTGTTTCTGCCGGTCGTCGCAGAGGCTTTGAGAGCGAGAACAACCGCGCGGGCCCTGGTCGCGGCGGGGATCCGGTTTGCATGAAGTTGCATTGAAGCTTCGAGACAATACTCTGCACACGCATACGCACACGCACCCCGCGCTGCGCCCTCGTCAGCAGCCGCACTTGCACACACAGCACCGCCGCCGCTCAAACGCATCCGCGACGGCCCACGCAGGCGGCAGCAGCGGCGGTCCTTCGACCCGCTCGACGAGTTGAGTGGGGTGCAAGGCCTCGTTCGCGCGTGCTGCTGCGGCCGGACGTCAGTCGGGCCGTCGCGGCTAGGGAAGGCGGTCGGGGGTCGGGGCTCGGAGGTTCGGTGCAACATCACACAAGTCGGCTCGCGGGGACCCACAAGCGAGGCCTCGGTCTGCCCAGCTTCTCGTTGCATGCACTCGTAAAGAATGCAGGAGTGGTTATGTTCGAAACTGTGCCGGTCGGGGCCCTTGGCGGGCGGCAGCGGGCGCCGACAGGCAGGCCGACAGGCAGCCTGACAGGGGAGGAGCAATCTGGGAGCCCGCGTCACGTGGAACTCACTTGATGTCTCGCACTGTCTCGCGCATCATCATCGGCGCCAGCAAGCCTCCGGCACCCCGATGCCGCGGAAAAGTTCATGCCGCCTGGCCACAACGGGTGGGCTCCGCGGCGACCTACAAAGGCCCTCCTGCCCCCGTCCCCGCCCCCGCTCACCCCTCAACATCGCTCCAACGGCCGATTCACACCGCCATCTCCTTTAGTATGTGTAAGCCTATTGTTCACGAGTTTGCTAACGCTACCTTGTCTCTTCGCGCGCTCCTGTAGTCCGCTTCTCAGCAACCATCCTGCGCACATGCTTTCAACTACGCTGTCCGAGTTCAGCAAGCCGCACGACTCTGCGCGTCCTCTGCGTAGAGTGCGTCACGCGCCGATGCAGCTCGAGGCCGTCGAGCGGCTTGAATCACTCGTGCTTGTCAAGTCGGCCGACCTGTCCAAGCTCACCAACTTATCGCGCAGGCTCGCTCAGTGCGCGCAGTCCAACAACGAGCCAACCTGTATTCCAACTGTAGACGCTCACGGCGGTTTTACCACTCTTGTTGGAGTGCTTGAGTCCCTGCTCCCAGCTCTCCTTGCTGTGGACACACACGCAATTCGTCCCAAGACGGTCGAATTCTCTATCCACACACGGAATCGCGACGACAAGAAGGTCATGGCCGTGGCGAAGGAAATTCTCGATGAACACAACAACCGCGAATTGATGTACCGCCAGAGAATGGCGGAATTCGACAAGGAGTTGGCTGACATTGAGGCGCGCTACGCTCGGATGCGGCAATCGATTTTCGGCTCTTGCCTCGTCATCGCGAACTAAAAGTATTATATATTTCCCTTATACCCTTGGATATCCCTGCGTTTATCTCCCGCAACTCCTTCCTACAATATCTAAAACATCGCTTCTTTGTTGCTCTGTTGCTGAGGTCGTCCTTGCGCCCCCATAATTCAATGTGGAAAGCGAGCTCCGTCGTAGCCTAGCGATAGGAGGTCAGTTTATTACTCTGTCACTTTTCGGCACTGCGCTCGGCCCACAACGACCTGTACAACGACATATTCGTCGCCTTTCTCGACCCGCACATGTCGTCCTTGTGTGCGGAAGCTGGGGCCAACCTTGCCGCTGCCGCGAGAACTGAACATTCGCTCAATTCACAGTTAACGTTCATCGAATCTCAGACTACTTGGCTCACGACTCCGGGGATGTGTTTGAACCGGAACAAATGCAATCAGATCAGTGATGGAACCACTGATGCGCAAAGCGTTGCGCCACACCCGTGTCGGTGTCGCGAGACCCAAATACTCTTCCTGATGCGCGAGAGTGTACTGACGACTGGAAATCGTCAAAAAATGCGTTCCGTGCGGGCATGCGCCAGTGCGCGAGCTCCCGCGAGGAGCCTGATCGGTGCACCTTGGTAGTTGAAATCCATTCTAGCGATTGGGATCGAGTGCTTCTACAATGCCTGTCCACGCGGGCGTGAAAGGTGCGCGTGTACGATGAATAGGTACGACTCGGGATCAAGACGCTGAGATCAGTGAACTTGTCGCTCAAACCGATAACGAGTATGAATCGTCGCATCGGGATCCACCACCAACTACCGTCGCAAAGCCTTAACGTTCACCCGATCCCGGTGGTAAAACACCATCTCCGGGGTGGAATCAGATTCTTAGGAGCAAGCGCTGTACGAAAGAAGCCCGGAGGGATGAAATGCAAGACGGCACGAGACGCGTTGCGCCACACACGTGTCATAGCCCACACGCGTCCGCCGTGGTCCCATTCTCCCGGTTCAGACGTTCGGGCATACTCCCGCCTCACGAAAAATTGTTGGATATCGGTGCGCAACTTCCAAACCCTCGCTGAAACGAAATGCGGGTGTGATCCTCTCACAGGCATAACTGCGATGAACACAGACTGACGAATATCGAGGCCTGCTGCAGCTATCCAACCATCTCCACATTTCAAGCTCCTTTACCATTAACCTAAATATATGCTGCAGTTGCGCTTCGAGCAAGCCGCTCAAGATTCTGCCACGTGTGTTGCGCGAACTCCTCAATAGATACATTCTCCCCGGTTGGCGCGGAACTCTCGCAAGCGCCGTGAGCTGCCAAGTTCCGCTCTTGGTGCTACTACCTTCACGGCACAAAACCGGCATTCAGCACCGAAATCTCAACAAAGAGCCCCGAATGATGCACGCTTCCCCGGGAGATAACAAAGCCCACGGCTTCGCGCGCCCTCTCCGAAATGTGCGTCCCGCCCCGGCACAGCCCAAGGTTGCTGTGAAATCCGAGTCGCTCGTATGCGTCAAGTCGGGCGATCTGTTCAAGCTGACCGCCATCGCACGCAAGCTCACACCGTACGCGTTGGGTGGTACCGAGACGGAACCGGTACCTACTTCTGTCTCGGTTAGCGAGTTTCCTCAGCTAGTCGACACGCTCGAAACGATGCTTCCGGCACTGCTGGCCGTGGACACGCAAGTGGTTGCCTTGGCAGCAGCCAAAGCACGCCGCAAGGCCGAACACGCCCGGGTCAAAGCTGCGAAGCGGAAGGCGTTCTTTGACCAGCACCGGAAGCAAATGGAGGAATTTCACCAACAGATGCAGGAGATGAAGAAGAAACTGGCCGCCGTGGAGGCCTATTTCGGTATTACAACCCGTCCGCTTCGCAAAGAATTGATGGTCCCTGTGACTTGATTTGCCCAAAAACGCCGCTGTCACTATGCAATACCCCCCAAATCTCGCTCAATACACTGGAGTATCTCTCTCGAGCTGGTCCAATGACAACGAAAGCTTTGGCAAGAGTAAGTCAGAGAATCCAGCACCGCACATGGCTTCCGGAATTGAGCTCAACCATTAGTGCTGCGAAACCCGTCAAACGCGCGACCATGGACGCGCCGCGCCCCCCACGTTTCTCGGTGCTTGAACCGGAAGAGGCCCGCGCGGATCAGTGATGGAGCGACTGATGCGCGACGCGTTGCGCCACACTCTTGTCGGTGCAGCGAGAACCTGACGCGCCGCTCGGTGCGCGGAAAGTTATTCCCACCTGACGCATATGATCGAGTGCGCATACTCTGTGCGGCGAGCCTTAGCCCGCGGACTTGGTGGCGCAAACGTGGACTTGGCTCGCTCTCCCACTTGTGCAAGCCAAGATATTCTCACATGGAATCCACTCCTGTCGTGTCAACTCTCGTTGCAGCGCTCCCACAACGCTTCATTCGCATTCCTGCAGCGCAGCAGAATCTCGCTGCAGAGCCCAAGGCCCTTGCGTTCGTGAAGCTGGCCGACCTGCGTCAGCTGGCCACGGTGACACGAACGCTCCTCTTGGTCGCAACCGCGGGTGGCAAGGGTCTCGCAGCCTCGCCATCCATCACGAACGTCGACTCGAAGAACAGCTTCACGGCCATCGTCGACGTCCTGGAGGGCTCGCTTCCGGCCTTGCTCGAGGCGCCGCTCTTGCCACAAAGCTGCGCCATTCCAACAGAAAAGCCGTCGCCGCGTGACGCTGAAACGCGCGTGAAGCGCTCCTCACAGTCTCGAGGCAAGAAGACCGTCAACAAGACCAGCCCGCACTACCTCGAGGCGCAGGCCAAGTACGAGAAGATGCAACGGAATCTTCGAATCATCCAGGAGCGCATGCGTCACAACGAAGAAGTGTACGAAAAAGTGGGCGAACTGCGATCGCAGCTCCCCAGATTACGCCTCGCTCATGCAGGCCCATTTTGATGCGACGTCAAGACCGCTTTTGCTTGTTGAATAGACCGCGAGTAGATCTAGCT
This sequence comes from Blastocladiella emersonii ATCC 22665, assembly GCA_025594325.1. Classification (NCBI taxonomy): domain Eukaryota; kingdom Fungi; phylum Blastocladiomycota; class Blastocladiomycetes; order Blastocladiales; family Blastocladiaceae; genus Blastocladiella; species Blastocladiella emersonii. The sequence continues at coordinate 173,900 of JANHCV010000015.1, read as the reverse complement.
TGTAGTGAGTTGCGCGGCAGTTTCAGGTGAGGAACGCGTAAAAAACCTTCGGGAGAGTTGCCCGACGCGTCGGAAAATAGTGTCTCGCGCGGGAGACAGTTTGAAACGCGACGCGACGCGACGCGACGCGACAAGCGCCCTCCCGCCTGCCGTGATCGTTCCCACACTTGCCTTCTCCGAGTCGCTCGTCTTCAGGAGTCTTCGCTCTCGCACACGCTCCGCAAACTCATCTCGCACACGCTCCGCAAACTCATCCCATGCAGTCATGTCGGCGCACGGAGCCCCGCCGGCCTACCACGCTCACAACGTCGCGTCGTCACCCGCGCGCCACGGCCACAGCACAGGCGGGCGACTGGGCCGATCGCGGCGGGCGACGCACGACGACGACGGGACCGGGCAGCGGTCGCCGTCGCTGCGCAAGGCGACGTCGCCGTTCGTCGACTCGCTCGAGCCGCTGACGGACCTGATCCACGACGACCTGGCCGACGACGACGCGGCCGCGTTCAAGGTCCCGCTGCTCTCGGACGCTGCGGCATCAGCGCTCTGCCTGCGCCGCTGCTGCCACGACGACGACCCGCACCGCGACCACCCGACCGGCCCGCCGCACGCGACGACGCGGTCACTCCTCGGCGGCGACGCCGCGCTGCCGCTGTACACGTACGAGCAGCTGCCGCGGTGGCTGCAGTGCAACCCGTACATCCGCACGGGGTACCGGTCCGGGTACAGCTACGCGCAGGCGTGGCGCAGCGCGTTTGCGGTGCACTGCGAGACGGGCAACATCTGGTCGCACGCGGTCGCCGTGCCGCTGTTCGCGTGGCTCGCGGCGCAGACGCAGGCGGGCGCGATGCTGCCGGCAGCGGCGCACTTCTGGGACCGCGCGGTGCTCGCCGGGTATTTCGCGTCGGCGGTGGTGTGCTTTGCGTTCAGCGCGCTGTTCCACACGCACTACGGGAACAGCCACCGGTGCTACGTGCGGTTCGGGTGTCTCGACTACACGGGTACGCACGCGCCTCGTACTTGCTGTTGTCGCGTCGCGACGTGAGCGGTTCGACTAAAGTAGCAACGTTCGCGCGTGTAGGCATCTCGGTCCTGATCTGCGGCGGCGCGACGGCGCTGACGTACACGGCGTACTACGACGACGCCGTGTGGCGGTCCGTGTACATGGCGGGGTCCATGTCGGTGGGCGCAGTCGGCGTGGTCGGGCCCACGTTCGCCGTGTGGCACACGACGCGGTTCCGCGGGTGGCGCACCGCCATCTACACGGCGTCGGGCCTGCTCGGTTGCGTGCCCATGGCGCAGTTCCTCGCGACGCACGGGCTGCCCGCGGACGGGCTCGGGTGGTGGGGCCGGCACGGGTGGGCGGTTGTCGTGCTCAAACTCGTGTGCGGGATCGCGGTACGGGTCGGCGGGCGGAGCAGTGGAAGCGCGGACTGACCCTCAGCACGAGTGTAGTTCTACGTCGGCAAGTTCCCCGAGCGGTGGTTTCCCGGCCGGTGCGATATCGTGGGGCATTCTCACCAGTGGTGGCACGGGTTTGTATCGAGCGCAACGCTCGCGCACGGGCTGCTCGTCCTCGACCTGCTCAGCTGGCGCATCAACAGCAGCAGCAGCAGCAGCGCGATGCCGTAGACTGAGGCCCAATAGCTGCTCAAGCACGCGACTCTCGACGAAGCGAGGCCCTTGAGAGTGATACATTGCACATAGAGAGCTCGATCAATAGACGTCCCATCGATCCGCACAGAGCAGAGGAGGATGTGCTGACTCGGGCAGTTGCAGAGAGGAGCGAGAGGTCATCGTGCCGCGCAAGCTTGCTGACTTGCCCTACGAGACTGTCGCGATGCACCATGTCGCTCGACAGCGCGACAAGCAGGCCGACTCAGAAGCCAGCGAAGCAGCCGGAGACTGGCCGGAGACGCGAGTTGAAACGCGACGCGTCTTACCCACGTGAGGCCGGCCCAATCAGCGCGTGCGTGTCTCACGGCGTGTCTCGCGCTGACCGTTCGCGCGCGCCCCGCGCCACCTGGCCGCGCGCTTTCCTCTCTCCGGATCCGGATCCGGATCCGGATCCGGGAACCGCGCATGCGATGATGAAGCACGCGAGCCGGATTCCCACGGCCGCGGGCTTAGCGATGGACCAGCACGGATCCGTCCTGCCTGCTCGGGCCCGAGTGCTCAGAGCAAGGGCGGCTGCGGACCGCAGCGCGACGACCACGCGCAACGGTGGCCACGAGGGCATGCGACCGCGATCAAGCGACAGAGACGTGGAGCTGGTGTGCGCAGCATGACGTGCGGCGCGCCGACGAGATCGCGGCGCCCTGGCCGGCGGTCCATGGGCCCCGGATTCGCGCCGGCGGAGCCGCGACCAATCCGTCGCGCTCGCGGTCACGTGGCAAGTCTTCCGCGCGCTGCGGGCAGGCCCTGCCGCAAGCGGAAGGCTCCCGCCGCGAGCCACGCCGCCGATGAAAACGAGGCCGCGACTCCATGCATGCGCATGGCGGCAGCATGGCCGGGTGCAGCGCGATCACCACGTCACCGTGACGCAGAGGCCGAGGCATGATGCCCTGCGCCGAGCCACTCGCCACGGGCCGTACCACCACCACCGCGACGCCCGACGCGCCGGCGCGACGATGATGAAGGTGCGTAGAAAGAGCGGCCGCGGTGCTGCGTGTTCAGCGACGACGGGCGACCAGCGGGACCCGTCGCGGGGACTCGCGCTCGCGCTCACCACCACGGCCTTCTGTGATCGTGTAGGAACGCAGCAAGCAGGCGAGCGGGCGAGCGCGAGAGGCCTCGGACGGCGTCGCGGAAGCACGGCGCTTCGAGCGGAAGGGAGCGCGCAGCTCGGGTTTCGCGAGCGGGCAGGAGCAGCGCGCCGGGCACCTTCCCGTTCGGGGCGGGCCCGCTCGCCGTTGCCCAAACTCTCGCTGCTCTCGCGCCCGAGCCTGCTCGCGTTTGCGCGTTGGCCTGCCGTGCCCGCATCAGATCCCTCGGCCCGCCCGCCGCTATATAACGGGCCGCGCCCCCCTGCCCTCCCTCTCGCCGTCCAGCCAAGCGCTTCGTGCTCTCATCGTCCAACCGTCCCCGCCCGCTGCTTGCTCGCCAGCTCGCGCCCATCTGTGTCCTACCCTCACACACCACCACCCTACCCTGCCCCGGCCGCACCATCCCCGGTCGACCACCACCGCCTACGCACCTCTTTGCCCGCACGCCCCACGGCTGCCACCCCGACCCGCACCTCCGCCAGCGCGTCGCCCCTCCCTCATCACCCAAGCATCAACCACCGATCATGCGCAAGTCTGGCCGCAACAACGCTAAGCGTACGTCGCTCTCGCCCTCCCTCTCCTCGCCACCGTCGGCATCCCGCTCGCGCTGTCGCCGCGCTCCTCGGCGACGGCATCGAGGGGGCAGCCGGACCGAGCTGGGTGGCTCGCGTTTTGGCGCGCGAGCCACCGCGCTGGCCGGTCGCGTTTGCGCTGCCATGGCTCGGCCCCACGCGGTCCCCGTTCGCGCTGCCGCCTGCTGCCCGTTCGCGCGCCGTGCACCGAAAATCGCGACTCCCCTCCTGAAACCGAACGCGACTCGCATCCATCACACCTTCACTTCCCGAACGCTCCACTAACGCGCTTCCCGCCCCGCCCCGCCCCGCTCCAGTGACCTCGTCGTCGTCGTCGAGCTCGTCCTCGTCCGCCGCCTCCTCGTCCGCCGCCTCCTCGGCCATGTCGGCCTCGGCCTCCTCGTCGAGCTCGAGCTCGTCGTCGCACATGTCGTCGTCGGCCTCGTCGGGCGGTTCCGCCTCCACGGCCGTCATTGCCGGCGGCGCCAGCGGCTCGGCCGTCATCGATTCGACCAAGATCGACGGCGCCTCGGCCTCGTACGAGTCGTCGTCGTCGTCGGCCTCGCACTCCGAGTCCGCCTCGGCCGAGTACTCCGCCTCCTCGGCCACCGAGTCGTCGTCGTCCGAGTACGCCGCCACGGTCATGGCCGGCGGCGAGTCGGACGCGTCGTACCAGGCCATTGCCGCCGAGTCGACCGAGACCTTCGCCATCGAGTCGGCGCACGAGGAGATGCACGCCGAGTCGCACGCCGAGTCGCACGAGGAGTCGGCCTCGTCGTCGCTCGAGATCACCAACACCTCGCTCGAGGTCACGGCCGAGACGGCCGAGACGTGCGAGATCGCCATCGAGAACCAGGTCTCGGCCCAGATCGAGTGCGAGGAGACCACCCAGCAGTTCACGGCCGAGGAGTGCGCCGCCATCGACGAGTGCAACGCCGCCCAGTCGTCCGAGTGGACCGCCACCTCGCAGGAGCAGCACGACGAGTGCGCCACCACCACCGCCACCACGGCCCAGTGGGAGTGCGAGACCGAGGCCACGTCGCAGGAGCAGTCGGCCGAGTGCACCACCACCACCACCACCTCGTTTGAGTGCGAGGAGTCGACCGAGTGCGTCTCGGCCCAGGTCGAGTGCGGGGAGTCGACCGAGTGCGCCACCACCTCGTTCGAGTGCGGGGAGACCACCGCCACGGCCGAGTGCACCGCCGCCGAGTGGGAGTGCACCACCACGTCGCAGGAGCAGCACGCCGAGTCGCACACCGAGTCGCACACCGAGTCGCACGCCGAGTCGTCGTCGTCGTCGGCCGAGTCGCACATGGAGTCGTCGTCTTCGGCCAACGCCACCGAGATGATCACCACCGACCTCGAGTGCACCGTCGCCGAGACCGAGATCGCCACCGTCGACTACTCGACCATGGCCACCAACCAGACCGAGTCGGCCGAGTCGCACTCCGAGTCGCACATGGAGTCCTCGGAGTCGCACTTCGAGTCGTCGCACGCCGAGTCGTCGTCGTCGGAGACCAACGTCGAGGTGACCACCACCGATCTCACCTGCTCGACGGCCGAGTTCGAGACCACCACGGCCGAGATCGACATCGAGGTCACCACCACGGACCTCGAGTGCACCACCGCCGAGACCGAGTACACCGAGGTCATCACCGAGCAGGCCGAGTACTCGGCCACGGGCCACCAGTTCGAGTCGTCCGAGTCGCATGAGGAGACGCACCAGGAGTCGTCGTCCTCGAGCTTCGAGGCCTCGTCGTCGTCGGCCGAGTTCGAGACCTCGGCGACCAACGTCGAGATGACGACCACCGACCTGACCTGCTCGACCTCCGAGATCGACGTCACCACCGTCAACGTCGACGTCGCCACCACCGAGGTCGAAAACACCACCTCGTCTTCGTCGGCTCAGTTCGATTCGTCGTCTTCGTCGGCTCAGTTCGATTCGTCGTCGTCCTCGACCACCGAGTCCAACACCGTCGTCAACGTCGACGTCGCCACCACCGAGGTCGAAAACACCACCTCGTCTTCGTCGGCTCAGTTCGAGTCGTCGTCGTCCTCGGCCCAGTTCGAGTCGTCGTCCTCGACCACCGAGTCCAACACCGTCGCCGTCGTCGAGGGTTCGTCGTCCATCTCGACCTCGGGCGCCATTGCTGGCTCCGCCTCGACCTCGCTCAACATCGCCGAGTCGTCGTCGGCTTCCTCGTCGTTCGAGTCGCACGAGGCTTCCTCGGTACGCTATTCTCTCGCTCGGTCGCTCGCTTTGGGAATCGGTCCACTAACTCGAGAGCCTCCTTCGCCCGTACTCAGTCGTCGTCCTCGTTCGAGGCCTCCAACTCGTCGTCGTCGGTGACCACGGGCTCGGCCATCACCACCGGCGCCGTCTCGTCGTCGACCCTGTCGTCGGCCATCACGACCAACCTGCAGGAGGCCGTGTCGAGCCACGCCGCGCACGAGGAGTCGCACTCGTACGTGACCGAGGAGGGCGAGGAGCACGAGGTGATCACCACCACGTTCAAGGTCGTCCGCATCCGCGTCCGCCGCCCCAACGGCACCTACGAGATGAAGGAGATGGTCGTCCCCGCCGACGAGTCCATCGAGGTGACCAAGGCCCGCCTCACGGCCAACAACAGCTCGACCTCGGCCACCTCGTCGTCGTCGGCCATGTCGGCATCGGCCACCTCGGCATCCGCGTCGTCGTACGAGGCCTCGTCGTCCTCGTCCATGTCGACCTCGTCGTCCAACCAGCTCGCCGTCGACACCTCGAGCTCCGTCTCGCAGCAGCAGCAGAACAGCGGCTTCATTGTCGACTCGGCCGTCGGCAGCGCCATCTTCGACACCAGCTCGCCGCTGCTCGGCCACGGCTCGGGCCGCATCGAGTCGACCACGGTCACGTCGCAGGACTTTGCCTCGTCCACCGAGACGGCGCAGTTCGCCGCCGAGTCCTCGTCGACCACGTCGTCGTCGTCGGTCGTCGAGAACGTGTCCGTTGACACGATCCAGGCCGCCGAGTCCTCGTCGGTCCTCGCGTGCGAGCTGACCGCCGCCGAGACGACGCACCAGGAGTCGTCGTCGTTCGAGACCACCGAGTCGCACTCCGAGACGCACCAGGAGTCGTCGTCGTTCGAGTCGTCGACCTCCGAGTCGACTGACATCAAGGTCGACGTGGTCACGTCGCAGGAGCAGCCCGCCATCATCCCGTACCCGGCCATTGTCGAGGAGACGCTCATCACGTCGGTGCTCACCGAGGCCGAGATCACGGCCGAGTCGTCGTCGTCCTCGTCGTACGAGGCGTCGTCGACCTCGTTCGAGGCCAACAACTCGTCCTCGTCGTCGTCGTTCGAGACCTCGACCGCCACCACGATCGACTCGGGCGCCGTCATGTCGGGCGACGAGATCATCCGCCCCGACCAGATCATCAACCTGCCGTCGGTCGTCGAGGAGACCCTCGTCACATCGACGCTCGTCGACCCCGAGGCCACGGCCACCAACACGACCGAGATGGAGGCCGTCTTCACGGGCTCGGACGTGCACCACGTCGACGTGATCGCCGTCTGTCCCGCGTACACGGCCCACGACGTGACCGTCGTCGAGTCCGAGGTCACGGCCGAGTCGTCGTCGTTCGAGGCCTCGTCCTCGTCCGAGTCGTTCGAGGCGTCCTCGACCTCGTTCGAGACCGAGCAGATCTCGTCGGGCGTCACCACGCAGCAGCAGCAGGTCGGCGGCATCGTCGTCGCCAACGCCGGCCTCGGCATCGCCACCACGCACGAGTCGGCCTCGACCTCGTTCGAGTCCTCGTCCGCCTCGGCCTCGCACCAGGAGTCGGCGTCGTCGGCTTCGTTCGAGTCCTCGTCGTCGTCGTCGGTGACCCAGCAGCAGCAGCAGGGCGTCAAGCCCGCGGTCGTGCTCCGCCCCAACGGCGGCGCTGTCGTCACCTCGACGGTCTCGACCAACAACGGCGCCACCACGCACGAGTCGTCGTCGCACGAGATCCACCACGACGAGTCGACGGGCACCACCACCGTCATGCAGTCGTCGTCGACCTCCACGTCGTCCTCGGCGCTCGGCAACGGCGCCACCAAGCCCCAGATTGTCGTCGCCGGCGGCGGCCTCGTCGCGTCCAACGGCGCCTCGACCTCGTCGACCTCGTTCCAGTCGTCGTCGTCGAGCAACTCGTCGTCCATGGCCGCCGGCGCCTCCAACTCGTCGGTGTCGCACACGTCGTCGTCGTCGCACACGACCTCGGCCTCGCCCAAGCCGACCGGCGGCATCCCGCACGGCTGGGGCGCTGCGGCTACGGCCAAGCCCGTGGTGATCGCGCCCAACACCAAGCCCGCGGTCGTCAACTCGTCGTCGTCGTTCACGACCTCGTCGTCCTCGGTGACCAAGCCCGCGGTCGTCACCTCGTCGAGCTCGACCACCACCACGACCTCGTCGTCGTCGCCCAAGCCGACCGGCACCATCCCGCACGCCTGGGGCGCCGCGGCTACGGCCAAGCCCGTCGTGGTGACCACCACCACGACCAAGCCCGCTGTCACCAACTCGTCGGCCTCGTACACGACCACCACCTCGTCGGTCACCAAGCCCGCCGTCGTCACCTCGTCCAACACGTCGTACACGACCACCACCTCGTCGTCGTCGCCCAAGCCGACCGGCACCATCCCGCACGGCTGGGGCGCTGCGGCTACGGCCAAGCCGGTTGTGATCACGTCGGCCGTGAAGCCCGCCGTCATCACCTCGACGACCACTACGACCAAGCCCGCGGTCGTCAACACGTCGTACACGACCTCGTCGGTCACCAAGCCCGCTGTCGTGACCTCGTCCAACACGTCGTACACGACGACCGTCGCGGCCCCGGTCCTGACCAGCTCGACCTCGTACTCGTCGACCTCGTCGGGCAAGCAGGAGTCGTCGTCGGCCTCGTTCCAGGCCTCGCAGCAGCAGCAGTCGTCCTCGTCGTCGACCTCCATGTCCTCGTCGGTCAACAACGGCGGTATCCCGCACGGCTGGGGCGCCGCGGCCACGGCCAAGCCCCAGGTCATCACCTCGACGACCACTACGACCAAGCCTGCCGTCGTCAACACGTCGTACACGACCACCACGACGACCGTCGGCAAGCCCGTGCTGACCAGCTCGACCTCGTACTCGTCGTCAACCTCGTCGGGCAAGCAGGAGTCCTCGTCGGCGTCGTTCCAGGCCGCCTCGTCGACCTCGCAGCAGCAGTACTCGTCGTCGTCGGGCTCGTTCACGGTCGGCGGCTCCGCCATCCAGCCCCGCGAAATCATCCCCAACTTTGTCGAGATGCCGACGCTCACCACCACGACGCTCGAGGAGGAGAAGGTGACGCTGACCGAGTGCGGCCCCGGCCCCGTGTACCAGATCCACGACGCCGAGACCGAGGTCGTGTACCTCGACCAGGCCTTTGCCACGGCGGCCGCCTCGACCACCACGGTCGCCGAGGACGAGCAGATGCAGCAGGAGATCGTGACGGTCACGTCGTGCGGCCCCGAGGTCCTGCTCCACGCGACCACGACCGAGGAGACGTTCGAGACGTCGTCGGTCGTCGCCAACGCGGCCATGACGGTCGAGGACGTGCAGCGCCTCGACACGGTTTCGGAGACGGTCACGACCGGCTTCTACGCCACGGGCACCGCGGCCGGCGAGACCACCATCACCAAGCCGCTCATCACGGTCCAGGAGATCCAGCGCCTCGAGACCATGCCCGAGACGTACCCGTCGGGCTTCTACGCCACGGGCACCGTCTGCGGCGAGGTGGTCAACGACCTCATGCCCGAGTCCTTCTCCATGGTCGCGCCCGCGCTCATCGCCATCCAGAACGACGACGGCACCGTCACCGAGTTCCTCGAGGGCAGCGCCGAGTTCAACGAGTACCTGGCCAAGCACAACGGGATCTCGGCCACGACCACCGAGGAGATCGCCATGGTCGCGCCCGCGCTCATGGCCGTCCAGAACGAGGACGGCTCCATCACCGAGTACCTCGAGGGCAGCGCCGAGTACAACGCGTACCTCGCCAAGCAGAACGCGGCCACGGGCTTCACGTCGTCGACCGAGACGCTCACGTCGACCTCGACCTCGGCCACCACCACGACCTCGTCCAAGACCGAGCTCGAGATTGAGAAGACGTTCAAGTGCACGCAGTGCAGCGGCTCAGAGACGGTCAAGGTCGACACGTCGGGCACCCGCATCCTCGACTTCTCGATCAACGCCTCCATTGACCGCGGCTTCGGCGGCTCGACCAACACGGTCGTGATCCAGGACACCAAGACGGCGCGCATCTCGCGCTTCGCCTTCATGATCCAGACGTCGATCCTGTCGGTGCTCGCCCTCCTGTCGCGCGACGCGGTCGGCGCCAGCTGCGACAACCACTCGTACAAGTTCCTGTGGGGCCTCGTGTCCTTCAACGGCGCCGTGTGGGCCCTGCTCAGCTACTACGCGTCCATGGCCGCGGCGGTCCCGACGCCCGCGCCGACCACGGTCGGCGAGCAGGCGGCCGAGTTCAGCGCCACGCTCAACCTCGCCACCAGCAACATCGGCCACGACGGCGTCCGCCTCGGCCTGCGCCTGTTCAAGACGGTCATGTCGCCCCGCGCGGCCCGCCACGTCATGTACCTCGCGGCCGCGATCCAGATGCTGTCGCTCGCGTACGTCGGCCTCGTCGACATGACCTTCTGGCCCGCGTGGATCCTTGTGGTCCTCAGCATCGGCGTCATGATGCACGCCGCGATCCGCCTCGGCATGCCCCACGAGCGCGTGCCGTTCGAGGACTCGTACACCCTGTACGGCCAGACGTTCGAGAACATTGCCGAGTTCGACCTCGAGGGCACCTTCAACACGGCCGTCGACGTTGCCTCGGGCTCGGCCACGGTCGCCATCGAGACGACGCGCTCCAACGTACTCTCGTTCACGGGCAAGGTGACGCTCTCGGTCGTCGGCACCTGGCTCGCCGTCAAGCTCCGCTTCCTGGCCATGTACCTCGCCGTCAAGGCCTTCGTCAACATGGTCCAGCTCACCATCAAGAACACGGCCACGCTCATCAAGGTGTCGACCATCGCCTTTGCCCTCGCGGCCGTCCCCTTCATCGTCCTCGGCGCCAAGATCCTCCTCGCCGGCGCCACTGCCGTCGCGCTCTTCTACGGTGCCCGCTTCGTCTACACCGAGTACCTCGCCGCGGCGATCGCGGCCTCGATTGCCAAGCCCATCCTCGACATCCACGTCGACTCGAACACGGTGTCGCACCTCGGCGGCAAGATCATGGAGAACATCTCGACCACGACCACCACGACCACCACCACGGCCGTCTGGACCTCGGTCACGTCGACCTTCAACTCGGCCTACGACACGGTCCTCGTCAACGTCGCCGGCAACTCGTACGTCTGGGTCATCCTCGCCCTGAACGTGCTCCTGTGGCTCGTCATCACCCCCATGTTCGGCTCGGTCTCGGCCTCGACCACGGTCCAGGTGCCCTCGCCCGCCGTGTCGCCCGTCGCGTCGCCTGTGGTCACGGTCCTGCCCACGATCCCCGTCCCCGCCGCGCCCGCTGCGCCCGCCGTCTCGACTTCGTCGTCGACTATCTCGGTCAAGGCCTCGTTCGACTTTGCCAACCTCATCCAGAACGCGTCCATGGCCCTGATCCCCGTCCTCCTCCTCGCGTCCTTCTTCTACCCGACGGTGACCGGCGGGTGCAACATGGCGCTGTCCACGGCCATCAACCTCGCGCTCGTCGTCGTGGTCGCCAAGGTGTTCTCGTCGTCGTCGGCGTCGGTCGCCGTCTCGGCCGGCAAGGTCTCGGGCTCCTCGTCGTCGACCGAGTTCGCTGCCTCCTCGTCGTCGCAGTCGACCAACTCCAACTCGGTCTCGGCCTCGAACGGCTACACCAACGGCGCCGCCAACGGCTCGTCCATGGTCGCCACGACCCACGAGCACACCGTGTACCAGCAGGTGCAGCCGCCCAAGATCCAGCACATCTCGTCGTCGTCGCAGTCGTCGCACTCGCAGTCGCAGTCGCAGTCGTCGTCGGCCAACTACCACGCCCAGTCCTCGTCCTCGTCGTCGCACCAGGCCTCGTCGTCCTCGTCGCACTCGGCCATGAACGGCTCGTCGGGCTCGTCGTCGACCCTGTTCGGCGCCCAGACGGCCGCGGCCCCCGCCTTCGGCATGACCACGACGATGCAGATGCCCCAGGCCCAGTGGTAAGCAGTCGACCACGGAGTTCAAGTAGTAGAGCGGCGTAGATGTGTGTTTTTGTGTCTCTCTTCTCTCTCCCTCTCTCGCTTTTGTGTCTTGATTCCTTCCTCCCTCGTTTTGGTCCCAGTATCTTTTAATCCCCTCAAATGTATCGTTACCCTCTCCCTCATCTCTGGCTTGGTCTTCGCGAGTGCTCGAGTTCTTGAGGAAGTCGATGATTGATCATGGCCACGCTCGCGGCTATCGTCGTTCGCCGCGATGTTCTGCTCGCGGCCCTTGGCGAACTTGCTCGTCGAGCGACTCGCTCCCGCGCCGCCAACAAAAATCCGTCCCTCGATCTGGTCCGCGTCACACGGGCCGCTCTGAGCGTCCGGCGACTTGAAAGAGCTGTTGGCCATCGTCGCTCAACGCGACGCGGCTGCTCGCGGCGCTTCGGGAGCTTGACCGACTTCGTCGTGCGACTCGCTCCCGCGTCGCACAACGCCGACCACCCCCGCTTCGGCTTTAGCGAGTAGCGACGCGGGCCGCGAACAACGGCAGCCCGCTCAATCCGGCCTCCCTCAAGTCGAACTTGTTCCGAAATCGCGAACCGTCTCGAGATACCCACACCTCAGGAGGTGGGCGCGATCGCGTCGTGCGCTCTGCGTCGATGGTCTTACAATACATCACGTCTATTCTTCATGGTCATTCACATCCAGCCCGGCCGCGAGCACCAGGAGCACCTCCTCGCGCGAGCAGCCGGCGGCGCGGGCCAGGGCCCACAGCGACTTGGCCGAGTCCTGGACGTGGCGGAGGACGGCGGCCTTGGACGCGCCGCTGGCCGTGGGAGCTGGTGCGGGAGCAGCGGGGATGGGTGCCGCGGTTGCCGCGGTTGCGGCCGGTTGTTCGCGCGCGGCTGGTGCGGGAGCAGCAGGCGCAGTTGGTTCGGGAGCAGCGAGGTCGCGAGCCGTCGTAGTCGGCGACACCGGCGCGTCCACCGTCGCGCGAGTCGGCGACCACGGCGCGCCCTTCTCCTCTTCCACCTCTTCGTCAGCACCCGCACCAGGGTGCGCGCTGGCCGGGAGCGGCGGCAGCGTGTCGGTGTCGTACATGGCCCAGTACGCGTCCTCGGGGTCGGCGTTAGCGTTTCGGGCTGGCGCCGGGTTGGTGGCAGCGGGCCCGCCGAGGCGGTCGTCGTACGCGGCCCAGTACCCGTCGTCCGAGTCGTCGTCCTTGTCGTTGTCGGAGAGGGCGGCAGCGGGCTGAGGAGGGGCAGTCGTAGTGGTGGAGGTGGTGATGCGCGACGGCTACACGTACACGGCGGCGTCAGACCCTCGCCTCACGCATCCCCGCGCGCGCTGAGGACGTACCCGGCTCTCGGCCTCGACCCGCTTCCACTCCACCTCCCCCATAACGCGGAAATCATGCACGCGCCACTCCATCTCTTCCCAAACCAGCACCATCACCACGCGCACCATCCCGGCCACCGGGTCCGCCGGGTCCGGCCGCAAGTCCACGCCCACCAACGCCTCGACCGTCTCTGCATCGCGCACGACTACGTGCGTGTCTTTCGCGAGCGCGTCAGCGTTCCCCAGCGTCCAGCGCGCGGCGACGACGTGGCGCAGGTACGCGTCGGTGAGCAGCGGGTGAGGGAGCCAGACGAGGGCGGTGGCGGGGAGCGGCGCCGAGGAGGGCGGGTAGAGGAAGGCGATGCGCTGGCGCAGCAGCGACGAGGCGTGCTGCGCGGCCGCGGTGCGCACGGTGTCGCCGGCGCCGGGGGTGGGGCACAGGGTGCTGAGGATCGCGGCGACGAGGCCAGGCGCGGGCGGCGAGGGTAGGTGTTGTTGATCCATGGCGTGTTAAGTTTACATGAGTTTCATCGGCGGCGGCGGGAGAGAGCGGACTGGTGGAGAGGCGAACGAAGTGGCTCTCTCCCCCAACAAACGACGACGGCGGTCCGCATGGGGCCGGCCGCAGGAAACCCGGGTCCACCTCGTCTCGCATCACGCGGCGTGAACGACGCGATCCAAAACGGTCCACTGCACCGACACCGACCGTGGCTACGAGAAAACACTGCAACGATATATCCTCGCCGTGCGCGCGGTCCAACAACACGCCCGCACACACGCGCAACCTCCAACCAACTCAGAACTCGTCGCCCTCGTCCTCGAGGTGCTGCTGGATCTCCTTCTCGAGTTCCCGGACCTCCTCCGAGTCGGCAAACGCCTTGCCGGCGTTGCGCACCGCCGACCGGTCCGGGTACCGCATGGCCTTGACGCTGGCGTTGTGCAGGTCGAGGCAGAAGGCGATGCGCGAGTGGAACGCCGTCTGGGGCTCGCGCGACGCGTACACGTCGGCGGCGGCCTCGGCCGCGGCGCTTGACACGACGCCGGCGCCGTGGTCGACGACCGCCGTCAGCACGCCGTCACGGATCGCCTTGGCCACCATGTACTCGGCGTCCTCCTCCGAGTCGAGCCCGAGCCGCAGGCAGATCTCGCGCAGCGAGATGGCCGAGTACGCCACGCTGAGCAGCCGCATGCCCGTCTTGATCACGTTGTGGCGAAGGCGCTGCACGAGCGTGAGCGTGCGGTCTGCGGCAAAGACCGCCGACGAGTCGGCGACCACCTTGGTGAAGTGGGCGAGGTCGCCGCGGCGGACGGCGAGCACGAGCTGGCGGTACGGCTCGAGCGGGCGGCGCATGGTGGGCGGGCGGAACGTGGCGCGGTCGGGCACCTCGCCCATGAGCAGCTGCACGATGATGGCGAGCTTGGTCGCCGCCTGCAGGAACCCGACCGTGGCGGGCGACGCGGGTGCCTTGCGGATCGCCTGCTGCAGGTGGTTGTGCGACGCCGTGTAGTCGAGGCGCAGCGCGGCAATGCGGCCCACGTAGTACTGGTACCGCACCACCTGGTTGTTGGACGCGGACGCGGGGAGGCCACCCGACTTGGCGACGAGACGGTCCGCCTGCTCGACGAGGTTGGCGGCGAGCAGCGACCGCAGTACCAGGTTGAGCAGCGTGGCCGTCGACTCGTCGTCGCCGCGCAGCGTCGCCGTGCGGTGGAGCGCAAGGAGCGTAGGGCGCAGCGAGCGGCCGGCATCCACGGCATCCGCGGGCGCGAGCAGCTCGTGGAACCGCGCGTAGTAAAAGTACACCTTGGCGCCGAGCGCGTCGAGGGTGCGGCGGTTCGCGTGCTGCACCGCGTCGACCAGCTCGGTCGCCAGGCGCTGGCCCGACTTGTGCTGGTTCTGGTCGTGCAGGTAGATGGTGGCCAGCAGGCCGAGGTACACCTCGACCTCGGGCAGCAGCGGCGCGGGCTTCTTGGCCTTGGGCGACGCCACGGCGGGCTCGTCCACGGCCATGGCGTCGTCCGACTCGGCCGCGTGGCCGATCAGCTCGAGCGCCGACGCGCGGACCTTGCTCGCTACACGCGTGCAGAGTATCGTCAGGTGCCTGCTCCAACCTCGCATGGGGTCGCCGTGGCGTACCAGCGGGCAGCGACTGGGTGATGGCCTTGGCGAGGTAGGGCGCCGAGAGGCGCTTGCGGATACCGGCCGTGGTGCGCAGGACGCGGGTCACGAAGCGGCCCTCGAGGTCGGCGACCGCTTTGCCGAGCAGCGTCACGTTCTGCTGGATGTCTGTTACGGGGGGCAGGGCGTGAGCGTTTGGCCTGACTCCTGGTACGGGTGATGTGCGCACCAGCGAGGAAGACGGCCTCGGCGTCGACAACGGGCGCAGCGGCGGCGGCGGCGGCGGGCTCATCGACATCCATGGCGGCGGCGGGGGCGGCCGTGGTCGGCTTGTTCTCGGCGGTCATGGTCGCGTTGATGCGTTGCAATCAGTGTGTGCGGGGTGGCGACGACGGGGGTGACGACGTGCTCTTCCTCGGCGAGCCTCTCAACGGGCAGCGAAAAACGCGCGACGATCATACGCGTTCGCCGACGTGATGACGTGCCGCCCGAAACCGCGAGCACGCGACCGTCACCTGACCCCACGGCCAAAATCTGATTTTCCCTTCACCTCTGCGTTTTTATGCTCTCACGTTCGCTCTCGCACGCTCGAAGATCTTCAACGACACGCTGTGAGGGAGGTAAATCAACTGGTTTGTTTTATTACCAAATCAAAATGGAACCGAGAGACGACAGCGCGACGGCGACCGGCAGGGTGGGGTGCCCTGGTCGCCCGCCTCCGCGGCGCCAGCCTCATCGCTCCATGGCTTTCGAGCAGGGGCGACAACCGCTTAGCGGACCTAAGCGTGAGGAGAACGGAGAGAGTGAGCGAGCTGAGCCACCGCAACCTCGAGCGAGCGAGTCAACGCGTACCTTGTTGAAGCCAATGTCGTTGGCCTTCTCGCGGAAGCACTGACGGCACAGGTTGAGGCCGTACTTGCGGATGAGACCGGCGCGGTGGGTGCAGTTGCGGCTGTGGGCGGGGAGGAGAGCGGGGTGTTAGCGGATCGCTCGTTCGAGAGGGTGGGGATGAGCAGCCGCCTGCCGCTGATGCCATCCGCCGCCGAGTCGCTGCAGGTCACATTGTCGCCGTCGTCGTCGTTTTGCGGGTCGTGGAGCGGCGCAGGGATGGTCGATGGCCGCATTCAGTGCTCGAGAGTGCGATCGGGCCGGAATTCAAGCAGGTGGCGGGAGTGCCGAAAGCGGGCATCCGCGAGGCGGTGCGGCCCGATCGAGGCGAGTTGGAGCCGTGTGCTGCGGTGCAGATGGCGAGGTGACGACGATGATACGGGCGGATGCAGCGAGGACAGCGGCAGCGGCAGCGGCAGCGGCAGCGGGGCGGGCGTGCTCTTGCGCAGAGGACACGGACCACTCGCGGGAGCCCTTGCCGAACTTCTTGGGGTGGGAGTTCCAGACGTTAACGTGAGCCATGGTGACGATACGGTGAGAGAGGGTGCAAGCTCGGAGTGCGGGTCGGCGCGATATCGAGTGTGGGTGCGTGCGCGGGGCGAGGGAGGGAGGCGGGAGCGGCCCGCCCCGCCCCGCCCGCCGGCAGAGTCCCCCAGCAACGAGAAAAAAACACCCGCCTGTCGCCGCCCTCGGAACCCAACCCGCCGTCACGTGGCCCGTTGCCACCCCACTTTTCCTCCCCTTCCGCTTCGTGTAGGCGTTGTGCTCAGGCTGCAACCCAGCGAGGATCACGGATGAAAATAAATGGCGTGGTTTCTATGAACTTGATGCATCACGCCAGGATCGCCCGGTCGCGCCCCCTTGACGCACCCGCTCACGACCTCGAGGAGTCCTCGCGCTTGCTCCCATCGCCGGCGCGCTGAGCAGAAAGCGCCCGGCGCTGAAGCTGCGCGAGCTTGCGTCCTGTCTCGGCGACGCTGCCTTGGGGTCTGCGTCCCCCCTTCGCTCGCTCGCGTCGCGCCGCACCTTGGGAGCCGCCGCCCGTCCGCCTGCTCGAGCTCGCCTGAGCACAAGTTCCATCGAGAATCAGATCGCGAGAGACCTCGCGCGGGCGGTCTCCCTCCTATCGCACTTTCGAGGACGCTGCAGACGGCCGGGTTGACCGTGACCGCGTGCTTTGGAACCAACTGCCCGTCGGTCGGCATCGCTCCGTCCCGTAGGTCAATCAAGCAGATCGGCTCTCTCCGAAACGCATCTAACCGCGAGAAAGTTCGATAATGAGCCGTCGCGATCCTCACCGCGGGACTCCCGGCTATGGTCCATGAACCGTGGCGACGCTTCATCCTGGGCTTCCACCTCCTCCGCCGCGTTGCGAAGCAACACGTTCTCTATCAACGAGCACTCCTTGTCGTCCATCTCAACCCTCGCGACCTTCGGGAGCGAATCCGGTCGCGCAACCCGCAAGTCGCCGCTCCCGCCGAAGAGTCGCATCGACAAGCGCCTTACGCTCCCCTCGCTGCTGAAACCGCCGGCTTCGGCACGCGTGCCGCGTTGCGCGGGGGTTCCCCGCAGCTCGCTTCATCGTGCGATCGTTGCCCGCCACTCTTGCGGGAGGCGCCGGGTCGCCGTCAGCGACGTCGCGGCTCGCTCTGCCAAGGCAGCTACTCGATGACGACAAAGGAAGCGCCGACCGCCGGCCGCGGCAGAGTCTAATGCGTCGCCAGGTCGTCGGCCACGCGAGCGCGGGCGTGGGTGCCGCGCTGGATTCAGCGTGTTGAACGTCGAGGCACCAGGTTTCGCAGGACTGCGTACTTCGCCCCGCTTTTCAACTCACCAGCACGCGTTACGACGCGGCGGCTGTTCGGTCCCGTGCGAGGTTGACCGAGCAGCCTCTCGCTTACTTCAAGCGACAGCCTCGCCTACTGACCCATGACCATCCGCTTGGCGGTCGTACCTCGCTCAACATCGGAGGCCGAGACGGTCCTCTTCCGCGCGACGATTGCCTCCTTCGCGAGAACCTTCATCAATCCCAGGAGACCGTTCTTTAAGGGGAGCGCGAGCTGGTCGTCCATCCACGTCAAGGGCCGGTCGGCCAGCAGGTCGGCCAGCTGCCTCGCAGCCGCCCTGGGCTTGAAACGCGTCTCGCAGCTGTCACGTGTTTTCGAAACGCGTCTCTTCCCTCGAGGCTTCGCGACTTCGCCGAGCCGACTTGCACAATACCCTCTCAAAGAGACACACGAAACAGTGATTTGAAGGATAAAACGCGTATACTAAGCTTAGAAACAAACAGGAAAACTCAAACCTCGACAACTCCATGGCCAACACACCCCCGCTGCGCGCCGAGATCCAGCTCTGCGCGCGCGCACGGACGCGTTCACCACTCGCACACGCGCTTAGCGGGCGGACATGAACAGGTGGCGGTTCGGCGTGCCGCGGAGGTAGCCGCGGACGACGTTGGGCGTGGCTTCGGACAGGATCTTCTGCTGGGCCTGCTGCGCGCTCATGCCCATGCCGCGGTAGGTGGCGAGGACACCCGCGACATGGGGCGCGGCCATGGACGTGCCGCTCATGTACGTGTAGCGGTTGCCCGAGTTGGCGGCGATCGAGAGGGTGTTGACGCCGGGCGCGACGATGTCGACGCAGCGGCCGACGTTCGAGAAGTAGGCGAGCTGGTCGTTGCGCGGGTCCGACGCCGCCACGGTGATGGCCTCGGGGACAAACGCCGGCGACACGTTGCACGCGTCCTGCGACTCGTTGCCCGCGGCCACGACCACGTTGACGCCCTGCTGCGAGAGCGACGCGATCGCGCGCTGCACCGTGGTGTCGCCCTGGAATCCCGCGCGAGGACCGCCGAGCGACATGTTCACGACGGTCGGGCGGCGGCGAGCGCCCAGGTTCTGCGAGACGAGCTGCAGCGCCTGCAGAATCACCACGTTCGACCCGCGGCCCGTCCGGTCGAACACCTTGAGCCCGATCAGCGTCGCCTTCTTGGCGATCCCGACCTGGCGCCCGCCGATGGTGCCGGCGCAGTGCGAGCCGTGTCCCTATTGAGCGAGGAGCGGAGGGGGGTGAAGGGTTAGTGCCAGCTCGCGAATGAGCGAGTTGAGAGATGACCAAACGTACGTTGGCGTCAAAGTTGCCCTCGCCCGTGAGGTCCGTCATCATCGCGCGGCCCGCGAGTTCTGGGTGGTTGACGTCGATCCCAGAATCAATCACGATCACGTCGACGCCCTCGCCGGCGCTGCCGGGGTAGGTGAACGAGCGGTCGAGTCCCTGGCGGGCGTCGATACGGTCGAGTCCCTCGACGGCGTCGCGCTGCGTCTCAAAGAGCTGCCACTCGATCTCGGGCTCGACACGGCGGACGTGGTCGTCGGCCTCGAGGATCTGGCGCATCTGGTCGCCGCCGTTGGGCAGGGCGATGGCGCGGTACCCGTTGCCGACCTGGACCTTGGTGATGCGCTTGGCCACGTCGTGCATGCCGTGCGACTCGTAGACGCCCGCGATCCGGGCCGCGGCCGCTTCAAAGTCCTCGGTCGGCGCGATCTCGACGACCCAGCTGCCCACGCGCGCCGGCGCCGCGTGGACCGTGGTGGCCGCCAGCGCGACGAGGCACAGGGCCAGGATGATGGAGCGGAGGGAGGAGGTGGTAGAGCGAGTCATGGTGTAGGGTGATGGGGAGCCTGATCAACAGGAGGATGCAGGTACAACACGTCTAGTGTGTAAGGAAGAGGTAGGGGGAGGAAAGCGGAACCGTCTACGGTCTTGGTCGTCGTCGTCGTGGCCAGGCACAGAGCGACTTCTTGGTCTTGGTTGATCTCTGGTGAGGGAGGTAGAGATCCGAGCCAGCGAGGTGCGGGGCGGCCGCCGACTTTATATACTCTCGCACAACCCTCCAGGACCGGGCAGATCAACACAGCGATCACGTCGCGCTGCCGCGACCGCGACCGCCGCGCACGCTCTCGCGCACGTTGCCCGCGGGCCATTGTTCGGGGCTTTCGTTTCTTTGCCCGCGCGAGTCACCCTTCAGCCGCGCCGTGTCGTCGCACCCGTGGTCGCGGGTTCGGAGTTAGCCGTGTTGAACTCATGGGCGCACCAGTCGGCGCGTCCGCGGGCCACGGGCCGCGACCCGCTCGCGGCCAAGTCATGAACCCGCTGTGGCTTAGCCACGCCCGACCGCGTGCCGAGAACAACGCCAGAACCCACTGGACCGGCAATTCCCCGCGCGTATTCCGCTGGCGAGGGCACAGCGTGCGTCTGCGGCGCAACGCGCGGGTCGCGCGGGGCGGGATGGTCATGACCATGAGACGCGGGGGCAGAACGGCGTGCGCTGCGCGCCAAGGTTTCGTGTCATCTGGTAACCCGCGCGCGAGGCGCGAAGGGAGCAGGAAGGGGGATATAGAATCTGGCGCATCGCGATGCGGCGCTCGTGCTAGCGCGAACCATACAGCAGCTGTGTGTGTCGCGCGCACGCGTGGCCACGGCCACGGCCGTGGTGGTCTGCGACACGTTTCACGGCGGCCACGGGCGGCGGTGGCCGGTGGCCACGGAGTCGGGGCTGACGCGTCGCGTCGCGTCGCGCGCCGAGCGTATCACAATGCGTCGATGAAGGCGAAGCGAGACGAGCACGGGGATCGTAGACGTGTGTGTGTGTGTATTGATTGCCCGTAGCAGGCACCCACGAGTCGCGCAGAGCCGCGCGCTCGCTAGGGGCTCACGATCTCGGAGGTCCAGAGCCCCTCCTTGGACACGGCGTGCACGGTGCGGGCAAAGTCGGCGACGGTGGTGCCAAAGGAGAGTACGTCGACGCGGGCGATCTTGACGACGACGAGGACAAAGTTGTCGAGGGCGCGGTCAAAGTCGACGAGTTCCGTGGACGCGGACATGCGCATGCCCTGGCCCGCCGCTGCTGCCGCCGCCGTAGCTTGTGGTGTTGCTGCCGCCGTTGCCCCATTGCTCCGGATCATCTGCGGGCTCATGGGTGGACTCGCGGCGGAGCTGCCGGTGAGCGCGCCCTCGGTGAGCGAGAGGTTCCCGATGAGGCGGGCGGCGAGGCTGGCGACGGGTTCGGGCGAGTCGGGGATCTCGGCGACCGGGTGGGCGGCGGGCCGGTCGCCGGGCGGCGGCAGCAGGTTGAGGGCGCGCATCGCGGGCGACAGCCGCAGGAACACGCTGAGCCGCTGCTGCTCCCAGTACAGGCGCGGGTCCTCGGCCGTGATGCGCGGCGGCGGGAACCGCATCAGGAGCTGCGGCGAGCACGCCACGTAGCACTTGCCCTCGATTCGCCACAGCTGCTGCTTCGCCGTGGACGACTTGCCGCTGGAAGGCGGCGGGGTCTGGATCACGAGCTCGGTGATGTTGTTGGACTTGATATCGTTCAGCATGGGCGAGTTGCGCGACGCGTAGCTACAATCCCGAAAAATGAGCCCTCGGCCCGTCAAACGATTCTCGCAGGAGAGCAGCACCACTCACCCGATGAGGAACGCGCCCGTGTCGGAGACGTGCGACAGCGCGAGCGCGTGGGCGGCGGTGGTGCCGGACCGCCGCGTGGTCGACGCGGCGGCAAAGAAGGGCACGGCCATCTTGGCGTCGGCCGCGTGGTGCGGGATGACGGCGGCGAGCGCCGCGGCAAAGGGCGTCGACGTCGCGGTGGTTGATGTCATGGAGCGTGCGTGTAGCGTTGCAGGCAGTGTGTATCGCTCGTTTGCTCGGGGGAGAAGAGAGCGGGAGCGAGAATGGGGCGCGAGGCAAGGGCGGGCTGGGCCCACGAAGCGCACGGCTTGCCCGCTGCCGCGAGACGCGCGACGCGCCGACCCATGGACCGCGGCCACGTGCGCCAAGTGGCGCAATAGGGGCGACGCGTCGCGTCTCGCAACGCTCAAAAACTGATCACCAAGGGAGGCCAAGCCGATTCAAAGAAGATCCGTTCACATTCACACAGGACATGACAGACTCCGAGCCGCCGCCCCCGCCGCTCATGGCCGCGGCGTCCACGCCCAGCGGCCCTCGCGCAGGCCGGCGGCCGTGTCGGTGAGCACCACCTCGCGGCGCGACTGCACGTAGACGGTCTTGTCGATGATGGCGCGGCGCACCGTGTCGATCTTGTCGGGGTCGACGAGGTCCTCGGACTCGAGCATGCCCGACAGCGCCTCGACGGCCATCTCGAGGTCGCGCTGGTTGGCCTCGAACAGCTCGGTCATGTTGTTGCGGTTCATGTAGAAGGCGAGCGCGTACGTCCACTTGAGCGTCGACCGGCACGCGCACACCACGTCGAGCGCGCGCTTGAGGAACTGCACCTCGATCCACGACAGCGCCGTGTTGGTCTGCATCTGCGTCATGCGCTCCTCGGTCTTGTGGTACAGCTTGACGTCGAGCCGCGCCGACTGCTCGTGGTTCGCGAACCGGTTGTAGTAGTGCAGGTACCGCTCGAGCGACGCCCGCGACTTGGCCTGCTGGTCGCGCGCCGCCGCCGACGTGTTCTCGTCGAACCGCCCGCAGTTATAGTACGCCTGCCCGTGCTCGGCCCAGGGACCCGAGCACACCCAGCACCACTCGTACCGGCACTTCTTGCACGTCATGTGGTTGCACCCGCCGTTCTTCTCGATGGTGGCGTTGCACTTGGGGCACTCCTTGGTGTTGGTGGCGATCCAGTTGGCCGTCTCCGAGTCGTCCTTGCACTTCTTCTGCCACAGCTTGACGAGCGAGCACACGCACGGCTGGTGTCCGTCGAGCCCGCACCCGAAGCAGAACTCGGTCCCGCACGTGCACTTGACCGTCGGCACAATCTGGTCGAGCCGCGCGCGCGGCACGCGGCACTCGATGGCGCGCTCGCACCCGGCCGCGGGGCACCACCGCAAAAACTCGCTGTCGTCGACGTACGTGCGCATCAGCAGCGACTCGTACCGGGCGCGCGTGGGCGCGTCGACCAGGGTCTGGACCGTGGCCGAGTCGACGATCAGCGAGCACTTGCCCATGCACGATATCCGGCGCGACTCGCCCTCGTCGACAATCTTCTGCCGCAGGTAGTGCCCGTAGCACCCGACGCAGAACCGGTGCCCGCACGACAGCGCCAGCGTCTCGAGGTCCTCGTCGTCGTCAAAGCACACGTCGCACACGAACCCGGGCACCGTCACGGGCTTGGGCGCGCGCGCCGTGTCGAGGATCACGCACGCGTCCGCGAGCACCTTGTCGGGGTCCTCCATGTACCGCTCGATGAGCGCCTCCTTGTTCCAGTGGAAGTGCCGCAGCAGCGTCGCCGCGTGCTGCGGCGCAATCGCGATGATGCCCGCCACGTGCGTCGACTCGCGCTCCTGGAACGCCGTGATCTCGGCCAGAGACCGCACCGTGTACTCGACCTCGTACGCCTTGAGCTCCTCGCGGTCAGGCACCACGTCGCCGATCACGTCGTTCTCGTCCTCGTCCGTCATGGGCGCGTACTACACCATTGGTGTGCGGGTCGCGTGAGGGTGAGTAGGTGCCGCGTGGGCACAGACGAGAGACCCGAAGCCGCACCTCGTCCTCCGAGTACTCAAAGTCCTCCGACTCGTCCATCTGGAAGTCCGAGTCCGAGTCCGCCATGGTTGTGTTGCTGCTGCTGCTGCTGCTGCCTTCCTAGAGCCGCGTACGTGAGTGCGCGGAGCCGGGAGGCGAGTACGCGGCGGTCATACCTGGCTTGATGACGTGTGGTGTTACTGGCCGGCGCGCGCAGGATGTGGCGTCTTCGGGCCTCGCGCTGCGTGGACAGTAAGTGTGGGTCGATGCGTCGAGCGGGGGGCGAGTGCGGGTGCTCGCGCAGTGATCCGTGAGGTCGATGACGTTTACAGTAGCGTTGGGAGAGCGAGACGGGCGACCGCGCGCGTTCGCCGCCTGCCGACTTTTGGCGTGTCGTGTGGTGCGTGACTCGATGACCTCACGCCACGCCACTCCTCTCGGCGACCACCCTTCGACGCTTCGTTGATCCACAATGCGTGAGTCGATGGGGCGTCTATTGATCGAGCTCTCTATATGCAGTGTATCACTCTCAAGGGCCTCGCTTGACCGAGAGTCGCGTGCTTGGACAGCGGCCGCGGCCTTGGTCTACGGCAGCGCGCCGCTGCTGCTGCTGCTGCTGTTGATGCGCCAGCTGAGCAGGTCGAGGACGAGCAGCCCGTGCGCGAGCGTTGCGCTCGATACAAACCCGTGCCACCACTGGTGAGAATGCCCCACGATATCGCACCGGCCGGGAAACCACCGCTCGGGGAACTTGCCGACGTAGAACTACACTCGTGCTGAGGGTCAGTCCGCGCTTCCACTGCTCCGCCCGCCGACCCGTACCGCGATCCCGCACACGAGTTTGAGCACGACAACCGCCCACCCGTGCCGGCCCCACCACCCGAGCCCGTCCGCGGGCAGCCCGTGCGTCGCGAGGAACTGCGCCATGGGCACGCAACCGAGCAGGCCCGACGCCGTGTAGATGGCGGTGCGCCACCCGCGGAACCGCGTCGTGTGCCACACGGCGAACGTGGGCCCGACCACGCCGACTGCGCCCACCGACATGGACCCCGCCATGTACACGGACCGCCACACGGCGTCGTCGTAGTACGCCGTGTACGTCAGCGCCGTCGCGCCGCCGCAGATCAGGACCGAGATGCCTACACGCGCGAACGTTGCTACTTTAGTCGAACCGCTCACGTCGCGACGCGACAACAGCAAGTACGAGGCGCGTGCGTACCCGTGTAGTCGAGACACCCGAACCGCACGTAGCACCGGTGGCTGTTCCCGTAGTGCGTGTGGAACAGCGCGCTGAACGCAAAGCACACCACCGCCGACGCGAAATACCCGGCGAGCACCGCGCGGTCCCAGAAGTGCGCCGCTGCCGGCAGCATCGCGCCCGCCTGCGTCTGCGCCGCGAGCCACGCGAACAGCGGCACGGCGACCGCGTGCGACCAGATGTTGCCCGTCTCGCAGTGCACCGCAAACGCGCTGCGCCACGCCTGCGCGTAGCTGTACCCGGACCGGTACCCCGTGCGGATGTACGGGTTGCACTGCAGCCACCGCGGCAGCTGCTCGTACGTGTACAGCGGCAGCGCGGCGTCGCCGCCGAGGAGTGACCGCGTCGTCGCGTGCGGCGGGCCGGTCGGGTGGTCGCGGTGCGGGTCGTCGTCGTGGCAGCAGCGGCGCAGGCAGAGCGCTGATGCCGCAGCGTCCGAGAGCAGCGGGACCTTGAACGCGGCCGCGTCGTCGTCGGCCAGGTCGTCGTGGATCAGGTCCGTCAGCGGCTCGAGCGAGTCGACGAACGGCGACGTCGCCTTGCGCAGCGACGGCGACCGCTGCCCGGTCCCGTCGTCGTCGTGCGTCGCCCGCCGCGATCGGCCCAGTCGCCCGCCTGTGCTGTGGCCGTGGCGCGCGGGTGACGACGCGACGTTGTGAGCGTGGTAGGCCGGCGGGGCTCCGTGCGCCGACATGACTGCATGGGATGAGTTTGCGGAGCGTGTGCGAGATGAGTTTGCGGAGCGTGTGCGAGAGCGAAGACTCCTGAAGACGAGCGACTCGGAGAAGGCAAGTGTGGGAACGATCACGGCAGGCGGGAGGGCGCTTGTCGCGTCGCGTCGCGTCGCGTCGCGTTTCAAACTGTCTCCCGCGCGAGACACTATTTTCCGACGCGTCGGGCAACTCTCCCGAAGGTTTTTTACGCGTTCCTCACCTGAAACTGCCGCGCAACTCACTACAAGCTAGATCTACTCGCGGTCTATTCAACAAGCAAAAGCGGTCTTGACGTCGCATCAAAATGGGCCTGCATGAGCGAGGCGTAATCTGGGGAGCTGCGATCGCAGTTCGCCCACTTTTTCGTACACTTCTTCGTTGTGACGCATGCGCTCCTGGATGATTCGAAGATTCCGTTGCATCTTCTCGTACTTGGCCTGCGCCTCGAGGTAGTGCGGGCTGGTCTTGTTGACGGTCTTCTTGCCTCGAGACTGTGAGGAGCGCTTCACGCGCGTTTCAGCGTCACGCGGCGACGGCTTTTCTGTTGGAATGGCGCAGCTTTGTGGCAAGAGCGGCGCCTCGAGCAAGGCCGGAAGCGAGCCCTCCAGGACGTCGACGATGGCCGTGAAGCTGTTCTTCGAGTCGACGTTCGTGATGGATGGCGAGGCTGCGAGACCCTTGCCACCCGCGGTTGCGACCAAGAGGAGCGTTCGTGTCACCGTGGCCAGCTGACGCAGGTCGGCCAGCTTCACGAACGCAAGGGCCTTGGGCTCTGCAGCGAGATTCTGCTGCGCTGCAGGAATGCGAATGAAGCGTTGTGGGAGCGCTGCAACGAGAGTTGACACGACAGGAGTGGATTCCATGTGAGAATATCTTGGCTTGCACAAGTGGGAGAGCGAGCCAAGTCCACGTTTGCGCCACCAAGTCCGCGGGCTAAGGCTCGCCGCACAGAGTATGCGCACTCGATCATATGCGTCAGGTGGGAATAACTTTCCGCGCACCGAGCGGCGCGTCAGGTTCTCGCTGCACCGACAAGAGTGTGGCGCAACGCGTCGCGCATCAGTCGCTCCATCACTGATCCGCGCGGGCCTCTTCCGGTTCAAGCACCGAGAAACGTGGGGGGCGCGGCGCGTCCATGGTCGCGCGTTTGACGGGTTTCGCAGCACTAATGGTTGAGCTCAATTCCGGAAGCCATGTGCGGTGCTGGATTCTCTGACTTACTCTTGCCAAAGCTTTCGTTGTCATTGGACCAGCTCGAGAGAGATACTCCAGTGTATTGAGCGAGATTTGGGGGGTATTGCATAGTGACAGCGGCGTTTTTGGGCAAATCAAGTCACAGGGACCATCAATTCTTTGCGAAGCGGACGGGTTGTAATACCGAAATAGGCCTCCACGGCGGCCAGTTTCTTCTTCATCTCCTGCATCTGTTGGTGAAATTCCTCCATTTGCTTCCGGTGCTGGTCAAAGAACGCCTTCCGCTTCGCAGCTTTGACCCGGGCGTGTTCGGCCTTGCGGCGTGCTTTGGCTGCTGCCAAGGCAACCACTTGCGTGTCCACGGCCAGCAGTGCCGGAAGCATCGTTTCGAGCGTGTCGACTAGCTGAGGAAACTCGCTAACCGAGACAGAAGTAGGTACCGGTTCCGTCTCGGTACCACCCAACGCGTACGGTGTGAGCTTGCGTGCGATGGCGGTCAGCTTGAACAGATCGCCCGACTTGACGCATACGAGCGACTCGGATTTCACAGCAACCTTGGGCTGTGCCGGGGCGGGACGCACATTTCGGAGAGGGCGCGCGAAGCCGTGGGCTTTGTTATCTCCCGGGGAAGCGTGCATCATTCGGGGCTCTTTGTTGAGATTTCGGTGCTGAATGCCGGTTTTGTGCCGTGAAGGTAGTAGCACCAAGAGCGGAACTTGGCAGCTCACGGCGCTTGCGAGAGTTCCGCGCCAACCGGGGAGAATGTATCTATTGAGGAGTTCGCGCAACACACGTGGCAGAATCTTGAGCGGCTTGCTCGAAGCGCAACTGCAGCATATATTTAGGTTAATGGTAAAGGAGCTTGAAATGTGGAGATGGTTGGATAGCTGCAGCAGGCCTCGATATTCGTCAGTCTGTGTTCATCGCAGTTATGCCTGTGAGAGGATCACACCCGCATTTCGTTTCAGCGAGGGTTTGGAAGTTGCGCACCGATATCCAACAATTTTTCGTGAGGCGGGAGTATGCCCGAACGTCTGAACCGGGAGAATGGGACCACGGCGGACGCGTGTGGGCTATGACACGTGTGTGGCGCAACGCGTCTCGTGCCGTCTTGCATTTCATCCCTCCGGGCTTCTTTCGTACAGCGCTTGCTCCTAAGAATCTGATTCCACCCCGGAGATGGTGTTTTACCACCGGGATCGGGTGAACGTTAAGGCTTTGCGACGGTAGTTGGTGGTGGATCCCGATGCGACGATTCATACTCGTTATCGGTTTGAGCGACAAGTTCACTGATCTCAGCGTCTTGATCCCGAGTCGTACCTATTCATCGTACACGCGCACCTTTCACGCCCGCGTGGACAGGCATTGTAGAAGCACTCGATCCCAATCGCTAGAATGGATTTCAACTACCAAGGTGCACCGATCAGGCTCCTCGCGGGAGCTCGCGCACTGGCGCATGCCCGCACGGAACGCATTTTTTGACGATTTCCAGTCGTCAGTACACTCTCGCGCATCAGGAAGAGTATTTGGGTCTCGCGACACCGACACGGGTGTGGCGCAACGCTTTGCGCATCAGTGGTTCCATCACTGATCTGATTGCATTTGTTCCGGTTCAAACACATCCCCGGAGTCGTGAGCCAAGTAGTCTGAGATTCGATGAACGTTAACTGTGAATTGAGCGAATGTTCAGTTCTCGCGGCAGCGGCAAGGTTGGCCCCAGCTTCCGCACACAAGGACGACATGTGCGGGTCGAGAAAGGCGACGAATATGTCGTTGTACAGGTCGTTGTGGGCCGAGCGCAGTGCCGAAAAGTGACAGAGTAATAAACTGACCTCCTATCGCTAGGCTACGACGGAGCTCGCTTTCCACATTGAATTATGGGGGCGCAAGGACGACCTCAGCAACAGAGCAACAAAGAAGCGATGTTTTAGATATTGTAGGAAGGAGTTGCGGGAGATAAACGCAGGGATATCCAAGGGTATAAGGGAAATATATAATACTTTTAGTTCGCGATGACGAGGCAAGAGCCGAAAATCGATTGCCGCATCCGAGCGTAGCGCGCCTCAATGTCAGCCAACTCCTTGTCGAATTCCGCCATTCTCTGGCGGTACATCAATTCGCGGTTGTTGTGTTCATCGAGAATTTCCTTCGCCACGGCCATGACCTTCTTGTCGTCGCGATTCCGTGTGTGGATAGAGAATTCGACCGTCTTGGGACGAATTGCGTGTGTGTCCACAGCAAGGAGAGCTGGGAGCAGGGACTCAAGCACTCCAACAAGAGTGGTAAAACCGCCGTGAGCGTCTACAGTTGGAATACAGGTTGGCTCGTTGTTGGACTGCGCGCACTGAGCGAGCCTGCGCGATAAGTTGGTGAGCTTGGACAGGTCGGCCGACTTGACAAGCACGAGTGATTCAAGCCGCTCGACGGCCTCGAGCTGCATCGGCGCGTGACGCACTCTACGCAGAGGACGCGCAGAGTCGTGCGGCTTGCTGAACTCGGACAGCGTAGTTGAAAGCATGTGCGCAGGATGGTTGCTGAGAAGCGGACTACAGGAGCGCGCGAAGAGACAAGGTAGCGTTAGCAAACTCGTGAACAATAGGCTTACACATACTAAAGGAGATGGCGGTGTGAATCGGCCGTTGGAGCGATGTTGAGGGGTGAGCGGGGGCGGGGACGGGGGCAGGAGGGCCTTTGTAGGTCGCCGCGGAGCCCACCCGTTGTGGCCAGGCGGCATGAACTTTTCCGCGGCATCGGGGTGCCGGAGGCTTGCTGGCGCCGATGATGATGCGCGAGACAGTGCGAGACATCAAGTGAGTTCCACGTGACGCGGGCTCCCAGATTGCTCCTCCCCTGTCAGGCTGCCTGTCGGCCTGCCTGTCGGCGCCCGCTGCCGCCCGCCAAGGGCCCCGACCGGCACAGTTTCGAACATAACCACTCCTGCATTCTTTACGAGTGCATGCAACGAGAAGCTGGGCAGACCGAGGCCTCGCTTGTGGGTCCCCGCGAGCCGACTTGTGTGATGTTGCACCGAACCTCCGAGCCCCGACCCCCGACCGCCTTCCCTAGCCGCGACGGCCCGACTGACGTCCGGCCGCAGCAGCACGCGCGAACGAGGCCTTGCACCCCACTCAACTCGTCGAGCGGGTCGAAGGACCGCCGCTGCTGCCGCCTGCGTGGGCCGTCGCGGATGCGTTTGAGCGGCGGCGGTGCTGTGTGTGCAAGTGCGGCTGCTGACGAGGGCGCAGCGCGGGGTGCGTGTGCGTATGCGTGTGCAGAGTATTGTCTCGAAGCTTCAATGCAACTTCATGCAAACCGGATCCCCGCCGCGACCAGGGCCCGCGCGGTTGTTCTCGCTCTCAAAGCCTCTGCGACGACCGGCAGAAACAGCGCGGGCTTATCGCTATTGGCGATGGCAGGGAACGACTTTTGGCGCGTCGGTTGGCAGCGGTGTGACAACCGCGCGCGTGCGGTTTAGCCAGCGCGTCACGCCCTGAGGCCACCTCGGCCTTGTGACACAAGTCAAGACGGTGCTTCCCCGCGAGATCGCCTCGCGCCTTGCCCTTGCGTGGTCTGCTTGCTTCACCGCGCACCTGACCTCGCCCGCGCGCGCGCCCTCGCCTGCGCCGTCTTCCTCGCTCTCAATCATCCTCGTCCCCTTTGTACTCAGTGCACCACGCATTGCCCGCCATGTACGTCCCGGCCGACCTCATCCCGCGCGCCTGGACCAAGCTCGCCAAGGTCGCCGAGGCGGCGCGCCTGCCTCCCGTCCCCAACGGCGACAGCGTCAGTCTTGACTGCGCCCCCGCGGGCTACTCGGACGAGGCCTGGCGCATGCTCATCGCCGTCACCGTCAACGCCGTCGTCAGCGAGGAGAAGGCCGCCGCAACCAACACCAGCCTCACCAACAAGCTCATGTTTGCGGAAGAGCGGGCGACTACGCTGACTGGACAGCTGGAGGCGCGCCTCGGGCCCTGCGGGGACATGGCGTCATTTCGGCGCCTTTGACATCCAGCACGCTGACTCGTTGTCCTTTGTAGCACCATCGATGCAGCCGCGTCGGCCCCCCAGCTCAAGGTGCCGACCAAGGAGGCTACGCGCGGACCTGGCAAGTCGTCCCAGGTTATTTTCATGTCGGCCGAGCAGGGCAGCGGCAGCGGCTCGTCGCCGGATTCGCTGGCTGACGGTATGTCCAAAGTCGGCGAGACCCAGCGCCACTCGGCACGCTCTTACCGCTCCGTTCGCTGTACTGAACTACGAGCTGACCCTTTTTCCTCGCGCTCGACTTCAGGCGCAGCTCTCCACGTCGGCGTTCCAGCTCTAACAGCCGCACTTGACGCAACCACGGCTCCGCTGCTCGCTGTCCAAGGGCCGCCGCCCCTGACTCTTGTCCAACATCATCGTCTCCCTCACCACCCCGCCCATCAATGCCTGCTGCTCAACGTGCCGGGTCTTTGTCCCTCAACGCTCTGCCGTGTCGCTTGCCAGTTTGTCCCCAACTTCACCTGTGCCCAGCCTGTACCCATGGTCCACTCGCTCCCAGTCGGAATGTTGGTCACTGCGCAAAAAGCTCCCCTTTCTTTCACCCTGCTCTCTTCCTCGGCGCGACTTGGTCCCCAGTCGCCGGGTTTGAGGTACGGTAGGAACAGTTGAGAGGTGATGGGTGGAATGCAAGGTCAGGAGCAGCGGGGACACGCCCAACGTGGACGTGCTGCGCCACTCACCTGATGAAGCCTACCTGGCGCTGCGCCACAGTCGCAGCTCATGAGAAGGATCAGGGCAACATAGCTGACACGCGCTCGGCCGTCGTAACCGTTCAGCTGCTCAACGACCTCGTTGCGCACATACTCAGCGGTATTGCCGCTGTCTAGCAACGGCAACGGACTGCTACGGCCACGACCACCGCGCGATGCCGCCACCGTGGCGCCCTGCGAGTCCACGGCACGAACGCGTCGTTTGGCGGCGAGCGGGGCACCGGGCTGCAGCTCGGCGAACTCTCCAACGCAGTACGGTCCCAGAACGTTACGCGCTCAAACCCGTGGTGGCGTTGCGCGTGGCAAGTAGTGCGACTGCAGCTGTCAAGTTGGTGCTACACACGGACGTGAGTAACAAGAGAATGAGCCGTGAACGAGAGCGGCAGCTGAACATGACGCAGGGCCGTACCGATGCCGTCCCGCAGCGGTTTGAGTTGAGGGTTGGGAATGTTGGCGCTCTCAAACTTGAGCTCGAAGCGGAGCAGGCACCGCCGAGTCGTCGTGGCCTCGGCCCGCACGACACGGCGGATGCCGGTGGTGGATCTTGGCCTAGAAGTGCAGCACGGCGCAGCGCAAAGCGTCAGCATCCCGCGTCTCGTGTCGCCAGTCCCGGCCTCCACGGAAGCCACGGTGCCGAGATCGCAAAGGCGTACGCACGTCACGTCGTTGGTCTTGACCTTGTCCGTTTTGAGTGGAAGCGCGTCACCGTCCAGAATGCCGACGACTACGCAATTGAGGTCGCGAGCTGCATCGTCCGTATCGATTGAGTGAGCCGCGGTCCATGCAGAACCGAGCGTGAGCGGATCCGTACCCTTGATCCCGCGTCGTCACCTTGGCGGCCGTCACACAGCTCGCGCGCCAGAACAGGCGTGGAGCTTGACGAGCCACGGCGACTTGCCAACCTTGACGGCACGTGCTGTGCTCGGGAAATGGTCGTGCGCGGCGCTGCGCAGGGATTGGTGTCAGCTCAGCTGGTTGATGCTGCTAGCCGCCGAAAATGCGTACCTGTACTCGTACTCGATCGTCCTTGGTCGCGATGGCCATGGTGCGACGGCACTCGATGATGAAGGCGGCGAGGAACCTTGACTTGTTGGCGGGCTCTCCGGTGCGGAAGATCTACGCGAAGCGGCCGTGTGAGTGAGCAGCGCCAAGAGGTGGTTGTCATCCGTACGAGCTCGTACGGTGACGTGGGGGCGCGGCCATCGTCAACGCTCCTTCTTGTAGAATCCGAACCCGCAATCTCCTCGATACGCTTACGCCGAGGCCGAACAGCGCTACTCGAGGGGTGGTACAGTTAGCGCGAAATGTCGGTCCAGCAATTCAAGTCAGCCCATCGTACTGCGCGGGCAGTCTACTGCCACTGGATCCCGACCGCCCCGAGCTCGCACGCCCGTTTTGAGTCCGAGGCAGGGTGCCCTGTTGGCCATACACGTAGCGATCGCGACGATGTCAGCTGGTTCACCCATCCTTTGGGCTCCACGGCGCGCGAACGTACCTCGCTCGGCGAAACGGAGCCGCCGATCTCGTCGGTATCGCGACGACCGCTGAGCGGCTCGGACGACGAGTCCACGCTCCAGAGGAGACGAGCCGAAGGGCGTACACTTGTCGAGACCCACGCCGAGCCACGTCTAGTCCTTCAGCGTGAGCGTGAGACGGCGAGGAGCGCAGGCTTTGAGCACGTACTCGGTCCGCCCTATAAAAGCACTCGCTGTGGTGCATGCCGTCGCGCATAGACGCCTCGACATCATGCTCTACTCGGCAGGAACCCAGCCCCCGTTCTTGAGCTACAGCAACCCTTTTCGTCGGTTGAGCAAGTTGGCCGGGAACCAGGTCACGATCGCGTTAGGGCAAGCATACCAGCCTAGATCCTTCACGTACAGGCGCATGCGGATCGTCTCCCTCAGACGCGGCCAGCGGGCTCACGCGGGATGCGTTCGCAGCAGGCCAGGCGGCACGCACGCCGCCGTTCGCCAAGTAAACCTGGAATCGTTATGATGATGCATGGTGTCGAGCGTTGCGCCATGTTAGAGCGGGATTCATGGAATGCCTGATGGCCGCGGCCGAGAACAAGGGAGGCCAACGGCAAAGGCGCGGCTGAAGACACGTTGCTGCACGCCGCACGTGGGTGGCGCAGCGCGTCCCGGGTTAGCGATCAGACCGAGCGTCTCGCCCGCTTCGGTCGTTCCGAGAGCGTCAATCCGTCCTTGGAGATGGAGTCCGCACGCTGCGGTTCGCGAGTTTGTTGGTGCCGCAAGGCAGCGGTTGCCGCCCTTTTGCGCTTCGAGGCAGCCGCTGACAGATCGTGACCCTTCTCGGTTTGAGTAATGTAATGGCGTCGTTGCCCTAAGCAGATTTGAACTCCTCCCGCTCCCGTCGTCCACGCCGCGCTCGACAGGCTCGCCCTGCTCAATCCTCTCGCTTCTAGTCAGTCAGCTCGAAGCTGCTACACAGAAACGTCGTCAGTTGCAACATGATCTCGAGGGGAGCGCCAGATAACCGCCTCGCAGGGTCGCGAGTAGAGCGTTTTGTGCAACGCAAAGCCTCGCAACCACTTCTATTCTTCCACGACTCGCTTCAGTTACACTGGCATCGCTGCGGTCTCGTCCGCCTTGCGCGCAAAGTAGCCGGCGATCGCCGCGACCACGACGCAGCCAAGGTCGATGAACTCGGCCGTGATCGTGACGGTGGCCGCCGTTTCGGAGCTCGAGTCCCACTCGGCCGTCGTGCGCTCGTACTTTTCGCGCTCGCGCAGCCAGTACACGCGGAAGCCTTGGATCCCGATCGCGAGGACACACATGATCTGTCACGATGCGGACGGACGCGTATGTCAGTGTTGCTGGTGCCCGAGACTCAAGCAGGAACGACGTACCGCCCACACGATCCGGTTCCGCGCGCCGCCGAGCGAAAGGTACGCGAGCACGTCGGCAAGGACGCCCGACAGGACCACGGCGCCGCTGAACTTGACGTTCTCCATGGCCCGCGTGAACGAGCTGTCCGGATTCTGCTTCTCGGCCTGCCCGAACGTGAGCCGGTCCACGGCGCGCGTCGTCGACTCTGCATGATACATGGCGAGCGGATTCAGTGATCGCGCCGTAGCGGGTCTTCGGGTTCGTCGTCAGGGCGTACGTGCGAGGAAGATCATGAACAGCCCGAGCCCGGCACACGCCAGCGCGTGGAGGAACATGAAGATCATGGTCGGCATGCCGACCAGCCACATGAGGAGGTGCTCGAGGAGGTAGCCGAGCTTGCCCGCGCACGAGCGGTTCTCCTTGGGCAGCGGCTTCGATGTCATGGTACCATGCAGGACGGTGCCGGCCATGGTGGTCTGCGTTGCGGTTTGATACGGTGCGTGTACGACTTGAACCGCCGGCTGGGCATGGGAGCGAGCGCAGAAGGGGAGAAGAAGCTGTGGCGGCGGCCCGGAAGCAGAATCAATCGAGGGTGCCGATGCCACGGGATATGCACCGCTTGGGCCTCGCTCGCCCATTGGTCGGCCGCCACGAGGTGAGGCCGAGTGCGCTTCCAGGCGCACTTTGCGTCCGGGTCAGGGATCGACTCACGTTTCAGTTCATACATTCTCATTGTTGCGTTCGTCCTGACGTGTGCCATCGTGACCGAAGTGAAGTTCAGCGTAAGAGGGTTGGTCGCGAGGCGGAGGCGGCGCTCGTGCCGAGGACCGTAAGGTTTGAGCGTGGGACGCGGGCTCTCTGCATGCTGTCCTCCGATGTGCTCCGCTCGGTGCTCTAAAGCTCGAGCGTTAGGGAAAGCGGTGTCGGTTGAACGCGGTACGGCGTGCGAGGCAGCCCGCGAGACACTCGCCCGTGATTGGGCTGGCCTCACGTGGCCAGTCGCGTCGCGTTTCATTTCCGTGTCTCCAGCAGCATTCTCCCTCCCAAGCCTCTGCCAGTCAGTCGGCCGGCTTGTCGTCCTGTCTCGCACCGTGCATCGCAACAGTCTGGCAGCGCACCGAGTGAGCGAGTGCACCGCCCGGCACACGGGCGCGAGCGAGCGGGGGCGAGCGTATAAAGCTCGGGCGTCCCCTCGCTCTCACCACGCTGTTCCGACATCGAGTTCTACCACTTGTATCCTACCTCCTCCCCTTAAGCACCTCTCTCTTTCAACATGGGTCGCACGCAGATCACCTCCGCCCAGCGCCAGGCCGTCGAGCAGCAGCAGCAGGCTCAGGCCGCCAACCCCAAGAACATGATGCAGCAGCAGACTCAGGCCCAGAAGCAGCAGCAGCAGCAGGCCAAGCAGCAGCAGAACCAGCAGGGCCAGCAGAACAACCAGGCCCGCAAGCAGTCGATGCAGGGCCAGCAGAACCAGGCCGCGGCCGCCGCTGCCCGCCCGCAGTCGGCCCAGCTCAAGCAGCAGCAGCAGCAGCAGAAGGCCCAGGCCGCCCAGAACCAGGACAAGCAGATGCCGATGCAGCAGAAGCAGAACCAGGCCGCCGCCGCCGCCGCGCAGGTGTACCGCGCGACGCCCGTCCGCGAGCACCCCGACGACGCGTTCCTGTCGGGCGCGTGGATGTTCGACGAGGCCCGCGTCCCGCAGTGGATGGCCAACCAGCTGCCCAAGCAGCAGCAGCAGTCGATGCAGCGCGCCCAGTCGGCGGCGCAGCCCCAGCAGATGCAGCAGGCTCAGGCGCGCAAGCAGTCGGCCGAGGCCCAGCCGATGCAGCAGATGCAGAACCAGCAGCAGAACGCAGCTGCCGCTGTGCGCGCGCAGTCGCCGCAACTCCAGGCCAAGCAGCAGCAGGCGCCGCAGATGATGGCCCGCGCCCAGTCGGCCCAGGCCCAGGCCCAGCCGGTGCAGATGCAGGCGCAGCAGCAGAACGCTCGCGCCCAGTCGCCCCAGCAGAAGCAGCAGCAGCAGGGCATGACCCAGCAGCAGATGCAGCTCCAGATGCAGATGCAGCAGGCGCAGCAGGCCCAGGCCAAGCAGATGATGCAGCAGCAGCAGCAGGCCCGCGCCCAGTCGCCCCAGCATAAGCAGCAGCAGGCGTCGTCGGCCGCGAACCAGCAGCAGCAGCAGGCGCAGGCCCCGCGCCGCATGTCGCAGCAGCAGTACGAGCAGGCGTACAACCAGCTCACGATGAAGAAGGCGCCCGCCGCGCAGCAGCAGCAGCAGGCCCAGGCCCAGCGCGCCCAGTCGGCTCAGGCGCAGCAGGCGCAGATGCCCCAGGCCTCCCGCAAGCAGTCGATGCAGCAGCAGAACCAGAACCAGATGGCGCAGCAGCAGCAGCAGCGCGCTCAGTCGCCGCATCAGGCGCAGCAGCAGAACCAGGCCGCGGCGGCTCGCGCGCAGTCGGCCGCTCCTCAGCAGCAGCAGGCCGCTCGCAAGCCGTCGATGCAGGCTCAGGCTCAGCAGCAGCAGCAGTCGAACCAGCAGCAGGCCCGCAAGCAGTCGGCCCAGGGCCAGCAGATGTCGCAGCAGCAGAACGCTTCGCGCCGCGCGTCGGCCGGCCCCAAGCGCTCGTAAGCTCGCGCTCGGCCGTCGCGGCGACCCCCGATACCCGTCGAGGAGTGTTTCTCATCGACCTTGGAGGAGTGCATTCGCGAATAAAACCCGTTTCCTGAACTGGAAGTCGGCGGAGAGAGGATGGATCCAGCTCGACTGCAGCTGCAGTCGCCATGGCGGCACCGAGGAAGCGCATCCGCGTCACTGCGGCGAGTCATCGTGAGTGCGACCTTCCACCTTCCCTGAACCGCAAGGCGGGAATCGGCCGATGGCGTGGGGAAGGCGCGGTGCGAGACGCGTGCGCCGCGTTCGCACGCGTCACGCCACACTCGATCCGCCCTTCACTTTCTTGCTTCCACCTTCCCGCCGTCGCTCTAGCGGTCGGCCCCCGCCGCTGCCCGCACGCCGCCGTGCTCTGGCAGCGACCCCGCCCCTATAAAACCGGCGCTCCCCCCGCCTACCCGTCCCCGCTCCCTCACCAAGCACATCCGCCGCGTCCAACAAGTCGGTCGCCCCCAAGAACATCATTTATCGCATCACCACTCCCGCCCCTTCACCATCTACTCCCACCACCACCACCACCAAGATGAAGTTCACCGCCATTGCCGCCACCCTGATCCTCGCGCTCGCGTCGGCGTCGCCGGCCGCGGCCCAGACCGGCAACAACAACCCGGCGCTGCCCGCCGTTCCCGGTGCGCCCGCCCTCCCCGCGGCGCCCGCGCCCGACGCGTCCGGCACCAACTGCCTCATGTGCACCGAGGAGGTCAAGTTCTGCGCGTCGGCGTGCGTGAACGGCGACGTGTGCGCGGTGCGCGACCGGTCGTGCACCTCGTGCGCCGAGGCGCGATGCGTGCCGCTGGCCGCGATCCCCGCCGGGTTCCGCCAGACGTTCCAGAGCCCGCCGCTCGTGCCCGCCGACGTGCTCAGCTCGCTGCTGTCGTCGGTCACGGCCACGCGTACCACCATCTCGGGTTCCGGCGGGTCGACGGCGACGGGCACCGACGGCGCGTCGAGTTCCGCGAGTACCCCGACGATGGCTCCATCTTCGACGGCGACCTCGGCGGCGGGCGTCACGTCCGAGGGCGCCGCCGCGGCGGCCCGGTCGACGGCCGCGACGGTCGTGTCGGCGGCGACGCCGGGGAGCAGCCCGACGAGCGCGTCGTCGGCCTTCTCGGGCGCGGCGCCGGCGCACGGGAACGCGGTGGTCGTCGCGGTCGCGGGCGTGCTCGCCGCCGTTGCCGCCGTGGCCATGTAGTCGTGTGCGCGCTGTTGTCGACATTGTCGTGTATCATTCAATCCCACCCTCCACTTGTACATACCTCTTGCATATATCAAAACGTGTCGCCTCGCAACCACTCGTGCGTGTCTCCGTGTCGACCGAAGAAGCGAGGGGTGGTGAAACGCGACGCGTCGCCGCCGGTCCCCGCTCTCCAACCTCGCTTGATGCAATGAAACTCCACCTGCACCTAGCGCTCTGGCTCACGACCGCGCCGTCGTCCCCGCTGCCGCTCGACTCGATCGCGGCCGAGGACCGCCCCGCGCCGCCCGTGCTACTCGTGCAGTGGCCCGCCTCCCCCGTTTCCACGTCCCCCGACCCGGGCACTCTCGCGCGCGCCGCCGTCGCATCCGCTGCCGCCGCGGGCCTCGCCTCAACCGCTGCGAGCGACACAGACGCGACCCGGTGCGCCGCCGCCGTGTGTGTCGCCGAGGGCAGCGACGGGACCCGCCGGTGGCTCTCGCTTGCACTGACGAGTGGGGGTGGCGCGGCCGCGCAGTGCAGCGTCAGGATCGCTAGGCACGCGGTACAGGCGGTCGCGGACGCGGTTGTGGCGATCTTTGGGCCGCAGGGTACGCCGCGCCGCTGGCGGGTAGTTGAGGGCGAGGCGACTGACACGCGCGTCGGGTGTAGTGTGGGTCGCCCTCGCGAGCGGCGACCGCGCGACAACGGCGGCCGTCGACAAGCCCGTCGCGGCGGTCATGAAGGTGCTCGTCAACGGTACGCTCTCCGCCCGGCACGTCGTGGCTGTGTCCCCGCTGACCGCGCGCCGACGTAGACGACCCACCAACGTGCCCGCTCCTCCGCCCGTCGCTCCTCGCGTCCGCGACGCCCGACCCGCGCGTATCGCTGATCCTCGCCCGCGCCGAGTCCGCGTCGTGTCTCCCCTTCTCGGCGCTCTCGGTATGCCCGCTCGCTGCTCACTTCGCCACGCCGCCATCTCACCCCGCTCCCGCTTGCCGTAGCACAACCCGTACCCATCCTCCCTGACCTCGCTAATCCTACTCTCGCCAACGCACCACGTCGCCGCGACGCACGCCGACCCGGGCACGACCGCCCGCGCGGTCCACGCGTGGCACCTCCTGCGACACTCGCCGTCGCCCGCCCTCCTCCGCGCGCGCCCGTGCGCCGGCGACGGCGTGGTCCCGGGCACCCTGTGCTTCGCGCTCGACCTGCACGGCGCAGATACGCCCACGCGCGTCGTCGCGCACGCCGCGCCGGCAGGGTGGACGCTACTCGCGGTCCTCACCTTGCCGAGCGGCGGCGACGCCGGCAGCGGTGGAGGGGTGCCTGACACGGCGCTGTGTCCGCGTCTCGCGGCGTGTGCGGCCGAGTCTTCCGCCGCGGCCGCCGCGGCGTGTTTGGGGGATGCAGAAGACCTCGCGGCGTGGCTGCCCGTCCCCCGCGCGACGCCGACACGGGCGAAGCGGGACGTGGTCCCGAAGCTCCGTGGCGGGGCGTACGGGTGGTGGACGGCGCCGGCAGCGGGACGGCGGCGCGGGACGGGGGTCGTAGTCGAGCGCGCCGCCGCCGCTGCAGCGGCGGGGAAGGCGCACCGCGGGTACGACGGCGACGGGTGTGTCTCGGTGACGCACGCGGCGACGGGCGCGAGCGTCGCGACGGCGAGCGGATGGGCGTGGATGCACGCTGCGGCCGAGACCGCTGACGACGAGGAGGAGGATGTGGCGGCGGTTCA
Source organism: Blastocladiella emersonii ATCC 22665 (assembly GCA_025594325.1). Classification (NCBI taxonomy): domain Eukaryota; kingdom Fungi; phylum Blastocladiomycota; class Blastocladiomycetes; order Blastocladiales; family Blastocladiaceae; genus Blastocladiella; species Blastocladiella emersonii. Next base: position 134,193 of record JANHCV010000015.1, on the reverse strand, counting down.
GGTGCACACGGCCGACGGGTGGTGGACCGAGTCGTCCCGCGGTTTGGGCGGCGTGGCGAGCGTGGTGGCGATGCGCGAGACCGAGTACGATGTCGCGGGTGTGTGGCAGCGCGCGGCGGAGCTGGCCGAGAAGTTGACGGGGTAGGTTAATTCACGTTTATATAATCGGTCCCGACGTAGGTTTGTTGTTTTGATATGAGGAGAGAGGAAGGGCAACGGCCAGGATGTGCTGGCCACCGCCGACGACACAAAGCGGCAGCGTGCTTACTTGCGGTAGCACACCTTGAGGGCGGTCTCGGCAATGACCGAGATGGTCGGGAGGGCGCCGGCCTCGAGCGGGACGGCGTAGGGCATGGGGATGTCGGCGCCCGTGACGCGGGCGAGCGGGGCGTCGAGGTGGTCAAACGCCTCGGACTCCATGATCTGGGCGGCGATCTCGGACCCGACGCCGAACAGGGGCCAGCCGCCCTCGACCGACACGATGCGGTTGGTCTTCTTGACCGAGGCGATGATGGTGGCCGTGTCGAGCGGGCGGATCGACCGCAGGTTGATGACCTCGGCCGAGATGCCGTGGTTGGCCGCGAGCTCGGCCGCCGCGTCGAGCGCCTGCCCGACGCACCGCGAGTGCGCGACGATCGTCACGTCCGTGCCCTCGCGCTCGATCTTGGCCTTGCCGATCGGCAGCACGAAGTCGTCCTTCATGGCCGCGTCCGACATGGGGAACGACGCGCCGTACATGATCTCGTTCTCGAGCACGACCACGGGGTTCGGGTCGCGGATCGCCGCCTTGAGCAGGCCCTTGGCGTCCTCGGCGCTCCAGGGGGACACGACCTTGAGGCCGGGCACCGAGCCGTACCAGGCGGCAAAGCACTGCGAGTGCTGAGCGCCGACGCCCGCCGCGGCGCCGTTGGGCCCGCGGAACACGATGGGGCACTTGGCGATGCCGCCCGTCATGTAGTGGGCCTTGGCGGCCGAGTTGACGACGTGGTCAATGGCCTGCATCGAGAAGTTGAAGGTCATGAACTCGCAGATGGGCTTGAGGCCGTGCAGGGCGGCGCCGACGGCGATGCCGGCGAACCCCATCTCGGTGATGGGCGTGTCGATGACGCGCTTGGGACCGAACTTGTCGAGCAGGCCGCGCGACACCTTGTAGGCGCCGTTGTACTGGGCCACCTCCTCGCCGAGCAGGAACACGGTCTCGTCGCGGCGCATCTCCTCCTCCATGGCGGCGTTGAGCGCGTCGCGCACCGTCATGGTGTGGCCGGCACCAGCAGCGGGCGCCGTGGCCAGCGTGCGCTTGGCGGCCGACATGGCAGCCACGCGGGCAAAGAGGGCGGTGCGGAGCATGGTGATGGCTACGGACGGCGGGGCGGGGGTCGGAGGAGGGTTAGGATCGGGGTCTGCGTGACGGCGACCAGCACTACCACGCGCGATCGGGTGCTGCAGCGGCGGCGGCGGCAAGGTTCAAGGAGGAACCCCCATCTTCATTCATCGTCGGGCCGCCTCAACGGCAGCAGCAGCAGCAGGATCCATGGCAGTGGTGTGGTGTGGTCGGTGCGCGCGCGCGGCCGTACTTTGGCGGATACGTGGCACACTCGCTCGGTACGGGCAGAGACGATGCGGGCAGAGGAGGGAGGGCGGCCGCCGCGATCCCAGCAGCCAGCGGCCGCACGCGTGCAACTGCTGGACCCACTGAACGCGATAAGCCGTCTCCCCAACCCCGCCGCCGTGACGCCACGTGGAGCAGATCATCGCGCTTATGCCCGCCATGCGCCACCATGCACTCGCTTTCGCCCTGCCTGCAGCGCTGCTGCCGCGGTGATGAAACGCTAAATCGTGCGCGGCGTGCATTACGTGCGGGCAGTATCTTATCGGGATACGCTATCCGGAAGCGGGTATCGAAATAGCCTGCGTGCGCGCACGTGCACACGGCAGCTGCGCTCCTCCGGCGCCTTCCGCGGTCGGGCGGGGTCGGCTTCTTCGAGCCGCGGCACGCGTGGCACCGCTGGCAACCTTGGTCGCCGCCACCAACCTGGCCGCCAACGCGTTCGGCCTATTTAGACGCGCGCCGCCTCCTCGACCTCCCTCGCTCTCCCGCCCCCAGTCGCTGCTCCCACGCACTGCTACGCATCAACAACCACGCCACCATGCCCGTCCAGATCTCCAACAAGCTCGACATCACCGCCGTCGACCTCAAGGGCAAGCGCGTCCTGATCCGGTACGCCGCCGGCGCGTCCGCATCCCTGCGCCGCGTCGAACCTAACGCGCGACGCATCATCCTCGTAGCGTCGACTTCAACGTCCCCTTCGCCAAGGGCACCACCACCATCTCCAACAACCAGCGCATCGTGGCCGCGATCCCGACGATCCAGCACGCGCTCGATGCCGGCGCCAAGGCCGTGATCCTCATGTCGCACCTCGGCCGCCCCGACGGCAAGGTGGTCGCCAAGGACTCGCTGCGCCCCGTGGCGACCGAGCTCGAGTCGCTGCTCAAGCGGCCCGTGACCTTCCTCGACGACTGCGTCGGTCCCGCCGTCGAGGAGGCGTGCGCCGCCGCCAAGGACGGCGCCGTGGTGCTGCTCGAGAACCTGCGGTTCCACCTCGAGGAGGAGGGCTCGACCAAGGACGAGCAGGGCAACAAGATCAAGGCCGACAAGGACAAGGTGGCGGCGTTCCGCGCCTCGCTCACCAAGCTCGGCGACGTGTACATCAACGACGCGTTCGGGACCGCCCACCGCGCCCACTCGTCCATGGTCGGCATCGACCTCCCCGTCCGCGCCGCGGGCCTCCTCATGAAGCGCGAGCTCGACTTCTTTGCCCAGGCCCTCGAGTCGCCCCGCCGCCCCTTCCTCGCCATCCTCGGCGGCGCCAAGGTCTCGGACAAGATCCAGCTCATCGACAACCTGCTCGACAAGGTCGACGCCATGATCATCGGCGGCGGCATGGTCTTCACCTTCAAGAAGGTGATGCAGAACATGGCCATCGGCAACTCGCTCTTTGACGAGCCCGGATCCAAGATCGTCCACGACCTCGTCGCCAAGGCCGAGAAGCACGGCGTCAAGCTCGTCTTCCCGACCGACTACGTGATCGCCGACAAGTTCGCCGCCGACGCCAACACCAAGGTCGTGTCCGACGCCGACGGCATCCCCGACGGCTGGATGGGTCTCGACTGCGGCCCGGCCTCGGCCAAGGCCTTTGCCGCCACCATCGCCGACGCCCGCACCATCCTCTGGAACGGGCCCTCGGGCGTCTTTGAGCTCGAGCCCTTCGCCGCCTGCACCAAGGCCGTCCTCGACGCCGTCCTCGCCGTCACCAAGGACCACGCCGCGACCTCGATCGTCGGCGGCGGCGATACCGCGACCGTCGCGGCCAAGTACAAGGCCGAGGCCGGTATCTCGCACGTCTCCACCGGCGGCGGCGCCTCGCTCGAGCTCCTCGAGGGCAAGGACCTCCCCGGCGTCGCGGCTCTGTCCGAGAAGAAGCAGTAGGTGTGTGTGTTTGCTGGTAGCGCACAGAGTTTTATTATCAAAAGAGTATCCATTTGTGTGTCTTCATCGTCCTCGTCCTCGTCCCCGAGAGTGTTTTCCGTTCAAACGCGACCTCAGCAATGAAGTACGGTCGCCGCTGCATGCAGATGACCGAGGCCCGCCGCGGCCGCTGGCGTTGTTCTTTCGTTCAACAGCCAGGAACGCTTGCTCACCAGCAACGGCTCAGCCTCGAGGCGGGCACGAGGCCAAGCTGCTCCAGCAGATCGAGTATAGGATGTCAACGCGGCGTCCCAGAAGCGGTCGATGCGCATGCACGGCGAGGCAGGCAAAGTGCTGCGCGGACACGGATCGAATACGCGAGCAAGAGGAGCGATAGCGGACAACTCGCTGACGGCGGCCGCAGGTTCACGCGAGTACCGCGGGCGTGACAAGATCTGGCTTGTGGCGAGGGAGGGCGCGCGATACCGTGAGAGAGGTGTCGAACGGGATCCTGCCCGTCAGGACAAGTGAGAGTGAAGCGTCTCTGCGGTTATCGAGTTGCACTCGCAACCCAGGTGGACCAGGCTCAGCAACTAGCAGACACAGAAAGCGTAGGACTCGAAGCGAGCTGCTCTACACCGACTACTTTGGCAAAGCAAATGGACGAAACAAATTCACGGAGCGGGGTCAGAAACCGCAACCCAACACCAGGAAGATCTGCGCCAGTGAGCTTTGCCAACGCTGCGGCCCAGTATATCGACGTCTCGCAGCGGTCGCCTGGACTGCGCTTCATACTACCAACGTGCGAGGGGACGTCACGCCGCTTGATTGGTCTGCGAGTCGACGGGCGTGCAGGCCAAGCGACCGCTTCCTCTCGCGCAGCGTGTCTTATGGGACGGCTCGCGCGTACATGCACAGCTCGACGCGCTCAAACTCAGCTAATTGAGGAGGGCGGAGACTCGCCCTAGCTGAAAAGTACGTGACGGACATGCGGCGCCGGACGCGACGACGAGGTCGAAGATCGCCCGCCGGGAGGCCGTCGGCGCACTCCACGACTTGGCGACCACGACGAAGAGCTCAAAGATATCGAATGTGATACTGATAAGGTGCAAGAGGTCCGTTGCATGTAGTCTACTGCAGTCATGTTCATCGAGTTCGATCGTAGAAGATGGCGAGCGACGGGTACAGCGGCCAGTCGGGTCGAAATGGCTGCGGCGCGTCGCAAGGCGCTCTCTCTTCCGCAACGCAAAACGCGCCGGCACTCATGAATCTAATGAAAACGTATCATGGATCCACCGCTTGATTTTATTTCGCTTCCCGCCGAACTCCTCGAGCACGTTTTGCTGCTCGGCACGCCATCGTCGCGGTTGGTGACCGCCTCCCGCACTCTCGCGCACGCAGCAGCCAACTGCCACCTTCTCGCCCTTGTCTGGTTTGGCCGGGTCGGCACGCAGCTGTCAACATCCTTGCTTTTGGCTTTACCTCCGAAAAAATTGGATTCTGCACATTATTTACAGTTTTCCCCTTGGCCGAGCGCGGTCGCCCATTGTGCAGGTGCAGTTATCTCTCTCAAGGACGATCTCGCCGGACTTCCGCGCCCTCCGCTCCACTTAAATTTTTTTCGTGCTCTCATGCGGTCAATCTCACGCAACTCGATCGCCCGGCAACGCGCGGTTGTCGAACTCCTCCAAACCAGGGTTAATAAGCTGAGCCTGCCCAAGAGCGGATGCCATCTCATGATCGATGCTTTGATACTTACAATCTACTTTGAATCAACCAAAAATGTTGCCACGTTCGAGTATGCCCTTGCGACACTTGTTCGCTCGCTCCCCATGCTTACCCTTGAAGCGCAGTTCCCGTTACACATTGTCCTACCATGGATTTCGGCCAATATGACCTGCTCTCACGATTCCTTCCGGGGCTTCGTCATCGGATTGTTGCGCCATACCACGGCAACGGGCGAGGTCATCCATGTGGACTATCTAGCACTTCTTGCCATCTCAGCCGCCATGCACATGAGCCTTGACACGCTCCAAATTGTTTTCAATCACCACCCGCGGCCCGAGTCAATCATTCGTGTTCTCTCGATGCCCCAAGTGTGCATGTCGATTCTTGAGCAAAAATGAACGATCATCCGTTTGAGGTTGTTTGCTGCCTGCTTGACTGGCTCTTGGCCCGCGGCTGGATGCCTATTGAAAACGACCTCGGCGAGATTATCCCAACGAACGTACTCATCTGCAGCTATCTTTGTCCAAGCCGTTCCAGCCTGGATTCATTCATTCACCTCTTCGAAAAATATGATTCTCATCGCTTCAGCCGCATGCCCACGCATGGCTATCGGCCGCTTTTCTGCAAGGCCTTGCGTCGGTGGGCGAAGGCGGGTCATGTCGTGCCTGCCCTCACCGCTGCGCGCGCGTGGCCGTGGGTCGCAGAGTTCCAGTACTGGAGTTTACTTGTGCGTGAGGCTTTCCTATCGGACATCCTACATTCCGACCTGAGCGAAATGCTCCAACGCATGGAGGGCGCGGGGCTTTGGCAGCTCTTTGATACGATGCTGCGTGAAGTCAAGCACCTGCGCGTACGCTTTCCGCACGTGTACGAACGAGTCTTTGCACACGCCATTGAGTGTTGTGGCTCGACAACGGTTGCCACTCTTGTCAACAAAAACATTGATGTCCTTGCGGGCTGTCGATTTGCACTTGACCTTGACTTGCTGGGGCTGGGATCCGCGGAGACCAGGCTCTCCATCGCAGGCCACCTGCTTGACCTCATACTCAAAGGCGCTGGGGAGCGTGTATACCTGTTTATCCAAACGCTCGCAGCGTGTCTGATCCCACTCATGTTTCAATCGGACGCCAAATCTCACCTTGCGAAGCTGATCCCGCCTGACACTGCGGTTCGCGCACGGTACTCGGCCGTTTACGCCGGGTTTTTGTCACTTGCCATGGAGAAATGCTTTTGGAGCTCTCATTCACCAGACATGCACTCCGAGCCGGCTCGATCCCGCCTCCTTCCCGCTTGGACCGAGTTCCTTGCGCTTTGTCCGCCAGAAGCTATTGCCCAGAGCGGGAGCACCTTTTCAGGCTGGAGCCGTTATGTTATAAGCAATCTTGATCTCATGGTGATCGTAACCAATGGGTTCGACTACACCCCTCCAAGTCAACGCGCTCTGGCGCCAGGCATGCTTCGCGCCGCAGCAGCCCGCGACCCCTCGGGCTTTGCGGAACTCGCTCTTCAAGCGTTTAGTGGTTCTGTTCCACGACTTCTGGGGATAAAGCAACTGTTTCCTGACGGGACTCTTGCCGAATACGAGGCCAAATCGCTGGAGCTGATAAAAGCTACGCGCTTCATGTAAGCTCGCTGAACATGGGCCTCAGGGTGTTCGGATCCGCTGAACGGGCTAGTTTTGATTTATATATGTGTATTTCGTACAATTTTTCGTAGACTTGCGTCGCCCATCGTTCCCTTATTCGCGAGCACGACACCGCAACGGTTTGACCGCGAGCACGAGGACCGACTGCTACGCCGCCAGCTCTTGAACGTGGATCTCCTACTGCACGTCGCGAAGCAAGGCGGGAACGGCGACGCGATGCTCACCCGCACCACGCCCGCCTGGACAAACCTGGACCAGCCACAGCACGTCGATCGCAGATTGACGGACATCGTGGCCTTGGCCAGGACATGGCCCCAGCTCGAGCTCGTGAGCATGGAAACGAGTTGTACGCGTATCGCTACGTCAATCGCAAAGGAGGTTGGGCGGCGTCGGCCGCAGCTCAGCGAAGTCGCGTGGAGAGCGAGTCGCCATGGCCGCGAATCCAGCAGCGTTGGCTGCCCGGATACAAGGCGGCGTAGGAGAGAAACACGTTCAAGCTGGCCTTAGGATCGCTGCCGTGGTTAAAATAAAATCCTGAATCATAGCGCAAAGTAGGCGGGGAGACGGTCGATAGCGTACACGACAGATCTGAGAGCTTGTGGAGGAAGGCCTGGCTTGCGTTCGCGGGCCAGCGGTCGAGGCGAAATGCATCCCGCGGCCAAGCGTATCGAACGGCTCAAGCAGCTGTGTTTTCAGCAAAACCATGCCTTTCAGACGCTTCCGTTCGCTCAACGTCAGCACGTGTCGTCGTTGCACGCGCAAGAGGCGGCTTCAGGTTCGCTCTCGTGTCGATCCGGACTGAGCCCAACCGCTGAACGCAAGCTCATCCTCGTGTGTGCCGCGCGACATCTCAACAAATTTGCATGTTACACGAAGGTGACGGGTGCGAAGATCGCCAGGACGCGGCGGGCAGACGTTGCTGGCTCGCGGAGAGCCCACCAGCACGGCGTGCCATCGTGACGGCGTACTCAAAAGTCTCGAATAGACTACAAAATGATGCAAGAAAGGCGTTGCATATAGTCCTGAAGCTTTTTTTCAAGGGCTTCGTGAGTAGTGGATGTGCGAGGCAGCCGCTCGGCGAACGACGAACGGTCAAATCGGCCGCGGCGCGTCGCGCGACGTCCTCTCTCTCCCACGATGCAACACGACGCAATGAATCGAATGAACACCTTGGAATCGCTTCCAGACGAGCTTCTCGAGGTTGTCGTTGCACTCAGCACACCCGCTGCACGGGTTGCCGGCGCGAGCCGTGCCCTCACAAATGCCGTACTCGGCTCTCGGCACCTGCAGCTCTCGTGGTTCAACTGTGTTGGCGAAGCGCTGTCGCGGCTGCTCCTTGGGTCGGTCTCGCGAGAGCGCTATGAGCAACACCCTGATCCCGGTTGGATTACTGCAATTGCGCGCGTGGCGAGCGCAGCGATAGCCCTCAATGATGACTTTGGCGAGCTTCCTCATCCTCCGCTCAACTTGAACCTTTTTCGCTCTCTTATGCAAACACTCTCTCGTGTCTCGACGGATCAGCAGCGCGCATTCGTCGAATTCATCCAGTCCATGCATGACGAGCCCGAGCAGGACAAGTTCGGGCATTATGAGGCGAGCAGCATCCAAGGCGCGACCAAATCCATCCTTGACGCAATTGCCCTTGCGCTCTACTTCGAAGTAACTCGAAATGCAGCGCACCTTGAGCTTGCGCTCAAGGAGCTTGTCCGCTCCCTTCCTGGACTTGTTTCCAACGCTCAGTTTACTTCACGAAGCCTCCTGCTCTGGGTCCCGGGTTGGACGCCTTCGTTTGGAGAGTTACGCCAGAACCTTTGGCATGGACTGGCCAGGCACGCCAAGGATACCGGCGAAATCACGCACGTCGACTTTTTGACCATCGTCGCGATCTCTGCCGCGATGCACTTGAGTCTTGACACGCTCCAAATTGTCTTCAAGCATCATCCAAACCCGGAATCGATCATTGCTGTGCTTGCGACACCGCCCGTGTGTAAGACTTTTCTTGAAGGTGTCCGCAATGATACGCTCAATTCCGTCTGCCGCCTGCTCGACTGGATTGCGGATCGCGGATGGGCGCCTCAGACATTTTGGGTGGACGAGACAGATTCGACACGCGCCTTCATCTGCGGCTTCCTAAATCCGAACATTTCCGATCCCGGCGCCTTCATTCATTTGTTCGAGCGATACGATCGCTCCCATTTCGAGGGACATCACGAAATTCGTTTCAGGCTTGCAGGCGCTCACCCCGTTTTGCAGGCAGCTCCCCACAGCTTTGCAGGCACCCCCGCCGCTTTGCAGGCACCCCCGCCGCTTTGCAGGCCGCCGCGCTCCTTTGAGAGCTTCCCCGCCGCTTCACAGCCAAGGGCCGCCGGCTGCAGACCACCTCCCCACCACCCTGCCCCTCGAACCCCCGCTCCCCGATCCCTCCGCATCACACACAGCGCTCTAACGCGAATTTATCGTCATGTAACCACTGCAACAACTTGAAGCTTTGACTGAGCGCGCTCCCGAGAGGCTCCGACCCGTCACGCCTCGCCTCATCGTGTCGCACTGAGCAGGACGGCGGCGGCGTCGAGCCAGGCGCCAACACTGGCCCTGCCCTGCGTCCTACCCGCGCGCGAGCAGTCCTTCGCGACCCGCTCAGCCGCGCAGCCCGGCGCGCAGCCCCGCGCGAGACCGCCGCCCTGGCCAACGCGGGCGCCCCGTGCGGCGTGCGGCACGGCCTTGAGCACGCTGTTCGCGGCGGCACCGCATGCAACGTCGCCATGGCCCTGGCGGGCGCCGCCGACCTCGCCCTGAACGGCGTTTGATCGCTCACGATCGACGCTCGCTGCCCCGAGCTGCTCGCGCTCAGCATGTGAGCCCGGCGGCTTGCACGATCTACGAGCGGCGCAGCGCTGGCCGAGACGGCGCGCAGTCGGGGCGCGGCTTTTCGCGACCCGCGCTCGCTCGCCGCGGCGACGGTGGGCAGTTGGGAGCAGCGCTGGGCGCACGGATGGAACAGGATGGAGCGGAGGCGGCGGGTAGCGCAGGGCGAGGTGAGCTCGAGCGGACCGACACAGATAGGAGCGGCCGGGCCGGGCTTGTAGCAGCAGTGCGGGCGCGCACTCGCGCCGACGCGAAGTCCCGAAAATCACAGGGAGCGGGCGTGCTTGAAGTGACAGGCGCGTCACGTTTTGTGGCCTCCGCCCTTCGGCGATCACCGCGGCCCGGCGGCGGGCAAGCCACCCGGCCGCCAAACAAAGGGCGAGCGCCGCCGCCCGCCCCCGCTCTCTCCCCCGCCCGCCGCCCCCTCCTCACCACAACCACACGCACCAACGACATGCTTGGCAACACCGACGCCGCCGCGCGGCCCACGCTGCACCGGCGCGCGCCGTGAACCTCAGCCTGCCTCTGGTCCGCCGCCGCCGCCGCCTCGCTCGCCCCTCGCTCGCCCCTTGCCCACCTCCCTCCACCATCATGTTTGCAACCTCCCAGCCACCGCAGTACCCTCGCTCCCTACGCCAAACCGTCGCTCCCCGAATCCTCACGGCCGCCGCCGCTCCCCTTCGCCGCGACACTCTCGCTCTGCGCTACCCGTTCCACTCGTCACGGCTCGATCTCCCTCGACTACGCTGTCTGCGCACCTACTTGGTGCTCCGCTGACGCTGGTTGATGCCGCCCTCGCCGTCGCCCTCGCCGTCGCCAACTCGTTCGTCGCCCCGTCCCAACGAGCGGCGATCCTGACCCGTCTCGCATCGTCTCGCTGTGTAGTGCCCGCACGAACCTCGCTCACCAAGCTCAGCCACCGTCATCGTGCCCACCCGTCGGCCTCCTTCAAGTCGGCCTCCTTCAAGTCGACTAGTTGGGCTCGCACGCGGCTGCCGTCCGGTCCTCCTCGCCGCCGCCGCCCGCCGCCGAGTCCCGGCCCGACCACCGTGTCCCGGTCGATCCCTCTCACGCCAACGGTCTGCACACCACTCACCAAGTCTCCCACGCGGCTCGTCACTGACTCGTCGCGCCCCGCCTGCACCGTGTAGTCGGCTTCCGCGTGAACTCGCTCGCGCGCGCAAGGTCAACCGCGACAAGTACATGCATCTTCAAGCAGGCGACGGCCATGGCCACGGTACGCGCCCCGCGGCTTTTGCTTACCCGCGACAAGTCACTCACTCGCCTATTCCTCGTAGCGCTGATGATGCTGTACCCAAGCGCGCATCTCCCAAGCGCTGCAACTGTATGCCCAAGCTTATCTCCAAGAATTCCCATGGTCACGGCCGCGTGCACGCGCCGGCTCGCTGGTCGATGGCGGCCAAGCACGGTGTACTTCGGCCCTCTCGAATCGGCCGCGACATGACGCGGTCGTCGCCCTCCTACCATCTCCCGCCCTCGATGTGCCTGATGATCAATACATTTTGTTCCTCCCTATATCTTTCTCGTGGACCCTAAGCGAAGCTGGAGCGTGAGCTGGCGAACCTATATTGAATTTTTCCTGGGCGTTTTGAAGGCGATAACAGCGTTTATAGCCTTTAAAAGCGTGCACAGCCTTCAAAGGCGGGGGAGTGCTTTTGAAGGCGGGGGAGTGCTTTTGAAAGCTGGTGGGTGCCTTCAACGGCTGGACATGGCTTTTGAAAGCACCGCTTGCCTGCGGTGCCTTAATCGCCTTCAAAACGACCAAAAAAAATCGTGATGGAGTCTCCGACGAGTCTGAGCGCTGGTGCTTCTGTGACGTGCTACGTGGGTGGTTGAAGAGCGGCCATGTTGCGCCCGCTGTTGCTGTTGCTCGCGCGTGGCCGTGGGTTGCGGAACTCGACAACTGGGGGCCTTTGGTCGCCAGGGTTCTCAAGTCGGACCTCAGGGAATCGGATTTCCGCAGCATGTTCCTCGATCAAATAGGCGGAGACCTGGTGCAACTACTCGACTTTCTCCTGCACGAAATCGAGGAACATTACTCGGATTGCCGCCAAGCGTACTCGAGGATACTTTCGCACGTGGCAGAGCAATGTGGATCAGCGGCTACTGGCGACCTCGTTCTTGAACATCTTGACATCATCGCCGACTACGAATTTGGGTTTGAACTCGAGCGGTTCGGCATAGGGAGTACTGGGCACCGGCTCGCCTTCGCACGCTGCCTGATTGAAATGCTGCTTGATGCCGATGGCGAGGTTATGTACTTCACACTCGACGCTCTCGGATCGTTTCTGATTCTGCTCTTGCTTGAGCCTGACGCTCAAGATCATCTCACAGAGCTCATTCCTGCTGGCGATGCGAGCCGTGCCCAGCACGCGGCCGTATACGCGGCCCTGCTGTCAGTTGTGAAGAAACACGTTCGCCTGCGCTTACCAATGGATGGCAATCAAGACCACGCGCTCTCCGACGACCAGCTGCTCTCCGCGTGGGCCGCCTTCCTTGCGCATTGCCCGCCAGAGGCTGTTGATCCGAGCGACCGGAACATCCTGTACTGGACTTGCGAGATTATGTCTTCGCTCCACGAGGCCGCGAGCGCTACCCAAGGCCTCGTTTCGACAGCCGCCACGAGTCAGCAACATCTGGCCGAGAGCATTTTCCGAGCAGCGGCAGCGCATTCCCCTACTCACTTTGCGGAACTCATCATGGAACAATGCGAGGGCGTGACGCCCTTGCTGGAGGTAAAGCATCTCTTCCCCAAGGGCTCTCTACAAAACATTGACGAGTGGCTCGATCGGGCTGGGAGGACGACGAGCTCCGCGGGCTGATGTTGGCCGATGTGATCGACGAGGACGAGTGATTTGCACGCGGTGAGCGTGGGTTCGAGCACCGAATTTATTTCTGGGAGCGTATCTTTTAAGGATGTTGTGGTGATTTGACAGGTCACCGAAGTGCGCCCGAGTCGCGTTGCGCCACAGTCCGCCGGAGCTGTCCACTCTGTCAGCCGCCGGGGCGATGGGAAGAACGGCGCGTCGTTGAGCGCGCCCTCTCTCCCGCGACCGCAAGCCCATGTATCGAATGAACTGACCATGAGTTTCAACTTCATGCAACTTCACGAAGACGCGGTGGCGCTCGTTGTCATGCTTAGCTCGCCCTCGTCCCGGATTGTGAGCGCGTCTCGCATCCTCGCTGATGCGGCCGCGGGCCGTCCGCTCCTCGTGTTCTCGTGGTTCAATCGCGTTTCTCGCCCGCTGTCTTGCCTTCTGCTCGAAGCTGTAACCGAAGGCTGCGTTGTGCGCGACCGCGCCATCTACCGCTGGACTGCCGTAGCCCAATGCGCGATCGCTTCGATCCTTTTACGAGGCAGCTTTGATATTGTACCACGCCCTCCGCTTGGTGTACCGCTCTTTGATGCGCTGATGCGGTTCCTTCGCCGCCTCTCTGACCCACAGCAACGCGCACTCCGAGTTCCCGTTGTTGCCGGGCAGCACCACAATCCTGACTCTGAGACAGCAACGATCCGCGCAATGGACGTCATGACCCTGGTGCTCTACTTTGAATCGACCAAAAACCTGGCGGGTCTCGACCACGCGCTCGGAGCACTTGTCCACTCGCTGCCCTTGCTCGTCGTGGACCCCTTTGCTTCCCTGCAGAGTCTGCTCGAGCATATTCCGGATCGCACCATCAAGGCTTCTCGGCAGCTCGAGAGGCTCATGCGCAAGTTACGAGAGCAAGCGGACCTGACTGGCGAGGTGGTAAGCGCGGATTTTCTCACCCTCGTTGCAATCTCGGCGGCCATGCGCATGAATGCCGAAGCAATTGAAGTTGTCTTCAAGCATCACCCTCACCCCGAGGTAATACTGGCCGTGCTCGCTACGCCCTGCGTTTACTTGGCCTTTCTCGGGTGTATCAACAACACCGATTACGCCGGCGCTTGCCGTGTACTTGACCTCCTTATCGAACACGGTTGGTCGCCGCAACTTCATGTCTTGACGGGCACGCGTGTTCGGTGGGCCGCGTGCGCTGCCATATTCACGTACTTGAGCCCGGATCGCTTCACGCCTGCCGAACTGCTCAGCACTTTCGAAACGTACGATCGTGACCGACTCAACGACGTGGCCGAAAAGGTTCAGCGCAAATTGATTACCAACGCGCTTCTTCGCTGGATCCGCAAGGGCCACCTCGAGCTTGTCTTCACTATTGCTTCCGCGTAGCCGTGGCTCAAGGAGCACCGTTACTGGGCACCGCTTGCGACTCAAATCATGGAAGCAAGCTGCGCGGACGATGTGTTTGACCGCCTCCTTCTTGACTCGCAGGGCAGCGAGCTGCTGGCGCTTGTCGGATGTATCCTACGCGAGGCTTCAGCATCTTTCACTCACGCATCGAGCTTTGTTTCACGACTCCTTCCCGCTGTTGTTGAGCGGTATGGGCAAGGTATAGCTCTCAGCGTGGTCATGAAGCACCTCAATGTTTTTGCCAACTGCAAGTTTGGGATTGAGCTCGAGACCCTTGGCGTTTGTGGCATTGACGTTGCCATCGTCGGCTGGCTCTTGCAGCGCCTTGACGACGACGAGGAAGACTTCCTCCGAGACTTGCTTTGTGCCCTCGCCACGACTCTAGTCCCAGTTCTACTTGAATCTGACGGCATATTTGGACAAGTTATTGCTGTCACGCACCCTAAAAAACCTGGATCCGCTGGGGCATCGTTTACGCGTCGTTCCTCGTCGTGGTGGCTGGCGAGTGCGAGCAATCGTCCAACGGCCCGTTCTTCACGGAACGACTTGCCCCCGCGTGGCGCAAGTTTCTTTCCTTGTGCCCGCCCGAGGTTGTGAGCGAGTACAACATTCACTTCACCTGGCTGACTTCCCACCCGCTTTGCGACCTTTGCCAGCTTGTCCTCGGGACGGCGCCGCCGCAGCCAAAGGCCGACCAACACCGGCTGGCTCTCGCGCGCAGCGTGCTCCGCGCTGCGGGAGATCACGCTCCCGTTCGTTTCGCCACGCTTCTGTACAAATTGCTCAAGGGTGACGAGGAACTCGTGAACCGCGTGCTCTCCAGCATGATGAACGGCTGAAGCGATGTATTCGTAAGCAGCTACGCGAGTTGGAATGTGGTGAAGCGAGCTTGGAGCAAAACACGGTCCAATTTATGAGGAGCAGTTTGTGAAGCGGGTGTCGAAGAGGGAGGCGACTTCTGAAGAGCACCGTTACTGAAGCATGAGAGCATTACGACTTGCGTACTGTATGCACCTGTTGGAGAGCATGTTGAGTGAGGCGAAGGCGCGTTGCGCCACAGTCTGTCGGAGGTGTCAACTCTGTCAGCCGTCGGAACGGTGGGAAAAGCGTCGGCGCCGTTGCCGAACGCTCTCTCCCCCCCAGCAACCGCAAGCCCATGTATCAAATGAACTGACCATGAGCTTCAACTTCATGCATCTCCACGACGAGGCCGTGACGGTCATCGCCACGCTCTGCGCGCCCTCATCTCAGATTATCAGCGCCTCTCGTATTTTTGTTGAAGCTGCCGCCGGGCGACCGCTCCTCGTGCTCTCGTGGTTCGATCGCGTCAGCTATCCGCTATCTACTCGTCTTCTCGGGGCTGTGCCCGAAGACTGCCTTGTGCGCGACCGCGCCATCTACCGCAGGACTGCCGTAGCCCAATGCGCGATCGCTTCGATCCTTTTACGAGACAGTTTTGATGATGTACCACGTCCTCCTCTTTGCAGACCACTGTTTGACGCGCTGACGTGGCCCCTTTGCCGTCTCTCTGTCGCACGGCAACGCGCGCTTCGAGCTTGCATTTTCGCCGGGCAGCAGCACAGTTACAACCATGACAAAGCAGTTCGAACAATGGACCTCATGACGCTTGCGCTCTACTGCGAGTCGACCAATAACTTGCCAGGTCTCGACCACGCCCTGGAGGTGCTCGTCCGCTCGCTTCCACTGCTGGCCGTCGACCCTTTTGCTCCCCTGCAGTGCCTACTCGAGTTTATCCCAGACTTCACTTTCAAGATTCATCGACAGATCGAGGGGCTCGCTCACGAGTTGCGAGGGCAAGCGGATCTCACTGGCGACGTGGTTCGCGCGGACTTTCTCATCCTCGTTGCGATTTCGGCAGCCATGCACATGCATCCCGAATCAATTTTGACTGTCTTCAAGCACCACCCACAACCCGATACGGTCATGGCCGCACACGCTACGCCCTGCGTTTATCGGGCCTTTCTCGGCTGTATCGATGGTGCCGAATACACCAGCTCCTGTGGCGTGCTTGACCTTCTGATCGGGAATGGCTGGGCCCCGGAGGTCCACGCTGTCTCAGATCCGCGGATTCAGTGGGCTGCAAGCGCTGCCATGTTCACCTATTTCGGCCCAGATCACTTCACGGTTGACGAACTACTCGGTATCTTCGAAAATTACGATTGCGCTCGCCTCGCCGATGTGACTGACGAGGTTCAGCGCGAATTGATCCGCGATGCGTTGCTTCGCTGGATCCACCAAAGTCGTATTGAGGCGGTTTTCACGATTGCTCGCGCTTGGCCGTGGCTCATGGAACACCGCTACTGGGCACCCTTCGTGATCGGAGCCATGGAAATAGGTTGCCCGGACGACGTACTCGATTACCTTCTGCTTGGCGCACAGGGCAGCGAGCTGCTGAATTTCATCAGGTGCATCCTACACGAGGCTTCGGCGTCCTGCTCCGAAGCATTGACATCTATCTCACGACTTATCCCCTTTGTTATTGCGCGGTGCGGGCAAGCTTCAACTTTCGACCTCGTCATCAAGCGCCTGGATGTTTTTGCCAACTGCAAGTTTGGAATTGAGCTTGAAGCACTTGGCGTTGGTGGTATCGACAATCGCATCATCATTGCCGGTCGGCTCTTGCTGCTTCTCCACGCCGAGGAAAATGATGTCCAAGACCTGCTTGGCGCCCTCGCTACAACTCTAGTCCCAGTTCTGCTCAACTCTGAAGGCCACGTTGAACATATTATCCCTGGCAGGGGTATTCAAAGCACTTTGATCCGCTGGAGCATTACCTACGCCTCGTTCCTCGTCGCCGTGGCTGGCGAGTGCAAGCCAGCGTCAAATCACCTGTACTTCATGGAACGACTTATCCCGGCATGGCGCAGATTTCTTTCCGTCTGTCCGTCCGCGATCGTGAACAGGCACGACGTGCACTTCACTTGGTTGACTTTCGACCCGCTTCGCGACCTTTGTCGTGTTGTCCTCGGGACAGCCGCATCGCATTCAGCGGCCGCCCAGTACCAGCTGGAACTTGCGCGTGATGCGCTCCGCGCTGCGGCGGATCACGCCTCCTCCACTCGTTTTACCTCGCTTCTACTTACATTGTTCAAGGGTGACGGGAGGCTTGTGCGCCGTGTACTCTACAACGTGATGAACGATTGAAGGGATGCATTTGATAGCAGGCATGCGAGGTGGGTAACGGAACGGTGCGGCGGGTTTGGCGTGAGGATATAGTATATTTCCCGCGCAAGGATATTGGAACGGGGGTGATTAGGACAGGGGCGGGATTTGACCAGTACTTGAACTGAAACCAACCCGAAATCAACAATACGTCCACTTTCGAGCTGGCGAGGCGCGACGAGAACGCGTTGCGCCACAGCGGGTCGGAGCTGCCACTCCTGTCAGGCCCTCGTTTGGGCGAGCGGTCAAGTTTGTGTCGGCGTGCCGCGGAGCGCTCTCTCTCCCGCAATGGAAGCGCGATGTATCGAATGAACAACACCATGAACTACGAATTTGCTTTACTTCCCGATGAAGCGGTGGAGCTCATGGTCGCGCTCAGCACGCCTTCGGGTCGGGTCGTGAGCGCGTCGCGCGTCCTCGCCGACGCTGCTGTCAACCGCTCGTTCCTGTTGCTCGTTTGGTTCAATCGCGTGGGCGGCGCACTGTCGGAGCGCTTGTGCAGAGCTGCGCCCGAAACCATCGATGGCGCTCCTCAGCGCGTTTCCAGCGTTGCCCGTTGTGCAAGCGCCGCACTCTCGTTGCATGGCGCGTTTGATGGCATCCCGCGTCCCCCTCTTGGAACACGGCTCCTTGACGCTCTGGTCCAGCCGCTCCGACGCAGCTCTGTCTCTCAGCAGCGAGCGCTCTCGGATCGCATCGAGGCGGCAGAAACCGCTGCCCCTGGAGCCCACAATACTTCTGAACCAGGCCGTGCCGTTGACGCAATGGCTCTCGCCTTGTACTTTGAAGCAGCGAGTTACTTGCCGGATCTCGACTACGCCCTCGCGACGCTCGTTCGTTCGCTTCCTATCCTCGCGCTCGAGGCGCGCGTCTCGCAGCACACGATGCTGACGTGGTTTCCCGACCGCACGCATCTCATTCAGCTGAAAATCCAGGATCTCTGGTTTGCGCTGTCCGAGCAGGTCACGGTCGCTGAACCGATGCTTCGCGTCGACTTTGTGAGTTTTGTCGCGATATCGGCTGCTATGCACATGAATCTTGGTGCGCTCGAGGCAGCCTTTCGCGCCCTGACGCAGTCATGGCAGCGCTCGAAACACCACTCGTTTATTCGGCCTTTCTCGCGTGCGTCAACGATCACAAGCTCGATGTATCCTGCCGGGTCCTTGATTACCTCGTGGAGCGAGGTTGGACCCTACGGCTTGCGTCGACCTATTTGGATTTGACCCCATCAGCTGCAATTTGTGCCTACCTTGACCCCAAGCACTTTGATTCGGACAAACTGCTACGCGTTTTCGAGAGATATGACCGCGACCGACTTGCCAGTTTGCTCCATGGCAACCAGCGAGAGTTGTTCCTCAGTGCGCTCCTCCGCTGGATCAGCAAGGATCGCATTGAGCCCGCCTTTGCTATCGTTACCGCGTGGCCGTGGATAGCGGAATTCCAGTACTGGGGGCCACTTGTGTTCCAGATCATGGACATGAACTGGACTGAACCCATGCTGGAGCGGCTTCTCCTCGACACGCAGGGCGTCGAACTGCAGCAGCTCCTTGGTCTCATAATGCAAGCGCATAACCAATCCTACTCTGACGATCAAACGACCATTTCAAAGCTGATATCGCTTGGAATTGAGCGGTGCGGACGTGCCACGACAGTCGAGATCGTCAATGAGCGACTCGATACCTTGGCAGACCGCGGGTTTGGCTTTGATCTCGAAACGCTTGGCATCGGTGGCATCGAGACTCGCATGGTCATTGCCGGCCGGCTGTTCGAGCTGCTCCTTGACCGCGAATACGTCTACGACCGAAACCTGCTTGGCACGCTCGCAACCACTCTACTCCCAGTCCTGGTTGAGCCCGATGCTGGCCGCTTGCTCGACCGACTGATCCCTCCCGGCAACGGGAGCTACGACAGATGGTCGACCGCGTATGCGGCGCTTTTGGTTGCAGTCTCAAGCGAGTGCTCGGAGAGAACCTGGGGCTTGTTCGACGACAACTTCGTGCTGCTTCAGAACGAGCTTGTTGTCCCCGCGTGGCTAAGCCTCCTCTCCATGTGCCCATCGGAAATTTTGGACGAGTACAACCAGGACCTCGTTGAGCGAGTGCACGCACCAATCGTGGCGCTCTGCCGGACCATGACAAAACCTGCCATTCACCAAAATGATGACGCCATCCGCGAGGCCTCGCTGGCCAGAACCGTGCTTCATGCCGCGGGGTCCCACGATCCAGTTCGCTTCGGGGAATTTATGCTCTATTTGTGCGAAGGCGATGACACCTTCATGCGCAGAACCTTTCCCGACGAGTTCCTGGTGCGTGCCTTTGGACCAGACTGATGTGCACGGCACAACGTGTAAAGCTATGTATAATCGAAATTAATTCACGCGTTTTATTCTCAGCACTGAGCCTCGCCCGCCCGCGACCAACATCGCCGACATGAGCAACGCGGTCATGTGACAGACGCGGAATACTACTCGCGGCGCGGCAGCATCACCGCAGCTGATTACGCGTAGTCGGGACTGGAACCGCTCCAATCGCTCACACTGTAATCTGACAAGTGGGGATCCATGGACTGCAGCGAATTCATGTACATGAGCACAGGAGCGGACGAGTTGGCAGCTTGCTCGTCCTCTGCGTCCTCCTCGTCAGTGATCTCGTCGTCGCTCCACTCCGTGTCGTGAAAAACGGCAGGGACGAGATCCTTCTTCCACTGCGGACACGTGCTGGTGAGCTTGAGCAAATCGCGACACACCCACTTGGCGTCAATGGGGATCAGGACTTCGGTCAAAAGCGGCCTTGTCAGCATGGTAAAGTCACAGGAAGTGGGATCAGCGGCCTCGGCCTCGAGTCGCGCCTGGAGGTTGTCGTCCGTTGAGAAGAAGGTCGCGCGCGGAAAGTACGGCCCGCCCATGCCCGACCGCCGCAGCTGCTTGGGGAACATGGCGAGGATTGATTGGAGTGCTAAGCACCAAGGAGTCCAGAAGGCGGGTGCGTCGGGATGAAGCGTGGTGGAAAGATTGTCAAGCGAGCACTCGGATGGGGAAAGCGCGTGCTTGAGGAGCAAGAGATCAATGTAGTAGTAACCGGCGTGGATGCCATCGACGCCTCGAATCACGTCCAGCGCGTAAGCGTGATGCTCTGGGTGATTGAGGACGTAAACGGTGAGTTCGGCGAGGTGCAACGCAGCGTCGGTCTTGAGAAGTTCGCGGTTCGACTCGGGCTCGTAGAAAAGCTGAGTGAAGATGGTCGCGGGACTCTGCGAGTGCGGAGAGCTGAGCAGAGTCTGTGCAATTGTCGGGAAGGTCGCGAGAATTTGGTTCAGGTTTCGTTTGTCGTACCCAAGGAACTCGCCGAATGGGACCCCGATTTCGAGAGCTGCGGAGAGCGAGAAAGCAATTTGGTCAAGCGTGGTCAACTTTGAGACGATCTCTAGCGCTAACGCAACAAAGGCCAGCAAGTCGTAAGTGGTGGTCATTCGGAGAAGGGCAAAGAGAGATGTACCATCTTCCAACTTATCCTTGAGCTTGTACGGGCTGAGAATTTGTTTGGCATGATCGAGCATTGCGCGGTCGCAGCGGCGCAGCGCGCCTTCAAGTTGTTGGATGATGAGGCGCTTCGCGCGGATACCAACCGCTGAGAGC
Organism: Blastocladiella emersonii ATCC 22665; assembly: GCA_025594325.1. NCBI lineage: Eukaryota > Fungi > Blastocladiomycota > Blastocladiomycetes > Blastocladiales > Blastocladiaceae > Blastocladiella > Blastocladiella emersonii. The sequence continues at coordinate 113,422 of JANHCV010000015.1, read as the reverse complement.
ACGCGTAACTCGTGGACGCCAACATATCGGTTCTGGAAAGACGATGCAAGGCTTGCATCAAAATCCGGATCATCCGCCCGTTCGCTTGCACCGGTCGCGAGATTGGGGCCAAAGTTGGCAGCAACCCCCAGGTTGCGGTCGTAGGCGTTGTACACGGCCGCAATGAGCTCCACGTCCCCGCGAGCAAAGAATAGCTCAGCGCAGAACGGCAAAGATTGATATTCCGGGATCCAACCGTTGCGTTTGAACCACTGGAGTTGGGCGAGAATCGTATCGTTGCGCAGATGGCCCAACGTGGCGTAGTCCTGGAGAAGGCGCAATCCGCACTCGCTAGCAGCATGCTTGATGACGGTGTCGACCTTGAACCCAAACGGCGGCTGCTCGAGGCGCGCGACCGAGTCAAAGTCCCACTGGAACACGGCAAGCGCCGCGAGATAAGAGAGAAGAATAAGCACGGGAAACCGTCCCGATTTGCGCGGTCCCGACCACCGGTAGAGCGACCGCATGGCCTTGGGCTCCAATTCGCAACCGAGGTGAAATAGGTCGATTGTTTTGACAGCGAAGGGATAAAAGGTACGCAAGTGATGCTTGAAACTGGAATCGAGATGTTGGACTAGGTCGAGATCACCCACCAGCCCAAGAAAGATGGCAATTTGCAACACGAGCAAGATTGGATGCCACGCGGCAGCACCACCAGGAGTAGCGCCGGCAGCTTGTGTTAAGGTGGTAATGTAGGACGTCAGCCCCTCTCGCTCAAGTCCACTCCGTTGCTGCAGGTCGGCGCGGGTCGCAAGGACAAGGCGCGTCAGCATTTCGTTGGTGAACGGGTGTACTGGCCGAGCAGCATGGTCGCCGCGTATCACAGCAGCGCGCGCTGCGCGGTCAGCACGAAGTAGACGGCCAAGGTACGCGTTCATGTGCGTCCGAATCGGGACGCTCGTACGGGACCAGTCGGGCTTGACGCCTCGGAGCTCGTTTTCGAGTATGACCACACGACGAAGCCATATGTACTGCAAGTGTCCGGAAGCGACAGTCGCGTGGACCGCTCGCGAAGCCGCAGCGAGCACTGACCGGGGCGATGCAAGCGCAACAACCTGCTCCAGCACGTCTGACGGGAGGTCCATTTGTTGCATGTAGTTCATTGCATATAGTCAATCAGATTCATCCATGAGATTTCATGCGTGTGTGGTGAATGCGCGGGAGCGGGGACGTGCCGCGGGTCCACACGCACGTGTGAGCGTCAGGTCGGGAGCGTTTCAGGAAGCCGCAGCGGTGATCGGGAGCGCGCGACGCCCCGCCGCCGATCCTCGCTCTCCGAACCCACTGCCCATGTATCAATCCGCACAGTCACCATGAAAACAGATGAACTGCTGCATGCCCTCGTGGGCAGATTTCGCGAATGGATCACAGCACTCGACTTGGCAACTGTCTCGAGCGACAAGGCACATGTCCTCCGCGTCTTTCGCGCCGCGCTTTTAGCGACGCTTGCACTTGCGGACAAGACTGTTGCACAGTCGACTTCGGGGGCATCCTGCCTCATCCAGCCCTTCGGGCACTTGCGCCGCGCTTGGTCTTGGAATTTATGGCGAACGGGTCTCTTAACTTTTACTCACGCGGCAAACCCGATGGCGTCAAGTTTCGACTTCTCGCCGACGTCGCACACGAGATGGACTACCTCCACTCGCGCGAGATCGCGCACAACGACTTACGCGCGGATAACGTTCTTGTCGACAGCGACGGGCAAGCCAAGCTCTCCGATTTTGGCATCTCAAAGCGACTCGCAACCCCTTCTGCGCATCTCTCGCGATTCACCGTCGGCAGCTTTGGAAACCCGCGGTACATTGCACCCGAGCGGTATGTGCCTGGGGTCTCTCCTCGATTTGAGCCCGATCGCTTTGCATTCGCCATGGTCGCGTACGAGGTCATTGCCGAGACTGTACCCTGGCCAAACACGGATCCTTGGCTCGTGTCCATGCATATTCGGGATGGCTTGCGTCCGGCTCGACTGGAAACTACATCGGCCATGTGGGCGCTCATGGAGCAGTGTTGGGACAAACGTTGGGGCTCGCGGCCGTTGTTTGACGTGATCGCCCAAGAAATGGACGCAATTGCGCGCGGTTCACCATTACAACCTCCCAGTGCAGAGGCCCACTTCGAGGTACGCTTCTGCCGCAATAATTGACCCAAGTACGGACAACTTACCAATCGTTCAACGCATAGGTCTGGAGCGGGCCATCTCCCGTCACTGAAGCTGACCATGCGCTGTGGGCTGGCCGATTCGAGCTCGCCCTTGGCGATGGGAGGACCTTGTCCCTCAACGATCACCACGTCACCGCCGCCGGGCTCGAGATCCTTGCCTATGCAGTTGCATTTCGGTTGCAAAACCTCGTCTCGGTCAATCTGACCAATTGCCAGCTTGATTCCACTGCAATCACCGCGCTTGTTTCTGGGTCTGGGCTTCCAACGACCCTTACCGCACTGATCCTTGACTGCAACCAGCTTGGCGATGACGGAGTTGAGATCCTCGCTCCTGCGCTTCCACGTTGGCTCCGTACTCTCTACCTTGGTGCAAACGGGATTAGCGCACGCGGAGCCGAGGCGCTTGCTGTTGCAGGACTTCCACTCGCCTTGATTAGGCTGAACCTTGGAACGAACCATCTCGGCGATGATGGCTGCGCTTTTCTTGCACCTGCACTTCCAGCGACCATCAAGGAGCTTATCCTTGATCGCAACGGGATTGCCGATGCTGGTGCAGTTGCAATTGGTGCAAATCTTCCGCGCAACATTCTTCGTCTGTGTATCCACATGAACCAGATTGGCGACCACGGTGCCGAGGGGCTCGCTAAATGTCTTTCCGATTCCTCCATGATTGAGCTCAACGTTGAGGGAAACCGCATCGGCGACCTTGGCATGGCCTCTCTCGCACCGTCGCTACCGCCCACGCTGCAGTCACTCGTTGCCAACGGGAACCGCGTTGGTCCTGCCGGTGGGCTTGCGCTCGCGCAGAGCCTGCCCCGCGATCTCGTTCGACTTGAAGTCGAAAAAAACGAGCTTGGCACCGCATTTGCCCTTTCCGTGGCTATCGACACAGCACAGTACTTCAAAGTACTGTACCTCGGGTACAACAGCATTGGCGACGGTAGCGCTTCGGCCCTGACCACCACTCTCCCACGCCAGCTCACGGAACTTGGCTTGGCGGGGAATGGGCTTGGCCCAGACTTTGCTGCCGCTTTGAAGGCAAATATGCCTGCGGACCTCACGGTGCTGGACCTGCGCGATAACCCCTTGCTTGGCGACGCCGGAATTGAAGCCATTGCGCCCTCGATCCCGCCCAAGGTCGCAAAGCTCTGGCTTGGATGCACGGGGATCACGGACGAGGGCGCGAAAATACTTGCGCCTGACTTGCCTGGCGTACTCGAAAAACTCGAACTCAGCGACAACAGGCTCACTGCCAGCGGTGCACGCGCGGTTGTGTCGCGTCTGACCAAAGGAATGGTCACGTTCTCGCTTGCCGATAACCCGCTTGGCGACGGCGGTGCGCGCGCCATAGCCGAGGCACGTCTGCCGCGATCCTTGGAGTCGCTCGATCTCAGCGGATGCGATCTTGGCCCTGATGGCGCAGAAGCGCTTGCCTCTCAGCTGCCACCCAAGCTCAGCTACCTGGACTTGCGGCGCAACAAACTCGGTGATGCTGGAGGGTGGGCACTTGCGCTTCACTTGCCTGACAGCATTCGCGAGCTCCAGATTGCTGAAAGCGGGATTGGCGAAGCGGGTGCCGCTGCGCTTAAGGAGCGTGGGTTTCCGAATCTGAAAACGCTCCAGATCAACTAATATACTATTTTTGCATATATTTAAGACTCTCAGGTTCATTCCTTTTATTCAATCCTCGAGTCGCATTGATTAGATTGTGGTGGACGGCGATTTCGACTGCGAGGTCGTAGTGCGTGCGTGTAAGCGGGCGAGAATAGTAGGTAGCTCACTCTCCAGTCAGTTGAACAGCTTAGTAGACGCAAGCTATTCCACGGTGCTCGCTTTATCGAAAGAAGTGGAAGCTGAGTCGCGTCGATCACATCGACGTGACCGGCGTGACCTGCGAAACACGGCTGCGGTGAAGCCAAGTCGCCCTCGCGCCTTTCTCACCTGTCCCTCCCCATCCACCCCGCACTTGCAACGGATCACACTCGCCACTTGCTGCAACATGGCCAAGAAGAAACCCGCTGCCGCCGCGGCCAACGCGCGCGGCTTCGCGACGACGTCGACCCCGTCCAAGAAGCAGGTCGCTGCCGCGGCTGCCGCCGTCGTTGAGGAGGAGGCCGCGCCGGCGCCGCTTGTCCGCAACCCGGTTGCGCCGCCGAAGCCCAAGAAGAAGGACCTCAAGGCGGCCAAGGCCGCCGAGAAGGCCGCGGCGTCGGCCGACGACGCCGTGTCCAAGCACCTGGCCGATTTCGCGCGCGACGCGCGCGTCGCGCGGATCGGGACCGAAATCACCAAGCTGCGCGACGACGCGTCGGCGAACGCGGTCCCCGTGGCGCTGCCCGTGCGGTGCGAGCGGATGCTCGTCGACTACCTGGTGACCAAGATCCCCGAGACGCTCGGGCTCGGCAACGGCGGCGAGCCCGCGCCGGCGCCGCCGCGGCTCCGCGTGCCGACCGAGGACGTGAGCAAACTGATGCGCGACCTCCACCTCGTCCACGTCACGCTCGAGCAGCATCTCGGGCTCGACCGCGCTATCGTGCACGCCGCCATGAAGCGCGCGCCCGCGCCGTGGGACGTGCAGAATGTTGCGCATACGGTGTGCCTTACCGTCTCGGGCGAGCGGCTCCCGCGCGGGTTCGCCGACAAGGTGTACTACCACCAGGGCCTCCCCGAGCCCACGCCCGCCGAGAAGGCCGCGGCTGAGGCCGAGGAGGCGGCCAAGAAGGCGGCCAAGGGCAAGGGCCGCGCGCGCGGTCGCGGCGGCAAGGGCGGTGATGCGGCCGCCAAGTCTGCCGCCGCTGCTGGCGGTTCGGCCTCGCCCAAGTCCGACGCCGCCAAGCCCGCTGCGGCCCCTGCTGCCGCTGCTGCCTCTGACGGCGCCGCTGCGGCCTCGTCGCCCAAGAAGCCCGCCAAGTCGACCGCCGAGGACCTGGGCATCGACCTCGACTCGCTCAACGTGTTCGATCTCGACCACTCGGACGTGCCGTCGACGTACAAGACGCCCGAGGCGCGCGAGTTTTCGACCATCGGGTGGACGGGCAAGGTGCCCAAGCAGTTGCTGCGCGACACCATGTTCAAGGAGGACCGCAACGTCAAGATCGGGTACCCGGACGCCAAGCGCGAGCGCGGCGTGCCGATCCCGAGCGGCACCTGCTTCCGCGTCCAGTGTAACATCAACGGCAAGTCGTGGAAAGGGCCCGACTACTGCAAGACCAAGCTCGAGGCCGAGCACTACGCCGCCACCATCGGCCTCTACTTCATCTCCAAGGGCCGCCCGCTCGGCCGCATGCTCCCTCCCGCGTACCGCGAGGTGTGGAACGAGGTCGAGGCCCGCGACAAGGGCCAGGCCGAGGAGGGCCAGCGCAAGGTCGATTCCGAGATGGTCCAGTTCCTCGTCGATCTCGTCGCGCAGTTCAAGGCCGAGGTACTTTTCGGAACTGGTCTCTTTCAGCAGTCCGCAAAAACTTACACCGTCCCTTTCATGTGTGTAGGGCGCCATGGGCCCGAAGAAGGCGACTGCAGGCTCGGACAGCCGCTCGGGCACCCCCGCCCCCGACGCGACCGCGTCGACGGCCAGTGCCTCGCGCACCGGTAACGGGCGCAACGTCAACACGTCGACGCCGCTTCCGACGCGCGACCCGGCGCTGCAGCGCCAGCGCGAAACCCTGCCCGTGTGGGAGTACCGCGCCGAGGTTGCCGCGGCCGTGCGCAACCACCGCGTCGTCATTGTAAGTGGTGAGACGGGTTCGGGCAAATCAACGCAGGTTCCGCAGTTCGTGCTCGAGGACGTGGTGGCGGCGGGCGAGGCGGGCCAGATCTTCTGCTGCCAGCCGCGGCGCATCTCAGCCACGTCGATCGCGACGCGTGTGGCCAAGGAGTGGGGCGACGCGCGCGTGGGCGACACGGTCGGGTACAGCGTCAAGCTCGAGAGCAAGCAGTCGGCGCGCACGCGGCTCGTGTTCTGCACGACGGGGATCCTGCTGCGGCGGCTCGAGTCGGACCCGGTGCTCGACGGGATCAGCCATGTCATCCTCGACGAGGTGCACGAGCGGTCGCTCGATTCCGATTTCCTGCTGGTCATGCTCAAGCGGCTGCTGGACGCGCGCCCCGACCTCAAGGTCGTACTCATGTCGGCGACCATGAAGGACGCCGAGTTCGCGGCGTACCTCGGCGGGTGCCCCGTGCTCGCGATCCCCGGCCGCACGTTCCCCGTCGACCGGCTGTACCTCGAGGACGTGATCGAGGCGACGCGGTACACGCCGCAGTCGGACGAGTTCCTGCGCGATGTGCGGGTTGTCAAGAAAAAGACCATGACGGGCGCCACCCAGTTCTACTGGGAGGAGCAGCCCGCCACGTTCCCCGAGGACACGTCGCCGTACCTCGCCGCGTACCCGCACCCCGTCAAGGCCGCGGTCCGCGCGCTCGACCCGACCGTCATCAACTACGAGCTGATCGTGCGCACCGTCCACCACATCATGGAGGGCTCGTACGACGAGGGCGAGGGCGACAGCACCAGCGGGGACGCGCGCCTGTCGTCGGGTCCGCGCGACCTCGGCGCGATCCTCGTGTTCCTGCCCGGTATCGGCGAGATTCGCCGGCTCTACGACCGGCTCAAGGACGTGCCGGGGGCGTCGGTGCTCCCGCTGCACAGCTCGCTGTCGCCGGCGCAGCAGGCGCAGGTGTTCCGCCCTCCGCTGCGCGGGATGCGCAAGATCGTGCTCAGCACCAACATTGCCGAGACGGGCGTGACGATCCCAGACGTCGTGTTCGTGATCGACTCGGGCAAGGCCAAGATCACGCGGTACGACGAGAAGAAGCACGTCACGCGGCTGCGCGAGTCGTTTGTCACGCAGGCCAACTGCCGGCAGCGGCAGGGCCGCGCGGGCCGCGTGCGCGCGGGCTACTATTTCGCCATGTACTCGCGGCACCGGCACGACCACCTCATGGCCGAGTACGAGGTGCCCGAGATCCAGCGCATGGCGCTCGAGAGCACCGCGCTCAAGATCAAGGTGTACGGGCTGCCCGACATTGTCGATGCGTTCCGCGCGTTCCTCGACCCGCCGCCGACGTCGCGCGTCATCGCGGCGATTGACCGGCTCAAGGCGACACGCGCGCTCGACGACGACGGCGAGCTCACGCCGCTCGGCCGGTTCCTCGGGCTCATGCCGCTCGACGTCGAGCTCGGCAAGCTGCTCGCGTTCGGCGCCTTCTACGGGTGCATCGACGTGGCCGTGACCGTCGCCGCGTACCTCAGCGCCTCGGTGCAGCTGTTCGAGTCGACCAACTGGCAGGGCGGCGGCGGCGGTGGGGCTGGCAGCCTCACGCGCGACCTGCTGTACGGGCGCAGCGACCTGCTCACCTACTACAACATCTACACCGAGTGGAAGACCAAGCTGCGCAAGGAGGGCGCCAGTAAGGCGCGGGCCTACTGCACGCGGCACGGCCTCAACTACAAGTCGCTCACGATCGTCGACGACACGCGCACCCAGCTCATCTCCCTGCTTCCCCTGGACTGGGACGCGTGCAACAAGCACAACTCGTGCCTCGACATCGTGCACCTCGCGCTGCTCGCGGCCGCGTACCCGAACGTCATGAAGCTGCACGAGGGCGCCTTCACGTCCGCGCGCGGCACGGTTACGCTGCACGGGGGGTCCATTTTCGTCGGCGAGACGGCGGCCGCGGTCCTGGCGTCGGTCAAGGAGGCGGGCCTGCTGATCGCGGGCGTCCAGGTCAGCTCGGCCATGGCGGCGACCGCGGCTACGGCGTCGCGTGAGCTGTCGCCGTTCTACTGTTACTTTACCTGGTACGCTCTCTCTCGCGTGCCATGGACGGAGGGCAGACCGCTGACTGACAACCGTTCCTCATGTAGCCTGCACTCGACGCAGCTGCTCGTGTTCGACGCGACCAACGTGCACCCGCTGCTCGTGACGTTCGCGGTCGGGTGCCAGTACCCGCTGGCGACCAACTACCTGGCGCGCACCGTGACGCTCGACCGCGACGGCGTGGCCAAGGTGCGGTTGCCGCCCAAGACGGCGGCGCACCTGCGCGAGTTCCACGGCCTGCTGACCACGGCCTTCGAGACGTTCCTGCTCAACCCGAGCCGCCGCGCCCCCGCCGTCGACGACGTGCTCGCCCAGCTGCACGCCATCCTGTAGGCGCCCGCCGGCGTCTGATCCGCTTCTCCCTTGTCTCTTCATTGTCATGATACATCTCACTAGCACACTCCATGAAACCAACCATCAACGACCTCCCCTCGCTCGCCCTCGCGGGCGTCGCCGCGTACCTGTCGTTCCGAGACGTTGCGCGCATGCACCGCGCATCGCGCGCGCTCGCCGCGGGCGTCCCGCTCGACGCTATTCAGCGCGCGCCGCTTCACTACGCGTGGGCGATGCAGCGTAGCAACGCGCGCGTCCTGCTGCGCGTACTCCGCGAGTTTCGCCACGGCGACGCACACCCGTTCCTGCGCCAGCCCGCGGATGAAGAAGCGAAGGGGAAGCAGCTCGACAACTACCAGCACGCGCTGCGGATCGCGGCCGCGGCGCTCGACGTCCCGCTCGTCCGTGTGCTCTTGGGTGAAGAGGAGGAGGAGGGCTGCGGCCACCTGTACCTCCCGCGCGACGCGCTGGCGCGCGAGGAAGCGAGGCGGACGGCGCCAGTACTCCACGCGCTACGCTCGCCACACGCGGCCGCGCGGCCCGACGACGCGAAGGCGGTCGTCCGGCTGCTCATCGAGCGCGTGTGCCCGAGCTTCTGGGAGGTGCCCGTCGGCGTCGGGTCGGCCGCGTGGACTGCGCTGTGCGCCGCGGTGAGCGGGTGGGACGACGCGCCGCGCGTGTTCGCGGCGCACGGGCGGCTCGGGTGGCTGACGACTGCGACCGTGTACGTCATGTGGGGCGGCGAGTCGGCAGAGCCGCTGGCCGCGCTGTTCAACGCGAACCGGGACGCTGACGGCGAGGTCTCGCAGCCGCCGACGCACGCCGTCGCCGCGTGGCTGTCGTGGTCGGTCTTGGCGCGGGACGAGCGCACGTTCTCCGTCCTCCTGCGCGAGTTCCGCGCCCGCCTCGCCGCGCTCCCGTCGCCTGTGTGCGCGCCAACCTCCTCTGCGGGCGCCGCGTACGCCGAGCTCGTGCTGCAGGCCGTGACCGCGTACGCGCCGCGGGGCGAGCCGCTGCCGTACGCACTGTTCGACCGCGAGATCATAACCGAACCACTCGTGCGCGCTTCTTGGCGGCACCCGGCGATGTTACAGGCGCTCGCGGACGCGGTGGCCGTGAACGCGCTGGCGGTCGCGGACCGCGTGTTTGCGACGACGGGCGAGAGTGACGGCGGCGACCGCGACCTGGTTCTCGTCGCGATGCTCGACCGCGGGCACACGCAGTGGGCGGGGATGGTCATGGCGCGGCCAAGGAATGCGCGGCTCGGGACGTACCGCGCCGAGGCCGTGGTGCGCGCCGCGGAGCGCGCGGGGGCGCCGTTCGTCAAGGCGATGGTTGAGAAGAAGCTCGCGAGCGCGGCGGCCGCGCTGAACGGGACCACGGCAGCAGTACAGGCGGTGAAACCCAATCAATACATGTATTCTTAAGCAAGCGTAGCCCACCCGCCGCCCATCGCGTGCTCGCGGTTGACATACTCGGCCTTGCCATCAACAACCGTCGCGACGACACGGGCGCGCAAGATCCGCGCCGGGTCCGCGGCGACACCCTCCGCCAGGATATCCGCGTCGAGCACCGTAAAGTCCGCGACGGCGTCGGGCACGATCGCGCCGGCGTGCGCGTCCATGAAGCTGGCGAACGCCGCGTCGCGCGTTAACCCCTTGACGGCCTGGTGCGGCGTCAGGGCCTCGTGCGCGATCCACGGCTTGCCCTCGCCGGCGGGACTCGCGCCGGTGTAGTCCATGCGCGCGACGGCCGCGTAGATCCCCTTGAGCGGGTCGACGGGCTCGACGGGGAAGTCCGAGCCCAGCGCGAGCGCGGGGACGCGGGCGCGCAGGAGCGACTGCCACGCGTACGCGCCGCGGAGCCGGGAGTCGCCGAGCCGCTTGGCCGCGTACGCCATGTCCGAGGTCGCGTGCGTGGGCTGCATCGACGGGATGATCCCGGCGCGCGCGAGGCGCGGGATATCGTCCGGGTGGACGATCTGCGCGTGCTCGATGCGCGGGCGCGCGGCGGCGGGCAGCTTTTCGAGGGCGGCGATCGCGAGCCGGTTGGCGTGGTCGCCGATCGCGTGGATGTTGACCTGCCACCCGGCAGCGTGCCACTGGCGGACGACGGGCGCGAGCTCCGGGCACGCGCGCGTCGAGCAGATCACGATCCCGCTGTCGGAGGGCGAGTCCGTGTACGGCTCGATGAGCGCGGCGCCGTGCGAGCCCAGCGCGCCGTCGAGGAACATCTTGATGCTGCGCATGACGAGGCGCGGCAGGCGGCCATGGTTGTCGTCCGCGAGGACCGTGGGCACGGTAAGGTTCGCCTCGCGCGCGGCGCGGACGAACCGGTCGGCGCAGAACGTCGGCGCCCCGACCTGCAGGTGCTCCTTGGGCGCGGGCTGCGGGCAGCGGGCCATGGCGTAGACGCGGACGCGGAGGTCCCGCTCGCGGTCCATTTGCGCGAGCACGGCGAGCTCGGCGGGCAGCGTGCCGGCGTTGTGCATGCCGACGAGCCCGGCCTCGAGCAGCGCCGTCTGCGCCTTGCGGACGGCGTTGCGGATATCGGCGGGCTTGAGCGGCGGGATCGCGCCGTCGACGAGCGCCATGGCGTTGTCGAGGAACACGCCCGCGGGCTCGCCCGACGCCGTGCGCTTGATGGCGCCGCCCACCACGGTGTCGGGGAGCGGGCCGAGCAGCTCGATGGCGCGGCGGTTGAGCAGGTACCCGTGCACGTCGACGCGGGCGAGGACGATCGGGATCTCGCGCAGGACCGGGTCGACGTCGAGGTCCGCGGCGGTCGGGAACGCGCCGGGCCCGTCGACCGCGTCGGTCCACTTGGTATGGTCCCACCCCTGCCCGCGCAGCCAGCGCGTGTCGCTGAACGGCACACCGGCCATTTTGGCCGCAATCGCGTGCGTGTGCAGGTGCGCGCGCACCGCCTCGAGCGACTTGGCGCGGACGAGCTCGGGGCGCGACTGCGCGAGCCCCTGCTCGACGAGATGGCCGTGCGAGTCGACGAGGCCCGGGAGGACGACCGCGCCCCGGCCGTCGACGAGCCTCGCGCCCGCGCTCGCGAGCGCCTGGCGCGAGTGCGCCACGTTGGCAGCGTGGACGACGCGCACGACGCGTCCCTTGCGCAGGACCAGCCCGGCGCCGACAAAGCCCCAGTCGTCCATGGTGTGCACGGTCACGTTGTGGACGAGCGTCAGGTGCTTGGGTTCGAGGTGGTGGTCGCCCGAGTTGTCGAGACCGAGCTTGGTGAGCATGTCGGCGTCGTGGAAGAGCATGAAGTAGGCGAAGAGGGCGACGGACGCGAGCAGCACGCCCGCGGTGAAGCGCGGCGCGCGCATGGCGGGCGCGGGCTGCTGGTCGTCGGGGCGCGCGTGCTTCTTGGAGCTCTTGTCGTCATCGTCGCTGCTGCCACTCGAGCTGATGGAGCTGTTGCGGCGAGGGTTGCTGCGCGGGAGCAGGGACGCGCCGTCGTCGTTGGTGAACCGGCCAGCAGCGGGCCGATAGGTCGGGAGGGTGGGCTCCATGGTGTTCGTCTAGTTCATGTGAATGTATGCATATACGCTGGTGCGTGGAGGGGAGAGAGAAGGTAGGGGGCGGAGGTCGGCGGCGCGGAAGAGGCCGCCGCGGGTCGCGTGACCGGCGCGTGCGTCTCCCGCGACGCGTCTCGCACCTGCGCGCGCGCGTGACTCGGCGCGCGACGCGTCTCCCTCCTCGCCTTACAGGCTTTCTTCTTCCCCCTTCCCTTCCTCGTGTCCCCTCGAGCTTGTTACGGCTGAGCGGACAGGTCCTGCGCGGCTGCGTCGGCCGCCGCTACAAAAGGCGGCGGCGGCCCCGCTCATCCCCCTCCTCTCGAATCTTCATCCGATACACCTCGCAGAGCGAGTCCCACGTAGCTAGACACTCATCCACCACCACCGGCCTCTGCGCCACGCGCCAACTCGCACATCTCCTCGCACATCCCTTGCTCATCCACCAACGACACCATGACATCAACAACCCGCTCCTCGCGTCGCGCGGCTCTCCTCGCCCTGCTCGCGCTCGTGCTCGCGCTGACGGCGACGACGGCCGACGCGCACTTCCGGCTGCTGTCGCCTCCGCCGCGCAACCCGGGTTTCTGCGGCGCCTTCACGGACGGCGACTGTCCGTTCGGCGGGTGGGACGCGTCGGCGGCGAACGCGGCGACGAGCACGTTCCGGCGCGGCCAGGCGGTCGAGGTGCGGTGGCCGCGGAACAACCACCCGGCGGGGTTCATCAAGCTGGCCATCATCCCGTTCGGGTCGGCCGAGACGCTCGACAACATCAACAAGAACATTGTGCAGTTCTCGTGCCACGAGGCCACGTGCAAGTCCGGGTACCCGGACGACCCGCTGGGCGGCGACGGCGACGGCGTGCCCGAGGATACCAACATCTGCTCGACCTCGGTGACCATCCCGGCGTACCTCCCCGACGGCCGTTACTCGCTCTTCTGGTCCGTCTACGGCGCCGCATCATTTTTCGCGGATACCCGCCGTGGGCAGACAGATTATTACATGATGTCCGACTTCACGCTGACGGGCGGGGTGACCGTGGACCCGTCGTCGCGGCCGGCGTGCCCCAAGTTCATCCCCGGCGACGCGCACAACCCCGCGTCCAAGGGCGTGTGCAAGTATTTCGGCACCGGCTTCGCCATGACGTGCCGTCCCGACGGGTGCCGGTCCACGTACAAGGACGGGATCCCGGGCGAGCTCGCGCAGTGCCTCGCCGCCAACGGCGGCGGCGCCGCGTCCAACCCGCCGCCTCCGGCGGCCACGTCGACCGCGGGCCCCGCCCCGACCATCACGTCGATCCCCGACCCGACGCCGCCCGAGGTCAAGGAGACGCCCGCCCCGGCGCCGGCGCCCGTGCCCGTCGCGCCGCAGCCCAAGCCGCAGCCGAAACCGCCGCGCGGTCGCCGGCCGCACCGCCGCGCGCGCGACCACTACCGCCGCGGCGAGAACTAGGTGTTTGTCGTCGCTCTCCCTCCCACTCACATCCTCATGTAACCCCCATCATTCACTCATACACACACACGATTGCACGCCCACGCGCCAGTCTCGCGACCGCGATCGGTCCGCTCGTTGAGGTGTTTCACGACTGACATGAACAACGCGTCTACATATCTATAAACTACTACACAGGTCTAGTACCGGCACTCCCACCGGCAGTCTTCTCTGCATCTGCGGCAGTCCCACAGGTCCTCCCGGCAGGGGGTCGCGCACCGGCCGGTGATGCACTTCATGGCGCACTTGTCGTCGACTTCGTCGAACTCTGCAGCCCGGGACTCGTATGTGAGTGTCTAGCATCACGTCGCGGCGATTGGAGAGCGTACTGAAGACGGTATCGTCGTGGACCACCGGCTTCGGTGCCGGCACGACCACAGCCGCGCCACCCTTCGGCGTCACGGGAGTGATGGCGACGGCGAGGCCGAGCGCGAGGGCGAGAACGAAGCGTTCGAGTTGCATAGCGCTACGTGAGCGGGAGAGAGCAGGTCCCCGCCGGGGATTGTCCTCAGCTCTTCTTCCTCGCCGACATCGCGTTCGTCGAGCAGTGCACAGCGCGGCCGTTGTTTTCGAGTTAGGTTTCGTGGTGGCCCACGCGGTGCCACACTAATTTCAAGGCCGCAGTCCACTCGCCGCGCTGCGCCGCCGTGTTCCGCCGGACCCTCGTGCACGATCCTGTCGCCGCCACCTCCTCCCGGCTCTCGCTCTCGTTTCGGTCGGGTGGAGAGCGTCGGACGTTGGTGGTTCACTCGCTTCAGGGGGGAAGGCGATCAGTGATACGATCAGGTGTCGGGTTCACGCAACGCGTTTCATTCACACACGACCCACGTCCCGCGTCGCTCGCAGACGCCTTGGTACTTGGAACGGAGGCTTAGAGCGACATGGCAGAGGCGTGGAAGACGTGGCTCTCCGCCGCGGCCGGCGTCGGCTGCTGGTTGGTCTGCTGGTTCGCTGCCGGCTGCTGCGAGTCTACACGCGAGGATCCGCGCGCGCAAGTCGTCAACGGGTGGCCCCTGCATGAACCTCGCGCGCGCGAGCACCGAATTCCTCGCGTACCGACGACGGTCACGCTGACGCGGACCTGGGCTTGGGGCACCGGGGCGGCGTGCGCGGGCACGAGCGCGGCAGCGAGCGCGAGCGCGAGGAGGGCGAGGACGAGGATCGCGGCGCGCATCGTTCGTTCGTTGGCGGTGCGGAGGACGAGGAAGAGGAGAGGGCGTTGACCTCGCCCACGCAGCGCCGGTCTTGAACTCGAGCGAACGCTCGCGCCCCTGACGTGGTCTCCGCGGTGCCGATGCAAGAGAACAACGATGGCGAGCGCGGCGTGGTGGGCGGGCGGAAGCGTGCACGCGCGCGCGAGCGAGAGCAAGCGGGCCAGGTGAGGGCGAAAAGCGAAGGGCGAAGTTAGGCGCGTGCGTGTGTGGCGCCGCGCGGCGCCGCGTGGGCCACGCATGCGCGCGCGCGGGTCGGAAGTTGGCTTCGCCACCGTCGCCGCTCATGCTCCGAGCTCGCCCTCGACAGACACGCTTCCCGGTCGTTTACTGAAGGAGCGAGGAGTGGGTGCAACGATCTCGACGACGAGGCGAGAGCACTCGGCCAACTCACGGCGGCGGGATCACGCAGCCATCACGACGACGACGAGGGCTAGTTCATGCAACGGTCTCTATTAACTCTCTAGCTCTTCTCGCAGCTCAGATGCGGCACTCGTAGCGGCAGTCCTCGACACACTCGCGGCACTCGCGGTTCATGACGATCTTGCACTCGGGGCACCGGTCCTTGATCAGACGCGCCGCGCACTTCTCGTCCACCTCCCAAAAGTCCTGCGGCGAGCCTAGGCGCGTGCACTGCCGCGTCAGTTCACGGTCAATCAAAGATTTGAAGGGGACGCGTACGAGCAGCGACGTGGGCGTGGATCTCGTCGACGTGGGCAGCCGGAGCGGCACGGACCAGCGCGACGAGGGCGAGGATGATGGCGAGGAGGAGGACAGCGGCACGCATGGTCGATGATGGACTTCTTCGAGGATGGAGAGCGAGAGCGTCGTGTTCGACGCAGGGCCGCTTTTATACTAGTTCCGACCTTCCTCAACGGCCATCGCGCACGCGCAGGATCGTCGCTGAGGCGGGCGTGCGCGTGCACGCGAAGCGCCACCTCCCCCCAACGCTGCGCCACGCGGCCACGGCGTCGCGAGCGGGCGGACCATGCACGCCACCTGAGGTTGCCGTCGGCGTGGGCCAGGAAGAAGCGCGTGCTCAGGACGAAGACGTCGAGGACAAGGTGAAGTCGAGAAAGGGAAGCAAAACTGTATGGATCGTGTATTCTGTATGCAAAACCGGTCTCTCTCCTCCATCTGGGCGTGCCGCCGGCCTTGGCGCCGCCGTTGGCGCGTGGTCGCCGTCGAGATCGTGTTACATGCCGCCGCAGCGCTCATCGCAGAGGTCGCGGCACTCGAGGCACTGGTCGTGGCCCTGCTTGCACTGCGGCGCGCACGCCTTGTAGCACTTGGCGAGGTCGCACAGCTCGAGCGGGTCTGGGGAGGCGGGAGAGCGGGTGTGGGTGACGCGTGAGGAGGGAGCGGTCGGGAGAGGAGAGCGACGCGTACTGGCAACGTCGTTGTCACTGACGGTGGTCGCGGGAGTGGCCGAGGTCGGGGCGGCGAGGGCCGAGGTGGTGGCGAAGGCGACGATGGCGGCGAGGGCGAGGACGATCTTGGAAGCGCGCATGGTGGTGCTGGTGGTGCTGGTGGTGGTGGTGGTGTAGGGAGGGCGGGGGAGAGCTACTTGTGTCGCTGCTGGTACTGATCTAACGTCGAGGAGCGGGGGACGCGGCCGGTATTTATCGGTTCCGCGGCCAGGCGTGCAGCGAGACCAGCAGGCGGTCGCGGACACGGCAGGGCGGCAGGTCTTCCACTCCCGCGGCCGCGAGGACACCGACATTCGCTTGACTTGGCCGACCGCGACCCGCGTACCCCGACCTTGTGAGCAGCAGGATGCGTTCCCGCCGCCGCGCTGACAAGCGCAGTGGGAGACGGGCGGCCGCGGGGGCGGCGGTCACAGCGCTTGAGCGATGGCAACGAGGTCGGCGTCTTCGCGATCGGGGCGCAACACGTCGCGACGCGTCACCCAGCGCATCTGGGAATCCAGGAGACGCGTTCAACGGTGCGCGCAGATCCACACGAAACTGGGCTCTGAGAGCGGCGACCGCGGCCGCGTGAAGGAGGGGTACGCGGATGGGAGACGGAGTGCCGCACGGCAGCGGCGACCCCCACGAATCCACGCCAGGTCGCGGCCAGGGAGTTTGGTACTCCTGAACTCTACTGCTCGTCGGAGCCCTTTGTTCGCGGCGGCCGGGTGTGGCGCAACGCGGTCCGAAGCGAAACACGGAGACGTGTCCAAGCCACGGGCCCCTGAGCCACCCCGGCCCCGCTGACTGCTGCCGCGAACACCGAGCAGGGTGCCGTGCTGCATGACCGAGTCCCACGCACCTCGTGCAGGGTTCTTTTGAGTTCATTCATAACGAGAGCGGTTGGCCGCGAACACGTGGGGGCGGGTGCGAATCGCTTCCCCGCGAACCACGGAAGGAACCCTCTCCAGCGTGCTCCTCTCGCGGGTCAACGTCGGTGCAAGGATGCAGTCTATCAGTTACGTTCTCTCTCCCCGACCTAGTTCCACCACTCGTTGGACCACATCTTGGCGTCGTAGTTCTCGAGCAGGTCGGGCTGGTCGCTGTACGCGTCCTGCCACTTGGAGAAGCCGCCGATGAGGACGTAGATCTCGGCGGTGCGCTCGGGGCCGAGGAGCCGGGCCATGTACATGGCGGCCTTGGGCCCGCGCTGCTGCGACAGGGCGCAGTGGAAGATGAGCTTGGGCACGTCCTTGACGTCGGCGGCGAGCTTGGCCGCCACGTCCGGGTCGTGCAGCGTGTGCGACGGCACGTTGCGCGCGTGCGGGATGTTGCCGCCGACGAAGTCGTCGTCGCGCACGTCCACGACCAGGTAGTCGCGGCCCGGCCGCAGCGACTTGTCGCGCACCATGGCGGCGAGCTCCGGCGCTTGCATCGACTTGATGGCGGACATGACGGCGGTGCGGAGCATTCGCTTCGTGGTGCTGGTTGACCAATCGTGAGCGACGAGGAAAGCGAAAGCGAAAGGGATCGGCGGCGCGTGGCTGCAGCCGCCACGTGGCATCGGGTGACGGCAACGCGTGCCGGTTTTGCGGTTTTTGGGGCTTGACGACTTGGTTTTTCGCTCGGCTGGGCGCGTGGTCGGCGGTGGTCGGCGGCGACCTTCGCGCGTTGTGTTCCGCGCGTCGCCTTCACCTGCCCCCTCCCCTCCCCCCTCACCCAACCTTGTGTGCGGCCCCCGCTACTTTTCCCGCCACTTGCTGCAACGTATCCACGCCCGGCGGCTGCCTCGTTTTCGCGCCCGGCCCTCCAAGTCAAGTCAATCGCCAACTGCCACTGCTCTCGCCGCGTTCGCCCGCTCGCTCGTTCGCGGCCACACCACCCAACCACCCTCGCATCCAAGCCTACCCTACGCGTCTACACGCACGCTCCCTCGTCGTTGCTACGCTGCCGTCGCTCTCCGCACGGCACCCCGCTCTTCCCCCGCTCTCCTTTGTCGGTTCGCCACCACCTACCTCCCTGCGCGCGCGCCCTGCTCCGCCCTAGTCCGGCCTTTGAGTAGTGATCGCTGCTGCATCCTCCCCCCTACGAGTCGCGAATCCGTCCTGATTCCCCCCTGCCTTCCCCGTTTTGGCGTGTGTTGAACCTCATCCCCCTCTCGTTCGCGTTTGGTCTCGCCCGCAAGACGACCTGTTCTCCTCCTCTCCCCTATCTCCACTTTTGATTGCTCGCTTCTTTCCTCTGCCGTCGGCGTCCTACCCTTCCCCTTGTGACGCGCGACTCTCTTTCTTTGCCGGTTCAAGCAACACGTACACCTACTACCACAACCAACAACAACATCAGCAACTGCTCCAACATGTCGGCAACACGCTCCTCCGCCAGCAGTAGCAAAGCCAACGGCGCTGCTCGGTCCGTTTTGCGCGCATCTCGGACGCCTTCCCCTCCTCGTCCCTGACACCCCCGCCATCCGTAGCAACAGCAAGAGCAACGCCTCCACCACCGACAACATCCTCAACGGCGACGGTCTCGCGCAGATGTCCCTCAGCGGCGGCGACGACGGCGCCGCGGGCGAGGCCGAGTGGAAGCGCAGCCTGCAGCGGCCACCAGCAGACGACCGCCCGCAGACGGACGACGTGCTGGCGACCAAGGGCAACGAGTTCGAGGACTACTACCTCAAGCGCGAGCTGCTCATGGGCATCTTCGAGGCCGGCTTCGAGCGGCCCTCGCCCATCCAGGAGGAGGCCATCCCGATCGCGCTCGCCGGCCGCGACATTCTCGCGCGCGCCAAGAACGGCACGGGCAAGACGGCCGCTTTCATCATCCCGACCCTCGAGAAGCTCAACCCGCAGCGCAAGAAGATCCAGGCCCTGCTGCTCGTCCCAACGCGCGAGCTCGCCCTCCAGACGTCGCAGGTGTGCAAGACGCTCGGCAAGCACCTCGGCATCCAGGTCATGGTCACCACGGGCGGCACCGTGCTCAAGGACGACATCATGCGCCTGCAGGACACGGTGCACGTGCTGGTCGGCACGCCCGGCCGCCTGCTCGATCTCGCGGGCAAGGGCGTCGCGGTCCTCGACGAATGCGCGACGTTTGTCATGGACGAGGCCGACAAGCTGCTGTCGCCCGAGTTCCAGCCCGTGATCGAGTCGCTGCTCGGGTTCCTGCCGCCCGATCGCCAGATCATGCTCTTCTCGGCCACGTTCCCGCTCATGGTCAAGGACTTCAAGGACACGTGGCTGCAGCAGCCGTACGAGATCAACCTCATGGACGACCTGACGCTCAAGGGGGTGACGCAGTACT
The DNA here is from genome assembly GCA_025594325.1 of Blastocladiella emersonii ATCC 22665. Lineage (NCBI taxonomy): Eukaryota > Fungi > Blastocladiomycota > Blastocladiomycetes > Blastocladiales > Blastocladiaceae > Blastocladiella > Blastocladiella emersonii. Next base: position 94,134 of record JANHCV010000015.1, on the reverse strand, counting down.
ACGCCTTTGTCGAGGAGCGGCAAAAGGTGCACTGCCTCAACACGCTCTTCTCCAAGCTGCAGATCAACCAGTCGATCATCTTCTGCAACTCGACGAACCGCGTCGAGCTGCTGGCCAAGAAGATCACGGAGCTCGGGTACTCGTGCTTCTACATCCACGCGCGCATGCCGCAGGCGCACCGCAACCGCGTGTTCCACGACTTCCGCAACGGCGTGTGCCGCAACCTCGTGTGCTCGGACCTGCTCACCCGCGGCATCGACATCCAGGCCGTCAACGTCGTCATCAACTTTGACTTCCCCAAGAACGCCGAGACGTACCTCCACCGCATCGGCCGGTCGGGGCGGTTCGGCCACCTGGGTGTCGCCATCAACCTGCTCACGTACGAGGACCGGTTCAACCTGTACCGCATCGAGACCGAGCTCGGCACCGAGATCGGGCCGATCCCCTCCACCATCGACAAGTCCCTGTACGTGGCGCCCTCGATGCAGGAGGAGTCGCCCCAGCAGCCCGATCGCGCCGCTGCCGCGGCGACGGCGGCCACCCAGCAGCAGCAGCACTACGGCAGCGGCGGTCACGGGCACGGGCACGGACACGGCGGCAGCTACCGCCAGCACCCGCCCCAGTACCCGCAGCGGTCCGGCTCCGGCTCCGGCCAGCAGCAGCAGCAGTACTACCAGCAGCAGCAGCCGCGCGGCGGCCGCGGCGGCCCGCCCATGCACAGCAACGGCGCGGGCGGCGGCGTCGGCGGCAGCGCCGGGTACGGTCCCGCCAGCGGGCCCGCCGGGTACGCGCAGGCGTACCACCAGCCGCGTCGGGAACTGCAGCAGCCGCGCCGCGACTGAGGCGGTGCTGCGTGGGCTGTCTTTTTGCCATCCTGGTCCAGCACCGCGCTCGCTTTCGGGCGTGCGTGGGTGCGGATCGGGCGTCGGCGCGCGGCGTGTCTTGTCCCCTTCCCTTCCCCTTCCTTCTCTCTCGCTCGGGCATCTCGGTGCTCACTCTCGTCAGGCAATACACGCGCTCGCGCACCACGGGGCCGCGGCTTCGCGGTGACGTGGATCTCTATGAATCTTTGTGTCTATCGACGGGTTCGGTTCGGGCAGCGCGGGCGGCGAGGGATCGTCAGCTCACTTGGCGGAGCGGTAGAACTTTGTGATCTCAGAGCTCTTGCGCGGGTGGTGGAAGAGCGGGTTGGCGAGGTTCTCGGGCATCTACGGGGCGGGGCGAGGTGTGTCGGTCGGTCGGTCGGCGCGAGTGAAGGGAGGGAAGGGAGACGCACCAGCTGCGTCGTGTGCCAAAAGTACTCCTGGCTCGTGGTCTGCGGCGCCTTGTACTTTTCGCGCGGCGTCTTGGCGAGTTTCTCGGCGAAAGCCTTGTACTCGGCTACACGTTGCGGGGCGGTGTGAGCGAGACTCGAGAACGATGACACCGCGCAACGAAGCGTACGGTCGCCGTCCTCGGCCTTGGGCAGCACGTTGGTGGTGTTGGGCTTGGCGGTGAGGACCAGGTTCTTCTTGATGTTGGGCGACATCATGTAGTGGTCGTAGAGCTCGTGGCGGCGCATCTCCTTGCGGATCGTCTCCTCGAGGATCGCGTTCTTCTGGATCGTGTTGAGCTTCTCGGCGCGCGGCTCGCTGGTCGCGCCGGGTTTGGATGCGTCGGCCATGGTGGTGTGATGCGTTGCGTTTGCGTGTAGTGGGTGGTTGCGTGGGGAGGGGAGGAGGAGAAGCGAGGCCCGAAGCAAGATGAAGTGTGGCGCGGCGCGCAAGTGGCGGGGAGACAAAACCAGCGCGGCGGCCCGGGAGACGTCACGCGTGAATGAGGTGCGCCACTCTCCGCTGCAGCAACACGTGGGGTTCCTTCCCACGGTCCCTTGCAGCACTTGCTGCACCCGCCTGCCTGCCCTCGGAAGAACCGTTCGCACGCTGAGGTGGAAGGGAGGCGCGCGCGCGGACACGCCCGATGGCCGTCCCACGGTCGGTCGGTCGCGTCGCCATCGCGTCCGTCCGTCCGCCCCCTCTCCTGACCGACTAAGCCTCTCCCTCCCTCCTCTCTATGCACCGCTGCCATCCATGAACCAGTCTTGACCATGCTGCGCTCACCACAACCAAGCCAACACCACCCCGCGCGCGCGTCGCGCCACGGGGACACGGCGTCGTCCTCCTCCTCCTCGGCCGACGACGTGCTGGACGCGATCCACCGCAAGTTTGCGCACATCTCGCTGGACCGGAGCGGGCTCGGCGGCGATAGCGCGGACGCGGTCGACGTGCACGCCATCGCGCACCTGCTGCCGTACCACCGGCACGCCGTGACGGCCGCCATCGACAGCGGCGTGCGCGACTACGCGTACAACGCCGTCGTCCAGATCCGCCGGTACCTGTCGCTCGGTCCGTTACTTTTGGTGGGAACGTCGCGTGACCAGAGACTGACTCATTGGGCGTGTAGACCGCGTCGCATCCGCCGTCGACAACGTGCTGGCGCTCGACCGCACCGACTCGCTGGTCGCGCTGCTGGGCGGCGCCCCGCTCGACGACGCGCTGCTGCACTACGAGCTGTGCTGGGTCCTGACCAACATCTGCGCCGGCACGTCCGCCCAGACCGCCGCCGTCGCGGGCGTTCCCGGCGCGCTCCACGCGCTCGTCCACCACGTCGCCAAGAACCCCGCCCTCGATGTCCGCGTCCAGGCCGCCTGGTGTCTCGGGAACGTGGCCGGCGATGGACCGGCGCTGCGCAACGCGGTCGTCGCCGCGGGCGTGGTCCCCGCCATCGTTGAGTTTTACGGCGCGTACCTCGCCCCGCCGCCGCCGCCGTCGCAGCCGCCACCCGTGCGGCGGGGGAGTGGTGAGGGGGAGGATGAAGAGGAGGAGTGGGAGCTGCCGGCCTCGCTCGTCCCCGTCGCGCGTATCACCGCGTGGCTCATGGCGAACCTGTGTCGTGGGACCCGCGCGCCCGCCGAGTGGATCAACGTACGTTTCCTCGTCCTCCGAGTCCCGCTCGAACACGCAACTAACGCGTCGCCCGCGCGTATAGCTCGCGCCGCTGTTCCCGATCCTCGTCGAGATGCTCGCGCACCGCGACCTCGACACGGTCGTGGACGCGTGCTGGGGCCTGTCGCGCATCCTGCACGGCGTCGGCGTGTTTGCCGCCGAGGAGGCCCTCTCCCTCTCTCTCGCCTCCGACGACGAGGGCATCTCGACCGCGGCGCCCGCCGTCTTCTCCGCGCCCTCGTCGACCTCGTCCATCGGCTCGCCCATCACCCCCGCGCTGTGCCACCGCCTGATGCAGCTCCTCCGCCTCGAACGCTTCCCAGACCTGTCGCCCGACGACGCGACGCGCCTGCGCACCCCCGTCCTGCGCGCCCTCACCAACATCGCGTCGGGCGACGACCCGCACTCGGCCATGCTCGTTGCCGCCGGCGCGGTCCCGGCCCTGTACGAGCTCGCGCGCGTCGGTCTAGGTCTCGCAAACCGTCTCCCGCCCGCCGTCGCGCTGCCCGACGACCCCGCCGCGCACGTCTCCGAAGCCGCCGCGCTCTGGGTCACGGCATTCGCGCCGCGCGCCGTCCCGCCCGCGTTCGCCCGCGAGGCCCTCCTCGCGCTGTCGAACCTCGCGGCGGCCGCCGACCCCGCGGACACCGTGCGCCGTGTGCTCGGGGACGCCGCGGTGCCGGCGCTGTGGCGCGTGGTCCTCGAGATGGCGGTCGCGGGCAGCGGGGGCGGGGGTGGAGGCGATCTGCGCGCGGCGCGCGAGGCCGCGTGGGGGCTCGCCAACGTCACGGCGACGCACGCGCCGGATACCGCGGCCCTTCTCCTCGCGCGGTGCGGGCGCAGCGACCCCGAGGTCGAAGAGCGCGGCGATCTCGCGTCGCTCCTGATCCGCGGGCTCGCGCTGGGTCTCGGGCCCGCTGCGCTCAGCAAGGGTTTGGGGGATCGCGACGACGCCGGGTTCGCGAGCGAGGTCCGCGACAAGTGCGCCGACGCCCTGCACAACCTCGTCCTATCGGTCGGCGCGGGCGCGGTCCTCGGGCTCGCGCACCGCGCCACGCTCCAGGCCGTCGCGGCGTGGATCCCGCGCCGCGAGCGGAGGGTGCATGGGCGGATCGCGGCGGTCAATGAGATGGCGGCGGCCGAGGCGGAGGCGGAGAGGCAGAGGGGTGGTGGGGTTGTGGATGCGGCGTTGATGCGCGCGGTCGAGGGGATGGTCCTTGATTGAAGAGGACGGGCGGGGTCGAGGGTCTCCGCCGAGTACAATTGACTGATTTTGACCATCAATACGAGCTTGTGGGAGGTCGGCGGTGCTCAAGGCTACAGTGTGCGACGGTCCGGCCATGATGAACGACTGCGGCCGCCGAGGGGACGACGACGGACCATTGCCGTGGCCGCGGCCATGGTCAAGCGCGATCATCGCGTGATGGGCTTCGCGTCGCACTGAAGCAAGTCCCTCAAAGCCTAGGTTCGTAAACAGATATTCATCATCGCTACTCCTCGGCCATGGCAAACAACACGAGCGAGCTCGCCATGATCGCCATTCCAACGAAAACGCTGGCAATGACCTCCTTCTGCGCGGCCGGGTGGTACGCGAGCGCCGTCGGGAGCAGCTCGCCGACGCTGACGTACGTCATGCACCCCGCGATGGCGCCGAACAGGACCGCGTACACGGCCGTCAGCGTGTGCTGGTCGGCGCCCGACCCGGCCAGGATCGCCCAGCCGATGGCCGCGCCCAGCGGTTCCGTCAGACCCGTCACGGTGCCCCACAGAAAGGCTCTCCACCGCGAACCCGTCGCGTACAGGATCGGGACCGCGACGCAGGTGCCCTCCGGGATCTACATGGGCGAGGGGGTGAGTTCGCGAGGGGAGAGCGGGACGGCGAGGAGCGCAGGTACGTTGTGGATGGCAATGGCCACGGCGAGCGGGAGCCCCGACGCCGGCGAGTGCGCCATAGAGACAAACGTCGTGAGGCCCTCGGGCTACCCAACAGCGAGAATCAGCACCTCTCAACCAAGCCCATCCCGTCCGAGCGTACCAAGTTATGAATCGTAATCGCAAGCCCCGTAATCAACGCAGTCCGGAGCAACCGCGCGCGCGTCGCCTCCGCGTCCTCGGTCAACGCGGGCGCCCCGCCCGCCGCGGCCGCAGCGCGGTTCACGGACCCCGTGAGCGAGACGACCGAGTCGGTGTGCGAGTCGGGCGACACGCTGCGCGCGCGCGTCGGGCGGCGGTGGCGGGGCTCGGCGTCCGCCGCGGCGACGGGCAGCGGCGGGGTCGCGATCGGCAGGCTGGCGGAGCTGCTGTCGGTGGTCGGCACGAGGCCCAGGGCCGCCGTGACCTCGTCCGACTCGGAAGCCGCAGACGCGGAGACCGGGATCGCGACGCGGTGCGCGGTATCCTTGACCACGGGCGCGGCGGCGTTCGCCGTTCCCACGGCCGCGGGCGGGACCGACATGGGCGGCGCGTGGTGATCGACCGCGTCCTCACCCAGCATCGCGTCCTGGAACTTATGCACGACGGCGTCGAGAATCACCGTGAACACGATCCCCGCAAAGAACGTGCCCGTCGCGGCCGCGTACGCGCGCTTCGGGTGCGCCGGCCACACCTCCTCGTACGCGACGACCGACTCGCGGAACAGCTCGACGACCGACACATACAACATGACGCCGGCAGCGAGCGCGAGGTTGATGGCGAGGAACCGCGGGTTCTGCAGCGACCCGAACCACACGGACGCGGCGCCGACGGCCGTGCTCAGGCCCGCGAGCGCCGAGACGCCCATGGCCAGCGCGTAGCGCTCGGGCGCGGGGGCTGAGCTGGGTGGGGTTGCTGACATGACTTTGTTGATGCGTTGCAAGGGATCGGTGGGGGAGCGTGAGAGCGGCAAGGGATCGCGCGCAAAGGGACGCGTCGGCTGCGTGTGTGGGCGCGGTCACCGGCCCGTTGCCATGGCGCCATGCCCGGCCGTCTATTCGTGTCGTTTAGTCGAGTGGCTCAGCGCTTCACCGGATTCGGGTGCGCAGATCATCTCATGGCGGCGAGGGAAGGCACAAGACTCATCGCGGCGAAGAAGAGTGTGGGGACGCGAGCACGAGGAACACACAGAGAGAGCTAGGAATGCGGAGGATTCGGTCTATTCCTAATGGTAACACACAAAGGATACATCATCATCGTCACCGTCGTTCACGCAACCGCGACCGACCCCGCCGTCGTCGCCGCCGCTGCGGGTGCCGGCGCTGCCGCGGCCGCAGACGCCGCGAGCGCGTCGGGGTCGGAGCGGCGACGGCGGAGCGAGTTGATCATGCGGCGCCACATGGATCCGACCGAGGGGCTCGCGGGGCGGCCGCCGGCGGCGCCGTCAGCGGCGACGACCGACGAGTCGTGCGAGCGCGACCGGCGGAGTCTGCGGACCATGCCGTCCATGGCGCCCGAGGCGGTCCCCGCGAGCGGGATGGCCGAGGACGACGACGTCGGCTTGTAGGCGTCGAGGAACTTGACCTGGGCCGTGTTGAAGGCGCCGCGGCGGCGCGACCGGATGTACTCGACGGCGTCGAGCGCGGGCATGCCGTCCTCGATGAGCGCCACCGCGACCATGAGCGGTGCGCGGCCGAGGCCCGCGATGCAGTGCACGGCGATCGTGCGTTTCGGTGCGCCCGGCGCCGGCTGGTGGGCGGGCGGCGGCGAGCGCACGATGGCGAGGAAGCGGGCGAGGTGCGCCGAGCTCGGCACGCCGCCGTCGCGGAACGGCAGGTCGTGCACCGTGATGCCCGCCGCGGCCAGCGGCGCCGTGGCGTACGTCGGCTCGCACACGCGCACCACGTCCGTGACGCCGTGCTGCTGGAACACCTTGAGGACCGCCGGCAGCGTCGAGTCGGACGGGCAGTCGCAGATCACGAAACGCAGGTCGCGCCGCTCCACCACCGAGAACATGCGCGCCAGGTACGACGTCGGCTGGATGCGCTCCGTCGGCGCGGGCGTGGCGGGGACGGCCATCTTGGAGGGGGGATGGGTAGGGGGTAGGGTAGTTGGTGTAGCGAGGGACCTGAGGCGCGGGTCGCTGGCAGGGATGCAGGACGGTGAGGGTGCGTGTGCAGGAGGACGCAGCAGCAGCAACGGGATCGAGCTGCGCGGGTGGGTAGAAGGGGGTACGGGCGAGCCGCAAGTGTAGCTTGTTGGAGAGGGGTTTTTGGAGGTTATAGTCGATGCGTGTGTGTGCGCGGCGCAGTGCAGTCGCTCAGCCGGGCGGGCGGTGCAGGCGCAGTCGGTTCACGGATGGAGTACTAGACCCGTCAGGGAGGCTCGCCCACGCAGTGCTGGGCGGGGCAGTAGACGGGGCGGCGGACGGCGGCGGGCAGGCAGTGGGGGGCGACGGGGCCGAGGGACATCGAGAGGCGGCAGAGTGCAGGGGGGCGGTGCCCAGGTCGGGTGTAGCGACGGGCAAGGCGCGGTTGCTGAGGGTCGATGAGGGGAGAGGGGGGGAGAGGGAGAGATCACGGGCGGGCAGGGCGGCGGGGCGTCGCCGCCGGCCGGCGCAGCGCTCCCACATGCCGTGTCGAGAAGTGCGCCCCCACTCAGCTGATCTCACGCCACTCTGTCTCTCACCGCTCCGCTGAGCCGCTGAGCCTGCGCCACGCCGACCTGGAGTCATGCACGACTCATGGCCAAGTCACTTCAGAACGCGTCGCGTCGCGTCGTCGCGTCTACGGCGACAATCGCCAAGTTGGGTGAGAGAACGACGCCGAGAACTTGGTCGCGGGAGAAGACGCGTCACGCACGGCGACGATCGCCATGTCGAGTGAGATAGCAGTGGTCGCGGGAGAAGCCGATGCGATCCTGGCCAAGAACACGTCACACGAGGGAGACATGCAAGAGAGACGAAAGAACTTCCATCAAATTAGGTAGGGCAATCAAGAGCACGGCAAGGGGGAAGACGCCGCCGATGCGGACCCACGCGTGAGCCGCACGCCCGACGAACCGCGAGGACCATCAAGCGCCGCCCACCCGCAGACAGCACACACACCACCGACACCCCCGCACCCTCACAAACGCGCGCCGGACATGTTCGAGGCCACCACCCGCCGGCTTAGTTCTTCTTCTCGGCGCCGGGGACGATCTTCTTGCCGTCCTTGTACCGGAAGCGCTGGGGCGGGGCGCGGTTGCGGCGGCCCTCGGCCGAGCGGACGCGGACAATGTGGGCGTGGATGGCGCACGAGATGCAGTAGTGGATCTTGACGTAGAGCTTGGGCACGACAAACTCCTCGTAGACCGACGCCTCCTTCATGTCACGGATGGCCGCGGCCTCGATCATCGGGCGGATGATGAAGCGCTTGATGGCCTTGTCCTTGGGGCAGCAGCGGCGGCAGTTCGAGCAGCGCACCGGCTTGACGTGGCCGCGGCCGTGCTTCGAGCGACCGTTGTTTCTCCGCTTCTGGGTCTACAGTTTTTCCGGGCGCGCAGCGGAGCTGTTAGCGCGACCCTCTCGACTCGTCTTGCGGGCGCGCTCGCGTGCGTGCCGCGCCGTCGTTTGCACGCTTCGCGCATGCATCGTCGCAGCCGTCGTCGTCGTGCATTTGGTCGTCGTAACGACGTCCAGAGGTCCGCTAGAGCGTCGTTGGCCAGAAATCGGACGAGCGTAGGGACCCCACGCAGTGCCATCCAGCAGTCGCTCAGCAGTCCGAGATGTCGAAAATGCAAGGTGGTCACCCGAAACCATCCGCCGTGCGTGCGCTCGGCAAGTCCAACAGTGCATGAACTCTGCCTACGGTGGCACGACGGCACGGCGGACGGTCAGGCGAGTGACGACAGCGAGGTGTTGATGCATTTGGCGACGACGAAAGCGGTGACGATGCATGGTGGCGAGGACGGCAACGGCGACGGCGGGCACGGCACGGGCGTGTAGCGCAGCGGCGCAGCGTAGCGACGAGATGCATGCCATGGTTGATGCTTTCTTCCTGCGGATCAAAACCGAAAAGAGGGTGGGCAGGCTTCGTCGGCGCTGGCCGAGAAACGCCCCAGCATCGCGATGGGTGCATGTGGCAACGCCACACGTCGATCGCCCCATGTGAGCCGGCTGCTACTTCACTCAGCCCGTGCTACGCCACATTTCTCGCTCACTCTTTCATACTCAGAGAGCTAAGGAGCAAGGTAGAGAAACAAAACTAATCTAGTGCTGCTCCCCATCCTCGTCGGGCTCCGGGACCGGGAACGAGAGGATCGCGGCGATCCCCGTGAGGTTGTTGAGCTGCTCGCCCGTGACGTGCATGGACGAGTAGATGAGGGCGGTGCCGCCGTTGCGGCGGACGTGGTGGACGAGCCAGATATACTTTTTGCGCAGCTTGACGTCGTTGGACCGGAACAGCGCGTCGGCGATCATGAGCGTGTCGATCGCCCCCAGGTTGGCGGCGTGCAGGACGTGCGCGGCGCCGTAGTAGGCGCGCTCCGGGTCGTCCTGCAGCATGCGGTGGAACCGGTCGAGCGCGCGCGTCTCGCCGGCAAACTTGGTGTCGCTCAGGCGCGCCTGCACCCCGGGGTCCTGCAGCAGCTCCGTCAGCGCGTGCTTGTGGCCCGACGAGCAGTGCGACACGAGGAACTTGGCCTTGTTCTCGATCAGCACGCGGTTCTCGGTGCGCACCGCTTCCGAGATCATGTACTCGAACAGCTGGTCCTTGAGGAAGCCCGGGCTCGCGACCAGCACGCACTTGATCACGGCGAAGTCGATATGCCGCAGGACAGCCTGGTACACCTGGTCAAAGAAGCGGGCCACGGCCTTGTCGTGGTTGCTGCTGCTGCCGCGGCGCTTGCGCGGGACCGAGACCTCGATGCGCTGGCGCACGACGGTCATGTGCTCGGTGAGCAGGCACACGTTGGCGAGCCCCTCCTGCAGGACGACGGCGGCGACCTCGGCGCGCTTGGCGACATTGCACGCGGCGTCGATGCGCTCGAACGCCAGACTGTCCCACTCGTCCTTGATCAGGGTAAAGGACTTGTCGAGGGTCAGGTCCAGCGTGTGGTACTGGCCCAACTTGACGTACTTGTTCTCCTCGGTGTTGCGGCCCTTGACGAGCACCTGGTTCGCGGTGCCGTCGAACTCGGCGTCCTCGACGGCCAGCGTCAGCGTCACGCGCACGCGCTGCGACGCGACCGACCCCGTGCTCGACTCGGACTGCACCTTGCGGAACGACGACGCCTTGATACGGTCGCCCGGCGCGACCAGGTTGTAGATGTGCCACATGTCCTCGGGCTCCTCGGGCTGCAGCCGCACGTAGCCCGACGAGTCCTTTTCAATGTGCCGCCCGAGTTGCTTCATGTTATGTGATTCGTAGCGGATCGGTGGGTGGTTGGGGGCGAGGAGAGGGAGGGAAGAGACGCGACGACGACTTGAAGGCCGCGCGCGCGCAACTCTGCTCGGTGACGGGGCACGAGTCCGCTCCAAGTCACTGTGCATCGCCGCCCTCTCTCCCACTCGAGAAATCCACATGCAACGAACCACACGGCCATGAATCAGATCCAGCCACGACCTCCCGCACTCGCGGCGCGGCGCCGGTCCAAGCGGCCGTCGTCGAGCCAGCTCTCGTCCTCGTCGTCGTCGACGCCTCCGTCGTCCATGCCGAGCCCGGCGACCCTCGTGCGTACGCAGGCTCGGGCTCTCCCCTCCACACCCGTCCGAGACCTCATCCTCTGCGCCCTCGCTAGGGTGAAGCGATCATCGACGTGAACGCAGCGCGGCACCCGCACGCGGTCCGCGCGACGCTCGACGCGCTGCACGCGGCGCGGTGCCCGTTCCTGCGACGAAACCTCGCCCAGGTCCTCTCAGCCGTATGCTCCCCGGCCGTCACAACGCACCCGCTCGCGCCGTGCGAGTGTTTCGCGGGCCCCGCCGTCCCGTGGCTCGTGCGCCGGCTCGCGATCCCGCTCGGGACTGGCGGTGACTGGCCGCGGACGTGGAGCGCCGCGAATCCGGCCGCGCAACCGTCGTCGGCGGACCCGTTCCTCGGGATGCTCGTGGTCCGATGGCACGCTAATGGTAAGCAGCGGGCGATCGACGGGTGCTACCTCACGCGCGAGGTGCAGTGCCCGCAGTGCGGGTGGCGGACGGGCGCCGCGTGGTGTCTCGGCCGGTTCGTCCAGCACGCCGTGTGTGCGCACGCGATGGTGCAGCCGCGGATTGTGGTACGTTTCGATGTGGTGCTCTATCGAGGAACGCGCGCTCACACTCGTCGTCCGCCGAGGGTAGGTCATGCACGGCCAATGGCTCGTAGTGCACCTGACGCTCGACACGGCCACCCCGCCGCCCACCACCGTCTTCCCACCGCCGCCGCTCGTCGGGCGCGTGACGCACGCCGGCGACCTCGTGCACGCCGTGACGTGGGCGCCGCGGCCGACGACCGCGAGCCTTGCCGCCGACTGGCAGTACGCGCCGGCTGCGACGCTCCTCGCCGACGACCAGGACGTGTCGCTCGCGGCCAACCACCGGGCGTGGCTCGAGGCGTGGAACCGCACCGCGCAGGCACCGTGGGTCGAGTTGCGCGCCGAGGACCAGCGGATCCGACTGCTCCTCACGCTGCTCGACGTGCTGGCTACGCAGGCCGCCACCGGGTTCGACGCGGCGGCGTTCGGCGACTGGGTGAGGACGATGCACCGGATCGGCGCGGTCATGGCCGACGAGCTCGTCGCCGTGACGGCCGTCCTGAGCCAGATCGCGCCGCGGTGTGGTGACGGTGAAGGCGATCCCTCTGCTTGATAGATAGACTTCACGACGTGGCCAAGAGGGCAGGCAGGGTGGCGCAGTGCAGCGCGAGAAGGAAGGAAGAGCCGCCTCCCCCGTGACTCTGAGACGGTCCCTAATTAAATTTTCGCCTCCCCCGCGGCGGCGTTTGATTGGCCGGTCGGCGTCAACAGCGAACGAACAGGCAACACCGAGTGGCGGCGGTGGCGGAGAGGAGAGGAGAGAGCTCATCGCCCTTGTCGTTCACGCCGCCGCCCGCCCCCGCTGCTGATTCCGACTCCTCCTCGCCGCCGACCCTACCAACCGCACTCGGCACGCAAAAACGACCTTAGACTGCAGAGACTCTCTGCAACGCTCTGCTGCTGCGCGCTCCACCCGCGCCACCCTCACTCGGCCACCACCACTACCAGCTCGGGCCGCTCCATCATCCCTCCCGGACAAGTCGCACTCGTCGGTAAGGCCACGCACCCTCCAACGTCATGGCGACCACCCGACCCTCGCTCCATGCATGCACGACGGGGCTTCCGCGCCCGCTGCACTCCATTGCACGGCGCCTCCCTGGCGCCGCAGCCGCGTCGGCGGCGGCGTGTGGCGTGGCGTCGGCGTCGGCGCGGCTGTGCGCTACGCATACGCCTCGCCGGCGTGCTTGAGCGCGCGCTACGGCGCAACGGGTCGGGTGGCTGAGCCCGTACTCTCGGCCGCTGCGCTGAGCTGAGCCTTGACGACGGCAGCGTTCCTAACCTCAGCGCTCGCTCTCCCTTCCTCGCTCCTCCAACCGGCTTGTCATCGGCCCTATGCATCTGCGCTCCTCGATACGCCTCGAATTCGACCCGCGTGTAGCTACTTGAACCTCCCTCTTAATCTCCACCGCGGCGCCACCACCAACGAGCGCGCCACCGACCACCCTCCCTCTCTCCACTCGCAGCCTTCCTCCCGTCTTCGACACACCATGGGCTGTATCTCGTCCGCCGAGGCCGGTGGCAAGGCAGCGTCGGACGCCATCGACATGCAGCTCCGGCGCGACGCGCAGCGTGCGCGCAACGAGGTCAAGCTGCTGCTGCTCGGGTCGGGCGAGAGTGGCAAGTCGACGATCCTCAAGCAGATGATGCTGATCCACGGCGGCGGGTACACGGACGCGGACCGCCAGGCCTTCCGCGAGATCATCTTCTCCAACGTGCTGCAGTCGTCGATTGCCCTGTACACGGGGTGCACCGAGCGCCTCGGCATGCAGCTCGCCGGCGGCCAGGCGTCCGAGCACGCCGCGGCCCGCATCCAGGAGGCGCTCGACGATAACCGCGTCGCGGACGTCGACACGTTCCCGGGCGACCTCGCCCAGGCCGTCGTCGCCCTGTGGAACGACCGCGCCATCCAGGCCGCGCTCCAGCGGTCCGCCGAGTTCCAGCTCAACGACTCGGCCCGGTACTACTACGCCGCCCTCGAGCGCATCTCGGCCCCGCGCTACATGCCCACCGACCAGGACATTCTGCGGTCGCGCGTCAAGACCACGGGCATCACCGAGACCACGTTCCACATCGGCGACCTCATCTACCGCATGTTCGACGTCGGCGGCCAGCGGTCCGAGCGCAAGAAGTGGATCCACTGCTTCGAGAACGTCACCGCCATCGTCTTCCTCGTCGCCATCTCCGAGTACGACCAGGTCCTGATGGAGGACGAGAGCGTGGTACGTATCGCTCGCGGAGTCTTGCACGAATCGGCCCAGACTCAACCGCGTTCCCCTCGCCCCACACCCGTAGAACCGCATGCAGGAGGCGCTCGCCCTGTTCGACAGCATCTGCAACTCGCGGTGGTTCGCGCACACGTCCATGATCCTGTTCCTCAACAAGATCGACCTGTTCAAGGAGAAGCTCCTGTCGCAGCGCAGCCCGCTCGCCCGCCACTTCCCCGACTACGCCGGCCCCGAGGGCGACTACGACGCCAGCTGCGAGTACTTTTACCAGCGCTTCACCGCACTCAACCGCACCGCGTCCAAGCAGATCTACGTCCACTACACCTGGTACGCTTCTCCTCTGGCTCTTTGCTGTGCGGGATCTGGACTAACGAGCAGCTCGCAGCGCCACGGACACGACGCAGGTCAAATTCGTCATGGCCGCAGTCAACGACATCTGTATCCAGGACAACCTCCGACGGGTCGGCCTCCTGTAATCGCATCGCATCGCGCGGTCTTTTTGTTGCCCTCGTCGTCTTGTACACCATTCATATGCACGTTTTTCGTTACTTGGACACGGCCGTCGTCTGGTGGAGCGCGAGCTGCGCCACCCCGTGGCGCGGTCAACGTCGCGTCGACGTGTCAACAGCCTTAGGTCGGCTTCCGAGTGAGTGCCATGGACGGCATCCGCTACCAACAGAGAATCGGGATATCAGCCGTACCTTCGAAAAGCGACGCGATTGAAGCCGCCCGCGCGGCACGATCAACGTCGCATCAACGCTTCCGCAAGGGTGCGCTGCCCGCCCCGGAGCACCCTGAGCGGGATCATTACCACCATCAACGATGTATCGAGAAACGTGTCATGCTGTCCATGGTCATGGAATCGTTGAACGCGAGGTGACGGGCGCGAGAGATGACGTGGTTTCGCGTCATCCCGAACCCACGTGCCCGCTGCGAGACGCGTTTGTCTCGCAACCGCGGCGCCCAGCGCGGCGCCACACTTTCACGCTTGCACCACCCCCGAACCGGCCGGACACACCATGTATACTCTCTCCGGGACTAGATGCAACCAACCGAGGACACACACGTTAGTCTAAAACTCGCCAAACCGCACACGCTAGTCCAAACCTCGTCAAAACGCACACTCGAACGCAACTCGTCACCATGGCCGAGACCAGCGCTGCCTCGCCGAACCCCGTCGCGGCGGCACCTGTCTCTGCTGGCCCTGTTCTGCCGAAGAGCCCGGCTCTCGAAGCCGCTGTCTCGACTGCGCCCGCCCCGTCGAACCCTGACGCGGCGGTTCCTGCCCCGGCAAAGCCTGTTCCGCCAAACAAGTCGGTCCCTGATACCACCGTCTCGAGCACGTTCGCCCCGTCGAGCCCCGACGCGTCGACCTCCGATGCGACCGAGCCTGTCCTGCAAAAGGACTCGGTCCTCGTCACCGCCGCGTCGACTACGCCCGATCCGAGCCCCGTCGTGACGACTTCTGTGGCGACCGGTCCTGTTTCCTCACCAAGTACGTCTGCTGCTCCGGCCGCGGCCGCACCTGCCTCCCCGATTCCAGTTCCAGCTGCTCCCGCCCCCGTCGTCGCCGCCGCGGCCTCTCCTGCGCCGGCCCTCTTCACCAAGCGCCCGCCGCCTCGCACGCACACTCCCGCGCAACCGCTCCGCGCGGTCCGCGCGCCGTCGGCCGTCGCGCGCGCCGAGGTCAAGCCCGAGCACCTCGTCCTGACGAGCACGTACGAGATCCGCCGCCTCGAGCGCGTGACGCGCGACCTCGCCGCGCACCTCAACTTTGGCGCCATGCCTGCGCAACGCGGCAACGTGCGCGAGCTCGTCGACCGGCTCGAGGCCATGGTGCCGCTCGTCACGTCCAAGAAGTACGACCGGTACCTCGAGCGCGGCATGCCGTACTACCTCACGCCCGAGTTCCACGAGTTTGCGCGGATCAAGGACAACGTTATCGGCAAGCTCGGCAAGCAGGTCGCCGAGCTCCAGAAGGTGAACGAGATGTACGTGACGCGGAACGAGGCCATCCAGAACATTCTCGCGGCGGCGGCGGGGGCAGGCGTGGTCAAGCCGACGGCGGGTGCAGCTCCACGCGCGACGGCTGCGGTCCCAGGCCTCCCGGTCAAGGCATCGCCACCGAGTGCCGCTGCGCCGGCCGCTGCGGCTGTGACGACGGCCGCGACGTCGGCCAAGGCCATGGCCATCACGCCGCCCGCCACCACGTCGGTCGCTCCCGTGGTATCAAGCGCTCCCGGTCTTCGTTGTACCGCTTCCAATACCAACCTCCCGATTGCCAAGCCGTCCGATCCCGCGAAGGACGTGCCCGAGACGCCGTCCTCGCCCGCCTCGTCGCTCGCCGCGGCCAAGTCGCCACCACCGAGTACCGCAGCGCCAGTCGCTACGACTGTGACGATGGCCGCGACGTCAGGCACGGTCACCAAGACCCCGGCCCAGGTCATGACGCCGCCCGCCACTACTTCGGTCGTTCCCATGGCGTCGGGCCATCCTGCTCTCTCTCGTTCCGCTTCCAACACCAGCCTCCCGCTCGCCAAGACCTCGGATCCCGCGCAGGACGTGCGCGCGACGCCGGTCTCGCCCACCTCATCGCTCCCCGCGACGACAAATGGCTCGTCGACATCTATTGACCGCGCCCCGACTGTATCCGTATCTGCTGTCACATCTACGCCGGGATACGTGACCACGGCGACGGGCGCTGCGGGAGCCTCAGCCGCACAGTCCAACGACAAGGTCCGCAACCGGGTATCGACGACGCCCAAGTCGTCCGCGGCCGCGGCCACCACTAGCACCGCGGCGGACACGGGCGTCAACCTCGAGTGGCTCGCGATGGAGTGGGGTCTGAAGCTCTGAATATATACTTCCATGTGCGTCAAAACTGGGATTGCGAAGAGCTCCGTCGAGCGTGGTCGTGGACACGGTGGCAGCAACGCTTCGCGAGACTCGTTAACGAGGTGAAGGCAGAGTATATTCACAAATGCGGGATCACTTCTCAAGCGCCTGGAGCAGGTACAGGTACGGTCCGCGGTACGCGACCAGCTTGTCGTAGCGATCCCCAAGCCAGTAAAGCTCGAACGAATCGTAGCTGAGCATTTTGGTGAGCTCGATTTCGACGATTGAGCCACTGAATTCACTGAGATACCGCGAGAGCCCGTTCGCGGCCATCGAATGATGGGTCATGACAAGCGGTGCCGCGCCCCGAGCTTCGGACCGGGTGACATGCCTCAGCGACGCGTTGTGCGCGTTTCGAGCCTCTGACGAGCGCCAAGCGTGTATAAGTTCGTCCGCTGTTCGCGTTGGCAACGGGCGGATGGCTGTACCGTCAGTCTGCAGGAAGTGAGAAGGGAGAGAGTCAAGCTTGATCAGCGTCGCGAGCGAGGTCCCCGACCTGAGATCGGTGACATGAAGCTCATTCTGCATGGAAAGCGTGATAGAGAGATGGTAGCCAACGAGGGACGCTTCGACGCTGTGCGGGTGCATAAAGGAAACCAGCGTCCTTCCAGCAGTCGAGTCCGAGCGGTCATCGCTTGCTGTACAAGTGGGTGTGGATGGAAGCGTGCGAACAGCACGTGTAATCCGAGCTCCGTCTGGCGTGTCCGAGTGAAAGCCGTCCACCACTAAATGCTGCCATCGACGCTGAGCAAGCGGTGCGGTACAGGACGCTCGGATCAAGCTGGTCTCCGTGTGAAGCGATGGACGATACCAAGGCCGAGGGTCAAGTCCCATAAGATCGATGCCGTCGATGAGTTGAGGCTCCTCGACGATCGCTTGCTTCGTCACCGAGTACAGCGCGATGGGTCCATCCGGAGGGATTAGCGCAATCATGTCCGGGCTGAGCGGAGCAAGGCGGACTGTGTAGTCGCATTCGCGCGGAACAACCGTGCGCGAGGTGCAGCCGAGAGTAATCGGATCCAGGATTTCAAACACCGGATGGTTGGTATCTGCCTCTTGGTAGATGAGAACAAGCGCATTGTCATCTACGAAGAACGCCTTGGAGCCTACACCATTATTCTCGCTCGCAGTCAGTTACCGCTTCCCTCAAGCACCAGGCCATTGATACGAACTTGTACGTGAGGGAGTGTACTTTCGTGCCTCGACAATGGCGTCGTCCTCGCTGCGATTCCAGTACCACCAGACAATGGTCGAGGACATGTCTGCGGCGAGCATCGGAGTTACAGCGACCAGGAACCGGCATCGAGGCGAGTCAAGCAGCAGCGGCTCAAATTCGTAGCCCTCATCACCGAGTTCAGCTGCGAGGTTAAGACCAGGGAACCGCAACGTAGCGACTGGGATCGAGGGATGGTAAGGAAAGAACGTGGGCGCAGGCATAGCTTTCAAAGGCGAAGGTAGACTCGGCCGTCATAGATGCCGGTCCGCGGTAGCCTTCGTCGCGGCTTCGGAAAGCAAATGCGACGAGGAACGACTTGTCAGCAAGAACCCAATCGTAGAAATCGGCTTTGTCAGTCGGGTCGCTCGGGGCCGCAAAGTCAAGTTGTGTGACGGTGTATGCTCCGCGAGCCCAGGTGCGGTGGACCAGAGCCTGGTCGCGAACAACGGCCCACCACGAAATCGGCAGCTCGCCCAGGCGTGGCGGGCGACCGTGCATATCGAGTGCAAGCTGCTTGTTGAACGCAAGACAGAGCGCGTGTGCAACGCGCTCGTCACGCGCAAGAGCGTGGAGCATGCGGTTCGTGCGCATGACGGCGGCCACGTCGCTCGCCCCGCCAATCTCCGCGAGGTGCAAGAGGACTGTGAGCCATAGTTCTGGCGATAAACGTTGATGCAAGGGCTGTTGCATAGAGTCGCTCGTCGATAGATCCATTTGATTCATGTGTAGTGGTGAGGGGCGGGAGAGGTAGCCGCGAGCGCTGCGGCTGGCTTGTGCCGTCGGATATCATCACGCGATCCGGCCGTGACTTATCACGTCGACGCGTTTATTGTCTCGCAGATGTCTCGCACCACATCAACCCATCAACCAGTGGCTCACGCTCATGAACTCACGCGTAGCACCGTCGCTCGAGAAAGTGAGCAGCTCAACGTATGGGTTTAAACGCAGTTCGAACAGGACAGAGGTTTATTGGAAGCTCAGACCCCATTCCTTGGTCAGCCACTCAAGATTCACGTCCAGCTTAACTGCGTCGACCAAGACCGTAGATGGGTCGGCAGACTTTTCACTCGAGGCCGATGGAGCGCAGGTATTGGCGGCCAGTATAGACGCCAGTGGTCCTGCAGTGCGGAACAACCCTACGTACGATGCCCACGGACTACCAGGCGCCGATGTGAACGTTGATAGGGCGGGTAGCGTCGAAGGTTCCTTTTTAATCGCCACAGACGCGTCCCGAGTCGGAACCGAGCTTTCGACGACTGGATCAGCAAACAGCGGAGCGATGCAAGCTGCTGGAGTCGGGTTTGGCGCAGTCGTGGCGGGCGGCGACACGGCACCAATGGCGATCAAAAGCGCTGGCTCAGAGCATTCGTTCGGCGAGTTTTGAGCCGACTCTGAAGCCAAAGGGATCGTGTCGCGTGGAACTGACGCGTCGCACGCCGTGGGCTGCGCTTTCTCCAGAGCATCATGAGCGGGCTGGGCGGCAGCCTTCGCGGCGGAAGATACCACGGGAGCTGCAGCAACCGCTGGCGCTGGAACAGAGGAAACGACAGCTGGACGCGCATTCGACTTCTTGGCCGCAGGAGCAGCAGGTTTGTTAACCGTAGCTGGTACTGGCCGTGCCATGGCCGCCGCCGTTGCACGCTCCAGAGTTGATGTCGCGACCTGCGCGAAAAGTGGGCTCGCCAGATTACTGCTCGCCTTCTGCAGCACGTACATGGCGGCGTACGCTTCCTGAAGCGCGCCGCGTTCCGCTTCTTGAGCTGCGCATTCTCGATTTCGAGTGCAGACGCCGGCACCTTGGGCAGCTTGGCCAGCGGCTCGTGCTTGATCACAAAGTCCTTGACCCAGGGCGCCCCGTTGTACCGAGCCTCGCGCTCCGGGTACTTGTGTTCGAGGCTTCGGTTATACTTTTTGCCCGTCGCGAGCGTAGACATGTCCTCTAGACGGCCGACCAGCGCCTTGAGCCCGTACTGCTGCAATTGTTTTGGTATGAACTTCAGGCGAGCGGCGAGGTCTATCGTGGCGCGGTCGAGGCGGCGCATGTCGTAAGTACTCGCCAGCACCACGTTGTCCGGCTTGACCTGAGCGCGAACGACGGTCGCGGGCGGCTGGACCACGCGGAGCGGGTTCGCGAGGACGTGAGCGCGAGTTGCTGGACGCGCAGCAAAGGACGTTGGCGGCCGAGCAGCCGCAACTGCTCCAGTTGGTGCCGTTGACGTCGCTGGAGCCTTTGGAGCAGGAGTTGGTTGAGGTGGAATTTTGTAACAGGAATTGGTTGAGGTGGAATGTTCGTCGCCACCGATGCGGTTGGTTGAGCGGGCGGGACAGCCGCAGCAGGTACAGTAGGTTCAGCGGGTGGAGCCCGTTGCGCGAGCGAAGCAGCAGCGCTCTCGGGCAAAGTGACCGTGGACGCTGCATCGTCGGCAACAAGGGGTGCTAGAGCCGGGATTGCTGGAGCAGCAGCGACTTCAAAGGAGCCGGGCAGGGCGACGCTTGGTTCGTCCAGAGTCTCCATTGTGTAGGCAACTGACGGGGAGCAGGCAAAGAAGAAGGTCGTGCGCCCAGCCTTTTGCGTGCGAAAGGTTCAAATGTATGCGCACGACTCGGAGTGCGGCGTCGCCGTGTGGCGTTCTTGCGAGACAATCGCGTCTCGCATGCGGCACGTGGAATCGGAGTGACGCGCATTTCCGCCTCGCCGAGCAGGCCGCCGCCGCTGACTCCTACGAGGTTATCCCACTCGTACCACCGCAATGTAATCGTATGGAGACTTGTCGCAACGGGCTCGCGTGGCCACCGTGTGACACGCTGCGGCTTCAGCGCGTGAGCCTGATTCTGGCGGCCCTTCCGAAGCGATCTCCAACCTGGCTCGCGATCTAGCGTCGCGCTTGAGGGGCTCGCTCCGTCAACTAAATACTACGGTTGAACATCATGAAAGGTACAGGTTCCCGCTTCGCTCAAAGGTGCACCGAACGATCGCCATCGCTTCTGCGGCCTGGCAACGTTGCACGTGCGCCGCGGTCGTGGTCGCCTCAAAACCGCGCCGCGCGGCCAGCGCATACTTGCTCTCTCTCGGGCGTTTTATCACCTTGCCGGCCTCGTATCTTTCACGGTCGTTGAGGTAAATTAGCGCCCAAGATCGTCCTACCGGTCGGTCGCTGCGTCTCGGCGCACGCGTCTAACCGGTTGACGCTCTTTGGCCGCCACCGGCGCGGCGCTCTTTCTCGAGCGCGGGTCCACGGCCGATGGCTAAGAGCTACACTCTTCGGTTGACATGCTCGTCGTGTTCAAGTTGCTGCTTTATCACGCTAGCTGCGTCCCGCACTGCTCACTCAACCGGTCGCTATAGCAAGATCGCTCGTTCGACCCGTCCGAACTCGTTGGTCGCGTACAATCCCCGCACGCTCAGGCAGCTTCCTCTCGACCAATGTACTCCATCTCATGCCCTCTCGCCGGTCGACACCTTCGACCGCATAACCGTTCAAGGACGCGCGCACAGTGCTCGGGACGATGTGTTGCGCGCGAACTCGCTCCCGGATGGCCAAAGTAGCAAAATATGCGCGACAACGTCGAGCCGAACGATCAGGAGCCACAGACGAATTTTCACCATGGTTGCGTGTATGCCTGGTGCCAGCATAAGCTTTCCTCATCTCGTTCGGTCCGCATAAGCTAGCAATGATAGACAACGTGAGCAGCCAGCCAGCCACGTTGCCACGTTGCTTTGGGGACTCGGCGACGCTGCTCGTCCGTGCGGAGTCGCCTGCCACACGGACGAAGGCCATCGAGTTGAAGGTGGGAGAGGTCGAGGGATGTTGGACGAGGGGTGGACGAGGGCAGTGGGCGAGGGCAGTGGGCGTGGGAGGTTGGGCGCGGTGACCAGCGACTTGTTGACGGAGGGAAGGGGAGGGGCGAGGAACGGGGAACAGGTTTCTGGTGGACACTGCCGATTCCCCACGGCGGTGTGTGGCCGAGGACACTTTTTGACCAGCGGCAAGGGCAGCGTGGCGGCGGCAACCTCGCGGTTGGCGACCTTGGCCGGCTTGTTGACGCAGGGACAGGAGTGGCGCGCGCGTCGCGTGAGCGGTTGCTGCGCCGCCGCGGCTTTGGAGCTTTCGGTGCACCGGAAGGGTCTCGGCGCTCGTGCAGCCTTTCTTCTCTTTTTTCCCCTTCCGCAACGCGGTTGCGGCAACACCCCCTCTCGCCACCTGTACTACGCATCGACAACCATGGCGGACGCATCGACGACCAGCGCTGCTCCCGCTGCTGCGGCGCCCAAGGGCCGCGTGTCCAAGACCTACGTGTCGGGCCGCATGCCGTGGTACAACATGGACGGCGAGCCGCAGCGGCCGTACATTGTGGGCATGGTACTAGCGAGCGCTCTCCGTGGTCCAACGAGTATCCCGTTGACACATACGATCGACCCCGCCCGTGTCTAGTCGGGCGGCAGTGCGTCGGGCAAGACGAGCATCGCGCAGCGGATCCTGCGCAGCCTGGGCCCGCAGGTGGTGCTGCTGTCCATGGACTCGTTCTACAAGTCGCTGACGCCCGAGCAGATTGCGGCGGCGCACCGCAACGAGCACGACTTCGACCACCCGTCGTCGTTCGACTACGAGCGGCTGTTCGAGGTGCTCGAGGGGCTCAAGCTCGGCAAGGCCGTCGAAGTGCCCGTCTACGACTTCACGACGCACTCGCGGCTCGCCGACAAGGTCGAGAAGATCTACGGCGCCAACGTGGTCATCTTCGAGGGCATCTTCGCGCTCTACGACAAGAACGTGCGCGACCTCATGGACCTCAAGGTGTTTGTCGACACGGACAGCGACGTGCGCCTCGCGCGCCGCCTGCGCCGCGACATTGCCGAGCGCGGGCGCGACGCGGCGGGCGTGCTGCAGCAGTACCACCGGTTCGTCAAGCCGGCGTTCGACGAGTTCATCTACCCGACCATGAAGTGGGCCGACATCATCGCGCCGCGCGGCAAGGACAACACGGTGGCCGTCGACCTGATCAACAAGCACATTATCCGGCAGCTCGACGAGCGCGGGCAGTCGTTCCGCCACCTGCTGGCCAAGGAGAATTTCTCGTCGACGGAGCTCCCCGCGTCGGTGCTCGTGATGCCGCCGCGCGGCCAGCTGCGCGCCCTGCACACGATCCTGCGCGACGCGACCACGGCGCGGTCCGACTTCATCTTCTACAGCGACCGGCTCAGCTGCCTGGTCGTGGAGCGCGCGCTGGCCGAGTTCCCGTTCGAGCCGCTCAACGTGACGACGCCGACGGGCGCGCAGTTTGCCGGGCTCGCGCACGCGGCCGGCGGCCTGTGCGGCGTGTCGATCATGCGGTCGGGCGAGATCATGGAGGCGTCGCTGCGCCGCGTGTCCAAGGACGTGTCGATCGGCAAGCTGCTGATCCAGAGCTCGCCCAAGACGGGCGAGCCCGAGCTGCACTACTCGAAGCTGCCGACCGACGTCGCCCAGCGCAGCGTGCTGCTCATGGACGCGACCGTCGCCACGGGCGCCGCCGCCATGATGGCGATCCGCGTCCTGCTCGACCACAGCGTCCCCGAGGACCGCATCGTGCTCGCCACACTGATCGCCGCGCCGCCCGGCCTCCACGCCGTCGCCCGCGCGTTCCCCAAGGTCAAGATCGTCGTCAGCGAGGTCGACCCCGAGATCAACGACCAGTACCACATTCTGCCGGGTATCGGCAACTACGGCGACCGCTACTTTGGCTCGGACGAGTAGAGCGAGTCTGAGTCGTGGTGGCGACCACGGGAGCCCGAGCACTTCCTGCCTATTGAACTGACCTGATATACAACTAGCGTGCGTGCGTGATCCAGAGCCACTGATGCAGAGCAGAGAGACAGGAGAGCAAACAAAATCAAGAAAACGAGACTATAGGGAGGGGAAGGGGGGAGGAACACAGGTGTTGGGTGGGGAAGCGAAAGAGGGGCGGGCGGGCGGGCGGGAGAGAAAGGGTTCGGATGCAAGGAGAGACACGGCCACAGTGATACACACACACGGACAAAAACTCTTACTCGTCGTCGGCCTCGGCGTCCTCGTCGTCGTCGTCGCCCGAGACCTCGGCGTTCTCGCGCTCGAAGCGCTCCATGAGCTCGGCCAGCTCCTTCTCGTCGGTGGCCGAGACGGCGCGGGGCTTCATCTTGATGCTGACGTTACCGCCGTGGGCGGCGATGGCGTCCTGCATGGCGGCGATGGCGCGCTCGAGGGTCTCAATGCCGAGCACCTTGTCGGTGGTGATGGTGGTGATGACGTAGAGTGGCGGGGCGACGAGGCGGACCTTGATGGGCACCTCCTCGTTGGAGAAGGACTCGCAGGTGGTGAGGGCGGCCTTGATGGCGTCGATGCCCTCGTAGCCGTAGCAGGTGACCTCGACGTCGGCGCGGACCTTGACGGGCTGCGGGGTCATTCGCCGCTTGATGTTGGAGATGAGCTCGGCCATGATCTCGGGCTCGATCTCGAGGCCCTCGAAGACGCGGTCGGGGTCCGAGATGGCGAGCTTGAAGGCGTCGTAGGCGTGGCCGTAGCGGCGGTACAGGGGCCAGCCGAACTGCTCGTACAGGTCCTGCAGGACGAGGTTGAGCTTCTCGGCGACGTGGCGCATGATCGAGTGGACGGCCTTGGACTTGTTGAACTTTTCCTCGCACTTGATGAGGTCCTCGGGCGCGACGCGGCGCTTGGACAGGTCAATGTAGCCCTTCTCCTTGTCGACGCGCAGCACGAGCGCCACCTCGTTGCGGCCGACGCGGATCAGCTTCTGGATCGACCGGATGCGCCGGCGCGACAGCTCCGACAGCAGGATCATGCCCTCGATGCCGTCGTACTCGAGCAGGCGCACGTACGCGCCCATGTCGGCGATCTGGCGCACGTTGACCATGACCAGGTCCTCGAGCTCGGGGAACTTGGCCTCGTACATGCGGCACGTGAACTGGTTCTCCGCCATGGTGGATCGATTGGACGGGTTTCGGGGGTTTCGTAGAGAGGGGCGGAAACGAGGACGGGGGCGTGGAGGCCAGTCGGGAGGTCGATCGCGTAGCAGGGAGCCGGGTCAAGGGCGCAGCTGCTGGTTCAAGATGCGTGGAGCTACGTGGTAGTCGGCGATCACACGGGCGGGCTGCGACGGCGTCGAGGGCAACGACATGGCCTGCGCGCGCCCGCCAGCCGGCCGCCGGCGACGGCGAGGGCCGCGGGGAGAGAGCGGTGCGGCTCTGTTTCCGACGTCACGCTGCGTCACCTGATCGGGCGCTCTCGAGGTTTCGCTTTTGCCGAGCCGCCGTTCCGCCGTGTGGGGACGCGACGACGGCGCTAAGCTTGGTGCATTGGGTCGCCGCGTTTGAAAAACATCGCCGTGCCGAAAATGAGCGTCAATGGTGGTTGTTGATGTCGACCGGGTTGCGGCGAGAGGTGTTGAGGCGCGGCGCGGCCGGCCACCGATCCCGATCCCGCGGCTCGACCCTCGGGGTTCCGATCGCTTTCCCCCTTGACCCGCGCCTGTCAGCACCCCTTCCCTCTCTCTCCCACATTCAACAACCGCTTCACACTACCATGTATCACTTTGCCCGAACCGCGCGCCGGGCGATCCTCGCAACCGCGGTCCTCGGCGGCGCGAGCGTCGCGGGCTCGCTGGCCCTGACGGGCGCCGACCGCGACCCGATGTTTCTCGCGCGCGCCGCCGTGCGGTCCTTGCGCACCGTGGTGACGGGCGTGTCGATCGTCGCCGACTACAAGTGGACGCTGCGGGACGGGCCCGTCGATGGCGACGAGGCCGCGTATCGCGCGCTCAAGAGCGAGGTGCACCTGCGCAGCGCACAGCGGATCCTGGCGGCGGCCGAGAAGAACGGCGGCGTCTACGTGAAGCTCGGCCAGCACATTGCTGCCATGGAGTACCTGCTGCCCACCGAATACGTGCAGACCATGCGGGTTTTGCAGGACCAGTGCCCGCCCACGCCCGTCGCCGACCTCGACGCCATGTTCCGCCGCGACCGCGGGGTCGGGCTCGACGACGTGTTTGACGATTTCGACCCAGAGCCTCTCGGCGGTACGCTGATCGCGAGAAGGCGCGTTTATGGTCCGCGGTTCTGATGTCGCAACCATTCTAGTCGCGTCCGTCGCCCAAGTGCACCGCGCCACGCTCAAGGACGGGCGCCGCGTCGCCATCAAGATGCAGCACCCGGAGATCCGCACCTTCTCCATGCTCGACATTGAGCTCACGGCCAGCTTCGTGCAGATGGTCAAGATCTTGTTCCCCGAATTCGAGTTTGGTTGGCTCGCCGACGAGATGCGCGACAATCTCCCGCTCGAGCTCGAGTACGTGATTCTCTCTCAAGCACGCACGACGTTACTTATACTCACCGACCCGCGTACCGTAGCTTCCGCCACGAGGCCAAGAACACGGCGCGCGTCACGGCCAACTTTGCCGGGTCGTCGCGGCTCATCAAGGTCCCCGCCGTGTACTGGGCCGACGAGCGGTTACTGTGCATGGAGTGTACGCTGCCCGCTCATTTTCTCGCCCACCCAACGGCGCAACTCACACCCGCGCGCGCAACTAGTCGCCGAGGGCAGCCGCATCGACGACCTCGAGTACCTGCGTCAGCACGGCATCAGCCCGAGCCAGGTCGCGTGCGAGCTGACGCGGGCCTTCTCGGACATGATCTTCAAGCACGGGTTCCTGCACGCGGACCCGCACCCGGGCAACCTGATGGTGCAGCCGCGCGCGACCCGGACTCTGCCGTTCCTCGCCCGCTTCTGGCGCCCGCGCAACTTCACCATCGTGCTGCTCGACCACGGCCTGTACCGCGAGCTGTCGCCGGCGTTCCGCCACGGGTACGCGCACCTGTGGCGCGCGCTGATCCGCGGCGACGAGGCCGGGATCCGCGACTGGTCGCGCCGCGTTGCGCACGTCGACATGTACCACCTGTTCGCGTGCATGCTGACGGGCCGCAGCTGGGAGACGATTGTCGGCGACGGGACGAACGGTGGTGGTGTGGCGAGCGAGCGTAACGGCGACGAGCTGACGAGCGTGTCGTCGAGCGCGCAGGCGTACTTTGTCGAGATCGCGCAGGTCCTCGCCCAGGTCCCGCGCCCGCTGCTACTCGTGTTCAAGACCAACGACCTCCTGCGCAGCGTCGCGCGCTCGCTCGGGCTGTCCGAGTGGGCCAGCGTGTCCGTCATGAGTGCCGCCGTCATCGACATGACGTCGCGGCGCCCGCGATCCAGCGACGAGGAGGGCGAGGCCGAGGAAGACGAGGAGGACCTCCCGCTCCTCACGCGCGTCAAGGACCAGCTCGAGTCGTGGGCCATCCACGCCGCCGTGTGGCTGTACGAGAGCGGGTGGATGTGAGCTTGATGGCGGGCGTGATGATGTCAACCGGAAGTGGTGCAGGAACGGCCGCGGCGCGACGCGTCGTCCCTCGTGTGCAAAAGTGTGGAGACTGAACGGGATCCTCGGACCCCCATGTCGTCACTCGTGGACCGACCGAGTCGAACGAAATGTAGAAATATAGAGACCCTTGTTATGTACTGTCCCGCGCCGCGCGTCGCCGGCCAGGCACTGCGGTGAAGTCGGGCGAGGGCAAGCACGGTGGCGGTGCGTGCGCTTCGGGGCTTGGTCGGCGCCCAGTCGGCGCCCTTCAAAAGGCCACCCGGCTCCTGCCCGGCTCCCGCTCTCCTTCTCCCCCCAGAAACCCACTTCCACGTAGCTTTATTATCATCCAACTATGGTTCATCGCGCATTCTGCGTCGGCCTCACGTACCCGACGGGCGAGGGCGGCAGCCCCATCCCGGGCTCGGACCTGGACGCGCACACCATGGGCGCGCTGGCGGCGACCATGGGCATCGAGGACGTGACGGTCGTCACCGACACGGAGGCGCCCGTGACGCGCGACCAGATTCTCGACGGTCTGCGCGACATGGTGGCGCAGGCGCAGCCCGGCGACGCGCTCCTCTTCTCGTACGCGGGCCACGGCAGCCAGCGCGCGGACGCATCGGACGACGAGGCCGACGGCAAGAACGAGGTGCTGTGCGCGGCCGACGGGCCCATCACCGACGACGAGATCCGCGCGGTCCTCGCCGGCCTCCCCGCGGGCGCCACCATGACGCTGAGTATCGATGCGTGCTACTCGGGCACCATGGTCGACCTGGATGTCGACGGCGACGAGATCGCCGGCGACGTCGTGTGCATCTCGGCCGCGCAGGACGACCAGGTGTCTATGGGGTCCGGCGCCGGCGGCGCCTTCACCAACGCGCTCGCGTCGGTGCTCGCCGAGAACCCGGGCATCTCGTGGGTCGACGCGGTCCAGCTCATTGACGAGGCTGACCACCTCGATACCCAGCGGCCTGTGCTCACGTCGAACCGCGCCGAGGGTACGGTTCCACGCTGTGAAGTGGTCGCGAGCCTGCACTGACGTTTGCTGGGATTGTAGCCCTGATGCGCCCCGCATTCACCATCGACCCGTCCGCTACCGCGGTCCCGCTCGAGGACGACCAGGGCTTCTTCGAGGAGGTCGTCGACTACCTGTCGGGCGTGTTCGGCCGCGGCGAGTCCACCGAGGCGGCCACGGACGACCTGTCCATGGACATGGCGACGCTCGAGGTCACGGACGGCGACCTGATTGGCGCCGCGACGGGCGACTCTGAGCTGCTCATGTAGTGCGCGATAGATTAGAGGAGAATAATGTACAGACTCTTGCTCGAAACGGCCTTGACTTCGCAAGGGCAGCGAACAGCAGTCTGCGGTGGCGGCCGTGACGCGCTCGTCAAAACCTGCAGCTGCACCGCGGCGGGTTTTCTCTCTCCCCGATCTCAACTTGACTGCGATGTATCACCTATACGACTGCGGGCCCGCGAGCTGATGGCCGGTGTGATGCCGACCAGCATGAAAACCACGCCCCTCGCGCGCGCGCGCCAGAGCGCGGGCGGGCGACGACCGTGCGGGCTCGGTCGCCTCCCACGGACGGAAGACGAGATCCCGTCCAACGTCGCGTCGCGTTGCGGGTGGCCAGACGACACTCCGGCCCGCAGCTTGAGGAGAAGCGTGGCGGATTCCGGTGCACTAGCCGACCCGGGGCTTGAGACATGCCGATCTCTCTCTCCCTCCGCGCACTCACGTAGCTTCATTATCATCCAACCATGGTCAACCGCGCACTCTGTTTCGGCCTGACATACCCGACGGGCGAGGGCGGCAGCCCCATCCCGGGTTGCGACGTGGACGCGCGCAACATGGGCGCGCTCGCGCGCACCATGGGCATCGCGGACGTTTCCGTCGTCACCGACTCGGCGGCTCCCGTGACGCGCGACCAGATCCTGGACGGGCTGCGGGACATGGTGGCACAGGCGCAGCCGGGCGACACGCTGCTGTTCTCGTACGCGGGCCACGGCAGCCAGCGCGAGGACAGCTCGGGCAAGGAGGCCGATGGGCTCAACGAGGTGCTGTGCGCGGCCGACGGCGTCGTCACGGACGACGAGATCCGCGGGATCCTCGCGGGTCTGCCTGAGGGCGCGCAGCTCGTCATAAGCGTGGACTCGTGCTCGAACGGGTCCATCGCGGACCTGGACGTCGGCGGCGACGAGATCGCGGGCACCGTGGTCTGCATCTCGGCGTCGCAGGACGACCAGTACTCGCTCGGGGGCACGAACGGCGGCGCGTTCACCAACGCCCTCGTGTCCGTGCTCGGCGCGAACCCGGGGATCTCGTGGATCGACGCCGTCCAGCGCATCGACGAGGCCGACCAGTACGACACTCAGCGGCCCGTGCTCACGTCCAACCGCACTGAGAGTACGTTGCTTGTCGTCCGCTGTTGAGGGCGAGTGCTAACTGACGTTGGCGGGCTGTGTAGCTCTCATGCGCCCCGCCTTCACTCTCGAGCGCTCCGAGGCCCCGGCCGCGGCCGAGGTCATGCTCGACGAGGACCACGAGGAGGCCAACGACGACCCGGCGGGCGATGCCGAGACGGCGGCCACGGACGACCTGGCCATGGACATAGCGTCGCTCGACGTCACGACGGACAGCGACCTGCTCAACGCTGGAACAGCCGACTCGGAGGTGTTCGTGTAAACCGTAATAGAGAACCTCCACGTGCAAATTTGTGTTCGCAAGAGGGGGCTGCTTCGTCATCGAGCCGCATGAAGCAGGGGCGGCGGCGCGCGTGGTTTGTCAAAGAATCCGCCCCGCGGCGGGTCCCCTCCTCCCTCACACGCGCCCCACTTTGACCGCAACGAATCACCGAATCACCACGCAACGCAATGACCATGTCCGCCCCGATTCCGACCGACGCGGCGACGGGCCGGCCTTTGCTCGTCGACGCGGCGACGCCCACGGCGCCGTACCCAGTGTACGCGCGCGGCAACGTCGAGACGGGGTTCCAGCGCGGCAGCAAGCAGCTGGGGATCCCGACGGCGAACCTGCCGCAGGCGGGCGCCGACCACATTGCTGCGAGCGTGGGCAACCACAGCGGCATCTACTACGGGTGGGCGTCGGTCGGCAGCAGCGACACGACGTACCCGATGGTCATGAGCGTCGGGTGGAACCCGTACTTCAAGAACGAGAAGCGCACGGCCGAGGTCCACATCATCCACGAGTTCGAGAGCGACTTTTACGGCGAGGACCTGCGGATCGTCGTGTGCGGGTACATTCGCGACGAGAAGAACTACACGTCGCTCGGTACGTTCTCGCGCATTCTCATTACGTGAACCGTAGCTGACCTCAGTGCGCGCACACGCAGACGACCTGATCCTCGATATCAAGACCGACATCAAGGTCGCCGAGACGTCGCTCGTGCGGCCCGCGTACGCGGCGTTGCGCAACGACGCCTTCCTCAAGCCGTCGTCCGTGTCCGCCTAGGCCGCGATGCTGTCCTATAGATGCCCCTCCAACTTTCTAGCCCACTGCGAAACCAATCAAACAGGCTTCTCTATTCCCCTGTCACGCCGTCGACTCGGCCTCGGCCTCGGCCTTCCACAGGTGCAGCGCGTGGTCGTAGAACGAGCAGCTCGCGACACGGTCGAGCGCGCTGCCGCACCAGTCGACGCCGTACGCGAGACTCGAGTGCGCCGTGTACTCGGTCACGATCTCGCCCTTGTCCGTGTCCACGACAAAGAACCCGGCGTGCATGCCGGCGGCCAGCAGCTCGCCCGCGCGGTCAGCGCTCGGGTGCCACTTGATGCGCCACGCGCCGCCGCCAACGTGCACCTCGGACACCGGGCGCGCGAGCGACCGCACGTCCCACGTCCGCACGTACTCGTCGTAGCTGCCCGTCGCCACCAGGTGCTCGCGGTGCGTGCTGCCCTGGATGCTGCACACGCCCGCGCCGTGCGTCCGCGTGTTGCGGAAGGTCGGCGTGGTCGGGGTCTCGCCGCTGCGCAGGTCCCACATGCTGAACGCCAGGTCGTCGGCGCCGCTCAGCAGCGTCGTCGGGTGCCACGGGTCGAACGCGGCGATCCACGCCTCGAGCGTGTGCGCCGTCCACGCATGTGTCGCGGTGAGGCCCGCTGGCGTTGCTTCGAGGATCGTGAGACCGCCGTCGCTCTGCGACACGGCGACCTGCGGCGTCGCGGTGCGGCTACATGGGCCCGGTTGTCAGGCGCGAGGTTGAGGCTTCCACGATAGAACAGCGCGTACCCGGGCATGCGGTTGTTCCACTCGAGAGACAGGCACAGCACGCTGTCGTCGTCGAGCGCGTACGTCGCCTGGTGGCTGACCTTGGTCCCGCACTCGTCGAGCCGCCAGAACTGGACCTGGCCGACCGAGTTGGCGACCGCCAGCGTGTCGGCGCCCTCACGGCCGGCATCGGCGGTCCACGATCCCCACTTCATGTCAAGGATCGCGGGCATCTCGATGCGCTGCACCTTGGTCAGCGTGTCCTCGTCCTCGCCGCCCAGCGTGTGCATGTACAGGCGGCCGAGGCGGTCGGGCGGCAGCGCCTTCTCGACGGACCCGTCGTCGCCCGGCTTCTTGCGCAGCTGGTACGTGCCCACGGCGACGGTCGTCGGCCGCGACGGGCACGTCTCGACCGAGTCGGCCGAGTACTCGGTGTCGATGGCTTGCAGCGTGGCGGGCGTCGTTGGCATGGTTGGTGCGTCTAGTTGCGATACATGAGAGCCCTCAGGGCGGCAGGGAGGGAGAGGGAGGACGAGAGGAGTGTCCGACTCGACGAGCGGCCGCTGCAACACGCTCCCCAGGAAACCCATCACCGCTCACCTCAACATCATGCCTACCTCTGCACCGTTCTCGGGCGGCTCGCGGCGTGGACAAGGCGGTGCGTCTCCCGTGCAACCATGCGCCTCGTCGAGTGTGGCTCGCTGACGATGCGGTTCTCGATGAGTGCAGACCCAGACCAGCCCCACCGACGTGATCGACACCAACGACGGCGCCCCCGACCGCGTCGAGCACGACGTTGCGCGCCTGGTACGCGCCTCTGGCGTCGACCCGTCAGAAGCTGGCGCTGACCCGCACCACCGCGTGTAGGTAGGGAACAGCTCAGGGCTTCTCCTGAATTTGATCGCCTCACACGTGATGTCTCGCAGGGGAGACACCCACGCGACTCGCTGCTCGCCGTGATGCTCGACGTGCTCGACGCGTCGCCCTGAACGCGTGTCTCGAAGCAAAATGTCGCCCAGGCGCTCTCCGCGCGCGTTGGGTGTGCCCTTGGACCCGCGCTCGACCCCGCCGCCCCCCTCTCCTCTCTTCTCTTGGCGGGCAACCACACCATGCACTTGCAATAGATAGACTAGACGAATCGACCGAGTCATAGACATCGACATAGACATAGACGACAACGCGCGCCCGCTGCACTACCCCACCATGCTCCCCTCCTCCCTCCCGCGCGGCAGCGACTTGGAGCGCCACCATGAGGGCTCCACGGGTAACCTGCTCGATGTGACCACCGACCACACGGGCGACACGGATCCGGGCAACCGCACGCAGAGCCCGGAACCGCCCAGCTCGCCGCTCACCATCTCGAGCTTCGCGCCGTCGTTCCCGCTCGGCGCCGTCCCCGCACCGCCGCCCGCTACCGTGTTCCCCGCCGCCGCGATCCAGCACCCGTCGCTCCCGCGCCCGCGCTTCTTCTCGGGCGGCGCGCAGCCTTCGGCGTCGGCAACTCCGTCCGCCGCGTTCGGACCGGCAGCCGCGTTCGGACCGACACCCACGCGCGACCCGACGGGCAGCGCCGCGAACCTGCTCGACATCGGTCTCCCGCGCGGCGGCCACGGCCGCGGCCGCGGACGGTCTGAGGACACGTCGGCGACGAGCGCGACGACCGACGATGAGACCAGCAGCGATGACGACACGAGCCACGACGACAGCGAGTCATCGAGCGCGATCCCGCGGCGCGACCGAGACCGGCCCCGGCCCAACAACTTCCGCGGCAACAGCGCCGGTGCGCTCGTGTGGGGCAGCAACCCGGCCAACGCCGCTCCTCCTAGCGCCAGCACCAACTCGGGCTCGTGGCGGTTCGCGGTCCCGCCCGCGCGCTCCGACACGGCCGTCCCGGTGCAGCCGCTCCTCATCGACACGTCACCGACGCCCACGCCCGCGGGGATCGCGCAGCACGGGCGGTCCGTGACTCAGCTCGAGGCCACACTCGCAGTCCACCCGGCGACCGCGAACCCACCGCAGGCCCACTCGCGCCGCGGGACCAAGAGCAGCAGCCACAGCGGCGGCGGCGGCGGCCGGCACGTCCGCGCGCACTCGCTCGGCACGCCGTTCCGCGCGCCAGTCCCGCCGGGCGCGCGGTCTGCAGCGACACCGGTGCTCGCGAGCGCGGCCACGGCGTCGGGCTCGGTCATGACCCCCGCCGCACCGGCAGCGACAGAGGACCTCATCACGCCGCTGTGGCCCGTGTCCATGTCCGGCCCGCGTCCATCGACGCCGAACCACGCCGACGACCCGCCGCCCGACTACCACCACGCCACGGTCGTCCCTGCCGCCGCCGCGTCGCCGTTCGCGTTCGCGGCGGCCAAGGTGTCGATGCCTCAGGTCGACGGGTCGGCGCCCGCCCCGGCCACCGCGGCGGTGGGTACCAAGTCCAACTCGTCCCTGCGCGACAACACTGGGGGTGACGCGACGCACGGCAGCTCGAGCCGCGCGCGCGACCGGCCGCCGGGCCGCGAGACGCCGCGCGAGTACGTCGACCGGCTGCAGCTGCAGGTGGCGCGCACCGAGTGGGGCGAGATGCTGGCGTGTCCCGGGTCGTTCTTTGCCGAGGCCCGCGCGTACTTTGTCCAGCGGTTCGATTTCCGAGGCGTGGCCATTGACCTCGCGTTCCGGTATGTCGCTTTGTCACTCGTGGCGGCGACCACCGCTGACTGACCATGCCGCGTGTAGCAAGTTCGTCTTCGAGACGTCGCTCCCGCGCGAGACGCAGGCCAACGCGCGCATCGTCGAGTGCTTTGGGACGCACTACGAGGCGCAGAACCCGGACCTCTTCCCCGCGGGCGCCGAGCTGCCCGAGCGCATCGCGTACGTGCTGCTCATGAACAACACGTTCATGTACAACCCCAAGGCCAAGAAGGACAAGAACCGCCCGAGCCGCGAAAAGTGGATCCGCGACTGCGCCAACGACTACAAGCTGCCCATCGAGATGTTCGCGGTACGCGGTCTCATCGGTGGCCATGGCCTCGAGACTGACTCGTCGCGCTTAGGTCTTTTACGACAACAACCAAGCCGCGGAACTTGTCCTGTGCGTCGACACGGACGGCCTGGTGCAGGGCGAGGTGCGTGGCGAGGACGTGCACCGGCGCAAGCTGTTCAAGACGGCCGCGTCGCGCGAAATGTACCGCATGGTGCGTGACGGCGCCAAATCCAGCATCCGCGAGCTCCTCGACCACCCGTACCTGCACCCGGACGCGTTCCAGTGCATCCAGCCCGCCGACGTCCACACAACCCCGCCGCACGGCGGGAACCTCGCTACCATCGTCGTCGGGTACAAGCCGCGCAAGCTGCTCCGCCGCGCGTCCACGCGCGGCACCGAGGTCCAGGAGATGAGTACCGGGACCCTGAGCGGAAGCGGAGCGCCCACGCCGTCCGGCCGCCGTGTCCCCGTCGGCCTCGTCAAGCGCGGGCCCGTGCGCCGGCTCGAGGAGCGCGGCCGCCGCGTGACTGACGGCGAGGAGTGGTACCTCGTCCTGACGCACTGCCAGGTGCTGTGCTGGCGCGGGCGAGCGGCGGCGTGGACGTCGACGTTCGCGTGGAACGACCCGAAAGCCGAAGCACCCGCGCCGACGCTCATCATCTCGACGCGCGACGCCGTGGCCGTCGTCGACCACAGCGTCAGCGTCCCCAACACGTTCCGCATCGTCGCCAACGTCCCGCAGGTCCGCGACCGCCCCGTGCACGGCGTGAGCGACGTGGCCGCCGCGCCCGCGGTCGCCGGCACCCCGCCCAACGTCGAGTACATATTCCAGTCGCACTCCGAGGGCGAGGTCTGGGACTGGGTCACCAAGTTCAACTACGCCGCCGCCCTGCGCACCGCCGGCGCCATCCCGCGAAACGTCTCCGGCGCAGCCGGGTCGCCGACGTCCACAGTCCCTACGCCGGCCGCGAGCCCGACCAAGCAGCAGCGGCCGGGCAGCGCGCCAGCGACTGGGTCCGAGTCCCGCGCGTCGACGGACGGCGCGTGGTACCTCGGCGCGCTCCCCGCGACCAACCACCACCACCACCACGGGCGCCGGTCGCGCCAGGGGTCCGCGACGACACAGTCCGGCGCGACGTCGGCGTCCGCGAGCCACGCGTCCAAGCGGCCCGCGAGCGCCGGCACCACCACCGCCAACAAAACCCCCGGCGCGAGCTCCGTGACGCTCGAGTCGCACCACGCGCCGCTGATCGGCGACCCCTCCTCGGGCGACGATGCGCCGGGCAGCGGGCACCGGATGCTCCTCGAGCGCAAGCGGCGCGACCTGCACACGCAGCTGGCGAACGTGCGGTCGACGCAGGCGTCGCTGTCCATGACGTACCGCCAGCTCGCGTCGCTCGCGCCCCTGCAGCGCGCGATGCGCCAGCGGATCGTCGGGATGTGTTCGGGCCTCGCGCAGCGGCTCCGCGCGCTCGCTGTCGAGACCGCGATGGCCACCGCGTATATCGCCGCCATCGACTACGCGCTCGTCCTCGCTGAGAACGGCGGCGCTGAGCCGGCCGCTGTCGTCACGCTCGTCCGGCCCGTCCATCGTCAGATCCCCGCCGACGCGCCCGAGAGCAGCGGTGGGGGCGTCGCGATGCCATCGACGCCGCTCCGCGCCGGGTCCGCGTCCGTGCAGTCCCCGAAGCTCGGGTGGTCGCCCATGTCGCCCGCCGAGAAGGCCGCGCTGCACGCGCCCGTGGTCCAGCTGCTCGCCGTCGACGACGTCAGCGACGTCGAGGAGAGCGCGCTCGGCGTGCTGCCAACGTCGATGCACGGCCGTCCGCCGTCGCCCGCGCTCACTGAGGTGGCGGCGGTGGGGGGCACCGCGCACCCGCTGCCCGATGACGCGCCGATCGCTGAATCCGCGCCCATGGTCGCGGACCGGATCAACTCGCTCGTCATGGGCGTGCTCGGCGACGCGCCCGGCGTCGTCACGAGCCCAGGCAAGACGGTGGCGGGGTCCAGCGACAAGCTCGGCAGCGAGGACGAGCGCGCGACGTCGTCGTCCGCGGCGGCGGGACTGGTGATCAAGGCGGTGCGGCTCACGCACCCGGGGCACCAGCTGCTTCCGTGACGGACGAGGCGGTGTTGTGTAATGAGGACGAGATATATACACGCGTGGGCACAACGCTAGAGCTGCTGTATGATATCGCGCAGGAGCGGCCGCTTGTCCATGTCGACCTGCAGCATGGCGCGGGCCAGCTTCGTGAGGTTGTCGTCGCTACACACACGGACGTGTCAGTCCCAGCGCAGCCTCGTTCCCAGCCCGCCCGAACGTACCGATCAAAGTAGTTGACGGTCGACCGCGCCGACGACTCGGTCCCGTCGAACGCGGGCTTGCCGAACAGCATGAAGTAGAGCACGCACCCGAGGCTCCAGATATCCGTGCGCATGTCGAGCGTGCACGCCGACGGCACCGAGAAGCACTCGGGCGCGCGGAACGGCGCCGTGATCGTCGTCGCAAACTCGTCCTGCTTCGCGTTAGCCTGCGCGCGGTTCGCGACCACGACCACGGCGGGACCCACGCTGCCCAGGTCCGTCAGCACAATCGACTGCCCGTCATCGCCAATCAGCATGTTCGCCGGCTTGATGTCGCGCAGCGCGAGCGGCGGGTCCTGCGAGTGGAACGCCAGCAGGCCCTGGCACATGGACTTGAGGAACGACGTGATGAGCTCTGCCGACAGCGGCTGGTTGCGCGCCGTGCGCAGCTCGACGAAGTCTTGCAGGTTCCCATTCTACGCGGCGGGCGCGAGGTGGGGGTCAGCCGTGGTCGGCGACCCGTGAGCGGGCCGGCGGGGAAGCGCTTACGCGGTAGAAGGGCATCAGGATGAACCCCTGCGGCCCCGTCGCGCCGGCCGCGAGCCCCGACGCGATGACGCGCATCACGTTCGGGTGCATGCCGACGGCGTTGTGTGCCTGGACCTCATGGTGGAACGCCTACCGGTCCCCGCAACGTGCGTCAGCGTCGCTTCGCTGTCTGCCACGCCGTCCGTCCGTACATCGCGCGACTCCGAGTCGCCCGCAGCGACCTTCTTGAGCGCCCAGAGCCGCTCGCCGGGCACGCTCAGGTCGCGCACGAGGTAGACGGTGCCGAACCCGCCCTCGGCGATCTTGCGCGAGTACAGCAGCTTGCGCTCGTTGAGCACGGCGCTCGACTCGTTGTTCTTGTCGACGGCGCGGTACAGCGCAAACAGCAGGTGCCGGAACCCCTGCACGAGTGCGTCCATGGCCGTTGCATGTAGTGGTGGTTGGTCAGGAGCGGAGATACATGAGCGGTGATCGCGCTGGTTGAGAAAGGGACGAGGCGTGTGGGGTACAGAAGAACTACTCCTACGTGTTGGGTGTATATTATGTCGGGCCTTAGTGCTGCGCCTGCTCCTCGGCAACGCACTTGGCACACTGGCACTCGAAGAGGTAGTACTCGCGCAGCGCAGCGCGGCGCTGGCTGACATCGACCTCGCTGTCGCAGCAGCCGTCGTCCTCGTCGTGGTCGTGGTCGTGGCCATGGTGATGGCTGGACGACGACGCGCCGGCCTCCTCCTCCTCGTCCGCCTCCTCCTCGTCGTCGCCGTGGAAGTGCATGTAGCTGATCGTCACCTCCTCGCCCATGCGGATCGGGCGGGTAGCGCGAACCGCGAGGGTGCTGCGGTTGTGGAGGAACTCGATCTGGGCGTTAGCGTCGCACGCGTGGTTGAGCATGGCGTGGACGCGGTACAGGCCGGTGCCCTCGGCGTGGGTGAACTCGGCCGAGAAGTCGTCGACCATAGCGCGCACCACGTCGACCTGGTCGAGCGCCGCCTCGACCATCGCCGCGGAATCCGCGTCCGCGTTCGTCTCAGCCGCCTCGGCCATGTCGCGCAGCGTGCGCTCGTACGCCTCGAACGCGGACGTCCCGACGCCCTGCCCGTTGAGCGCGACCGCCGTGAGCAGGCGCAGGAACAGGTCGCGCGTGACGTCGACGTGCCCCGCGAACTGGCGCTGGAACAGACACAGGAACGTGTCGATGCGGTCGGCAAACTGCGCGTCGAGGAACTTGGCGGCCACCTGCAGCGCGTCGTTGGTGTGGTCGGCCTTGTAGTGGCGCCACAGGTCGTCGTCGCCCGTCGCCGCCATCATGGCCACCATCTTAACCACCAGCCCGATCGTCGCCGTCTCGGGCGGGAAGTGGAACGACCGCCACTCGTCGTAGATCTGGTGCAGCACCGGACGCGGGTCCGACGCGTCGCCCACCGGGTTCACGCCAACGCACAGGATCCGGTGGTACTCGTCCCACGCGCGCGAGCGGCACGTCTCGGAGCAGTACACGACGTCCTCGCAGCCGTCTACACATGCAGGTCAGCCACGGATACCACCATCTACGAGGTCAACGAAGCGTACGCTGGCACGGCAGCCGCGGGAGCCCCGGCAGCTCGTCGGCGCCCCACAGCGCGGGGATCTCGTCGGTGCCGGCGAGGCGGCGCGCCATGTCGACGGGCGCCTCGAGGGACGCCTGACAGTACTCGCACGCCGGGAAGAACTGCGAGTTGTACAGGTACTGCGCCGACACCTGCGGCGCCTCCTCGAAGATCACGTCGCCCTCGGCAAAGTCGCGCGCCGCCAGCACGCCGCGCTCCTTGTGGTCGCTGATCCACTGCACTTGGATGCCGTCCATGGTGTTACGTTTTTCGTTGCGGGTTGAGCAGCAGTCGCAGTCGAAGTCGTTCCGGGTGGCGGCAGCGGCGCGCCGAGGCGATCGTGGCGCAAGGGCGTGTTGACTCGGAACAGCTGAGCTCACAAGAGCGGCTGCTAGGTGAGAGGCAAGGGACGAGAGACAAGTTTTTCGTGTGGAATCTTGGATACATTTTTATCAAAAACGAGATACACGCAATCATCATCGAGGTCGGGGGCGCACACTCTTAGTCGACCTCCTCCATGCGCGAGGCCGACGTGTCGACCTCCTCGAGAGGGGGCAGGTCGTCCTCGGCCACGGGCGCGGCAACGTCGGCGTCGGCCGCGTCGTCGTCGATCGAGAGACCGAGCTTGATCATGCGGTGGATGCGCTTGGCGAAGATGGCGGGGTCGTCGAGCGAGAAGCCCGAGGCGAGCAGCGACGTCTCGAACAGGAGCTGCGTCAGGTCCTTGACCGTCTTGTCCGACGCGTCCGCGTCGAACTTGGCCTTGAGCGACTTGACAATCGAGTTGCGCGGGTTGATCTCCATGGTCTTCTTGGACGCCATGTACGCCGACATGGACGAGTCGCGCAGGGCCTGGGCGCGCATGATGCGCTCCATGTTGGCCGACCAGCCGTACTGGCCCGTCACGAGCACGCAGGGCGAGTCGACGATGCGGTGCGAGATGGTCACCTTCTCGACCTTGTCGCCGAGGATCGACTTGATCTCCTTGCACAGGGGCTCGAAGGCGGCCTTCTCCTCCTCCTGCAGCTTCTTCTCCTCCTCGGTGTCGTCGAGCTCGAGGCCCTCCTTGGTCACCGACACGAGCTTCTTGCCGTCGTACTCCTTAAGCTGCTGCACGGCGTACTCGTCGATGGGGTCCACGAGGTACAGCACCTCGTAGCCGCGCTTCTTGAGCGCCTCGAGGAAGGGCGCGTTCTCGACCGCGGCCTTGGACTCGCCCGAGATGTAGTAGATGTCCTTCTGCGACTCGGGCATGCGGGTCACGTAGTCCTTGAGCGACGTCATCTCTTCGCCCGACTTGGTCGAGTGGTAGCGCAGGAACTCGGCGAGCTTGGCGCGGTTCTGCGAGTCCTCGTGCACGCCGAGCTTGATGTTCTTGGCGAAGGCCTCGTACAGCTTGTTGAAGTTCTCCTTGTCCTCGGCAATCTCCGTGAACATGTCGATCACCTTCTTGACCAGGTTCTTGCGGATCACCTTGAGGATCTTGTTCTGCTGCAGCGTCTCGCGCGAGATGTTGAGGGGCAGGTCCTCCGAGTCGACGATGCCCTTGACGAAGCTGAGCCACTCGGGGATGAGCTCCTCGCAGTTGTCCATGATGAAGACGCGGCGCACGTAGAGCTTGATGTTGTTGCGCTTCTTCTTCTGCTCGAACATGTCGAAGGGCGCGCGGCGCGGGATGAAGAGGATGGCGCGGAACTCGAGCTGGCCCTCGACCGAGAAGTGCTTGACGGCGAGGTGGTCCTCCCAGTCGTTGGAGATGGACTTGTAGAAGGCCGCGTACTCCTCGTTGGTGATGTCCTCGGGGTTGCGGGTCCAGATGGGCTTGGTCTTGTTGAGCTCCTCGATCTCGGTCGTCGTCTCCTTGACCTTCTTGGTCTTCTTGGCCTTGTCGGCCGCCTCCTCGTCCTCGTCGATCTCCTCGATCTTGGCCTCGTCCTCCTTCTTGTCGGCATCGTCCTCGGCCGCCTCCTCGTCCTCGACCTCCTTCTCCACCTCCTTGGTCACGACGAGCTGGATCGGGTAGCCGATGAACTCGGAGTGCTTCTTGATGATCTCCTTGATCTTGGCCTCCTCGAGGTACTCGAGCTGGTCCTCCTTCATGAAGAGGCGGATCACGGTACCGCGGCCGATCTGCTCGCCCTCGGTGTCGCGCTTGATGGTGAAGGTGCCGCCGGCGGCCGACTCCCACAGGTACTGCTCGTCGTCGTTGTGCTTGGTCACGACCTGGACCGTCTCGGCGACGAGGTAGGCAGCGTAGAAACCGACACCGAACTGGCCGATCATCGAAATGTCGCCGCCGCCCGAAGTCAGCTGCTCCATGAAGGCCTTGGTGCCCGAGCGGGCAATGGTGCCGAGGTTGTTGACGAGGTCGGCCTTGGTCATGCCGATGCCCGAGTCGCGGATCTCGAGCACCTTGTTCTCCTTGTCGGCCTTGATGCGGATGAACAGGTCCTTCTCCGAGTCGAGCTTGGACGGGTCCGTCAGCGACTCGTAGCGGATCTTGTCGAGCGCGTCCGACGCGTTGGAGACCAGCTCACGCAGGAAGACATCCTTGTTCGAGTAGAAGGCTAGGGGCGAGCGGGGGGAGGGCGTGTGAGCGCGCGAGCTCGGGCGGGACACGGAGGTTGTGCAGGGCGCGAACGGCGACGTCGGGCGACGCGGACGACGGCAGCGACGCGATCGAGCACGTCCGCGCCGTCGCCGCGTTGCCGCCGAGCCGAGCGCGCTCGCGGGTGGTTGTCGATCACATACTGTTGATGATGAGGCCCATGAGCTGGGCCAGCTCGGCCTGGAAGGCAAAGGTCTCGGGCTGCGACATGGTGGCGATGGTGGGACGGGTCCGCGAGAGTATCCAGCGAGGGGACGGTGAAAGCTATCGGGAGTGGTTCGGCGGGAGCGGGCAGGGTGCGCGAGGGGCCCGAGGGTATTTGTACCGCGGTCCCTCTGTGGCCGCGGGCCGGACCCCGATGCGCGGCGCGTGTGCCCTGGCTGGCCAGCACAGCTGCCAGCACAGCGCCGCGGCGAAGCGAAGCACGTCGAGTCGGGCGACCGCGAAGGAACGATCGCCCGGGTTCCGCCGCCTGCCACCCCCATCGCACCCGCCGCCGCCCGCGCTTCTCACGCTTTCCCGTGTCACGTGTTTGTGCGTCGCCTCGCTTCCGAGCGTGTCTCCGCCGTGTCTCGCGCCCCGGCGACGCGCTTCGCTTCCCTTCGCGCCGGCGCGTCCACGCCAGGAACCCCGCGCTTGTTACTGTTCGCTCGGCTTCCGCGTGCGCGGCGACACTCGAGCTCATGCCGTGCCCAGCATCGCGACTTGCCCAGCGTCGCGCGCCGCGGCTACCACATCTCACGCGAGCTGGCCGAGCAGGTGGGCCGCTGCCACCGTGGGCACCGGTCTGAGCGGCACCGTGACGCGAGCGGCTCCACGGGTGGAAGGCCAGGCCGAGCCGGGACTCAACGACGGTGGCGACCGATCCGGGCGGCCAGCTCTCGCGGACGGGGCATCGTCGCATGTCTGCTCGGTGTAGTCCCGTCAGGAGAGACCGCCTTGTGTTGCACAGGAAAGTACACGGCAGAGACCCAGGTGTGCAGTTGGCGGCGACGCGCTTCGTCCGCGACGATGGCCGCGATCGATGACCGTGGCCTCGCCGCGACGGCACCGCTCCCTTCTAGGATGGTTCGCGATACTTGAGGCTCCCGCACGACTACCGAGACGCCGATCTCGCTCGCGAGCGACTCCGATGAGTCCGGCCTGGGCAACGGCCTGGCAGGCGAGTCGGTCGCGGCCGCTCCGCACTCCTGTCCCGCCTGCTGCGCCACCAACCACTCTTGCGCAACACCGTTCTAACATGCGGCAAACGCTTCGCGTGCTCTTCGTCACTGGCATGGCTGTCGGCGGCGGGCTCGTCGGCTTCTACCTCCAGGACCGCGCCAAGCAGCGTATGCTCGTACGCTCCGCCTCCATCGCTCGCCCTGGACCTGAACGCCGACTCACCCACACGCTCGCACATTGGTAGGAAAAGTACGCGGCCAGCTTCACGGACGAGGAGCTCAAGCAGACGGTCCGCGACATTCGCGGCTCGCGCGAGGCCTGACCCTGAATATAGTACGCCTGCCTTGAGACGCCTCCTCGGCCCGCGACCGCAGCGACTACGACCATGAGCGGCGCGCGTCCCGACCTGCTTGCATCTGTGCGGGCCATCGTCGCAGAGACAACGTGCTCCGTTCGCGAACGGGGCGCGCGTCATCGCGTCAGGGATCCATGACGCCGCGTCGGCACGACCACCCGCATTCTCGGCACCTCCCTGGCCGTGCACAAGCGAACCATAGCGGCGACACGGGCGGCGCCTCGCGACCGCGTGCGCGCGTCAGTGCGGGGTGAGCGGTCCAGGGACGGCGAGTCATGAATCCGGCGGTGGCTGGGTGCCTTGTCGCGCTCCTCGGCCGCGCGTGTCAGAGTCAGCGCCGCCGCCGTTCACAGCTCGGCCATGGTTTTCGCACTTCGGCCCGCGTCGTACACCTGTCCGCGTGTTGAGCGTGTGCGAGCGCGGGGAGAGGGGCACTAGGCGAGCGACGGAGCCCTCAAAAGCGGGCGGGTCCCCGCGCTCACCCTCACTCGATCACAGCACCCATCACCTCCCACCCTCCCTACGGCGCTAGACGTTGCCTGTACACCTGTCGGCCGGCTCGACAGCTCTACACCCGCATCACCTCCGACTAGACGTCTGGACCACCATCTCCCCCAAAACTACAACCACCAACATGTCGCGTCGCTCAACCCGCTCGACCAAGCCGCGCCGCTGGACCGTGGCGTCGCTCGTGACGCTGCTCGCGCTCGTGCTGCTGGGCACGCAGGCCGTCACCGCGGCTCCCGCCAGCTCGGGCTCGTGGATCGTCGAGCTCAAGACCGACAAGGACCTCAAGGCCGCGCAGCAGGCCGTCGTCGAGTTCTACCAGAAGCAGGGGCTCGCCAACGCCGCCGACAAGGCCAAGCTGATCCAGGTCGGCACGGGCTACCGCGCGCTCGCCATGCCCGCGGGCGCGCCCGAGCTGCAGGCCAAGCTCGCGTCGCTGTCGACCGTGAAAAAGGTCGAGAAGGAGATCGAGTGGAAGATCTTCGAGACGCAGCGCAACCCGCCGGCGGGCCTCGACCGCATCGACGCCAAGAACGGGCTCGACGGCGCCTTCACGTTCCCCGCCAACGCGGGCGAGGGCGTCAACGTCTACGTGATCGACACGGGCATCAACACGCAGCACCCGGACTTCCAGGGCC
Organism: Blastocladiella emersonii ATCC 22665; assembly: GCA_025594325.1. Classification (NCBI taxonomy): domain Eukaryota; kingdom Fungi; phylum Blastocladiomycota; class Blastocladiomycetes; order Blastocladiales; family Blastocladiaceae; genus Blastocladiella; species Blastocladiella emersonii. The sequence continues at coordinate 50,343 of JANHCV010000015.1, read as the reverse complement.
GCGCCAAGTTCCTGCAGGACTTTACGGGCGAGGGCGCCAACGACCTGCAGGGCCACGGGTCGCACTGCGCGGGCACCATCGGCGGCGGCACGTTCGGCGTCGCCAAGAAGGCCAACCTGATCGCGCTCAAGGTGTTTGACCGCTCGGGCCGCGGGTCCAACGTGGCCATCCTGCAGGCGCTCGAGGCGGTCGCGCGCGACGTGCAGCAGTCGCGCAAGCCGTCGGTCGTGTCCATGTCGCTCGGCGGGCCGCGCGCGCCGGGGCAGGACGACACGACGACGCAGCGCGCGATCCAGTCGCTGGTCCAGCTCGGCGTCAACGTGATCGTGGCAGCGGGCAACGAGTCGCAGGACGCGTGCGGCGTGTCGCCGGCCTTCATCCCGGACGCCATCACCGTGGCGGCGTCGGACCCGCGCAACGACGTGATCGCCGATTTCTCGAACGTCGGCCGGTGCGTCGACATCATCGCCCCCGGCGTCAACATCCAGTCGGTCGACGCGGCCAGCGGCGGGTCCAAGGTGCTGTCGGGCACGTCCATGGCGACGCCGCACGTGGCCGGCGTCGTGGCCGCGCTCCGGTCGCAGGGCATGAGCGCGCAGCAGGCGCAGCAGGAGCTGCTCGGTAAGGCCACGCCCAACGTCGTCAAGGGCAACCTGCGCGGCACGCCCAACAAGTTCCTGTTCATCGACCCCGCGCTCGGCGGCGGCAACAACGGCGGCGGCGGCGGTAACGGTGGTCGCCAGCCGCCCACGCAGCCTCCGACCCAGCCTCCGACCCAGCCGCCCACGCAGCCGCCCCAGCAGCCCCAGCTCCCGCCCGGCTTCCCGCCCGGTTTCCCGTTCCCCGGCCAGCCCGGCTTCCCCGGTGACGATCTCGGCGGCAGCGACGGCGACGACGGCCAGGGCCAGTTCCCGCCCGGCTTCCCCGGCTTCCCCGGTGGTGACGACGGTCAAGGCCAGTTCCCGCCCGGCTTCCCCGGCTTCCCCGGCGGCGGCGACGACGGCCAGTTCCCGCCTGGGTTCGGTGGCGACGATGGCCAGGGCTTCCCCGGCTTTGGCGATGACGGCCAGGGCTTCCCCGGCTTTGGCGGCGGCTTCCCCTTCAAGCAGTAAGTAGGCGGCGGCGGCACCGAGGGTCGTTCGCGCTCGCGCCGGTCGCGACGGCGAGCTCTCCGGTCCACCTTTATCCACGGTTATGGCATGTTTGCATCTAGTCTATGAATGAATCCATGTTGCTCTCCATCTGTTCCTTGTGTTGTCGAGAGAGAGCGAGAGTCAGGAGAGCGAGCCGAGTCGCTGGCCGAGTCGGTCAGTCGGTCGCTGCGCCACACCTTGAGCACGCTCGCCGACCGTCCTCTCTCCCCCGCATCGCCGACCTCGCACATGTACTGTAAGCCATGGATCAAATGCATCGATACTTGCGGCAACTAAGTCGAACCGCAAACACTTGCTGATTTTGGACCACCGGCAAGCGACGTCGCGTCGCTTCGTGTGCGTGAGGCCGCTGCTTCGCGTGCGGGAGAGCTCCTGCGGCTTTCACAGGAAAGCAGTATATGCTACGCCATATGCGACCGGACGGCGAAAGGCCTCGTCGACCCTGTCCTTACTATTGCTCACGCATGGTCATGGCTGGTTGATTCTACTCGCGAACAATGGACCTTCGGCCAGCTCATGAACGCTGGCCATGTTGTGCCCGACCTCGGCTGACTACTGCTCGGCAAGCAAGGCGACGAGCTCACTCGATTCCTTGGCTTTATGCTAGGCGAGGTTGGTGATTATTACTCGAAGCGACCGGACCTTTACGCTAGCGTCATCACTCTTGTGGGTGATCGTTGTGGACCGGCAGCTGCAGCTGAATTGGTTGCAGAGCACTTGGGGGAAATCGCCGACAGTAAATTCGGGCTTGATCTTGAGCTCTTGGGAATCGGCAGTCCTGAAGCCCGCATGACCGTCGCGGCCCGCCTCTTTGAAATGCTGCTCGAATGCCCCAACTTTTCTGCAGAGCTACTGGGTGCGCTTGCTACGTGCCTGGTCCCCTTGCTAATGGATCGAGATGCCAAGGATCACCATGCGACTCTGATACCCTCTGGCGAAGAGGGCCGCGTTCACTGGGAGATCATTTACGCGGCCTTCCTCGCGGTCGTGTCTGTGGAGTTCTCACGCGAACCTTGGGCGCGGACAACGCGGAGACAGAACTACCTTCTGCTTCACGACAACCGAGTCATCCCTGCTTGGCGCGAGTTTCTTGCCGTTTGTCCGCCCAAGGCCGTTGATCCGACCGACTCGCTTCAGCCCTCTCAGCGCGGCACTCTTTGCAATCAATCGCACGGGGATCGTGCCTCGCAATCGTGACGACGCGGACTCTGCGCGAGAGGTGGCATTGACCTCTGACATCCTTCGCGCTGCAGCGGCCCACGCGCCCGAGCTTCTCGCCGAGTTCATGATTTTCGAAGTTTATGGCGATACCTTGAACCTGGATCTCTATTACATCTTTCCCGATGGGGCACTCGACAAGTACCTTGGAGTTGATGGTCCGCTCCCAGGCAACAGTGAAAGTGAGTCGGGCGGGGACGATTCGTCTCTCAACCATGGCGATGACGAGAGCTCGACCGACAGCTGACTGCTAGTTTTCTCGCGATTGTCGAGTATATATGATCGTTTATCTCGTGCTGAACGCACTCGCGGCCCGCGGGAGTGATCAGGCGGGAACAAGCCTCCGCTGAGTTGCTGAGGAGCACACACGCCTGTGCTTACTTGAAAATATCTGTTTGGTACGTGTCTACCTCCAGATCAACATATTATTATTTCCAGCGTTTGGCAGCATCTGGTCTTTGAACGCTCTGCTCCGTCCATGGTGCGTGTGATGCGGAAGCGCGTTGCGCCACGCACCCTCGCAGCTGTCAAATCTGTCAGAGCCGAGTTCCCACGGGTCGAGCCTTCGCCCCAGGGGTGAAAACGGCGGCCGCGCCGCTGACCGTGTTCTGTCTCCCAGCAACCGCGACAGCGACTTAATGCATCGAATGAACTGACGATGGATTTCAACTTTGCGCTTCTCCCGGAAGACACGGTGGCGCTCGTCGCTACTCTCAGCGCGCCCTCGTCTCGGGTCGTCAGCGCGTCTCGAACCTTTGCTGCCGCTGCCGTTGACCGCCCGTCGCTCTTGCTCACGTGGTTCAATCGCGTTGGCGACCAGCTTGCATGTCTGCTTCGCGACGCTGCACCCGCAAACAGCTACATAGACATTCGCGCCCCCCGGCGCAGCTCTGCCATTGCCCAATGCACGATCGCCTCACTCTTGTTCAAAGGTAATTTCGGTGATCTTCCGCGTCCTCCGCTTGGCATCTCTTTTTTGACGCACTGATGCGGCCCTTTCGACGCTACACTGTTGTGGAGCAGCGTGCACTTCTGGACGCGATCGTCGCTCCGCCTCATCATGGTCGTACCGCTATCACCGCAGTCCGCGCCGTGGACGCTATGACCCTTGCTCTCTATTTTGAGGCAACCAAAGATTTTCGCAGCCTCGACCATGCGCTCCAAGTTCTCGCTCACTCGTTTCCGCTGCTCGCGTTCGAGGCATTTGGAGCCCTGGAGCGGCTCCTCGTGTGGATCCCAGATTTTTCAAGTGACGCGCATGAACAACTCGGGGAGCTTCGGCACCAGCTTCGAGAACAGGAAGGTAACACCGGCGAAGTGCTTCGCGCGGACTTTTTCACCCTTATTGCGATATCTGCTGCTACGCACATGAATGTCGAGACTCTCAAGTACGTTTTCGAGCACCACCCGCGTCCTAACACCATCATTTCCGTGCTCGAGATGCCTTGGGTTTATTGGACCTTTTTCGCGCGTATCGACACCTATGGACTCGAGCGCGCATATCGCATGCTCGACTGGCTCATGGACCGCGGGTGGACGCGACGCATCGGAACGTCGCACCGTCGGAGGCTAACCCCATGTGTCGCTCTCAGTGCTTACCTCCGCCCAACAGTCCATGACTTGGACGATTTGCTTCACGTGTTCGAAATGTACGATCGTGACCGCCTGGTCGATTTGGCCAGCGAATTCCAGCAAATTGCGATCCGCATGCCGCTACTTGGCTGGATTGGCAAAGGCTCCGTCGAGCCTATGCTTGCGATTGCTCAAGCTTGGCCCTGGATTGCTGACTTCGAGTACTTGGCCACGGTCGCGACCCAAGTCTTGAAAACAGCTCGCTTAACCGTGGTCAATCGACTCCTCATTGGCGAACAGGGCGACGACGAGCCGCACGGGCTCCTTGGCCGCATGTTTGGCGCGCTCGTGGGATCGAAAACAATTTCAAGCGTCGTTTCGCTCATCATGAAGCGGTGCGGGCACGCGACAACAGTCGACCTCATTGTCCAGCAACTTGGGCTATTCGCCGATTGTGCCTTTGGTCTTCAACTCGAGTCCCTCAAACTTGGCGGAACGGACGTTCGCATCCGTATTGCGGAACGCCTTGCGCTGCTTTTCGAAGATGAGGTTGAATATTACAACGAGTGGTTCAGCGCGCTCGCAACGACTCTGATCCCAGTCCTGACGGATCCTGACAGCAGCGCCAAACTCGTGCGCCTGATCTCTGACGACGCAAGTCACCTTGACTGGACAACCATATACGAAGCTTACTTTGTCGCTGTGTCATATGAAAGCTGCTGGGCGGGAGGTGAAGTGCCCTCCGGGAGCAAGAAGCTATTCCACAACAAGAACCTAATCCCAGCTTGGCGCAGCTTTCTTTCCATGTGCCCGCCCGCGATCGTTAACAAGGACGATGAAGACTTGATGGGGCAACTCACCGATCCCCTTGGGATTCTTTGTCGCGCTGTGCTTGGTAATGCGGCTTTGACAAGACGCCAAGCCAAACTCGAGGCCGTGGTGATGGAGGATTTGCTTCGCGCTGCGGCGGACCATGCCCCCGACCGTTTCGCCGCGCTTCTGCTCAACGTTCAAGGTGACGCAAGCGCTATTCCCCGTGTGTTCCCCGAAGGTGTCCTGGAGAAGCCTGCGAGCAACTGACGAACGTTTTGTAACATATTTGCGTTTTCATTGCCACGGAGCACGAGAGGAGATGAGGTTTAGCGCGACGAAGCCTGACTGACGCGGACTTGATGCCCTTGAGCAGCTTGCAACTGAGGCTGTCTGGCAGGATCCGATTGATGTGGACGCGCCTCCCTCGCGATACTCAAACGCGCGTGACGTGTCAAAGCGGTCGGGCCGGCGATCAAGGACAAGACCGAATAAGGCCGTCGTCCTCCACGAGGGCGACAGCGGAGGAACGCGGCCAAGACCTGAACCGAGACCAACGTCGCTCTCGATGATGCCAAGCCATGTGAGCTGAGTGATTTGATAAACACCTATGCGTGCGCGAAGCAGGCCGCATTGGGCAGGCGAGAGGGCCACGAACGGACCGCGAACGGACCGGGCCGCATCCGTTCTCAACGGCGTCGCCGCGGCGCAAGTCACAGCGACCCCTTGACGATAATCTCAGCAAGATAATGGTTTGAAAGGCAGGCTGAGCTGCAGCAGGGGAAGGTCTAGCAGCAGAGCTGAGCCGTGTGCCTTCGCGAGCGAACGCTTCCCTGCCGCATCCCGGCGCGCGCCCACTGCGGGGCACAGTTGAACTCGACACTGAGCACCCAAAGAGAACATGGAGAGGACCTCTCAAAGCACTGACGGTCGGGCCGCGTGGAAGCCGCAGGAGCTCTCCCGCACGCGAAGCAGCGGCCTCACGCACACGAAGCGACGCGACGTCGCTTGCCGGTGGTCCAAAATCAGCAAGTGTTTGCGGTTCGACTTAGTTGCCGCAAGTATCGATGCATTTGATCCATGGCTTACAGTACATGTGCGAGGTCGGCGATGCGGGGGAGAGAGGACGGTCGGCGAGCGTGCTCAAGGTGTGGCGCAGCGACCGACTGACCGACTCGGCCAGCGACTCGGCTCGCTCTCCTGACTCTCGCTCTCTCTCGACAACACAAGGAACAGATGGAGAGCAACATGGATTCATTCATAGACTAGATGCAAACATGCCATAACCGTGGATAAAGGTGGACCGGAGAGCTCGCCGTCGCGACCGGCGCGAGCGCGAACGACCCTCGGTGCCGCCGCCGCCTACTTACTGCTTGAAGGGGAAGCCGCCGCCAAAGCCGGGGAAGCCCTGGCCGTCATCGCCAAAGCCGGGGAAGCCCTGGCCATCGTCGCCACCGAACCCAGGCGGGAACTGGCCGTCGTCGCCGCCGCCGGGGAAGCCGGGGAAGCCGGGCGGGAACTGGCCTTGACCGTCGTCACCACCGGGGAAGCCGGGGAAGCCGGGCGGGAACTGGCCCTGGCCGTCGTCGCCGTCGCTGCCGCCGAGATCGTCACCGGGGAAGCCGGGCTGGCCGGGGAACGGGAAACCGGGCGGGAAGCCGGGCGGGAGCTGGGGCTGCTGGGGCGGCTGCGTGGGCGGCTGGGTCGGAGGCTGGGTCGGAGGCTGCGTGGGCGGCTGGCGACCACCGTTACCGCCGCCGCCGCCGTTGTTGCCGCCGCCGAGCGCGGGGTCGATGAACAGGAACTTGTTGGGCGTGCCGCGCAGGTTGCCCTTGACGACGTTGGGCGTGGCCTTACCGAGCAGCTCCTGCTGCGCCTGCTGCGCGCTCATGCCCTGCGACCGGAGCGCGGCCACGACGCCGGCCACGTGCGGCGTCGCCATGGACGTGCCCGACAGCACCTTGGACCCGCCGCTGGCCGCGTCGACCGACTGGATGTTGACGCCGGGGGCGATGATGTCGACGCACCGGCCGACGTTCGAGAAATCGGCGATCACGTCGTTGCGCGGGTCCGACGCCGCCACGGTGATGGCGTCCGGGATGAAGGCCGGCGACACGCCGCACGCGTCCTGCGACTCGTTGCCCGCTGCCACGATCACGTTGACGCCGAGCTGGACCAGCGACTGGATCGCGCGCTGCGTCGTCGTGTCGTCCTGCCCCGGCGCGCGCGGCCCGCCGAGCGACATGGACACGACCGACGGCTTGCGCGACTGCTGCACGTCGCGCGCGACCGCCTCGAGCGCCTGCAGGATGGCCACGTTGGACCCGCGGCCCGAGCGGTCAAACACCTTGAGCGCGATCAGGTTGGCCTTCTTGGCGACGCCGAACGTGCCGCCGCCGATGGTGCCCGCGCAGTGCGACCCGTGGCCCTGCAGGTCGTTGGCGCCCTCGCCCGTAAAGTCCTGCAGGAACTTGGCGCGGCCCTGGAAGTCCGGGTGCTGCGTGTTGATGCCCGTGTCGATCACGTAGACGTTGACGCCCTCGCCCGCGTTGGCGGGGAACGTGAAGGCGCCGTCGAGCCCGTTCTTGGCGTCGATGCGGTCGAGGCCCGCCGGCGGGTTGCGCTGCGTCTCGAAGATCTTCCACTCGATCTCCTTCTCGACCTTTTTCACGGTCGACAGCGACGCGAGCTTGGCCTGCAGCTCGGGCGCGCCCGCGGGCATGGCGAGCGCGCGGTAGCCCGTGCCGACCTGGATCAGCTTGGCCTTGTCGGCGGCGTTGGCGAGCCCCTGCTTCTGGTAGAACTCGACGACGGCCTGCTGCGCGGCCTTGAGGTCCTTGTCGGTCTTGAGCTCGACGATCCACGAGCCCGAGCTGGCGGGAGCCGCGGTGACGGCCTGCGTGCCCAGCAGCACGAGCGCGAGCAGCGTCACGAGCGACGCCACGGTCCAGCGGCGCGGCTTGGTCGAGCGGGTTGAGCGACGCGACATGTTGGTGGTTGTAGTTTTGGGGGAGATGGTGGTCCAGACGTCTAGTCGGAGGTGATGCGGGTGTAGAGCTGTCGAGCCGGCCGACAGGTGTACAGGCAACGTCTAGCGCCGTAGGGAGGGTGGGAGGTGATGGGTGCTGTGATCGAGTGAGGGTGAGCGCGGGGACCCGCCCGCTTTTGAGGGCTCCGTCGCTCGCCTAGTGCCCCTCTCCCCGCGCTCGCACACGCTCAACACGCGGACAGGTGTACGACGCGGGCCGAAGTGCGAAAACCATGGCCGAGCTGTGAACGGCGGCGGCGCTGACTCTGACACGCGCGGCCGAGGAGCGCGACAAGGCACCCAGCCACCGCCGGATTCATGACTCGCCGTCCCTGGACCGCTCACCCCGCACTGACGCGCGCACGCGGTCGCGAGGCGCCGCCCGTGTCGCCGCTATGGTTCGCTTGTGCACGGCCAGGGAGGTGCCGAGAATGCGGGTGGTCGTGCCGACGCGGCGTCATGGATCCCTGACGCGATGACGCGCGCCCCGTTCGCGAACGGAGCACGTTGTCTCTGCGACGATGGCCCGCACAGATGCAAGCAGGTCGGGACGCGCGCCGCTCATGGTCGTAGTCGCTGCGGTCGCGGGCCGAGGAGGCGTCTCAAGGCAGGCGTACTATATTCAGGGTCAGGCCTCGCGCGAGCCGCGAATGTCGCGGACCGTCTGCTTGAGCTCCTCGTCCGTGAAGCTGGCCGCGTACTTTTCCTACCAATGTGCGAGCGTGTGGGTGAGTCGGCGTTCAGGTCCAGGGCGAGCGATGGAGGCGGAGCGTACGAGCATACGCTGCTTGGCGCGGTCCTGGAGGTAGAAGCCGACGAGCCCGCCGCCGACAGCCATGCCAGTGACGAAGAGCACGCGAAGCGTTTGCCGCATGTTAGAACGGTGTTGCGCAAGAGTGGTTGGTGGCGCAGCAGGCGGGGCAGGAGTGCGGCCGTGTCGTCAGCCTACCGGCGAGCTCGCCGACCCTGTCGACTTCTCGCTCCGAGAATCCCACTCGCGCAAGGTGGGCAGCACGAGCTTGCAGCCGCACGTAACCGGTAACCTTGCGGTTCGCAGGCAGCGAGGTGTTGTCGCTGCGAGGGCACCCATGGCGAGGGATCCATGAGCTCGCGGCCGCCATTGCCACAGATGCGAGTCGTTAAGGCCTTCCCTCCCCTCTCTCAGTTCGCTGCCATGTGGTTCATCATGCAGCACGAGGCGGATCACCAACTAGGCTCACTGCGAGCAGGCATTCGTGACATCTCGCCTGCGAGGGGAGTTGTTTGGAGCTCGGTTCGTCTCGAGAGCAAGCAGATGGATGGATAGACTGAGCTACGTTGCATCAACTACAAGCTTCATTCGCTCCCTTGCCATCGTATCGTGTGAGTTGACGAGGAGCGCGAAGAGGAGCGCGCGTAGAAAACGCATGGCAACGGCGTCACGCCCGCGCCACAGCCACACGCAAACTTTGGCCGATCGCTGGTCTGTGTGGCGCATGCCCCGCCCGCTGCCTCGGTACCGACTCCTGCTGCGCCTTGACTCCACTTCCTCTCCTCTGCGTCATCGAGGACCTCTCTTGCAACGAGATCAACACCATGCCGTTTGACTACAAGAAGGCCATCACGGTCGTGGCCTTCGGGCAGGCCATGTCGCTGCTCGTGTCCGGGTCGCAGCTGTTCAACACGGGCCTGAACCAGTGGGCCAACACGTCGGACCCGCCCTTCTACTTGGCCTTCTCGCAGCTGTCGATCCACTACATGTTCCTGTTCGCCGTGTTCGCCGTGCTGCACGTCGTGAACGGCGCGCGCGAGCGGTCGAGCGGCGTGGCCCCGGCCGACCGCAAGTGGGATATCGTCAGCAACCTGCCCCGCGTGTGGTGGGTCTACCTCGTCTTCTCGGTCTTCGACTTTTACGCCAACTACGCCGTCACCAAGGCCTACGCGTTCACGAGCCCGCTCTCGGCCTTCCTGCTGGTACGCCCGCGGCTTCCTTGCCTGCTCGCGATCACCTCCCACTGACCTCGCATCTATGCGATCGTAGAACACGTCGTCGACGCCCTTCACGGTGCTCATCTCCATGGTCGTGTTCAAGGCGCGGTACACGCGGACGCACTACGGCGCGCTGGTGCTTGCCGTGGCGGGTCTTGGGATCGTGATCTGGCAGGACGTGACGGCGACGTCGCGCCTGACGCTGGAGCCGTCGGACCCGGGCCGCGTGATCATCGGCAACATTCTGGGTCTCGCCTCCGGTCTGGGCTTTGCGCTGTCGAACCTGACACAGGAGTGGGCCGTCAAGCGTCTCAACGGGCCCAACGAGCTGTGCCTGATGGTCGGCTTCTTCGGCACGGTGGTGTCGGCGCTGCACATGGCGCTGTTCGAGCGCGAGGAGGTGACCTTCCTGCTCAACGCGTCGCCCGCCGTCGTCAGCGGGCTCGCTTGGACGACCGCCGGGTTTGTCGCGTGCATGTTCATCCTGTACACGACGGCGCCCTACTTCTTCCGCATCGGGTCCGCCACGCTCTTCAACGTCAGCTTGCTCACCTCCGACTTCTGGGTCCTGCTCGGGTCGACGGTCGTCCTGCGCGCCGCGTCCATCACGGGGTGGTACCTCCTCGGCTTCGCGTGCACCGTCACGGGCCTGTTCGTCTTCAACTTTGACCCCAAGGGCTGGCGCGACATCTTCACGGCCGCCGGCGCCACGGGCAGCGAGGCCACGCTCGTCACGTCGATCCCCGTAGAGGAGACCCCCGAGGAGCGTCACAAGCGCCAGTAAGTTCCCGACATATGCTGCAGTTTTGGCTTTAGGTTTCACTAGTAAGTACATTATATATCACGTACATCCCACTCGACCCCGCGCGCTCGCTGCATGAGAAAGACTCAGACCTGCGACAGGGCGACGGACGCGAGAAGGCGCTGGAGATCCTCGCGGTCGACGTCGTGCGCGTCCTCGACCTCGCCCCACCGGGCGATCTGGGCCTCGACCTCGACGCTGGCGGCGGCGCTGGCCTGCTTGGCCGTGATGGCGCGCTCGAGGAGGGCGAGCCCGACGAGGAACGACTTGGACGTCAGGACCGCGCGCTCAAAGGCCGCGAGCTGCAGCGGCGTGTACGTCTCGACGTGCGCGCGCAGCGTCGCCACGGTCTCGGCGGGTTGCCGCACGCCCAGCAGCGACTGCGTCGTCAGGATCTCGACGCCGAACCGCGAACGCGCCCACTCGATCACGGGAACCCAGTGCGCGTTCTGCAGGTTCACGAGCTCGTCGGGGAACTCCTGGTGGTAGCTAGACGCGAGAAGCGGGTGAGTGGGGTACTCCGAGGGAGAGAGCGAGGGCGAGCATACCAGGTCGCGTCGGTCTGCAGGAACTTCATGAGCTTGTCGATGGCGTCCTTGCGGGTCACCTCATCGGCGAGGTCGTCGCGCGAGCGGACGATCATCGAGGTCTACACGGCGCGTCAGCGCGTTCCAATCTTTGCTCAATAAAAAGAGCACGCGTACCAGAGGGAGCGAGTAGGCCTTGAGCAGATTCTTCTGGCTCTCCCACTCGGCGGATACGAGGTGGGCGAGGTGCGGGTGGGTCTTGGGGATCGACAGCGGGGTGCCCTTGGGCGACTTGACGGTGCGGCCGTCGAGGAGGACCTGGTAGTCGTCTAATGCGAGAGTCCGTGATGAGATCGAGCAGCTGGTGCACTAGTGCGGCGGGCGGCGAGCGTACCCGTGTTCTCCTGCAGCGTCACGGCGCGCCAGAACTTCTTGATCTCGGGCTTCTTCTCGACGGCTAGACAAGCGCTTCCCGTAAGTCCTAGTACGAGGACCAAGGGCGCGAACACGGCAGAGACATACTGGGCGTGACGTCGAGGCGGGCCGCCGTCGCGGAGAGGCCGCGCGTGGCCGCGGCGCGGCGGACCGAGGCGTGGGCCGCGCGCTGGGCTGTCCGGATCATGGAGTGCATCATGTTTCGTGGCGGTGCTACGTTGCAAGGAGGCCGTCGGGGAGACAGACTGGCAGGGATAGATCAGCGCGAAGGAAGAAAAGAGGAGCAAGCGTTGAAGCGTTGAGGCCGGCGTGACAGGCGTGACGGGAATTTACGCCTCACTGGTTCACTGGTTCCGCTGTTGTTCCCCGCCGATCTTCATCACCGGTGTATAGGCCCCGCGAGACACGCTTGTACGCGACGAATCAACACCCTGTAAATCATGTCACTCCGTGCACAAGTTCTGGCGTCGTACAAGCGACTGCTCCGCGTCCATAACATCACGTTTAAGGGTCAGTGAGACCCGTCGATGGACTGCTCCACGATGAACGTCGTCGACTGACGCGGCCAACCCGTGTATCTCGCATGGTTTCCTCCCGGCGCAGGCGATAACCGCACTCTACTGGGTACGCGGCCATCGCTGCCGCGGTAAGGCGGGCAGACGACTGACCCGCCGGTCCCTGCGTGTAGCGGCGCACGCCGAGACGCGGAAACAGTACAGCGAGGCACGCAATGTCACGGACGAGGCCGAGATCAAGGAGGTATGCACAACCTGACGCCACCAATCGCAACCGACGCTCACTTCATCCATCCATCGGCCGCGTATAGCTGCTGCAAAAGGCGCAGGACGTCGCCCAGTACCTCGAGCGCAACATCGTGCAGGGCATCCAGAAGGACGACGGCGTGTTCGGTACGCTCTCGCGCGCTCGACGCAACGACGCCGCGTCCTCACCCATTCCAACTGCATGTAGACCTCCAGATCGACCCCGCACGCCACGAGCTCAACGACAACAACGAGGTCAAGAAGCCGTACGTGCCTGGCAAGCGTGTCCCGTGCATGGGCCCCGGGTCGGAGGCGCTCCCGCGGGTGTGAGAGCTTGCCGGCGCCGTCGTTAGCCGTGAGATGCCCATACACTATAGTACTAGCTACAACCTGCAGATCGTCGGCGCGCTTGCGCGGCACGACCAGATTGGCCTCGGCTCACGGCTCGTGGGCGACGTGTCGGCGGCACCAGCCGACCGCGGCGGTATCAGTGACGCCGAGAGCGCGAACTCGCCCGCGACGCCGCCCACGGCGGACGCAGCGGATGATCGACATGGCCGCGTTGCGCTCCAGGCACGCGCGCGGGAAGCACTCGTGGACGCTCGACCGCATGTCGAAGTTGAGGCGCCAGTCGCCGACCTCGAGTTGCACCTCGTCCATCTCGCTGTCCTGCCCAAGTCAGGGCTGCAAGGGACCAGCAGGGCCGCCCTGCACCTGCTCCAACAGGGTGGGAGACAGAGGGAGACAAGGCCGAGCGCTAACGTTCGCGCGGGGAGGCTGACGCAGGATGACTCAGGATGAGGCGGCCGCCGCGCGCGTCCCTGGAGCCGCTGCGTCACGTGTGCGTGCAGCGCCACATTCATGCAAGGTTTCCGCCACCGCACCCCTTCGATCTTTATGCACGCACACTGACACAACCCCGTACGCGTTGTGACGCTCGGCCGCGCAATCGCCCGTTCAAGGTTCAAGGCCCGCGCGGCCGCCGTCATCGTGAATCAGCATGACGCGTGACCGCGGCCGCAGCAGGGGCCTGGAGCGGCGGCCGGCCATCGGGCAGCGGCGGCCGGCCATCGGGCAGCGGCGTCCCGGATCCGCGCGACCAGCGACAGCAAACTCTCTGCGATCGGTCGCCGCCGACCTGGGCCTGCCCGGCCGGCGTTAAAAGCCCGCGCTCCCCCGCGTCCCTCGTCGACCAAACCATCGCCTTCGCAACCAAAAGAGCCTTCCTTACACACACCACCAAGATGACCCTCGCCGCCTACTTCCGCAAGACCCCCGAGATCGTCCCCCTCATCGGCTTCGTCTCCGTCGTCGCCTCGTGTACGCCTCGCCCTCGCCACTCGACCGCCGCCGTGATCGCCCTCGCTCACGCTGCCCCTCGCCCGCTCTTCCTCCAGTCGCCGTCTACTCGACCGTGCACAAGATCGTGTCGGACCAGGACCTGCGCATCCGCCCCAACCACGGCCACATCACCTGGCAAGAGCGCGTCGCCATGATGCAGAACCAGGGCACCAACGAGTCCAACGACCAGTAAGCTCGCGCATCTCGACGCCGCCGCATCGGCCTCCTCCTCCTCCGACATACCGACCTTCTCCCCAAGCAACCCATCTCCCCCCCCTCCTCTCCCTCTCGCGTGACCTCAACAACAACAGCAACAACAACCAACCACTCATGACCGACCTGTCACCATCATCCCCCTTGCTGGAACCTCCCCTCACTGTCCTCCTCCGCCTCGCCTCATCACTGTACCCAACAAGCGTCATCAACGCTCCCTCCCTCTCGCTCTCTTGCCGTCTTGAATGAATCATGACACCCCACCACCCATTCCATCCTCACTCAGCCATCTCAGTCGCTCTCATCTCAGTCTCTCTCAGTCGCCTCGCTCCTCGTCAGTCCCGTCAGTGCTCGCCTCGATCCACCACCGCCATCGTCAGACTCGCTCTCATCCGACAGTCCCTCGCTGCCGTGGCCGCATCGACACGTCCATCAGGCGAGGATCAGGCCCTCGCGACGCCCTCCCTCCCTCCTCTCTCTCCATCGAACGCAGCAAAGTGGAACATGCCCTAGCAGCCCTCGGTCATCGCCAACGTAGAAAAAGTGGAACCCGAATAAACATCAGAAACTCTTCTCATCATCCTTCTGCTCGCGCGTGTGTCATGTCAGCTTCGCGGCGTGATGGCCGAGTGATCGCTGAGTCCGACCACGCGTCTACTTTGGGAAACGGGCGTGCGTGGCGGCGGCCGAGTCCCCCAACCACGGACCGCTGTCCCTGCCTGCTCTGCTCCGCGTTTCCTCCCCTCTCCTTCGCTCGCTTCCCTCGCTCTCCCACACGGATCGGCTGCTTCTCTCCTCCTGCAACTGAGCACGTCCGTGTCTCCCTTCATGAAGCTCTCTATGAATCTGCGCCAATTTTGGACGCCACCACCACCACGCGACCTGCAGCTGCATGACGCGAGTGCGCGTGCGAGTTCTTCGAGCTCGCCGCCGCCGCTGCTGCCGACGCCCATGTGGGCGACGCCGTTGCGGCACCGGCTGCGCCCTGCGCCCTGTGGTGGCGCGGCTGCCTCACCTCGCCCGCCCGACTCGCCCGCTCTTCGCGCCGCACTGTGCCGCCCGCCGCTCTCGCTCCCTTCATCCGCGCTCTGGATGTAACTTGATACGAAGACGAGGAGACCGCGTTCCGGTTCCCCCTCGGTCTTGATCCCGAACGAACGAGAAGAAGAAAGAAACCAACGTCACGACGAGTGTGGTGTGCGGCGCGGCGCGACTCGCTACGCCCTTCCCCTCTCCACCTACCCCCATTCCGTACAGACCGCTCTTCTCGATGCTATCGCTCGACTCGCTCCGGTACTCTCGCGTCGACCGCGACTCACGCTCCGCCGCTGCGACTCTCCGGGCTCCGTGTAGCCTTGCACCGAAGCACACGCCGCACCCGCCACCACCATGTCGAGCAGCGCATCTCCACCCGCGCTACTACCCGCAGCGCACCACCTCACGACGGCGCCCGCGCCCGCGCTCCACCCGCAGCAGCGCTCCCTGTTCAAGGGGTTCGCCACCGGCGCGACCGCCGCGTGCATGGCGGCCACCTTCACGAACCCGTGGTGCGTTGTGATCTTGTGATCTTCCAGCGAATCGCGCGTGCTGACCCTTACACACCCGAAACCCGCGCGTAGGGAGGTCGTCAAGACGCGGCTACAGCTGCAGGGCGAGCTGATCCGGTCGTCCAAATCCGCCGCGGCAGACGGCGCCGCGACAGTGACGCGCGTGTACACGTCGGCGCCGCAGGCCTTCATGGTGATTGCGCGCGCCGAGGGCCTCCGTGGCCTGCAGCGCGGCCTGTTCCCCGCCTACCTGTATCAGGCTGTCATGAACGGCACGCGGCTTGGCGGGTACGACCCTGCCAAGCGCGTCCTGTACACGGCGTCCGCAGCCGCGACCTCGGCGCCGTGGTTCCCGGAAGCCTGGACGGGCGCCGTCCGCTCGGCCGAGCCTAAGGTAATTCCCGTCCTCTCAGGCTTTCTGTGCGGCATCGCCGCCGCGCTCCTCGGCAGCCCGCTGTTCCTCGTCAAGACCCGCATGCAGTCGTACTCGACCGACCCGCGGCTCATGGGCGTCGGCGCGCAGCACAAGTACCGCCACACGGGCCACGCGCTCGCCGAGGTCGTGCGCGAGGGCGGCGTCATGAACTTGTGGCGCGGCGTCACGGCTAGCATGATGCGAACCGGCGGTACGCTACTCTCGCTTTCGCGCTTCGCGCGACGACTCCACTCACTCGCGCACGCGTGTTTCTAGTCGGCTCGGCCGTCCAGCTCTCGTCGTACGACACCATCAAGGACTTTTTGCTGACGCACGACCTGTTCCAGTCCGTCGACCGCGCCACGGGCGAGCGGTCGCCCGTCTTCACCGAGGGCGTCGGCCTGCACTTCTGCGCGTCCATGATCACGGGCCTGCTCGTCGCCGTGTCCATGAACCCGTTCGACGTCGTCTCGACGCGACTCTACAACCAGAAGGTGCTGCCCGACGGCACCGGCGCGCTGTACCGCGGACCCATCGACTGCTTCGCCAAGACGCTGCGCGCCGAGGGGATCAGCGCGCTGTACAAGGGCCTCTCGGCGCACTACCTCCGTGTCGGGTACGTTTCGCGTTTGGTGTGGCCAACTCGGGTGGGACGAGATGACTGACGCGCGCCTCTGTGACTTGTAGCCCGCACACGATCCTCACATTCGTGTTCCTCGAGCAGGTCCGCAAGATGCAGTCCAAGTACTGGCCATAGACGCTCCCCTCCCACTCGCTTCGCAGCCGCCCGTTTTGATAGCTCCCGCGCGCGGCGCTCTCGTGTGCAATCTCGCACCATCAATGTAAACCTATTACTCGCTCCATAACGATCGCGAGTACCACCCACACGCGATCACTACGTCCATCACCGCAGACCCGCAAACCGTTTTATATCAAATGCATCAGTCGTACAGGGTCCAGTCCATGGAGCCATCAGGAAACAGACAGTGCAAAATAAGGTGCGTGCGTCGCCCTTGCACAGGTGATTGAGGAGCGCAACGAAGCCAGCAGGAGAATGGTTGATCGCTGCGCGAAGCAACTGTTTGGCAAGCGCCAGGTAACTGCTTTCGGGCTCCGTGTTCATGAGAACATAGTTGAAATGGTGCCGAGTGGTTTTGACACCACCTTGACAAACTCTGGGTCCTCGACATTGGCGACTTCGGGCGGGCACACACGGCTAAGAACTTGTACCATGCGGGGGCAGCGTGGCCACGGGGACCACGCGTGGAGAAGTGGAATTCAGAGTCTCGGACGGCCGTGATGAAGGCCGCGTACAAGAACAACCATTGAAAAAGGATTTCGTCGTCTGCGTGGATCAGCTGGGCAAGCAACTCGACGCCGTTCGGCTCCATCACAACAGGAATCAGGATTGTTCCGAGCGCGCTGAGGGGGGCTTCTCTGTAAGCGCCTCCTTCGCCACACAAGCACTCGACAAGCCGACTCGCGATGACAAGGCGAACATTGGTCGCACCAAACCCAAGCGAGTCTCGGTCCAAGGCAAAGGTGTGATCTGCGAAGTGATGGAGGTGCTCCAGAACAAGTTCGAGCGTCGCATCCCAGCCGCACCGATCCATGGCGTGCGAAAGAAGGCGCGAATAGACTCACAAAGCGGGTTTGTAGAGGTTCGGTACCGATTGCAGCGCGAAACCAAGCAGAACCTGTAACGCGTAGCGATCCGGAGCGAAAAGAACAAGTTCGTCCAAAACCGACTTGGGACATCCCGACTTGATCATTTGGGTCGTGAACAGGATCAAGTACGCGGCTCGACTAGCCACGGCCACGGTTGGAGAATCGTGAGGACAGACGTGAAGCGTCCCGTGCCGATCCAGCGCAGGAGCATGTCGCGAATCATCTCGCGTTGATTCTCGTCGGCCAGCCCAGCGAGGCGAGCACGGTCGTAATTCTCGAACATGTCGAGCAGTTCGTCGTCGGTTAAGAAATCCGGCTTGAAGTAGGCGCACATCGCGGCACAAGGGACGTGCCCGTCAACCTCAACGGCGACCAAGGCAACTTGCGGTGTCCAACCGCTGCTGAAAAGCCAGTCGAGGACGTCGCGGGATTCGTCGAAATTGCACAGATCGATGGACGCAAGGAAGGTGTAATAAACGCAAGGGACCTCTAGGGTTGAAATGATTGAGTCAGGACGCTGGTGATGTTTGAAGACGGTCTCGAGTACCCCGACTTTCATGTGAAGGCCGCCGAAATTGCGACAAGCGTGAGCACATCGGCGAGAAGCGGTTTGCCTGCGATCGTGGTATGCTGGTCAAGCGCACGCCTCAGCTTACCGGGACTCATGTTCCGGAATCCTCCCCAGCATCGTCTGTAGCGGAATGCTCGCCTCGATGGCAAGCACAGGAAGTGCGCAGATCAGCGCTGCCAGCGCGTGGTTGAGTTCGGACAGGTTCTCGGTTGCTTCGAAGTACAGAGCAAGGGTAACAGCGTCGATGACGTGACCCACCGCGGTATCCTTCCACTCGCCCACTGAAGCTGCGATGCGGTCCGAGAGCGCGCGCTAGCGCGCAGCAGAGATGCACCGATAAGGCCGCATGAGTGCGTCAAAAAGTTTGGTGTTGAGTGGGAGGAGATGTGGTATTCGACACCATGTTCCTGCAGCGCAAGCGATGCACTCGCGCATCGGGCAACGACCGATCCGAACTCGGGGATGTAATCATACGACTGGCGACGCTCGGGTATAGCCCTGCGAATTTGGCTGGCGAGGGTACCCCCAGCGCAGTTGAACAAGCGAGCAGGATGGCCGGGCGGTCGACTGTAGCGTTCGCCAGGATTCGCGAAGCGCGTGCGGTCCGAGACGAGGGCACGCAGAGTGCGGTGACGAAGCGCAAGTATATCGTCGGGTAGAGAAGCAAGGGTCATATTTTCATGTGATACATCGGATCGCGGGTGTGGGAGAGCGAGAGCGGTTTGCGGTGCGCCGCCGTGCCTTGACCGCGACTCAGCCGGTGACGCTGGGGTGATGCCCGTGGCAGCTCGGTCAGACTGTGGCGCAACGCGACTCGCGCGACCTCCTCACCCCTGCCTCCGCGCGCCCATGCAACGCGCATTGAAAGCCTTGAGGTATAGTGAGGCTAGTTTTATAGTTCATCGCGATGATGCACGACGAGGTGGACCAGGACGGAACAAAAGGGTCGCCGACCAATTTGCGTCCTCATCACGGCATTTTTTACATAAGATTTATTCGGAGAAAAAAAACCCGGCAACTAGATTCGCGAACCGCGTCGGCTACTCGCCAATATCAAGGGTCTCGTCCTCCATGTCGTTGTAGAGCTGATCCAGGTAGCTGTCGATGGAGCGTTTGGGGAAGAGTTTCTTCATGTCCACGAGGGCCGGCAAGCCCTCCTCGCATTGCACAATCACAAGCTCCGCAAACCGGAGCGGAGCGTGGGCTGCCGCTGCGCGAATGAAGCTGGCCGCCGCTGCATACCCGGGCGCTTTGACATGAGATTTCAGACCGCGGATCTGACCTTTAATCGCAGCGCGCTGAATGGAGCGGATCGCATCACGCGTCCACCCGAGGACGAGCTCATCTGTCTGATTGACAGCCTCGGGCGGGCAGAAGGCGAGAAACGCTGTCCAAGCGCGGACCATCCTGTCATCGAAGGACGGCTCCGAACTGCCTCGTTGGGATAACGTTCGGATCCGGAGCAAACACTCGTCGGCAGCAGTCACAAGAAACGCTGCGTAAACGGTCGGGTAATGTGAGCAGCTCGCGTTGCTTACAGGAAGGAGCGTCGCGAAGTGACTTTCGGCGTTTTGCGCTTCGAGGACAGGAATCAAGAGTGTCGCAAGCGCGTTGAGCAAGGATTGAGAGTCGCTGGAAGCAGCCTCGCGTAGCAGCTTAATGAGACGGGCTGCAAATGTGAGCCGGGCCTCCATGCCACCGATCCCTAGCGAGTCGAACTCAAGGCCAAACTTGGTGTCAGCGATTGAACCAAGGTGTTCCATGACAGCCGCAGCGGCTGCAGCTGAGCCACAACGCTCAACCGCAAGAGCAATAATGCGAGAGTACTGCTCTGAGTTTTCGGCGTAAGTCCCGCCTGATTGCACTCGAATCTCGTGAAGCAACGCAGCGAAGAGCTGCTGCAACTGATCGCCCTCCTTGTCGAGGAAGAAGCAGCCAAGGTCGGCGACCGGTGGGTCCAACTCGATGGCTTGCATGACAAGAGACCCCCAGTGCTCGGGTCCCGCGATCCAGGGACACTCGCGAGCAATCGCGAGAACGGGGTCAAAGTGGCGCTTGTCGATCCATTTCCCCAAAGCCCGACAAAAGGACATCCGTTGCGCGTCGCTTAGTGCACCATTGAGGCGAGCGCTATCGTAAGTTCGAAAAAGGTGCAGGAAAGCATCGGGATCGGTAACCTCTGGTTCAAGGTAGCTACTGACGGCAACGCATGAGGGGTACGTCTTTTCCGACATTGGGTCTTTGGGGACCCAACCGCGCTCGATCAGCCAGTCGAGCAAGCGCGTGACCATTTCAAGTGGGTGGTTGTTTACGCATTGTAGAAATGTTCCGTACGCGTTAGGCACCATAAGGGCTTCGATAACGGAATCAGGTCGCGGGTGGTGCTCGACAAGGGCCTTGAGCGTCTCGAGGTTCATGTGGGTAGCGGCCAAGAGGGCAAGGAAGGTTAGGAAATCGAGCCTCGCAAACTGCATGGAGCTCGGTGCACGGATAGGAATGCTGCGCCGGAGTTGATTGAGGGCATTCCTTACGCGCGGCGTGCAATCTGGGACCCATTCCAGCATCGTGTGCAGGGAAATTGGGTTCTCAAGCGTGAACACGGGCAGCGAGTGAGCCAGATCATGAAGCGCGAGCTTGAGATCGGTTAAGTTCTCTGTTGCTTCGAAGTACACGATGAGACTCAGCGCGTCGATGATGACAAACGCTGATTCCTCGAATTTCAGCGGCAAAACACCGCCTTCGTTGTAGAAGGAAAGAATATCGCGCTGCCGCTTTGGAGAGATCGGAGTGCACGACCGGAGATAGGCGCGAAATAGCTTCGCGTTGAGCGGCGGGCGCGGGAGACTGCCAAAGTAATTCTTTAAAGTAATCGCGGCGCATGCGCACCGGGCAAGGGCAGTCCCGTGAGTACAGTAGTGACCATTGAATCGCTTCAACACATTGTTGACAAGGAAATCCGCGAGATGGTCGGCAACGTCGTTGAACCAACCAAGCACGAGTATGCGGGAGTTGAATGAAGCTTGTGCAAGTACGCGCGAGGCGTTGACGACTCGTAGCGAGGGACGAGCCAGTGTTAAGACACGCTCGAGTATTTCGTGAGGCAGCGAGTCCAGATCAAGCGGATGCATTTTTTCATTCGATTCATTCAGTGGTGTCGCGTTGCGGGAGAGAGAGCGCTCCGCGACGCGTGGTAGCTGTTTTCAGACGCCTCGCTGTCTTCTGCGACCCTCTTGCACCGCCACCTCGTTTGGGTGTTGCAAACTCTACCCTGTAACTTGATGCATTAGAATGTAAAACATGTATTCTGTGGACTGTGAAGGAGCTAGTGGGCCGGTGTCAGCTTGGCGCCAGTTTGGCTGAGAGCAAAGGAGAGCTTACTTGAAGGATCTGCCGCGCTTCGTCGCCAGCTGTTTCTCGAGAAAACCGTTGGGAAAGATGTCGCGCAGGCACGTCAGCTCCTGTGCGTCGCCAAAAATGTTGTTGGCCAAGAACTTAGCCAGCCCGTCTGGCGCGTGAGCTGCTGCCGCGTGGAGCATTTGAGTTGCAAGGGCCTTCGCCTCCGCTGAAATGTCTGCCCCACGTCTCATGGGTGGCGGAATCAGAACACGTTTGAGTGCGCCAAGCAAGTCCCTGAATTGCTGGAGGACGAGCAAGTCATGGGTCGGGTAGATGGCTTTGGGAGGACACATGGCAAGAAATCTGCGCCACGCCGAGACGAGCTCGTTTGTGTCAAGGAAAAGACGCTTGGTTCGCACCCAAGGCCGGTCAGCGCACTCGTTCGCCGCGGCAGAAAGAAATGCAGCGTATACGATCGTCCATCGAGTGCCGCTCCCAGGGCCAGTCTGAATCAGCGATGCAATGCGAGCGTCGGCATCTTCGGAACGAAGGACAGGAATGAGACAGGTCGCGATCGCATTAAGGATTTCGTCGCTAAAATCAACGTCCCTGGCCGATTGCAGTCTGATGAGACGGCCCGCGAACGTGACACGGGCATCAAGGCCGCCGATCCCCAAAAGTTCGAGGTCGAGGCCAAGCTTGGCATTAACGATGATGAAAGTGTAACTTGCGACGAGCTCAACGGCGGAAGCCTTGCCGCACCGCTCGACCGCGAGTGAAATGAGCTTTGCGTAGAGGTCCGGTCGCACCGAGTAATAAACGCCAACTTCGCTGAACATGAGCTCCAGGAATCGGCGCAGTTCACCGCCCTGCTTGTCAAGAAGGAGCCGACCAACATCTACATCGGGCGCATTGGCACCAAGGAGCTGGATCACAAGCGAGTCCCAGTACTGGTGCGCAGGATCAACGAGCCATGGCCACTCGCTTGCAACCGCAAGAACGGGGTCGAGCTGGCCCGCGATCATCCACCCGCCAAGTGCGTTACAGAAGCGGGTCCGCTGACTCTCGTTGCTTAAGCTGCCAAGCCGAGGGTTGTCGTACTTTTCGAAGAGGTGGAGAAATAGCTCGGCGTTGGAAGGTTCCGGCTTGACGTGACTGGAAATCACCGCGGACGAAAGGAAGGAATCTCCATCGGCGACTTCATGCGGCGCCCAGCCATGGCCAAGCAGGTAATTCAGGAAGCAAGACACATTATCGAGCGAGTAGTTGTTGACACACCGGAGGAAGCCGACATGGACGCTCGGCAAGGAAAGAAACCTGAAAATCGAGTCGGGGCGCGGGTGGTGCTTGATGACGACTTCGAGAGACTCGCGGTTCATGTGAAGCGCTGCCGAGATCGCAACAAGCGACAAAAGGTCGGTCGAAACCATGTCAGAAATCTGCTGCTGCGAGTTGTAGAAGGCGAGCCAGAGCGGTTCGAGACCGATCTGCGAGGCGCCGGTGTGGTCAGGCATCAGGTTGACCAGGTCGTGAAGCGGGGCATGTGCTTCGAGAGCTAGCTCAGGAAGCCGGTGGATCAGGGCGGAGAGCGCCGAGTCGAGCTCGCTTGCTTCGTGGGCTGCTTCGAGGTACAAGATAAGTGTGATTGCGTCGACCAGAAGTCCAGTAGAGGGTTCGTTGGTCGTGTCTGGAGCGGCGGTCAAGACCGCGGCCCACTCCAAAAACCCGGAGAGCTTCCGACAGGTCTTGAGTAGCGCTTGAAGCAGATTGGAGTGTAGCGGGGGACGAGGAAGGGCGTCGATTCCGCAAGCGCGCAAGGAAATGTCGGCGATCGCGCACTGAGTAAGCGCCGAGTGGTGGACAGCAACGCGATCGGGAGCAAAGCCATCAGAAGGCACAGCCGCTAGCAAGATTTTCGACAGCTGCAAGCCGACACGGTTGAACCAGACCAGCGAAAGGACACCGTCGCCGCATGCAATGTCGGCCAGAACTTGAGACGCGCAAACGGTCCGAAGCGCAGGTGTTGCACAGGCAAGAACGCGGGCAACAAGTTGATCGGGGAGCAAGTGTAGAGTAAGCGGTTGATTCATTTTTTCATTTGATACATGGGGTGGCGCGGTACGAGAGAGAGAGCGTTTCACGGTGCGCCGCCGTTGTTTTCGGCTGCGCAAGCCCCTGCGCCACGCCGAAGCGTTTCACGTGGGTGTCACGCTCGCATGACCAACGCGCTTTCAGGGCAGGATAACTAGCTTCGAGAACTGCTGCGCTCACCTCATGCGTGGATTGTTTCAATCAAGAGCAAGGACTTGTCTCTCCGAACCTCTTCCAACCAGGTTTGCGGTCGCGATCACGAGTTGAAGTGGATGAGTGCGGAGCGCTGCGTGTCGCGGTGCGCCAGGAGGGTTCTGGCTCTCTTCTCTCGTGGAGGTCCTAGTAATAAAAATATTCTGCCCATTGTCCACCCAGGCAATACAGCACCAAACTGACGCAGCTGGTGTAGGCCGCTACGACCAATCCTCCTCCAAGGGCCCTTCAAGGGAAGATCCGGCAATGTACCAATCGAGCGATCCGTCGAGAAAGACGTTTGGGAGGTTCTCGATACAATCGGGGTCGTAGTTGCACTGAGCGAGCATGTGTTCGGCGAACCGATCAGGCGCATGAGCCGCAGCTGCGTGAAGCATCTCGCCACACCCCTCCTTCTCTCGCTCCGTATCCCAGTCTTGAGGCAGTGGAACTCGAATCCCACTCCCCATCATGGAGCGATGAATGGAAGTTGGCGCGAACATGAGCTGCTCGTCAAGGTTGTTGTCGTCCTCGTAATTCATGTTGACGGCTTCGAGAGGGCACATGGCAAGGAACGCGCGCCACGCGGGGAGCAGCTGATCGTGGTGCATCAGCACACACCTCGGATGCGTGTAGTTTTGACCGATAGCAAAATGCCAAGTCCCCCACGTGCACTCGTTTGAAAGGGCGAGGAAGAATCCCGCATAAATGCTTGACCACGACTCGCGGCCAGCTGCCCCCTCGGGGATCACTGTCGCGATGAGAGCCTTGGCATTGGGCTCGGCAAGGACTGGTACCAGGGTAGTTGCGAGTGCTTCGAGACAATCCGTTTTCGATGGATCAAAGTTCAACTCGGCTGCAAACCTGATCCGGTTTTCGAGACCGCCAATCCCGAGCAAGTCGAGATCGTGCCCAAAAGCGCGGTCAGCAATCACGTCGAGTTCTGCAAAGACGCGATCAATAGTTTTCAACTGACCAAGCCGCCCGATCGCCATTTGAATGATCCGTGCGAAGAGCCCTGGTGCCGCCGAGTACAATCCGCCGGTCAACTCGTTTGCTGAGCGCAGCATAAGCTGAAAGAACCGTTGCACGTCTTCGCTCTGCATGCAATCAAGAGACTTCATGAAATCCGCCGTTTCGGGGTACTCGGCCTCAACCATACCGGTCGCGAGACGCGGCGAGTATTGGATTTGGTTGAGCCAAGGCAACAAGTGCGTAATCTCGATGACAGCGCCAGCGTGGCCCGCAGCAGCCCACTGGGCCAAGCCGTCGGAAAAGAGTTCGCGCTGCATCGCGTCGGGTGCCCCACTGAGGCGAGACAGGTCGTAAGTCTTGAAAAAGCGCAGGAGGGTCGCGGAGTCCAAGCGTCGCGGGTCAAGGTACGAGCTGATGGCGACGCAAGGTACCATCATGTGCAAGGGGCCCGTTGACGCGACTTGCGGTGCCCAGCCATGACGTACTAGCCAGTCAAGCGTGTTGATTGCGGCCCCGACCGGATAGTCGTCGATGCGCCCAAAGAACGCGGGGTACACGTTAGGTGACGCCAGGAAGTCGACAGCCGAACCTGGGCGAGGATGGTGTCGCAAGATGATCTCGAGCGCTTCGCCGTTCATGTGCATCACGGCAGCGATGGAGAAGCGAGAAAACACGTTGGCGCTCGTTACCTCGGCGGTCGTGAACGATGGATGTTCCAGTCCGTCCCAGAGGCGATCAAAATCAGAGAGGAAGCTGTGGGTGTGATTGGGAATCCACTTGAGTATCGCCCTGGCGAAGCCGCTTGGGAGAAACAGAATCCGATATATGAAAGCAGACGATGGCAGGCGAACGAGAGGGTGTGCGGAGGAAAGCGGGCAGGAGGCGAGGGTGTGATGCGAGCGAAGGCGAAGGAGAGGAGTGGGAGAGCGGAAAGATGGTGACGGAGATTAGGTGCCGGCCGGCGAGAGGATCGAGGAGCGGGGGCAGGCGGTGAAGGTGAAGGTGAAGGAGGTGATGCGTAGATCCGCTACGCGCGCGTTGGGGACCAGCGAAAAGCTGAGTAGCGCCCGCCGAGGAACGGCGGACTCGCCGTACCGAGGTGAGGCTCGGTCCCCAGGGTGCGTGCGACCGCGGGCCGCGTCGACCTCGCCAAGCGCGCGGCGCGGGGCGAGGGAGGGCCACGAGGAGCAGCGATCCCACGGCTAGGGGAGGGGACGCCAGCGGCCCAGACGTGACAGGAAGAGCAGGAGTGGGTTGGGCGGGAAGCGAAGACAAACGTGTGGTAGACGGTGGCGGTCACAAGGGAGCGAGCATCGGCCGAGGGGCGACCGCGGAGAAGAGGGAAGGATGGTGGCGCAGGTCGTCACGTGGGCCGCTGGATGACGTAAAGGCGAGGAGGGAAGTGGCGCGGCGCCACAGCGTGCGGCGGGGCACCGACAACCGCTGTGGCGCCGCGCGGCGGACGAGGCGGCTTCTGGGTCGACACACGGCCGTCTCCCGTTCGCTCTGCTACGCACGCTCCGTTATACCGAAGCGCATTTGCTGCAGTGGCGCGCGGGTCTCAGTCATGATAGTAGGAAACGAGCGAGCCAAAGCTGCGAGCGCGCAGTCAAAGGCTTCCACGTCTCCGGTTGCTTCAAAGAACATTGTGAGAACAATAGTGTCCATAACGAAGCTTTCCTTGGCATCGGCCTCGCAATCGATCGTGGGCCCAGAACGAGCACAGGCGCGAGTCAGGAGCGTGCGTTGTTGAGCGGTTGGAAGTCGGCGGGATGACTTCAAGAGCGCGTGAAAGAGCTTAAAGTGAAGGGGTGGGCGCGGAAGCCCATCGAAACGGCCGCCAAGTGCGATCGCTGGGATAGCGCACCGCGCAACGGGGGACAGCCGTTGCAAGGCTTCGGGAGAGAGATCGAAGCCATCAGAGCGCGCGGCTTCTCCGAGAATAGCGGAGAGAGGCAGGCTGGAGCGATTGAACCAAGAAAGAAGGAGCAACCGTTGATTGAGCACAGCATCCGCGAGGACGCGTGCAGCGCTCGCGATCCGAGACGAGGGCGTGCACAGGACCGCGACAGTTGCGGCAAGTTCGATGGGAAGCGAGGCAAAGTTGAGTGGTTGATCCATTTTTCCATTCGTTGCATCGAGTTGCGCCGCGGGAGCGAGAGCGGACCGCGCGTGAGACCCGCTCTCAGGTTCCCAGCTCGGCCGATTGCCCTGACAGGTCCTCGAGGTGTGGCGCGACGCGTCGCGGACGGCCGCTCTGGATTTTGTCCACACGCAACCGTCCCACATCCAACAAGCAAGTATGCACGTTTGGACGCTCGCGGCCGTGACAGTGAGAGCGGCCAGGTGCGGCCCAGGGTGGACCTCAAGCAAGCACTCCTGGCCGTTGATGTAAATTAAGGGGTAACTCGCCTTTATAGGGCTTCGAAAGCAATTCGTAGAACGTTCGTGCACGCGGGAGTGTTTCGACGGCTGCACCAAGGCTGAAGCGGGTCGCGTCGCCTCACGCGGGGCGGCGGCCCCTCGCACCTGATCGTCTCCAGCTCCACCGCTGTACCGACTCTTATGACTCCAGCCGTTCAACTTGAGTTTCCTCCATGAATCTACCGCTTAAGTGTGCCAACTCGCGGCGGAAGCTTCACTGGGGGCGGCGATCGACGCCTAGCAACCAGTCACGTGGCCCCAGCCCACCTCGAAGCGAGCTTAAAACACCGCCCAGCCCCACTCCCTGACTTTGCTCCCTACTCATTTCTCGTCCCGATATTGTGGGAGGGCATGACTCCCCCACGCGGCTCTCCCCTACACACGAGCGACAAGAGCAGACCGCACCTGGCGGGCTCGATCTCCATCCGGCGTGTTGCAGCGACCGGGGCCTCGGCGACCTCCCCTGCGGGGTGCCGAGGAGCGCGTGGAGCGCTCGAGGGCTCGCCTACACTCATCAACCTCGACACGACTTGCTAGCCTTATGGCAAACCCGGCACGTTCGAAGCCATCATCGTGTGTATGCCTCGACTCATTTGAGGGTCTTGGTCCGTCGCCGATAGTGGTCAAAACGTATGCCAACAGCGCATTACATCTCCGAAACGGTCGTCGGTTGAGCCCATTTACGTGGCCTTCTGGCATACAAGTGAGAGATACACTCTATCGTCCCCTCGACGGGATCGAGTTGCTACTTTGGCCTGTCTTCGACTCGAGCCCTGCCCTTAAGTCTGCTCGCCAACTTCAGAGCTTGATTAGGTTAACTATGTCCGCCCATTTTATCGTTCAAACGACTCATCAGACGACTCTGTTTCACGTCGTCCTCGGTCAGAATCCTTTCTTGCCCCCGCAGCCGCCGTGCCAGTTCACCACGTACCGCGAGCATAGCGCGTGCCGGCCGTTGCACAGGCCGTTGCATCTGGGCATGATCGTTGCTTCGCAGCAACAACAGACAGGCAACATCCGACGGGCTGATCTAGCTAGTAATGTATCCACGAGTCTCACGCAACCGCCGACGACGCAGCTTCGTCCTCCTCGGCGACCTTGTTCTCGTCCTGGTCCGCTTCGGCGTGCATCAACCGCCACGCATAGTCGACAGCGAGCCCGCCCGCGACGAACACGCCAGCCCACGCGCTCTTGCGGAACGCCCACCCGCACGACGCGGGGTTCGCGAGGTCCGCCTTCCACGTCGTGTACAGCATGTTGCCGACGCCTGCGGCCGCGCCCGCAAAGTACGCGGGCCCGACGCCCGCGGCGACGCCCGACGCGCACAGCAGGCCGCCCGAGGCGACGGCGAGCGCCGTCAGGATCGGCTTGGTCCCCTGCTCGCCGAACGCCAGCGCCGTCGACTTGACGCCCACGTGCACGTCGTCGGCCTTGTCCTGGTGCGCGTACAGCGTGTCGTATACCAGTGTCCAGCACACGCCCGCGCCGTACAGCGGCAGCGCTTGCGCGAGCGGGAGCGTCTCGGTCATGGCTGTGAACCCGAGCAGCGCGCCCCAGTTGAACGTCAGGCCTACGCGGGAGGAAGCGTGTGAGTATGGGCGAGTGAGTTGAAGGGTGCCGTTCGTACCGAGTACAAACTGCGGATAGTAGGTGATCCGCTTCATGGCCGGGTACGCCGCAACGAGGACGAGCGAAGACGCGCCGAGCGCGATACTAGTCGCACGGACGTCAGTACCCGCCCACATCGGCCACAGCAACGAGAGCTCGAACGCACCTCGTCAGGTTGAGCTGCGTGAGCACGGCGAGCCCCGCACTGAGCTGCACGCCGAGGAACCCGACGGCCTGCGGGACCGTGACCGCGCCGGACGCGAGCGGGCGGTCCTTGGTGCGCTCGACGCGCTTGTCAAAGTCGCGGTCCCACAGGTCGTTGATGGTGCACCCGGCGCCGCGCATAACAAAGGCGCCGGTCCCAAACAGCGCGAGCATCTTGGCCGTGGCGAGCGCCGGCAGAAGGTGGCCCGTCTGGTTCGCGGCCATGAGGATCGACCACGTACACGGCAGGTACAGTAGGTACGTCCCCGCGGGCTTGTCGAGGCGCGCGAGCTGCTGGTACGGCAGCGTGCGCCGGTGCACGGCCGTGGCCGCGGTGCGCAGGCGGGTCGCGAGGGCGGACATGGCGCTGCGGGCTAGGAGCGGCGACGGGATCGGCGCGATGAGTGCGTGCGCCGTGATTCATGGATTCAAAGTAGTTACATTGCGGTTAGTGTCAAAAATGCCTTCTCTAAGCGGGGAGGAGTTGGCGGCGGCCGAGGGAGCGCGGCCGCGTCGATCAACAACACGGCGGAACCGCCGCGGCCTGCCGTCGATCGGGTCACGCTGATTGGGCACGTCGTATATTCTACAAGGCAGGGCCACGAAGCCCGCGCGCAACCGAGCAAAGGTTCAAAAACGTCACAAGTGGGGAGAGTGGGCGGTGTTACAGTGTCGCGCGACGGCCGCCGCTGTGCCGTTCGCCATGGCCGCGAGCTGCGCGAGGACCGCGGCGCCGACGAGGACGAGGGACGCGGGCGTGGCGGACGCTGGCCGGCGTGATGGCGAGCGGTGGTACGGACACGCTGGGACGGGCGGGTGGTGCAATGGGGTAGCAAGGGATGAAAGGAGGCGAGCGGGTCGCGGCGATTGTGGAGGGGTAAATGGGTTCAAAACGGGTTGGGAGAGGAGGTGATGATGCGGGAGAGGTCCGGCCTTGGGCTCCTCGGGGCGTGCCGAGGGTGCGGGGGTGGGAGGTATGGGTAGCGGGAGCGCGCGGGCAGCAGCGGACGACGGCGAGGGCGCAGGCGTGTCGAGGGCCAGCGGGCTCGCAGGCCGTGACGCGTCGAGACTGAGAACGGGCGGCGATGCGGGTGCGCGTGGTGGTGGCGAGGCCGGAGCGAGCATGGGCGACGTGGCGGTCGACACGAGGGCGCACATGGGCGAGGTCGAGGTTGCAGTCGAGACGAGCTCAGGCTGGACCGTCTGCACGCCGACTTCGAGCGTCTCGCTTGGTGGAGGGACCGCTGGTTCAGAATCTGGTTCAGGCTCTGGCTCTAGTACAGGTGCCGGCACCGCGGCTTGCGCGGCAGCAGCAGCGACCGCGGCGCCCTGGAGCGCCATGACGGCGTTCTCGAGCACCTCGAGCCGTGACCCGAGCCGCGCGTTCTCGGCGGTCCGCGCCTCGACCTCGCGCTGCGTCATGTCGAGCAGCGCCGTGAGCTCGACGACGCGCGCGTTACGCGCACGGAGTGCATCGACACACGCCGCGAGAGCCTCGCGTGCCGTCTCACACGCAGCACCCGCTTCGCGCGCGGCTGCGGACGCAACCTCAGCGGCGCGGATCGCGTCAGCGGCCTCGGTCCGCGCGCGCTCGAGCATGTCCTCGAGCTCGATGTTACGCGCGCGCAGGACGTCGATCTCGGCCGTGGCAGCGTCGAGCGAGGCGGTCCGCGTGTCGAGCGTCTCGTGTGCGGCCGCGAGCTCGGCGCGCAGCTGGCCCGAGGTTGCGCGCTCTGAGTCGAGGGCGGCGCGGAGGTCGGCGGCGGCGGCCTGCTCTGCATCGAGCGCGTCGCGGAGCTCGGTGCACTCGGTCGACTGCGCGCTCAGCTCGTCGCGAAGGCCTGCGATGGTCGCCTCACGGTCGGCGAGGGCGGCGACGAGTTCGGCGTGCACGCGGGCGGTGCGGTCGCTGGTTGGTGCAGGGCGAGGTGAGGGCGGCGTTGCTGGCCGTAGTGGTGCGGCGGGGGTCGGCGGAGCTGCAGACGATCGAATCGGTGTTGGTGGAGGCGAAGGACGGCGAGTAGGACGGCGATGGTCCTCGCAAGGGTAGCGGGCGGGCGACACGGGTGCGGCCGAGTGCGGCTCGGTTCGCGCCGAGTCGAGGTGGAGGGATGGAGGGCGGTAGTGGGGGCGCTGGCGGGGAGGCGACGGGACCGACGGCGGCTCGTAGGCACGGCTCGACGTCGAGGATACGCGATCACGAGGTGCGCTGGGCGGGTGCTGATACGCGTGCGGCTGCTGGTTGGTAAACGTGGGCGAGGGGACGGCGCGACGGTGATGATGCGCGCCGTTGGAGTCTCGCCGCCCAGCACCATCAGCATGGTCCGAGCCGCTTGCCCACGAGTGCCGCGAGCGGCTACCACTGCTGCGAGACGACCCGCTGCCGAGGTACCCGAGCGAGTCGGCGTCGTCGTCGGCGTAGCCGTGGTACGGCGAGGACGGACCCGTATCGCCGCGGTGCGGGTACGCCGCGGGCTCACCACGAGCGCGGTTACCGTCATGCCGCGGCCGCCGAGTTTCGGTAGCAGCAGGCGCGAGCCGCTCGGCGATCTCGGACGGCGGGCGACCCTCGGAGACGAGGTACAGCGCCTCGGCGAGCCGGTTCATGTCAATGTCGCCGACGCGGCTCGAGGGCCGCTCCGCGCGGTGCGCAGGAGGGTACTCACACGGGTCCCGAGCATGGTCGCGGTCGTAGTACGGCTGCTGGTGCGGCTGCTGGTGCTGCTGGTGCTGCGGGAACGAGGCGTGGCGGCGCGGCGGCGATCGCGGCTCGCACTCGGAGCACCGGCACGGTTGGGGGTGCGCGGGCCGCCCTAGATGGTGGTTCCCGTCAGGCTCAGGGTGAGTGAGAGCGCTTCGGTTGGTGGCACGAGTGTGCGTACACATGGAGTGGTTGTGTGGAGGGCGAGAGGAGGTCGATGGTCGGGGCGCGCGAGGTCGAACGGAGCGGCGGGGGTCGCGATCACAGGCGCGCAAGTCTAGGCGACGCTTAGGGCCAGGAAGGGCAAGTATCACACGCGCGAGCCCGGTGCAACAAGTGGCCGCGGCGGAGAGGGGGCCGGTTTACATGGATCCATGGGGGTCGTGGCCCGCAGCGATGGCCGGGCGCGCGCTGACCGTTTTCGATGCCAACGCGTTGCGACGCCGCGAAACGCGCACACTCCTCTCCTCGCTTCCTGCGGCCGCCACCGCCGCCGCCCCCAAACGGGTGTCTGCGCCGGCGGCCACGCGGGCGGGCGCGTCGGTGCGGCCGCCGCGTCGCGCTCCGGCTCGGCCCCGCTCAGGGCGCGGGCCAGACGCAAGGGCGCCCGTTTCACCCGCGGCGGCGGCGACCTGCAGGCCGACTTGCCCGGAATGTCGGTTGCCTTGCTTAGAGTTGCAACCCTCCCACGCGACACGACGCGGCTCCGTCCATTGTCACACCAAAGAGAACGTATATGTACAGAGAGCTCAGAGCGCGGAGGGGCCTAGAAGTTGACCGAGGACACGCCGACCGAGCTGCTGAGCGCGCCGCCCGACTTCTTGTACGACGCGGCCTTCTCGGCGCCGCCGAGCGGAGACGCCGCAGACCGGTCCTCGGCCGCGATCCCCATGGTCACGGTCCCGATCAGCTGGAGCGCCTCGAGCACGAACAGCGCGATGGCCGCCTCGGTCCACTGCACCGTCCACCCGGGCGCCGACGCCATCTCCACGTACGCGAGCAGGAGGTACGCCGTGCGCGCGAGCTGCATCAGGGTCGCACCCATGGACGTGAACAGCCAGATCCGCCGGTGGCGCGCGTGGAACAGCGACACGCACGCCAGCACGTCGACCACGGTCCCCGTCAGGATCACGGCCCCGACGCGCATCAGCTCGTTGATCATCGTTTCGCGCTGAGTTGGCTTTAGCGACGCGACGAGCGAGAGCCGGCTCGCTGTTGGGTTCTCTACGGACAGGAGCGGAGTGAGCACTGCGTCTACGCATCGGTGTCCTCGTGTGTCGTACGGGCAGCGGCAAGGACCAGGAGTCCGACATTGGCCGAGGCCACGGCGTGGAAGAGCACGTAGAAGAGCGCCACGCTCTGCAACACCCGGGCGAGCGCGACGAGCGACATGATGGTGATGGCGGTAGTAGAGCAGAGGAGGAGAAGCAGCCAAACCGCGAAGCGGGCCTCTCGCGATACAAATCCTCCTTGTCCTCGTCCTCCTCGATGATCGAGCGCGGCCGCGATAGACACCACGTTTCGTTGACGGCCGGCCATGGGCCCACGCGCGTCCGTGGCGCAGCGCGGGCCAATCACGGCCGCGGTACTACTCGTCGTGCTCCCCGACTGCATCACTGCGAGCGTGCGCGACCACGTTTCCGCCAGCAGCGGATCCCTCTTCCGACGCTCCACCGGTTGGGCCGCCAGCGCTCGTTCGCTCACGGTGTGAACGAAATCACGCCCCCAACGCAGCGACGCGGCACAGCTCGGCGTGCCGGTGACGTGACGCGCGCCGCCGCGTGGCGGTTCTGGAAGCACCGCTGCTGCACGGGCCGCATCATCGCGCTGCATCGAGTGGTGTAGTGCTCCATGGACGTGTGCATCAAAAACGTGTTGCGGACTTCGCAAGGGCCGGTTCCCCTCGCTGGAGGTGTGGCGCAGCTGAGTGAGGGCATCAGCTGACCGCGTTTCGCGACGCGTTTCTCCGTCCCCGTCGCGCGCGAGACATGTCTCGCACTATGATCGCGTAGCTACTCCACGCACTCCGAATGAATCATCATTGTGCTCTTGCGCTCCAACTCTACGAAACCGAGCAACCGCACCACCACCACCACCATGAGCGACGAACCGAAACCCGACGCTGGACCAGCCAGCAACGCCTACGACGACGACGCCTTCGAGTCCGCGAGCGACCCGTCGTCGGGCCAGCCCGACGGGTCCGACGCCGGCGTCAGCGAGCCTGCTCCCGCTCCAGAGACTGCCGCGCCGAAGCAGGAGCAGCCGGCCCAGTCTGCTGCTGCAGAGCCGACCTCGGCGCCACCCGCGCAGGCGCGGGCCAGTTCCGCGGGCGCTGTTCCGAAGCCCACCTCGGCGGCCCACGAACGGCAGCCGAAGCCGCAGGAGCCCGCGCCGAAACCCGCTGCTGCCGCCGCACCGTCGCCGACCAAGAAAAAGTCGACCCCGGCGGCCGGCTACTCAAGCGGCCACCGCGCGCCCAAGTCGTCGTCTCCCAAGAAGCAGGCCGCGCCCGCCGCGCCGCGGCAGGCCATCGACCCGACGCCTAGCGAGTCGGCGGGCGGCGCCAAGCTGCCCAAGCGGCTCATGAGCATCGAGGACTTCCCGACCATCCAGCCCGTCTCGAACCGGATCCTCGCCGAGCGCTGGGACAAGAAGCGGTTCGAGCTGCACCGCAAGGCTGTGCACGACGCCTCGACCACGGTTGACGACAACTGCCCCGTCAGCTTCGGCGAGTGGCGCAAGGTCAACCCCAAGAAGGTCCAGATCGAGAAGGGTACGTGCTTCGCTCGCGAGTGTGTCGACGCGACCATTGCTCACCTCCCCCCGAAACGTCCGTAGACCGCCAGGACCACATCGACCACCGCAACCGCCTGCTCCTCACCAAGTTCCACCAGGTCGCCATCGCCACGGCCAAGGAGTACGCGACCGACGGCCAGGGCACCGCCCTGCGCAACGTGCTCTCGGAGCGCGTCACCAACAAGCGGCTCAAGCAGCTGCGCATCATCGACCACGAGAACCGCGTACGGCTCCGCCATCACCTGCCCGCTCCCTCACACCCCACACTCACGCCTTTCCCGCAAACGTAGACCCTGCTGCAGCGCCTCGAGAACAAGGCCCCGACATACCGCGTCGCAACGTGGAACGTGCAGCGCCTGCAGAACCTGCACTACCTCGTCAACGTGGCCGACCACAGGAGCAAGTACGTCCGCGAGATGGCCGACCTGCACCGCGCGGGCGCCGCGACCCCCGCCCGTCCCGGGTCGCGCGAGTCGACGCTACCCGAGATCCCGACCGCCGCCGCCGCCGCGAGCAACGGCAACGACAGCAAGCGCGCCAAGTCGCCGCCCGCGCAGCGCGAGATGCGGGAGCGTGACGCTGGCGAGCCGTCGTCGGCCACGCAGCAACAGCAGTCCGCGGAGGCAGCAACCGTGGCCGCCGTGTAGATAGATTTGAGCAGGAGCGAGACGAGATGGATGATGATGATGATGATGAATAGACTGTATGGGAGAGCAATTATGCGCAACAAACTAGAGGGAGGGGAACAAATGAGCGAGCTTACTCGAGGGTGATCTTGAGGGCGGGGTTGCCGGGCAGGGCGTTCTCGACCTTCTTGGCCTCCTCGGCGTCGAGGTCGGCCGCGTCGGTGCGCTTGATCAGGACCTCGGTGTAGGCGACCGACTTGGTGATGAGCGTGAGGTTGTTGCGGAGGATGGCCTCCTCGTCGAAGGCGAGCGTGCGGTGGAAGGCGGTCTCGCCGACGACGGCGAGCTGCTTCTTGATCTCGTTGACGAACGGCATGGCCTTCTTGTTCTTGAGCAGACCCGCCTCCTTGAGCGCGGCCAGGTCCTTGCCGGCCCAGTTGTTGCCCGTCTCGGCGTACACCTTCTTGAGCACGACGAGCAGGTCCTCCTGCCACGCCGGGTACTTGTCGGCGACGAGCACGGTGCACTTCTTGACCGTGGGCGCGGGACCCTTGCGCTTCTTCATGAGCGTGGCCTCGGACGTGCGGATCGAGTAGGTCACGTCCTGGAGGTACGCCGACGCCGCGAGCACGTCGGCCTCGGGGTCCTCGTTGAACGTGGGCCACGCCGCGTTGAGCACCGACGTGGCGTTGCCGAGGGCCGTGCGCCACACCCACTCGGACCAGTGCGGCGTGATGGGCGACAGGATCACCGCCTGCAGGCGCATGAACTCGACAATCACGTCCTTGTGCATGCCCTCGCCGACGAGCGCCGTGGCCTCGCGGTACGCGTCGCGCGCGTCCTGGAACTCGAAGAAGGCGTTCTTGAGCGCCTCGCGGTAGTTCATGGTCGCGTACTGCGCGTCGGCCGCGCGCACCAGCGTGATCATGCGCGACCGGAACACGCGGTCCGCGAACGTGTACGCGCCCGTGCGCAGCGACGTGGCCGAGGCGAGCGTGTCGGTGATCCACTCGCGCTGCGTGAACAGGCGCAGGATGGCGGTGACGGCCGTGGTCTCGGCAAAGTTGGCGTCCTCGACCGAGTCGCCGGCATCGGCGATCGCGAGACGCGTCGCGTCGGCGCCGTACCGCTCGAGGGCGTCGCCCATGGTCACGAAGGTGCCCGTCGACTTGGACATCTTCTCCGAGTTGAACAGCAGGTGGCCGTTGACGCGCACGGCACGCGGCCAGTGGTGCTCGGGGAACAGGCACGCGTGGTTGTAGAGAAAGAAGGTCAGGTGGTTGCCGATCAGGTCCTTGCCCGACACGCGCAGGTCGACCGGGTAGAAGTAGGTGAACTCGGCGCGCATCTTGTCGAGCGCGGCCTGCGCCACCTTGGAGCCCTTGGGGTACGCGGCCGACTCGTTGAAGATGTACTCCCACTCGGCGTCGGTCATAGCCTCGGGCGCAATGTTGAGGGTGCCGGCGACCTTGCCCTCGAGGTCGGCGTGCAGCATGTGCGCGACCGTGTAGTAGGCCATGTAGATGGTCGAGTCGGACAGCGACTCGATGAGGAACTGCGGGTCCCAGGGGAGGCGGGTGCCGAGACCGAACGAGCGCGCGCACGCCCACTTGTTGAGCCAGTTGAGCGTCTGGTTGAAGGCGTTGCGCGTGTCGTTGTGGAACGTGTTGAGGCCGTCGACGACGCGCTGGGTCTGCGCCTGCCACTCAGTCTCGCCGTAGTCGAGGTACCACTGGTCGCACAGGTTGACGACGCACTCGTCGCCCGACCGCGAGATCACGTCCTTCTCGGGCTCCGAGTAGACCATGGCCTGGCCGGCGTCGACCATGGCCTGGCGGATGAGCGGCTTGGCCTCGGCCACGGGGCGGCCGGCGTACTCGCCCGCGGTCATGGTGCCCGAGTAGAAGGACTCCTTGTACAGGAGCTCCTTGGCCTTGTCGAGCTGGACGCGGTCCTTGGGCGACGAGATCTTGAGCTGGTCGCACGCGGTGGCGGCCGAGACCTCGCCGAAGGTGGGCGTCGACAGCACGGGGACGACCTCGAAGGGCTGGATCCACTCGGGCTGGATGCCGTAGAACTCGGGCTTCTTCTTGAGGTCGCGGACCATGGCGTAGTCGTCGGGCGAGTCCGAGGGGACCGAGGTGACGATACCGGTGCCCTTGTTGGCGACGACGTGGTCGAGCGGCAGCACGTAGACGTGGTCGTACTTGGCGAGCGGGGCGCGCACGGCGGTGCCGATAATGTCGGCGCCCGAGATGGTGGCGAGGCGGACCGGGGTGCCCTTGGTCTTGGCGAAGCCCTGGAACGACATGTTGCGGGCGGCGCGCTCGGTCGAGACGAACACGTCCGTGTCGTTGATCTCCCACAGGCCGTACTCGAGGTCCTTGCCGACAAAGCAGTTGGTCTGGCCGTACATGGTCTCGGGGCGCAGGGTGGCGGCAACGAGGAAGATCTTCTTGCCCTTGAGGGTGGGGGCGGCGAGCACCTTCTGGAAGGCGGGCGAGTGGACCTTGCCGGCGACGACCTCGAGCTTGACGCCGACGTACTCCTGTGGGCCGACGCCCTCGCCCGAGGCGCGGTCGTGGTCCATGCAGGCCTGGCCGTCCTTGACGGACCAGATGGTGTGGCGCTCGCCGAACTTGACCTTGGACAGGGCGTGCAGCTTGTTGAACTGCCAGCGCACAAACGAGTCGTAGAAGGAGTTCACGTCGGTGGTGATGAAGGAGCGGCGCCAGTCGATCTTGCAGCCGAACTTGTTGAGGTCCTGCATGGCGTAGGGCGGGAAGTACTTGAGCCAGTGCAGCGAGTCGGCGAACTTGTAGATCTCCTCGCGCGGCATGCCCATGGCCTCCATGATCTCCCACTGGTACTTCTGGGTGCCGGCCTTGGCGGCGGCCTTGGAGTGCTTCTTGACGATCTTGGTCGGGTCGACGGACAGCTCCTGGGTCGACTCGGCGAGCTTCTTGGCCTCCTCCTCGCGGGCGAGCTCGGCGGCGACCGCCTCGAAGTTCTCGAAGTTCTGGCCGAACAGCTCGACCTCGCGCTTGAGCTTGTCGGCGCACGCCTTGATGGGCATGCCCGTGACGTGGAAGCCGAAGGGCAGCAGGACCTGCTTGCCCTGCAGGCGCTCGTAGCCGCTGGCGAACTCGACCTTGGAGAAGGAGAAGAAGTGGCCCAGGTGCAGGCGGCCGTTCATGTACGGGTACGGGAAGGTGGAGAAGAACTTGGGCTTGGACCGGTCGGCCGGCGCGTCCGTCTCGAACAGCTTCTCGCTGGCCCAGAACGCCTGCATCTCGGCCTCGGTGGCCGTGAGGGCGTCGCGCTTGGCCGTGGACTAGGGCGCGGGTTCACGGTTGAGTGAGCAACGGCGCGCTGGCGAGCGGGGAGGGACGGTGGCGCGGATTCGGCCAGCGGGCGGACGCGCTGATCCGCCGTCCCTCGAGGCGAGCGGTCCGTGTGTACCTTGTGCTCGGTGGTCGCCATGGTGACGGCTTGTGCAAAGGAAGATACGTGGAGGTCCCGACGAAGAGGAGCTCACTGACCAACACTGGTCCGAGGAGGAGGGAGAGGGCGGCGGCGGCGGTCAAGGCCCGCGGGGCGGAGCGAAACCGGCGCGCTAAATCAGAAAACCGGTCCCGTGCAGATTTCCTGATTTTGCCGAGCGTCACCTGACTCGAGTCAGAACGATACCGCGCGCGCGAAACCGGCGCCGCCGCGAGTGTGTCAGCCGGCTTCGCTCTCTCCACGCTCCCAAGTGGACGCAGCGCAACGCAACGCAACGTATTACCAATGGCATCAACGACCCCCAGCAACCTGCACGTCGCGACCGACGACGCCCACTTTGCGCAGCTCGTCGGCGCGGGCGCCAAGTCGTCGGTCGCCGTGGCCAACTTCCACGCCGACTGGGCGCCACAATGCGTGCAGATGAACGAGGTCTTCACCGAGCTCGCGCGCCTGCACGCCAACGTCGACTTCATCATGGTCGAGGCCGAGGAGCTCGCCGACACGTCCGAGGCCCTCGACATTGCCGCCGTGCCGTCGTTTGTCGTGCTGCGCGCCGGCAAGCCCGTCGACCGCGTCAACGGCGCCGACGCGCTCGAGCTGACCAACGTGGTCGAGAAGCACGCCAAGAACGCCAAGCTGCTCGTCAACGGCGTCGCGGCCGGCACCGCGCCCGCGGGCACTGCCGCCGCCGCCGGTGGTGCACCCGACGCGCCCGCGCTGACGCCGGCGGCCATGGAGGCGCGGCTCAAGCAGCTGATCAACATGGCGCCCATGGTGCTGTTCATGAAGGGCACGCCGCAGCAGCCGCGGTGCGGCTTCTCGCGCCAGACCATCGAGCTGCTGACCAAGTACGAGGCGCGGTACTCGACCTTCAACATCCTCGCCGACGAGCAGGTGCGCCAGGCCCTCAAGGTCTTCTCCAACTGGCCAACGTACCCGCAGCAGTACATCAACGGCGAGCTGGTCGGCGGACTCGACATCCTCAAGGAGCTCGACGCCTCGGGCGAGCTCGCCGACCTGATTCCCAAGGAGGAGGACCTCAACACCCGCCTCGCCAAGCTGACCAAGCGCGCCGACCTCATGGTCTTCATCAAGGGCACCCCCTCACAGCCGCGCTGCGGCTTCTCCAAGCAGCTCGTCGCCATCCTCGCCGACCTCAAGGTCAACTTCGACTACTTTGACATCCTCTCCGACGACGACGTGCGCCAGGGCCTCAAGGTCTTCTCCAACTGGCCCACCTTCCCGCAGGTCTACGTCAAGGGCGAGCTCATTGGCGGGCTCGACATTGTCAAGGAGATGGTCGCCGGCGGCGACTTCCAGGAGCTCGTCGGCGTGGCGGCTCAGTGAGCGCGCGTCGTGGGGATCGCTTGTACCATTTTGACACACACAAGGTCTTTATAAACGCAAACGGATATACGCATCGGCACCATCCGACTCTCGCAGATTCACATCCTAATCGGACAGCGGCGCCGTCTTGACCGACTTGACGGGCGTCGGCGTGCCGCCAACCTGCTTGCCGCCCGACGTGCCCGTCGTCGCGCCCGTCGTCGCGCCCGTGGTCGCGCCCGTCTTGTTGTCGGCCGACTGTTGCGACTGACCCGCGATACTGTTGCGCGGCGACCGGCCACGACGGCTGCCGCTCAGCGTCGCGTTGACGGCGGCGAACGCGTTGGTGATATCGTTGACCCACGCGTCGGCCTCGACCGGGTCCTTGGTCTGTACGAGCCACGTCTTGGTGTGCAGCGTGAGCATGAAACACCCGGGCAGCGACGCGGCGTCGGTCGGCGCGAGCGCCTGCGCGTACACCGCGGCCGTGTGCACCGTGCCGCGGATCCCCTCGGGGTCGCTGATCTGCAGCGACGGGTGCGTGCCGAGCAGCAGGACCATCTGCACCTCGGTCCACCGGCGCACGAGACCCGCGACCTTCTGCATGCTGAAGTTGAGCCCGTACCGCACGTTCTGGCTCGGCGCGTCGCCGGTGGCGCCCGAGCTGTTGCCCGTGCGCGCGTTGGTCGCAACGAGCGGCGCCTTGCCCGACACGGCGCGCGACACGGTCCCGTTGTTGTTCCCCGCCGTGGCGCCGATCCCGGACTGCAGCATGGAGCTGACGGGCGCGTTGGCGTCGGCCGTCATGGCCTCGATGACGGGCCGCGCGACGAGCAGGCCGAGCACGCCGAAGCACGCGAGCAGGATGATGATGGACTTGATGACGAACTGGGCGCGGAAGTTGATGGGCAGGAACACGACGGGGATCACGATCGCGCACGCGACCAGGATCTGGTACGACGCCATGCCGATGAACTTGGATTCGTTGTACGTGCTGGCCACCTTGCGGATCTTGAAGCTGAGCCACACGGCCGCGACGAGCAGCAGCGCGTGGTACACGCCGAGGATCGCCGTCATGGCCATGGCGCCGTCGGTCGCCGGCGTCCCGCACACGTACGTGTACGTGGTGAGCGTGACCTGCGCCATGATCGGCTGCGGCATCGCGACCCCGTTGTACACGGCCAGAACCACAATGTCGAGCAGGACCAGCGTGCCGACGTACATCATCAGCTTGGCGTTGCCGAGCTTCATGCGCTGCATCTGCCGGTTGCCGAAGATGGTAAAGATGCGCCACGTCTTGACGATGATGCTGCTGAGGACCACGGCGGCACCGAGAGCTAGCAGCCAGGTGCGCGCCGCGCACGTCGATGCCGATGGGGTGGTGACCTCGAGAGCAACCGAGATACCGACAATGCCCACACCCATGGTGATCAGGCCCATGAACGGCGGCGACTGCGAGCGCACGGCCGGCTGCTTGCGGTAGTAGTAGAGGAGCCCGAGGAACGCCGGGGCCGAGAAGAGCACGAGCGCCGTCAGGATCAGCACGGCCACGGTCACGCCCTCGCTCACCTGCAGCTCGTCGAGGTAGCGGACTAGATAGATGGTCGTTGTGTCAGCGAGTGCCGGAGGCAGAGTCATGGACGAGCAAGAGCGTACTGTAGTCGGTGGGCGGGGCCGGAATCCATGACGACCACAGGTTCTTGTTGTTGCGAATCCAGTCGCACGCGGGCTACGGTCGCAATCGCGAGTTATTACGAGGACCATGAGAAGTAGACCCGCAGCGAGTGACGTACCACATCGGCCTGGCTGTTGGACGCGAACTGGAGCAGGAGCCCGTTGATGTCGACGTCGCGTAGCTTGAGCAGGCGCATGAACGCGGAGACGTAGGGCGCCGTGGTGCGCATCGTCGCGGAACCGACCTTCATGAGGAGCTCTACACGCGTCGCGTCACGAAAATGAGTCGTGGCCACGGGACAGAAGCTGATACGAAGACGTACCAGCGCCCCAGTCGCAGGTGAGCGACTGGCCAGCGCCGCCGACGTTGGTCGCGTTGAACTTAGCGTAGCACGTCGACGAGTAGGGCGGGAGGTTGACGGCGGTCAGGTTGTTGGTGGCGGGGATGACTTCGGGAACCCAGTAATAAAAGATGCAGCCGTAGTTGCCCTGGCGCGCGCACTCGGTGACCTTGGCCGTGAAGCTGCTGCCGAGGTAGACGACGACGAGCTTGAGGTTGAGGCTGATGATCAGTTGCTCGGTCTGGCCCGACGAGTAGCTGGGCGAGATGTGCCACAGCTCGCGGCACGACGCGCGGTTGGCGCCCTGGCACTGCGGCGGGATGAAGGTGCCCTCGGTGCTGCAGAACGAGTACTTGGCCGGGTTGCAGATGTACGAGCCGTCGGCGTTGCGCGCGGGCGGCGTTGTGCCGACCGGGAGCAGGTAGGAGAGCACCGACTGCTGCTGGTACGAGCGCCAGCTGTCGAAGATGAGCCCCGGGTTGGCGTCGGCCACGGCCGTGTTGATGAAGAGTGAGGTCTTGGCCGCGTAGCCTACGAAGCCGACTAGAAGTTACGCGTGTGAGTGTACGGCATCGAGGCGACTGCAGCGGCAAGACGTACGATCCTCGACCGTGCCCTGCTGGGTCACGTAGGTGTTGTAGAGAGCCACCTTGTTGGCGGCCCACAGCTCGACGTTGGCCGAGATGTTGCCCGAGGCGAGACGGGGGAAGGTACCGCTCGAACTCGAGTACTCGAGCAGCGAGACGTTGACGCCCATGACCTCGCGCAGCAGGATGGCCGAGATGTAGCCCGTGAGGTTGGCACTACGCGAACGAGCGGGTCGTCAGTCGGCATAAGCGGGGGGCCGGATCCATCTCGGTCGAGTACGCACCTTCCCCACGCATTGTACTCGAGCTTGACCGTGGGCGCGGGCTGCTGGACGGACTGGACGCCCGGCGGGATGATCTGGTTGGTCCATCCGAAGGGACGCGTGGTGGCGGCGTCGAGGCAGTTGGGCAGTGCGCGCACGGTCTGGCCGTGGACCGACTGGATTGCGATGCTGAGCAGCGCGACGAGGCCGAGCGCGGCAACCGAGTGCCCGCGCCAGGGCCGGCGTGTGGGTGGCGCGTCGGGTGCCATTCTATGCATCGTGCACGTGGTGATATGTATGCACTGGTTGATCTTGGGGAGCGCGGATGCGACGGGAATAGGGGAGCGGTGCGGGTCAGGAGGACGTCGTGGGAGCTTGATCGGAACGCGCGGAACGCGGAGTTGGGGCGGCGGGCAGGCAGATTGGTCCCGTCCGCGGGACCGTGTTCTTTGCCCGGCACTGCAAATGAGCGCGAAAAGGTCTCCCGCGCGGGTTGATACGGCGGCGAAGGACGCGGTGCGAGACGCGTCTCGTCTCTCGCGGGCGGCGTGACGGGAGACGCGTTTCGGCGTGACCTGAGAGACGTGGCAGGCGCCGTTCTTGAGTCGCCGTTCCCCGCTCGCTCTCTCTCCCCACAACCCGCCACCCTTGCAACGCATTCACACGTATCGACCTGCTACTGCCCGCAACGCCCGCCAGACTGCTGCTTGAGACCACCATGTCGGTCATTGGCAAGCTCTTCATCAAGGCCGGTGCGTCACTTTGCCGCTGCCCATGCGCCTCAAGTCGCACGCTCACACTCAGGCCCTACAGAGCGCGGCCGCGAGCTGTTCAACGTCGAGCTGCCGCTCAAGAAGATGGACCCGTACTGCAAGATCACCATTGGCAGCGACCGGCACGAGACCAAGGCGGCCAAGGACGCGCACACCAAGCCGACGTGGGAGAACCAGCCGCCCATGGTCTTCACGCTGACGGCGACCAACGACCCCAAGGTGCAGCGCAAGATGTGGATCGACGTGATCCACAAGGGCTCGCTGACGGGCGACACCAAGATCGGGTTCAGCGAGCTCGAGTTTGCGCCCTTCATGCGCGCCGCCTCGACCGAGCAGAGCCCCGCCCACCACAACTGGGTCAAGCTCAAGACCATCGGCAAGGGTTTTGGCGGCGAGGTGCTGCTGCGCATCTGGTTCGAGCCCGACTCGGCCCACGTCGCCGCGACGCAGCCCGCCGGCCTCTCGCTCGAGATGCTCACGCAGCCCGGCGGTTACGGCCAGCAGCAGCAGTCGTCGCAGCCCGCCGTGTGGAACCCGCACAAGAACGGCAGCATGGCGTCCGCCGCCGCTGCCCTGGCACCGGCGCCTGCACCCGCCCCGGCGCCTCGCCCTACGCCGTCGCCCGCGCCTGCGCCCGCCCCCGCCCCCGCACCGGTGGCCGTGGCAACGGCGTTCCCGAAGCGCACGTCGTCGGCTGCGCCCACATCGCCGCACCGGATCCCGCACGACTACCCGATGGCGCCACCCGTCACGTCGTCGTCGTCGGACCAGGCCCGCCCTCCCCCGCGCCCCGCTACGACCACACCCGTGCCCGGCGTGTACCCGCCGAGCAGCAACGCGGTCCCGGGCGCGTACCCGCCGAGTAGCGTGCCGGCGCAGTGCTCTGGCCCCGCGGCCGTCGGTGGCGTCTACCCGCGCCCAACGACGTCGCCCGCGCCCCCACCGCGTCCCACGAGCGCCATCTGCCCACCGCCTGGCGCGCCTGGCGCCGTGTCCGTGTCGACGACGGGCGGCAGCGGCGTGTACCCGCCTCCTGCCGGTGGTGGTGGCGTGTACCCGCCTCCCGCTGGCGGTGCCGCTGCGCCGTACCCGCCGACCAACGCGCCGTACCCGCCCATGGCGACGCCGCCACAGCGCGTCAACACGGTTGGTCCCGGCGTGTACCCGCCGACGCCGCCCCCGCACGCCGGCTCGATCCCCGTCCAGTCCCACCACTCGGGCGGGTCGGCTGTCAGCGGTGGTGGTATGTACCCGCCGCCGTCCGTGTACCCGCCCGTGCCCGCGATCCCGATGCAGTACTCGGGCAACAGCATCGGCGGCGGCGGCGTGTACCCTCCCCCGGCCGGCGGCAACACGGCGCCGTACCCGCCGATGCAGCAGACGCAGTACTCTGGCGGCGCGCCGGCCGCGCCGTACCCTCCCATGGCCAACCAGTACTCGGGCGGCCCCGCGCCGTACCCGCCCGTCGC
This sequence comes from Blastocladiella emersonii ATCC 22665, assembly GCA_025594325.1. Lineage (NCBI taxonomy): Eukaryota > Fungi > Blastocladiomycota > Blastocladiomycetes > Blastocladiales > Blastocladiaceae > Blastocladiella > Blastocladiella emersonii. The sequence continues at coordinate 5,423 of JANHCV010000015.1, read as the reverse complement.
GAACCAGTACTCGGGCGGCTACCCGCCGGCCAACAACGCGCCGTACCCGCCGATGCAGAACCAGTACTCGGGCGGCGGCGGCGGCGGCGCGCCGTACCCGCCAGCGAACATGGCGCCGTACCCGCCGCAAGGGGGCGGCTACCCTCCGCAGGGCGGGGGCTACCCGCCGCAGAATGGAGGCTACCCGCCGTCCAACCTGTCGGCCGGGATCCGCCCGCCACCCCCGCCGCCGCGGCCCGGGCAGGGCGGCGGGCTGTACCCGCCGCAGTAGGCGTAGTAGACGAGATACGTGTTGTCATAGTAGCAGGAATGGAGGTGGTGTCCTTGTATAGCCGCGGAATGGGAAGACTTTGGTTGCTTCAAGTGCGCGAGGGACCGCCGTCCATCACACAGGCGCGGCAAGGTTCGCCGACCGACCGCGCCGGCCCGTCGCGTCGCGCTCTCCCTCTCCCCTCCCCGCTTCCCCGCACTCCCAAGACCACGACCACCCAATGAACTCGTAAAATACGCATCTATACCTTGCTCTTGCTGCACTTGCGCCACCATACCCCGCTACACGCCGAGGCAACAACGCGAGATCCCCGCCGCCATGCTGTTCCCCGTCACCCCGCCCGCGAGGCCGCTACCCGCGCCCGCGTCCGCGGCGCCCAGCTTCATGCTGCCGGCGACGCCCACTGGCCGTGCGGACGTGGCCCGCCGCGCCGAGTCCACGCCGCGCCTCGCGACGCACCACCACCACCCGGCGACGCCCGCGACCGCCGTGTCCGAGAACACGGAGCCGCGCGGCGCGACTTCCGCACGATCCACCACTACCGCCGTCGCGACCGCTGCGTCCCGTCTCGGCTCCAAGTGGACCCCGCCCGTGCTCCCCGCGCCGTCGACCGCCGCCAAGCTCGGCCTGCTCGCGTACGCGTTCCGCACCCCGATCCGCCCTGCCTCGGCGTCGGCGTCCAAGCCCGTCGTGCCTCCAACTGCTGCGTCTGCAACTGCGGCCGCCGCTACACCCGCCGACCAGGTCGACGCTGCCCCCGCGCTCCGCTCGCTCCCGACGTCGCCCGCGAGCGCCGGCAGCGGGCTCAAGTCGCCGTGGTTCCTGCACCACTCGCGCCGCCGCAGGAGCGCGACGTCAGCCGCCTCGCGCATCCCGAACCCGAACCCGAACTCGGTCGTCCCCGCGGGCAAGGGCAAGGCCATGACCCCGCTGCGCGTCAGCCTGGGCGGCCGGAAGAGCGCGCGGAGCGCCGGGTCCGTCGTCTCGACCGCGTCCACGGTGCGCAGCCGCAAGTCGGTCCCCGAGCTCCGCATCATCACCCCGACCACGAGCGCAAGCGCGCGCCGTGCGCCGGACGCGAAACCTGTCATGGCCGTGGTCGCGACGCCGCCGCCCGCGCTCGAGGACCGCAAGCGGTCGCGCCGCGCGCAGCGGCCCGTCGACGGCAGCGGCAAGTCCAGCGCTCCACCACCACCGCCGCCGCCACTGCAACCGCACCCGGCGACGCCCGGTACCAAGGGGTCCGTACCGCCTCCGCCGCGAGCCGCCGAGCCCGAAAAGCCGTATCGCCCGCGCCGGCCCTCGCAGCTCGCGGCCGCGCGCGGATACTCGCGTCGGCTTCCGACATCAGCCACCGGTAACCTCGATGTCGCCATGCTGCTCCGCACCAAGACGCGTATCAGCATCACCCGCCGTCGCTCGTCCAGGCGTAGCGGGCACAAGCTCGCTATCAAGCGGGTACATCGGCTCGACCGGTCTCTACATTGACAGTCGGCTAACCCACTGCACTCCACTCCGCGTAGTTGCCCTCATACGACCGTTTCTTTATGCCGTTCCGCGCCGAGAAACTCGCCGCCGGGGCGCTGGCCCTGCACCTCACCTCGGCTAAAGCCAAGATCAATCAGCGCCGCGTTCTCGACTCCTCGCCCACCAGCAGCGGTTACATGGACGTGGACAGTGACGACGATGCCGAAGAGGACGACGCGACCGTCGTGGGGCTCGTCACGCACGCCCTCGGCATGGCGTCGGCACACGCGGCCCGCCTCGCGTCCGCCCCCGCGCCGCCACCACCCGCGCCCGTCCTAAGCCACGGGCAGAAGATGGCCAACTACGTCGCTTCGCTCTCGTCCACAATCGACCCGCACGCGTCCCGCGCCTTCACCCACGCCGCGCACGCGCGCCGGCCGGCCCCGGTGCAGCCCATGCGCCCGCTCCCGGCGACCCCCGTCTTCGAGATTCACGCGCCAGGGCCCATGGACGACTACTATCGCAACGTGCTCGACTGGTCACCCATCGCCAACACGGTCGCGCTCGCCATCGACAAGGCCGTGCACGTCGTCGACGCCACCTCGTTCCGCGCCGGCGCCGAGCTGCGCAGCTGGACGCCCGTCGTCCTCGACGACGACGACACCATTGCGGGACCCGCGCCGACCTCGATTGCGAGCGTCCGCTGGTGCCCGCACTTTGCCGACCGCCTCGCCGTCGGCACGTCGCGCGCGACGGTCGAGGTGTGGCGCGGCGACCAGCGCACGCACGCCGTCGCAGTCGGGTCCAACCCGAACGCCCGCGTCGCGGCCGTCGCGTGGCGGGGCGCCGGGGTCCCGGACAGCCTCGCCGCGGGCACCGCTGCGGGCACACTTGCGCTCATCGACCTGCGCGCCGACCGCGGATCGCGCGCGTACCACACGTGGCCGGCGGCGCACGCGCACGAGATCTGCGGGCTCGCGTGGGATGCGGCGGGCACGCGGCTCGCGTCGGGCGGCAACGACGACGCGGTGCGCGTGTGGGATGTACGGTGGCTCGCGGGTCCGCTCGCGATCATTGCGCCCGGCCGGCACACGGCCGCCGTCAAGGCCCTCGCGTGGTGCCCGTGGGACGCGGACGTGCTCGCGACGGGCGCGGGCACCGTCGACCGGCACCTGCGCACGTGGCGCGTGAACGGCACCGCGAGCGACCCACAGCTCCTCGCGGCCGTCGATACGGGCGCCCAGGTCACGAGCGTCCGCTGGCACGCCGCGTGTCGCGAAATCGTCTCGTCGCACGGGTACCCACACCCGTCCGTCGCATTCTACGACGCGGCGGACCCGCGCGCGCTCGCGCTCAAGGGGACCATCGACCACCCGTGGCCCACGGACGAGACGGGCACGATCGCGGGCGACGGCCCGCTCCGCATCCTCCACTCGGCCGTGTCGCCCGACGACCAGGTGCTCGCCACCGCCGACGAGGCCGGCGCCGTCCGATTCTGGCGCTGTTTCGACGACGCGCTACCCAACGCGCCCAGCGAACGGCCAGGCGCCATGTGGCCGAACGGGCCACCCGTCCCAGAAGCGGGTGCGGCGGGGTCCGGCGCGGGCGGCTCGCAGCAGCAACAGCGTCGGCGGGCCCGACGGGCGCAACACGGTCCGACCGGCGGCGATCGTGACGAGCTGTCGTCGCACATCTCCGTGGGCGTTACGGCGACGGTCGTCACGCAGCATTTTTCGTGGCGCGCAGAAGGCACCGCTGCTGGTCGCGGGACGGGATGGGACGCGCAAGGTCGGGGACGACGGTTTGTGTGAACGGAATAGAGGTCAACCACTTGCACGCTCGAGCGCTGGGTCGAGTCAGTGAGGCGAGGAGCCGAGTGACGCGTTGCGCCGCAAGTGACGCGACTGACGCGCGGGCTCCGTAGCAACCACAACCGTGATCACGCACGCAACGGGGCAAGAGAGTATAAATCCGCCGCGGCACCCCGCCCCCCGCTTCTGCTCCCCATCCTTGTGCTAGGACGGACCCCGTGGAGTGAAGTTCCGACTGACCAGGGGAATTGCTAATTGCAAACTGATCCGAAATCCCTCTCGCGAGCCTCCGTGCTCGCGGGGAATTTTTGAACCTATCTCGCACGAATGCCCAACGCTCGTCGTTGATGTGTTGCTACTTTGGCCATCTCTATATCCCTTCCGATTGAGTGAACAAGCGCGTGCGTCGCGCTCTCATTCTATTCTACGTCGTTGCGTCTCGTCGCGTCTGATCTTGCACGACCACTGCTTCGTACGCGGGTGCGTCGCTCGTTGTCCGTCTGTGGATAGGCAGCAGCGCCGTCTCGCCGACCGTCGACACCGTCATCTCGCTCGAGAGGGTGGACTCGACGGCCCCCGCTTCCCCCGCAGCTGCTGCAACGCCAGCCTCGTCCACGGCAGCCTCGTCCACGGCAGTGTACCGCGGCAGCCCGTCGATGCTCGCCTCGTCGGCCGGGTCGAGCATGCGGCGATCCGACGGCCGCAGCACGACCTCGCGCTCCTGCGGCGTCAGTCGCTTGCGCAGCCATATGGACCACCGCGCGGACAGGACGTGCCAGTTGTTGAAGATGGGACCCGACAGCCCGATGAGCAGCATCACGGCGACGAAGAACCAGTTGATGTCGAACCCGCTCGACCGGCTGCTCCCGCCAGACGAGATGGGCGAGGCCGTCGGCGTGAGGGTGAGAGCAGTCGGGAGGGGTTCCGTGGTCTGGCCGAGCGCAACGAAGGTGCGGGTTACAGGGAGAGGCACGGCGGTGGTGGTCGCGCCGGGCGACGACAGGGACGGAGTTGGGCTTCGTGGCGCTGGCGCGAGGCAAACGCCATCCCGCTCGCCAAGCGCGACGGAGGCTGGCGAGTCGGATGCGCGGAGACCGGTCCCGCGTGGTAGTGGAGAGCAGACGGACGAAGATGAGAGGCAGGGATCTACACGGCGGCGTAGCGAGGGGGGGGGGGGGAAGTGAGCACATCGCGGTACCCCCGCTTGCGTGAAGCGGGAACGCACCTGGCGTCGTGTCGAGCGAACATCGAAGAAGGGCCTGGCCCAGCAACGGGAGCACGGATGGCTCGAGGGGAGCATCGTCCAGAGCAACCAGCGTCCACAGTGAAAGCGGTGTGGCGGATGCGGGTGACGCGATGACCGCGTCCGCGGACAGCGCGAGTGCAGGTGCCATGTGGTCAAGTGGTCGTCGATTACGTTGCAGGGGTATGCATGGGTCCGTTCCGTCAAGCTGCAAGGAGGGAGAGAGCAAGCGCGTGCCGAGATCGAGGCGAGCAACGGAGGGCACGGCGGGACCACCGGATGGGGCTCGCGAGCACGAGCGCGCCTGCCCAAGGACTCCGCGCTTGATCCTTCTTACCGCAAGACGATGGCGAGCGCAGCAAGGACACTAACAAGGGGCAACGTTGTCAAGTGGCTCGGCCGTGAAGTCGCGCAGAACGCGGTCAGCCGACCGAATTCGGTGGTGTGGCGAAGGCTGAGCGCCGTGTCAGCAGACGGCCGCCGCCACCGCCGCCATGTCTCAGCCATCGGTGCGTCTCGATGAAACGGATGTGGCGCGTCGCGTCGGTCGACGTCACTCTCACTCCCGAACTTGAGTGCATGGAGGGCTTCAGGACGAATCGATTGCGAATCATGTAATACTCGAAAGAAA